>OY812999.1:82800142-83540179 GCA_963681545.1 Germaria angustata | reverse complement strand
CACACAATGCAATATTTGTCTGTGGCTTTAGTTATTTAGACCAATTAAAATAAGAATGAGTTTTCTGGGACTCTGGGCGAAATTCATACTAATTTCATATAAAAAATAATGTTTGGCTGCCGTTTTAAAATAAACAGTGAAAAAAAGGGGAAGTAGAATGACATTTTCATTGCCTCGAAAGCATCAATTTGTGCATTTTTTCAACTTCTGTAAAATTCTGTTCAAGTTTTTTTTATGAAAAACAATTTCCTTTGGATTAATTTCCTACGAAATTATACGAATCAATTTGTAATTTGTACTTTTAGTTTTTCGTAACAGAGAACAAGTTGTGACTATTGGAAATTTGAAGCCTCTCTCCAGACGTCACTTGGTAAGAAACGTAAACAAATTTTCTATTTCTAACAAACTGAAAATTGCTACCAAGTCCGTGAATAAGGGTAGAAAGAGAGAACTTTTTGCATTGACAAGTCTAACGGCGTTTTCTTTACGCAAAAAAGGTTGCATATATTCTACCCTTCTTGCATGTTTGAGTTCTTTTCTGCCAAAATGGGCAATAATGCAAAACAAATGTTTCTTATTAAAAAATTTTACACAAAAGGCTGGTAATTTCACTACAATACGAATTAAAAACGGAAAAATATGGTTTGTTTTACATAATCTAATGTTGGTGTGCCATCAGATGATACGGGGACGGGTCAATAAGTCCGTGACTTTTCCGATAAAAAAATATTTTTGGATAAAAAATCATTTTATTTTTCATAGTCTCCTTTAAGCTCTATATACCTTGTTCAACGTTTCTCCAACTTTTTATCCCTTCCGAAACAAGATTTGTCGAGACCATTAAAATAAGTATTTGTGAGCTGATTTACTCGTTGGAGTCAAATCTCTTTCCGCCGAACCATTTCTTCAGGTTTGGAAACAAGAAATAAGGCGGATGAGAGAGCAATTGCCATTTGTCATGGAAACTGCACATGTGCGCCCCCTTTCATTTTTTTTCTTGGCCAAACACGGCAGTTTCTTTAAATCCTCATTAAATCGACGAAGTTGGCCTAATATTCGCAATCGTTAATAATAGTCAATGTAGGTTATAACGCATTCATTCCAAGAAACGGAGAAAAATTGCTTCATGGATGAGATTTGTGAAATGTTTGACCACAATATTTTTATCGGAATCATCTCTTAACCTTATTTTAAGATCAATATTTTGTTCTATTCAGTTTTTCAATGAGTCGAGATCAGTGTGATCAATGTTGTTATTTACCATTATAGATAAGGATGTTTCAAAATTTGCAATTAATGGAGAGTGATCAGAACTTAAATCGCCGCATCTAAAATATTGAAAGACTACTGGGAATGCCGTAGTAAATGAGAAAGTCCAACAGATTTGGTATTCTTCTTGGATCAGGCCTACGTGAAGTTAAAGCAAAGTATTTCTTATAAACTATAATTTTGTATAGTTCTCTCCCCCAAAGAGTGCTTAGCATTAAAGCCACCTCCAGCCATCAAAAAAATCTATAAAAAGTAATTTTTTTGGTCAAAACCTATAACCGCCCCGGGCCCTACAAAATCAATCCACTGGTGCACATTGACTGCAATATACGAGTATATGTGTTTGAAGGTTTCTACAAGGTGGCGAAATAGTCGTCAAGAAGCGATGGAGCGAAACATACCTCAAGGTCGTAGAATTACTGCTACTGCTTATTTGACAACTTTTCAATCTGTTGTTTTAACGCGGCAGGAAATCAATGCACCACAGATGTCGCAAGAAAGAGCCGGATTGTATTGCTCGTTCGAGCGAGAACATTTCTGCTTTGCCGACTACCGCAAATTGCTGCATTGGGTCTCGATCATTGTTGGTTTCAACAAGATAGCTTGAGAAAGGATGGAAATTTCGAGACAAAAATTTCCAGGTTGAGTGATCTCCCGTTCTGGAGATTTGAACTGGACTTCCAGATCGCCAGATCTAACAGCACCAAATTTTTTCCTTTGGGTTTTTGAAAATCTCACATTTACCACAACAACATACCACGAAATTAACAAGTCTTGAAAGCTGACATTTAAGAAAAAATTACCAATTTGGAACCAGATGTTTTGGGAGCAAGAATTCAAAATGCGCAATTATGCATTAACTGGGGAGGTGGACATTTGGGCGATATAATTTTTTTTTCCATTTAACTGTCATCAAGTTTGCACTTTCAAATGAACTTCTTATGAAAACAGAGCTCTTTTCCTTCATCCATAACAAAATGGCAGCCAGTTTAAATTATGGCATTACTTTTGCGCCACCTTGTAATACAAAAAAAAAATTCACATTTAAGGCCAATGCAACATATGTGTAATCGGGAAATTTATTAATTTTCAACACCATGAAATTATTAAAATCCAATTAAGCGAAATATTTAATTAATTTGTTTTGAATTCTATTAGCGACAAGTGAACGTATAAAAATTTCATTTCAAGGTGTCGTGCTCAAGCGCCAAACGTTCTAGTGTTCACCAGCGAGGGCTCAAGTGGCGAAAAGCGGGGGAGGGCGTTTGCAAAAATGTTATTTATATATATTTTTTAAATATATTCATCAAATAAGGAATTCCCCACAAAATGTTGCACATTATAAATAAACTTAGAAAAAAAAGAAATCTCATGACATACACACTTGCGTTTGATTTCAATTAAAAAAAATGTATCAACACAAATGTGCCTGCCGGTGGCACACGTTACTCTAGAAAATGTTAATTTTATTTTTTGTTTAATATTGATTTTGTTCTTGTGCAAAAAACACATTAATTTTTTACTTCTTTCCAATTTGTGATTGAAGATGGGGGTGGCCAAGAAGGAAATCCAACCAATTGGAGAAAAAAAAAACATTGAAAGACAATTGGCACTTATTTGACTGTATACAAGACAGACAAAATAGACTGACTGGCTGACGAGTGGACAGACTTTCTATCCAACAGACAGATCAGACCAAAGCAACAAGTTTGTGCTTAATGAATGAAAAATGTGGAAAATTTACAAAAATTCTATTTAAAATTAATGAAGCGCATATGGAGATATTGAACAGATTGTTCAATATTCTGTTTCCACTCGCTTTGTTTAAAAAAAAATCACCATAAACTTTATCCGTTGAAGGTTAAAATTTTCCAGGGATTTATTTAAAGGAAAGAGAAGAAGAGGAACCAATAATCGGAAAACAAAGAAGAAAAAAACTATGATCGTATTTTTTAATGGTCTGCCATTGATTTAGGGGTTGAGGATGAGAAAGTAATTGCAAGAATGGTTGTCTGATAATGCGTGTAACTAAATCAGGCAAGGCAACACAGAAAACGGGAATTCTAAATTAATTTTTACTGGTTTCAAAAAAAAATTTAATAAATAAATATCACAGTCAGGATACCAAAATATTTTTAGTTTTAATAAAAAATTGTAAAACAGGAACTTGGGCATGACTAAAATTATCTATTGATTCACAGGGTGACCGATGAAATGCGCTACCAAAATAATATATGTATAATGGACCAGAGTTACAGTCATTACAAAAGTATACTTTAAAGAGTTCTTAACTTAATTTTAATTATTCTTTTCGTGCATTAAAAACAAGGAAAGTCGGTGTTAAACTTAAAACACGATGAAGTCAGCTGCGTCCAAGTAAAAACTGATGTAAATTGTGTGAAAAGTCTAAGTAGAAAAAGAAACAATATTTCCGTGGACTTTACAAAGGGTCGAAATCATAAAAATAAAAATGTTTACACTAGTAGAAATCGAAGTCGATTTTGCAAAAAATCTTTGATTGTCAGATTTTTTATTTGCTCGTAGTTTATTAGTTTTTTTTTATTAAAAATTTAATTAAGATATAGAGACTTAATTACCTATGAATTATTGTTTATGAAAATAAAGAAACTTAAAAAATTTGTGTTGTCAAAAATTTATTAAAAATAAAAGGTACAATCCAATTCCTCCCGAGCAAATATAAAAGACAAATGAAAATTGGTTATGGTATATATTTTGGAATATTAAAAATTGAGTTTTGTTTTCAGGTAAAATAAGACGGTTTTCATAAATAATTTATATTTAATAATAAAAGATGTGTTTCTTCAATATGTGGATGGCCTTTCTTTCAAATGCACTCGTATACAAATAGGTCGAAACTTATGAGGCAACAGAGACACTGGAAATTGATTGATCGTGCTTCAAATTGAATTTTTGTTTCATCGGCAAAATCTGTTCAAATCAAAACTTGTCATTTGTTATTTAAGTCCGAATCGTTTTAGCCCTTAGGACGTACAATTATATACATATTTATGTCAAACACAGCCATACATATCTGTCGTGGGTGCGGGTTCTTGCAACAAATTATGCGACAGCTTATCAGAGGAACTTTTATATTTCATATGATTTTTTTGACTTTCAAATCCAATAACTGCTCTCAGAAGTCTAAAATGGCCGCAAAGTTTTTGATTGAAGTCACGATTACAGTTACAATCAATTAGTATGTATTAATGTACAAGGTGGAGCAAAAGTAATATCATAATTTGAATTGGCTAAAATTTTTGCAGATGGCATATGTCGTAAGAAGTGGCCGGCCTCGCATTCTTCTTTCGACCAAGAACATCACTGCTGACGAGAGAGAATACACAAAGCATCAATAGGCGATCGTTGCAACAAATTTTGGTGAAAATTTTCAAAATGTTCCTCTACAAAGTGCAAACTTTTTACGAATTGCGGCATTGGGACACAATCATGGTTGATTTCAACCGCTCACACAGTTCGGACAACGATGGAAATTTTGATATACCAAGTGATCTAGGTCCAGTGATCTCACTGCTTTAAAGATTTGAACTGGAAGACGAAATGTCTGAATGATGCTTTACATTCGTTGTGACCAAATCGAAAATATCATGATCAATATCACATCAGTGTGCAATACGGAATCCTATGAGAAAGAATGAGTTTTACAATGTGTAAGATAATCTATATAAATGGTTCATTGACCAAAGAAGCCGACATTTTTCAATATATAATCAATATCGACTGAGGAGATAACACGGGGTTATGAGAATTCGTACAAGGGTATTAGTCCCCTCTACCCCGGCTCAACTGTATTTTGAAAATATGTGACTTGGTGTAGTTTACTTCCCTCCAAAAGTACTAAAAAAGGCTGCAGTTTAAAATTTCGAAAAGACAACACAAATATTATAAGTTTGAGTTTTTGGAAATTCACTCTACTTCCAGCATTAATCGAAAAATTTTTGAAAGAATTTACGCGCGATTTGTGTGTGTGTGTAATTTTTAAAATTTTTGTTATTGTTTAGCTTATTTTGTATGGCTGGTGTAAAGATGGAGTCATCCTGTGCGTAAATGTTGCCTGGAGATTTCACCAAAAGTGAACTTATAATTATTGCCATTGGAGGCATTTCTTTACTCTATCCTGCACAAATCATGGAAATGGGAATCAGCAAGTCGAATTGCGAACTATCCTGAATACAAAGTAATTCTTTTATGTTTGTTATTTCAATTTGAAGAGCTTATGAGCTTGAACTTATGAAACTTTTGTGAACAACCACTTCGTCGATGTCTCTTGAGTGACTTATCGCTAAACAGTCGTTAAGTTTCCTCTGATTGATAGGCCGCCGATGATCTATTATTCATTTCTATTTATATGACAAGTAAAAATCCTCAAATTTAAATTTATAAAAATTTATTTCTAATAATCCTTAAAAAGATAAATGATGAAAGCAAGGACATCACAATATCAACCGACAACTGTTCTTGCACGTTTTGTTGCCTTCAAGTGGGAAAAAAGGCAACTGATGCAAAATTAGTTACGTGACTGGTTTCCACGTGACAGTTTTATAAAAGAGATCTGCCAAATTTAAACGGTTGTGTCCTTATAGGGGCCAATTGAAACTTTTTGCACAGTCTGTGACCTGTTGCCGAACTCAACTTCATTCAAGTCATTACGTGTTTTACTTTCTGAGTGTACAGGGAAAACCAAGTCCCCAAAATAAATATGAAATACGCCAACCGAAAATCGGGGAATTATTCCGCATACAATAACATCAAAATTTTTTATATAAATTAAGGCCCACCAATGGACAATAGACCATTATAAGGAATTTGTTATATATTAAATAAAACCTCGATTTTAAAAATGAAATAAATAACAAATATGTATGAGTATTTAAAATTCTGAAACAGATATTTATTTTAAAAATATATTATTTTAATCAAAATATATTATTTTAATCAAAAAATTTAATAAGATCCCAAATATTATATAAATTTTAAGGGTATTATTTGAAACGAAATAAAAATGAATTACATCCCAAAAAATCATCGTTTTTGCCCCCCGTACACTTTCATTTGGGATTTATTTCATTTATTGTTTGGAGAATTGTTTCCTGGAGGATGATTTCATGTCGCCTGTAAAAATACCACAACATTCCAATATTGTTTTTTAAGTCCGCAATATGAGAACTGAAAACGAATGTTTTATTACTCTGAACGAGGAATTGGACCGAGTACTATCTTTTCCATTGTATAGTACTCTAACTACTAGTCTACTAGAGCAACTTACATATATATGGAAGCAATTGATTTTGATTGATTTTAAAATCCCTAGACAAAATTAGATCCTTAGGCTTAATAATCAGGTATTCCAATAGGAACTTCCGAGCTTTGACAGTTGATAGCGGCCATATTGTTGAAGCAACATCTTCCTGAATTGGCTGTCATGCACAGATATAGATTTCAACAATCCGTGCAAATGATAAAATTATTTTATCAAAATGGGTGTTCTCTTCGGGAAACGTTCCGAGCGTTTTGCCCAATTCACAGTCGCAATAATCGTCCTCTATTTCTGGGTGAATTTGTCGAATGTGTTATGATACTAATCCACATGAGATCTAAGAGCATCCAATGTTACCAGAAAAAGTAACTGTGTTGATTTTGGGGCTGGCGGCGTCATCGATCCATAATTCTTTGAAAACAAAGCCGGACAGTCAATTGTGAGCGGTACAGGGCAATGATCACCAACTTATTTTGCCCTCAACTGGATGATATGGTCATTAACAATATGTATGTGAACGGCGCTTTGTAACACACAGCTCATGTCACATTGGACATTCTGCGTGAGTGATTTAAGAGCATGGTCGTCTCATGTGGAGGTGATGTGAACTTTTTTTCAATTAGACCAGTGTTCAGGGAGTGGCTCCGACTTATGAAATGCAATGTGCTGGTACTAGGAAAACAGGATACTGGAGGGAGGATGGAGGTAGTAATATTTGTTGACATTCGATTTGGAAGGAGAAAAAAGACATCAGCATCATTCGACTAAAGAATGATAATTTTCCCTGTAATGCGTAGTGCACGTGGAGGTGGTGTGAACTGACCACCAAGACCGTGCGATTTGACACCGTTAATTTTTTTCGCAAGTCTTTGCGAATAATCCACAAGACGGTTAAAAGTTGCCCTGAAAGCCAACATAACGCCTACCTGCGGTCAAATTCAGTACGATTTATCCATCAGAAATTTGGAATGCGCATCAGCCAGCTTAGCCACGGCATATTCCATACATAATGGCTTCAATGGCCCTCTCAAATGAAGAAAAAATTCAATGATATTCCTACACAAACTTTGTTTTATTTAAATTTAAAGGTAGAAAGCGCTTAATGGAAGACCCTTTATGAAGAGAACGTTTTACTTGAACATAAATATAATATGGGATAGAATCATACATAATACGTTACATATTAAAGCTTCGCTAGCTTGTCCAGGGGCAGCAATTACATTGGCAGCATTGGGAATAGCTAAATTGACTCTTCTCGAATGTTTGTAACTTTATGTGCCACATCCATTCCCACAAATCACAGGACGACTACTGCTCTTCGGGTAGTCAAGCCAACATATTTCTCTCCGATCTATTAAAAGGTTAATTTCTATTATCATTGTCATCAACATCGACCATAATACGTTTGTACAAGTTTAGAAAAAAACTTTTTTGTGCAAAACACTTATAAAACATGAGTGATGTTGTGTTAAATGGTGAGAACAGCAATAAAAAAGTGGCCACGTTTGTGAAGATGTGATCGTGTTTGACGTTCATCGGAGGCAGGTTTTTTTTTAATTATTTTACGTTTGTTTTATAGTTCTGTTTTCATTTATTTATTCCTTAAGCGTTTTCATAAACAAGAAATGTGATCAACAGAACTTGTGCCCCTTTTTGTGTTTTTGTTTTACAACGCGCTTCAATGACAATGAAAAGCGTTGAATATTTAAAAATAATGGTTTTAGAGAGCACGGAACTAAATGAATATTCGTTTCTTAAGACAACAGAGATGTAAAGTATTAGAATCAAATAGAATATGGATAGCAACCAAATCTCATTTGAGTCACCATTTGTTGGGAATGATGCCAATTGCCAAATGGGAATTGCAAATTTCTTTGCAACTTAACTTCGTAGTTAGACACAAAAGTGTACTATTAGATACTTTGGAAGCCATTAAAATGTCATTCCTTAAGAGCAACTTCCACTTTCAAGACATGAATAATTATTGTTTTATATTGAATTAACAATAAATATTCAAATATTCAAATCTTCAATCTAAATCATTATTTAAAGGGTGATTTTGTAAAAGATTTTGGATTTGATTTAAAAAACATACAATTTAGAGAAATGTATAAAATCTGTATTTGAGTCGATAGAACGATCTATATAATTCCATGTCTAAGGATGATTTCATGTAAATGTTGACCGCGGCTACGTCTCAAATGGTTCATACGCTGGCATACCCCTTCCAACATATCGGACGGTACCTCACGAGTAAATTCTTCAACATTGACTTCCAGTACGTCAACCGTTGCGAGCTTGTCCTTGTAGACATGAAACCATAACATAGCCCCAAACGTGATATAAACTGTTCACCGAACTCGCCTCTCAATTGGACCATTGTTTCGCGTGCTGTAGCGCTCGCCATTCACAGTAACATTCCTGCCTTCGTCGTCTATAAAAAAGTACGGTCCAATGATACCACCGGCCCATAATCCACACCAAACATTTTTCGGGATGCATTAGCAGTTCTTGCAATGCTATTGGCTGTTCTTCACACCAAATGCGATAATTTTGCTTGTTCACGTATCCATTCAATCAGAAATGAGCTTCTTCGCTGAACACAATTTTCTGATAAAAAAAAGTCGATCTTCATCCAATTTTGCCAGCGCCCTATTCTCGAAAATTTTGCCGTTGTGGTTGGTAGTATGGCTTTAATTCTTGCACCAGCTTTATTTTAAAACCCAAATCCTTATGCAGAATTTTCCACGTAGTGAAGTCACAGAGGCCCAATTGCTGCGAACGGAGCCGAATCGATAATTGACGGTCATCAACAACACTAGCGGATACAGCTGCGATATTTCCCTCTGTCCGCACTCTACGTATGCGTGTTGGTGCTTTAATGATCAATAATGTAAATTTGGTGCAAAATTTTGTCACGAGATTCCGAATAGCCTCTTCAGAAGGTCGCCCAAACTGACCATAAAATGGAAGAATTGCACGATGCACTTTCTTAACTGAGCATGACTTTTGATAATAAAATTCAATGATCTGCAAGCGTTGTTCGTTTGTAAGTCGGTTCATGGTTAAACTATAGACCAAACTGGACATGTTACACGAAAACAGCTGAGCAGGCAGAAACAAGGTTGCCAAAAAGAAAGCTGCTACAAAATTACCCTTTATTGATATAAGCGCTGTTTAGAGAGATCTTTGAGGTCGCTGCCAAGATGCTGAGAGATACATTCAACATCTAACGCTCTCGAAGATCTCAATAGGTAACGCATACGTGTATAATAGTATTTTTGATGTTATTTACATTTTTTGTATAAAAGTTTTTATGTTTAGAAATTCATTTATCATTCCTGCAACCGGCAGATCGAGCTATTCGAGATTTAAAAAAATTATGTGGGCGAAGTCTGAGTGCAAATAACGCCGTACGATATCGTTCCAAATTTCAATATATTACAAAAGGATTAAATTTTCGATCAATATCAAATTTGAGATTCCCTTGTCCTCTACCGGAGCATGACTCTATGCTGACTCATAACACCTTAATATTATTGATACAGCGGGGACGTAAGGAGCTTAAAATTGATAAGACTAAAGTGATATCTGGCATCATGAGAACCAGCAATCACAGGACTATTTGAACGGTGAAACCTTCTTAAATATCATGAAGTGGTATGGTTGAAACCAAAATTATGACAGCTAAGTTTTGGATAAAGTTTTAATGACGGAGTTATTGCTAAAGGAAGGCATGTAGATGTAGATGTAGTTTGCTACGCAATAGATATGGGTGCTGATCGACAATACTGGCGGTTGGCTTAGATGCTTTGTATGCTGTAGTTTAAATGTTTAAATGCCTTAAGATCACCATGAGATTAGTTCGAATTAGACAATTTTAATCCTTATCAGCTGAGAAGACATTAGAGATTTTAGATGAAAGGATTCTTAAAAAGGGCACCAACAAATATGACAAGCTTTTTCTCATGCTATAACATTTTTATTTATCAATGTGTTTAAATGGGTAATGTATAAGTTTGTGGTGTTGGACACTAGTTGCCCGTTTTAAATAAAACAAGGTCCCAATTTTATTGCTCTTTATTTAAGCGCAATGCGCTCTTGTCTTCACAAAGGTGAGTGTCAGACTCCAAAACTAATTCTCATCCTACAGCTGACTGATCGTAAGAAGAAAAGTATTCCCAGACGATTGAGGATGTTGATTGAAGCAGGTGTGGTTCTGCGAACTGCAACTGCTTGTTATTGTGGAAAGAATTATGCGAACAGGAATACTTGCCAGACGATCAGCTAATGATTTGACGCTGGTGATTGGTGGAGGTTGGGTTCCGCGAACTGCAACTGCATTGTCGTGGTGAGAAGATTATTCCCAGCTCGTCTGTTGGTGTGTTGAAGCTTCTTGGTTGTTAAAGGTGTGTTTGGCGAATGTGGGAATTGTGTGACGATGAATATTCTCAGACGATCTGCTGTTGTGTTGAAGCTTTTGGTTGGCACATGTGCATTTATTGAAATTAGAACTGCATGTGACAGTGGAGTCGTGATCATACTATGGTTTGTTCACATAGCATTTTAGTATTGTGGAAGTCATGTGCTAAGTTATATGAAATACAAGGAAAAAAAACCTATAAATTGTTCCCTGTCAAGTTAACAATTCCTAGAGATGTTCCGAAAAATTCCAAAAAAGGGATTTTCAGTATTTTTTTCAGCATTTCCACAATTATTGCTGAGCGCAAATTTTTTTTTTCCGAATATCTTGTAGCATATTAGGGCTTTAAAAAAATGGGCTGGGTTTTTTGCTTCCAGCTTTGCGTTTTCAGATACCATGTCTTAAAATGGATATTTGCATAAATACTAGGTTTACTTCAATAACGACATATTTTCTAAACTTTTAATGCACACACATGCCTTAAGGAATTACCTTTCAGAAATATATAAATATGTATAGAGCTAGGCTTTCGAAATTGCGAAATTTGTGCACTAATGCACGTAAAAAATTTCAAATTTGAATTTTTATGGTTAAATATCTCCTAAATTGTGAGGAAAATCTATATATGCAGTTGACAGTTCTTAGTTTTTAGATATCAAAACATAAAAATGCAAAAAATCTTTTCAGTGAGATGGAAAATAACAGCAAGAACTGTTTCATAAACACGGTGTGACTTATTTTAGAGCCTTGTAGCGCCACTCCCCCTCCTTTGAATATAAAAAATGCAAACTCTAAACTTAAGCTAAACAATATCTCCCCTATTGTTATGTGATTCTTTTAGAATCGTAGTGCCCGTTTATAAACTGCAGATTTTTATCCATTTTTTTTAAATACCCCACTGTGCAGTTGGCTTAGATACATGTATTTTTTATGGTATAGTTTAAATGTCAAATGCTACCCCGATATTTCGAATGCCGGATTTGAACTTTCGTCTACAATAATTTGTACTAGAAAACAAGTACTAATTCCTTCAATCCTTTACGAAATTCACTACATCTAAATCGGACTAAAAGTATCAGATATAGTTTTTTTAATAAACTTAATTTATTTTTTAAGCTTAAGGTCTTTTTAATTTTTATTTAAATTTTTATCGATATTTCGGTACTCATCGAGTACCATCTTCAGGATATTTGTTTATTTTACACAAATTGAAAAATATTACATTTGAAAAATTATGAAATTTTTTTTAAGTTTAAAAAATAAATTAAATTTATTCATTAAAATAAAACGGTAAAAAAACTAGAACGTAAATAGTTTTTTTTAATCCAAGAATTTATTCGAAAGCATCTGTCTGTTTATGATTTAAACCCTTTATTAAAAGTATTAAAACATGTAAATAAATAAATGGAAGTGCTGATGGTTGTTTAATTTATTGCAGGCTTTTATTTTAACCAAAACCATTTTTCAAATAAATTTCTTTAAAATAATAAATTATTTTTCCACGAGACAAATGCTCCCCTCAAATACAATATGTTCGTTGCAAAAAAAAAAAAAAAAAAAAAAAAAAAAACTTAAAGCAAGAAATCATTAATTTAAAGAACTTGTTTTATGGATCATAATATATACAATTAATTTTTACTAAATGCGAAAAAAAGAATTATAGACATACGAGTACACAAATATGAACGAAGAAAAATAAAATTAAATTAATATAGAAATATATAAATATTAAACAAAAATAAACTATGAGAAGTGTAATGGAAAACTATATTTAACAAGCGCGAGCGGCAGCGTGTTTTACGCTTCAATTGATGTCGACGTTGATGATGATGATGATACTCAGAGGAACTAATTTTATAATGATGGTTGATGGTGGCCGTGTGCAATATTGTTTATATTTCTATATTTCATTATTTATTGCCAAGAACAAAAAAAATATATGTACGTACGTATAAAATATATTCATCATTGGCAATTAGAAGTGGCCGGTTGATTGTATATTTGTTGCTGTTGTTACTATTTTCTTCCGATCATATGAGAGGGTGGGAATATGGACATGTCAAGTCTTGCGAGACCCAACAACAACAACAACATTAAAGAAGTTTTATTTGAATTTATAGGTTTTTATTTATGTGTCCATTTGCCTTTCCATACATGCAATGTATGGATGAGTGTGTTCTCGTCATAGTGCTTGTTATAGCTGATGTTGTTGTTGTTCCTAATATGTTTTATATAGTCATTTGCCTGCCCTTCCTTTGTCTAATTCATGTTTATATATGAGTTTTGTGCGTGTTGTTTATCAAAAAATGGTTCAGATGATTAAATAAGCAGCCGATCGCAACATTCATAATTTTCAATAATCCAAATAATCTAAAGTGTAACAAATCTTAACAGCTAATCAACGTGATTCTGGATGTCGAAGTCATAAATTCGACTGCGATAGTTTGTAAACTATTAAAGAAAACATGTACAGTGGAGTTCGATTATAACGAACTCTGTGAGTCCCGGCAGTTTTGTTCCTTACAGATGGAGTTCATTATAACTGGAGTATGTATTCCTTTCCTCTAATAAATAAAAGACAGCAACATTGAAATAGAATACATTGATTTGCTATTTCCGACATGTTCATGCAACATATGATATTATGTATCTATTAACAAATTGCAATCATTATCTATTGTGCACTTCCGAAAGAGTTCGTTATAAGCGAAAATTCCTTAAAACATAGAACCGTATAATCGTAATAATTTGTATGAAATATTTGCACAAAGTTGTTGAAACCGTAGAGGTTTTCATTATGGGCGATGGGATGTCATAACCGAAATCCACTGTAATTATTTTCTTTAGTGTAGCACAGTCAAAAAAAAAACGATTTGTAATGAGGATGACGGATTTAATGTGCTCTTCGTAAATAAATCTGCCGGTGCCCAATGGAGGTCATTCTATTTATAATTTTATTATTATTTTTTTTAACTTTCTGGAAAGTCAATTTAATAATATTTTGATTAAAAATCCGAATAACGGCCATAAAACTAAGAAGATCCATTCTTGTTTTGAAAATAAATTTTTTAAAACTCATTTCTTTAAATCCATATGAAAACATTATTTTTCCTTTATACATCATTAAAAGAATAATTTTACTTAAAAAAGCCAATCGTGACTATTTCCAGATGAAATAAACAAATAAATTATATAAATTTATATATATATGTATATATACATATATATAATCACATGATCACTTGCTGGAATTATACATTCAATGGTGCTCATAAGACAGAATAAAATATTTATTTGTCACGCCCATTTTGTATACAAATATTGCATTATCATGTCAATATTTTATACTTATATAATTAGTTGATTACAGCTTCTACTATTTCTTTCTTGCATTTGTAAGTCGAATTTTTTTCAAGTCGCAGGAAATCTCATAGTCGTAAATATGATTGTGGGCAAGAATTAAATACATACACGTACGTGTGTACAAAACTTTACACCACATCCAAATATTAATACGATACAAAATTGGGCCAATTATAAACGAAAAATGAAGTCTAGAACTTAAGAAAAAGATTAAGAAATGTTCCCTATTGAATCTATTAAAAACCACCCTATAAATAGGATTTGTAAACCTTTTTCGGTTATTGAATCGAAATCTTTTACCCATAGATGTGTACTTATATATTTTCGGAATTGAAAATTTTTATATTTCAATATAAAAGTTACAAATGGAACCATTATGAATTCACTTTTTTAATTATTTATACAGATATTACTCTAATAATTAATATACATGCATCCATATTTTCATAGCCAATTAAATCTATATATATATATATATATATATATATATATATATATATATATATATATATATATATATATATATATATATATATATATATATATATATATATATATATATATATATATATATAGAGAGAGAGAGAGAGAGAGCATTATAATTTATCATTTATTTTATTAAATAGCTTTAGGCCTTTTTATAAAAAACAAATTTATTTTATTTCAATACTTCGACGTTTCTTTGGGCGTCTTCTGCCCGAAAAAATTAAAAAAAACTATTGGAATAAAATGAATTTGTTTTTTATATAAAGAACTAAAGTTGGTTAATAAAATAAAAGATGTATTAAAAAATGCCGAAAAATGTTGTTAATTAATTGCATTATAGTTTATTTATTTATTTATCGCAAAATACTACTATATATTTAATTAAATAATATTTAATTGAATAACATACAAATAAAAATCATGAAATATTTTGCTTGGACATTTTTGTTGACAACATTGTTTATAGAAAAAAAAATAAAATCAAAATAAACAACAGCTGATGCGTAAAAACGGAATGAAATTGAAGTTTTATTAGGCGCTCCGCAACGTAGAGTTACGTTTACGAAAGAATATCATTATCTACTTACATACAAGTTTGACAAGCAAATCGATTAGTAACATATGCGTTTTCAGCTCATACGTAACGTGTGCTTTAACGTAAGAGTGATTCTAACTTTGAAGGCAAGGAATCATACTTCATAAAATTGGATAAAATTAGTTTTAAAAAGTTGAAATCAAACTAACAAATAATATACGTATATATATAATAAAATTGGTTCACTTTTTCTAACAAACATTTTGATAAACTCACATATTCGCACGATTAACTACGAGTATAAATCATAACATCACCATCTTCTTGAAATTAGCAAGTGTGAAGCTGTTTAGCGGAATAAATGTCAGCAGTGGCATTCACTGATCTTAGAAGGTTAGATATTGTGCGAGGGACACAATATGAAAATGGTATTTTGCTATTAAAAGTGTATTAAACTAAAGACAGTAATTTTCCAATCAGTTTTTACCGCCCATGATTGTCAATCTATTTCAGATGAGGAAGAACATTCGAGCACAAAAACAATTGAAAATTTGATCGATTTTATCAATTTTAAATATAGGGGAATAAAAAAGCTAGACCGTAAATCAAAAGGAGGCATACGAGTTAGTATTATCGTGACGGATACTAATCTATGTTTGACGTTACATTTTTGTAACTTTCTGAAAGAATTAGAGCAATTAATATCACAGCAGCTATCCACCCTGAGGAATATTATGTTGATGATGCCGGTACTTTGGTATTATTTTTTGACATCGGTTTTTTGCTCGGGTCTGGTGACTTCCAAACCACTGAATTAATAAGATAAATAGAAGATTTTGCAATAGCAAGCCTATGCCAAAGTCATTGGAATAGATCCGGATTTTAACATCTTCTGAATCACAAATTGTGGATTTTTTCGACGGAAGTTCTTTTTTTACCGGGTAATTTAAACCAATTCTGCCCCTAGGCAGAATTTCTATGCGATTAAAAATAATGGCATATGCGAATATCAGTGAATTTTTTAAGACTTGCGATATCCTGCGGGCAGTTAGATGTGATTTAATGTTAACTTTCTTAGTACAGGAAAATTCTTAGTTCACTTTCGGTAACACAATTGTAGTTTGTATTTGTTTTATAGAAAACTATCGGAGAGCATTTAATGCCGCACGTTGTACATTGGTACCAAAGCACATTACTTTAAGCATAACCCTCGCATTGCTTGGCTAATTTGGCATTGGCCATCAATTCTATGCGATTCTCAATAGTCAAACATTATATTATTTTTTTTTCTCTCAATCACATCGTATTATCTTTAGAAATCTATTAATTCCTATTTAAATAATATTCATAATTAAATACTGAAACTGACAAAAAAAATACTGAAACTGGCAAAAACACATACAATGTACATATGTATACATGTGTATATAGTATATACTTACATGTGTAATACATGTGTATGTACATACGATTTTTCATGTCTATTTTCAATTTGTTAATTGTACAAATTGTTGTGTTTTTTCTTAACAATCGGGAAGCAGTATTTAGCAAAATTAATGGTAAATTGTCATTTAGTTAAAAAATATTATGGATTAAAGTATTTTTATTTATTTATTTGTCATCTTATAAATACAACAAGACTACAAATCTTATAATTTTAGTATAGAAAAAAGTATTTGTTAGCAAATAAAATAATCAAAAAGGCTCTTCCAAAATGTAAATTTAGAAACATTGTTATTTACAGAGGCTTCAGAACTTTTGACAGTTGATAGCGGCCATATTGTTGAAACTATATCTGTCGAATTGGCTGTCATTTATTCCGTCTGTCTTTTAAAATCACCATGAAAGGATAAAACGTTTAATGATGCAAATGATGAAATTGTTTTATCGAAAACGATGTTCTGTTTCGGGCAACTTTCCGCGCGTTTCGTCCATTTTACGGTTGGCATAATTGATCTACTGAGAGGACTATTCACAGTGCAGTTGATAAAATTGAGTCCACTGATTCAGCAAATAGAGAATCAACACCCGTACGAAGACAAATCTCAAGATTTGCCGAAAACATTGCCGCTGTCCATGAAAGTATGCAAGAGAAGGCGTGGCAGTTAATTTCGTGTCGCTCACAAGAAGACGGACTTGGTGTGTTCGCTGAAGGCGCCCTGAAAACTGACCCGAAATTTTATCAAATATTCATCTTCAGCTATAATGCCTTTTTATGGATAAATAAGTGCGTCAACCAAGAAACTAATCGTCGAATACATCCCAAACAAGTCACTGTTTGGTATCGTTTTTGGGCTGACGGCAACATCGGTCCATATTTCTTTGAGAACGACGTTGACAAAGCCATCATCATCAACGGCAAATGGTCGATGATCGTCCACTTCTTTTGGGCTGAATTGGATAATGTGGACACCAACGAGATGTGGTTTCACATGCTATGCTATGGCGCCATGTGCAACACAGCTCAGTGGCATAGTCTATTGCTTGTTCCACTTTCGGATCTTTCTACGTTTGAAATTTTATCAAAATAGGTTCTTTGAAAGAAGTATAGATCGCCTTGCTTTCATATTACTCCGCCTCCCACCCACTGTTTCAAAACAGGACAACTTATTGTTGCTTTCAAATGAGAGTACCTTCTTATGTTTTAAATATGATTCTAATATGTTGTTTAGTTGCATAGCAGCATAAATTTCCAAACTCCCTCTCTCTATCGGGTCCTAGTCTCGAAAAAAGATATACCCTATATTTACCTTCAGATTAACAAATTTCAAATTAATTAACACTATTTTTTCGACCTTTTTTGTTTTAATATATATAATTTTTGTAATCAAGCGTTAGGTCTTTTTTTAAAAAATAATAATTTTATTCAATATTTCGACGCCTCTTTGGGCGTCTTCTTCAGGAAATTTTTTTATTAATATGACAATTGAAAAATTTTTTTTTGAAAACTTATTTTACATACATACATAAATGAACAAATTGAAAAAATTTTTATGAACCAATCAAAATTTAATAAAGTAAAAAATTTTTTAAAGGAAACAAAAAACAAAAAACTAAACAAAAAATGTTTTTTAACCTATGAAGAAATGAAAAATCCTTTATACTAATTATATAATAACAATAAAAAAATATTTTACATTCCTATTAGTCAGTTTAATTTACGAATCAAATGTCTATAACATTGAGCAACATTATCTGTATCAGTTTTATAGTTTACTATCTTATTACTTGGAACATTAATAATGTTAAGCATCTCTAACATATAACGTCGTTTAAAATTCTTCTCTATAGCTAAGACTGATACTTTGCTAAAGTCCGGATTATGACTAGAGTTACAACAATGTTTCGTTAATGCTGTCTTTTGTGAAGTTGAAACATTCCTATACTTTTGGTCTGACTTGTGTCCTGCCAACCTAGTCTTCAATTTATTCTTTGTTGTACCTATATATACTTTATCACATCTCTCATTATTCTTACCATCGCATGGTATCTTATAAACGACATTAGATATGTCTAATTTTTCTACTTTATCTTTAGTCTTTGTGAATAATTTACCTACTGTATTATATATTTTATGAGCCATTTTATAGTTTCTGTTATCAAAAATATTTGATTTTTCTAATCTCTCGGACATCATTGGTACATAAGTTAACGATTTATAAATTTTTTGTTCCCGAATAATATCTGATCTTGTCCTATTATTTTTATATTGTATTATTAATTGATTGATAAGGTGAATTGGAAAGCTATTATCAAGTAATATATTCCTAATTTTTTCTTTATTCTTCTTATGAAACTCAATATCACTTATCGATAAAATTCTCTTTATAGAGAGAAAATTCTCTTTATAGAGAGAATTTTATCGATAAGTGATATTGAGTTTCATAAGAAGAATAAAGAAAAAATTAGGAATATATTACTTGATAATAGCTTTCCAATTCACCTTATCAATCAATTAATAATACAATATAAAAATAATAGGACAAGATCAGATATTATTCGGGAACAAAAAATTTATAAATCGTTAACTTATGTACCAATGATGTCCGAGAGATTAGAAAAATCAAATATTTTTGATAACAGAAACTATAAAATGGCTCATAAAATATATAATACAGTAGGTAAATTATTCACAAAGACTAAAGATAAAGTAGAAAAATTAGACATATCTAATGTCGTTTATAAGATACCATGCGATGGTAAGAATAATGAGAGATGTGATAAAGTATATATAGGTACAACAAAGAATAAATTGAAGACTAGGTTGGCAGGACACAAGTCAGACCAAAAGTATAGGAATGTTTCAACTTCACAAAAGACAGCATTAACGAAACATTGTTGTAACTCTAGTCATAATCCGGACTTTAGCAAAGTATCAGTCTTAGCTATAGAGAAGAATTTTAAACGACGTTATATGTTAGAGATGCTTAACATTATTAATGTTCCAAGTAATAAGATAGTAAACTATAAAACTGATACAGATAATGTTGCTCAATGTTATAGACATTTGATTCGTAAATTAAACTGACTAATAGGAATGTAAAATATTTTTTTATTGTTATTATATAATTAGTATAAAGGATTTTTCATTTCTTCATAGGTTAAAAAACATTTTTTGTTTAGTTTTTTGTTTTTTGTTTCCTTTAAAAAATTTTTTACTTTATTAAATTTTGATTGGTTCATAAAAATTTTTTCAATTTGTTCATTTATGTATGTATGTAAAATAAGTTTTCAAAAAAAAATTTTTCAATTGTCATATTAATAAAAAAATTTCCTGAAGAAGACGCCCAAAGAGGCGTCGAAATATTGAATAAAATTATTATTTTTTAAAAAAAGACCTAACGCTTGATTACAAAAATTATATATATTAACAAATTTCTATACACAAAATTTGATTAAAATAAGTTTCTTAGTTTCAGAAGAGAAGAAGCTTTCGATTAATAGTATTGACTTGTATGGAATATTCAAGAAAAAATATATCGTATAACCTTCTTATAAGTTCAAACAATAGGTTAACAAAGTTCAATTCTTAATTGGACAAGAAAATAAGACTGAGGAAGAAGATTATTACTCGTTGCTGACATGATCATATTTTCCACGTCTGGTATTTGCCCAACTGTCTCAATACAATAGAAAATGGTCGCTATAAACTGATTGAACGCCCTTCTAAAGAAAACGCCCCCATTTCTGAAGAGAAAATATATTCGAAATGGGCGTGTTGGAAAAGCAGTACAATGATCCGCAACCCTATAGTGGAAGGGTTAAATCGTGTAGTACTTATAAGGGTTTTCAATTCTATAGGCTAATTTTGGCGCATTAAAAAATTGGTTTCAAATACGTTCGACGTGTGTAATTAAAGGTCAGGAAAATGCATGCTCCGTTAACTTCCAAGTAATAAAATAAAGTATTTTTTTTCTAAAACTCAAGATTTGATAATTTGCTTTAAATTTTTTTTGCAATATTCTGAATTTTATTTATATGTACCAACTATTTTCTCCTGATTCTGAAATTGAGGAGATATCTACCAATGAACATTGTGAATCTATTGGAAAGTTACATTCTTGCCCGGAAGTTCACTGTCGTGGAAGGAGACTTCACCAGTGTGCCCGAAACTATCTCATCTGGGGTGCCACAGGGGAGTATACTGGGGCCAGTTTTGTACTTGATTTTTACCTGTGATATGCCTCTGAGCAGTAATATCTTCACTTCTACATTTGCCGATGATACAGCCTGCCTTAGTATGCATGAAAACCCTCACGAGGCATCCCGATATCTTCAGGAACATATTACCCTGTTGGAGCTGTGGTTGAACTTATTTATGGAGAATAAAAGTAAATGAACAAAAGTGTGTTCATGTCACATTTACCCTACGAAGAGATACTTGTTCCCCCATTCGAATCAACAATCAAGTTGTTCCTCAACATTCACAGGTGAAATACCTTGGTATACACCTTGACCGACGGCTTACATGGAAACACCACATTGACTCTAAGCTGACACAAATGAAGCTTAAATTGACCCAGATACATAGGCTGATTGGTAGAAATTCTACACTCAGTCTGGATTGTAAACTTTTAATATACAAGTCGCTACAAGTCGAATGCAAAACAAAATTTTAAGGTTAATAACATCGGCTCCTTGGTACATGAAAAATTCAATTTTACATCGTGATTTAAATATGCCACTTGTGACTGCAGAAATTGCAAAATATGCAGGCAAATATTTAACAAAACTCGAGTCCCATCCTAATCCGCTTGCTCGTAACATCTTGAACTTTACTGGACACATCCGCTTGAAAAAGAGGGATACTACGGCTTTAGTACGCAACACTCCAGATGAAATTTTTTGAAAATATTCTTGTGCTTAATACGACATTTATTTATTTTTAATTACTATCACTAAGTTTATGTCCGACACTGGTTGGGCCTAATTATTATATTTATATTTAAGATTTCAATACTTATTGTTAGTTCAGTTTAATGAAGATACAATAAATAAAATTTGTGGAAAAAAACTGGTTTTGACAATTGTACTGGTAAATTACACTAGCAGAACGTACTAGAATCCGTAGAGTTGAAAAGGTTTTAGAGGAACTTAATATAATTAAGTCTCCTGTACCGGATAGAATCCCAGCACCGGTCTTCAAGCGATGCTGTACGACGCACAGTGGCTGAAAATCGTTTTTCATTGGCCAAAATTCTGTAACTTTTGAACCGATCAAAATTTTGAAGTAATTTTTTTTTAATGGATAGATATTAAGTTCAGCTTGACTCAGTTTTAATTACATTAAAATTAATTGAGTACTTCTTATGGACTTCTAGGTCAAAGTTGCACTTTTGATTTTTTTTTAACTTTTGGAGTGAAATATGGGTTTATTTTTTTTATTTGCATATTAAAAATTTTTATATTTGGAACTTAATAACAATTATAATTATTTTTTGTGATAACGGAATTTTTTTAATGTTACACTCAAAAAAATTTTTACACTCAAAAAAAATAGTAAAATTAACTGGAGATTTTGCTGTTACCACAGAAAAATTTTTTTTACTTTTTGCTGTCAAAGTAGGTTCTATTTATTATTATTTTTTACTAATACTATGTTTTTCGTACTTAAATAGCAATGAAATTCAGTTATAATTATTATTCATTTGACACAAATATTGATTGCAAATATTCTATATTTTGCTCTGTGCTATTTCTGTTCTTTAGTAGTTTTTTGGCTTCTTCATCCAAATCCCCATGTTCCACTTTCCATTTATTTCGAATATTGGAGATGAACGGAGCTAACGTTGCCAATAATATATTAAATAGATCTTCATTTGTGGAATTTCGTGAAATTTTTCTACTATTGTGCTCTCTATAAAATCTGTAATCCTTGTTCCTTTTTTCCTGAACCTCCTCTGAAAGATCTCCAAGTGGCACCAAATGATATTTAATAATATCTTCTCCATGATAAAGGATTTTGTGAACTGTTGCAGACATATTTCTCCATGGGTAGTTGGTTGTACATATTTTTGCTTCCTTAGCATAATCTCCAAATTGTTTAGAGTCAATTTCTTCATTGCACGCAAGTACTTCTAGGATTATTTTAAATCTGAAAATAAGGTTTAAATCCACTCCTGTTATTTCAGATGCTGTTTCTGGATCTGAAAAGAATCTTCGTGCGGTATTGCCATCATTTGTAGTGCCTGACCCTTGTTTTGGTTGATCAATAATCAATCCAATTTTGCGATATTCATCTTGAACATGTTTTTTTTTAACTTCTTAACTCTTTGTTGGTTTCAAACTGATTTTTAGTATATGTTCCACAAGTCGTATTATTTCATGTAGTGGTGATAATCCAAATTCATATGCATCGGTATTATCTAATGATTTTGTCGGAACTTGGTTTAATTGGGTTGATGCTGCTTGGCATATAATGCAGCTGGATGCAGCCTTCGTGTTAGTCAAAGCCTGACCTACTTTTCCATCTATCATTGTAAGGACTAATTGGTAGCTTAATTCAATTTGCTGCCCATCTAACTGTAATTGTAATGGCTGTAGTGTTGCAATTTGGGACTTGATATCACTAATTTCTTTGTTAATGGCATCACGAGTTTTTTTTTGAATTAAAATTTGATTGGCCTGCAGTATTTCGTAGAAGATGGTGTCTCATTTTTCCAAACATCCATTGTTTGCGTTGTACTAGTCGAAGGCTCTGAATCTTCCAAAATCTTTTTCAATCGCAATGGTACAATTGATACCATGAACATATCCGAGTCCGAAATATTTTCACATACAACTTGTTTGTATTGGTTTTGTCCCGAAGAACCATCACATCCCCATTTGCAAAAAAGAATTAGCTTTGTGTTTCCATATTTCTTTCAACGCATTTCCTGGTATTGATTGTAGCAAGCGTTCGGCTGTGTGATCAAGTAGAGATTGTAGTTGTACCTCTGCCGAAATTGGTGTGATTGTAATAGTATCCTTTGATGACAAACAGTCCATTTTAGCAGCAGTTGGACTAGCTTTAATAACTTTTGCAATGATATCCACTTTTGTTAATTGGTTCTGTGATCGTAATTGATGTAGGAAAGATTCTTTTATATTTGTACAACCAATTGCATCGTTAATATCTTTAAGTTTCCACCTCTTAGATCTATCGCTGCAGTTGTCCAATGATTTGCTTGGTCTTCCAACCTTATCCTGCTTTGCTGTTTCTGCAGCGACAGTAAGTTTGCCATCTAACCACTTTTTATATAAAACTTTTGTTTACTGTAGCTAGTTAGCTAGTTAGCTACAGTAAACAAAAGTTTTATATAAAAAGTGGTTAGATGGCAAACTTACTGTCGCTGCAGAAACAGCAAAGCAGGATAAGGTTGGAAGACCAAGCAAATCATTGGACAACTGCAGCGATAGATCTAAGAGGTGGAAACTTAAAGATATTAACGATGCAATTGGTTGTACAAATATAAAAGAATCTTTCCTACATCAATTACGATCACAGAACCAATTAACAAAAGTGGATATCATTGCAAAAGTTATTAAAGCTAGTCCAACTGCTGCTAAAATGGACTGTTTGTCATCAAAGGATACTATTACAATCACACCAATTTCGGCAGAGGTACAACTACAATCTCTACTTGATCACACAGCCGAACGCTTGCTACAATCAATACCAGGAAATGCGTTGAAAGAAATATGGAAACACAAAGCTAATTCTTTTTTGCAAATGGGGATGTGATGGTTCTTCGGGACAAAACCAATACAAACAAGTTGTATGTGAAAATATTTCGGACTCGGATATGTTCATGTTATCAATTGTACCATTGCGATTGAAAAAGATTTTGGAAGATTCAGAGCCTTCGACTAGTACAACGCAAACAATGGATGTTTGGAAAAATGAGACACCATCTTCTACGAAATACTGCAGGCCAATCAAATTTTAATTCAAAAAAAAACTCGTGATGCCATTAACAAAGAAATTAGTGATATCAAGTCCCAAATTGCAACACTACAGCCATTACAATTACAGTTAGATGGGCAGCAAATTGAATTAAGCTACCAATTAGTCCTTACAATGATAGATGGAAAAGTAGGTCAGGCTTTGACTAACACGAAGGCTGCATCCAGCTGCATTATATGCCAAGCAGCATCAACCCAATTAAACCAAGTTCCGACAAAATCATTAGATAATACCGATGCATATGAATTTGGATTATCACCACTACATGAAATAATACGACTTGTGGAACATATACTAAAAATCAGTTTGAAACCAACAAAGAGTTAAGAAGTTAAAAAAAAACATGTTCAAGATGAATATCGCAAAATTGGATTGATTATTGATCAACCAAAACAAGGGTCAGGCACTACAAATGATGGCAATACCGCACGAAGATTCTTTTCAGATCCAGAAACAGCATCTGAAATAACAGGAGTGGATTTAAACCTTATTTTCAGATTTAAAATAATCCTAGAAGTACTTGCGTGCAATGAAGAAATTGACTCTAAACAATTTGGAGATTATGCTAAGGAAGCAAAAATATGTACAACCAACTACCCATGGAGAAATATGTCTGCAACAGTTCACAAAATCCTTTATCATGGAGAAGATATTAATTAATATCATTTGGTGCCACTTGGAGATCTTTCAGAGGAGGTTCAGGAAAAAAGGAACAAGGATTACAGATTTTATAGAGAGCACAATAGTAGAAAAATTTCACGAAATTCCACAAATGAAGATCTATTTAATATATTATTGGCAACGTTAGCTCCGTTCATCTCCAATATTCGAAATAAATGGAAAGTGGAACATGGGGATTTGGATGAAGAAGCCAAAAAACTACTAAAGAACAGAAATAGCACAGAGCAAAATATAGAATATTTGCAATCAATATTTGTGTCAAATGAATAATAATTATAACTGAATTTCATTGCTATTTAAGTACGAAAAACATAGTATTAGTAAAAAATAATAATAAATAGAACCTACTTTGACAGCAAAAAGTAAAAAAAATTTTTCTGTGGTAACAGCAAAATCTCCAGTTAATTTTACTATTTTTTTTGAGTGTAAAAATTTTTTTGAGTGTAACATTAAAAAAATTCCGTTATCACAAAAAATAATTATAATTGTTATTAAGTTCCAAATATAAAAATTTTTAATATGCAAATAAAAAAAATAAACCCATATTTCACTCCAAAAGTTAAAAAAAAATCAAAAGTGCAACTTTGACCTAGAAGTCCATAAGAAGTACTCAATTAATTTTAATGTAATTAAAACTGAGTCAAGCTGAACTTAATATCTATCCATTAAAAAAAAATTACTTCAAAATTTTGATCGGTTCAAAAGTTACAGAATTTTGGCCAATGAAAAACGATTTTCAGCCACTGTGCGTCGTACAGCATCGCTTGAAGACCGGTGCTGGGATTCTATCCGGTACAGGAGACTTAATTATATTAAGTTCCTCTAAAACCTTTTCAACTCTACGGATTCTAGTACGTTCTGCTAGTGTAATTTACCAGTACAATTGTCAAAACCAGTTTTTTTCCACAAATTTTATTTATTGTATCTTCATTAAACTGAACTAACAATAAGTATTGAAATCTTAAATATAAATATAATAATTAGGCCCAACCAGTGTCGGACATAAACTTAGTGATAGTAATTAAAAATAAATAAATGTCGTATTAAGCACAAGAATATTTTCAAAAAATTTCATCTGGAGTGTTGCGTACTAAAGCCGTAGTATCCCTCTTTTTCAAGCGGATGTGTCCAGTAAAGTTCAAGATGTTACGAGCAAGCGGATTAGGATGGGACTCGAGTTTTGTTAAATATTTGCCTGCATATTTTGCAATTTCTGCAGTCACAAGTGGCATATTTAAATCACGATGTAAAATTGAATTTTTCATGTACCAAGGAGCCGATGTTATTAACCTTAAAATTTTGTTTTGCATTCGACTTGTAGCGACTTGTATATTAAAAGTTTACAATCCAGACTGAGTGTAGAATTTCTACCAATCAGCCTATGTATCTGGGTCAATTTAAGCTTCATTTGTGTCAGCTTAGAGTCAATGTGGTGTTTCCATGTAAGCCGTCGGTCAAGGTGTATACCAAGGTATTTCACCTGTGAATGTTGAGGAACAACTTGATTGTTGATTCGAATGGGGGAACAAGTATCTCTTCGTAGGGTAAATGTGACATGAACACACTTTTGTTCATTTACTTTTATTCTCCATAAATAAGTTCAACCACAGCTCCAACAGGGTAATATGTTCCTGAAGATATCGGGATGCCTCGTGAGGGTTTTCATGCATACTAAGGCAGGCTGTATCATCGGCAAATGTAGAAGTGAAGATATTACTGCTCAGAGGCATATCACAGGTAAAAATCAAGTACAAAACTGGCCCCAGTATACTCCCCTGTGGCACCCCAGATGAGATAGTTTCGGGCACACTGGTGAAGTCTCCTTCCACGACAGTGAACTTCCGGGCAAGAATGTAACTTTCCAATAGATTCACAATGTTCATTGGTAGATATCTCCTCAATTTCAGAATCAGGAGAAAATAGTTGGTACATATAAATAAAATTCAGAATATTGCAAAAAAAATTTAAAGCAAATTATCAAATCTTGAGTTTTAGAAAAAAAATACTTTATTTTATTACTTGGAAGTTAACGGAGCATGCATTTTCCTGACCTTTAATTACACACGTCGAACGTATTTGAAACCAATTTTTTAATGCGCCAAAATTAGCCTATAGAATTGAAAACCCTTATAAGTACTACACGATTTAACCCTTCCACTATAGGGTTGCGGATCATTGTACTGCTTTTCCAACACGCCCATTTCGAATATATTTTCTCTTCAGAAATGGGGGCGTTTTCTTTAGAAGGGCGTTCAATCAGTTTATAGCGACCATTTTCTATTGTATTGAGACAGTTGGGCAAATACCAGACGTGGAAAATATGATCATGTCAGCAACGAGTAATAATCTTCTTCCTCAGTCTTATTTTCTTGTCCAATTAAGAATTGAACTTTGTTAACCTATTGTTTGAACTTATAAGAAGGTTATACGATATATTTTTTCTTGAATATTCCATACAAGTCAATACTATTAATCGAAAGCTTCTTCTCTTCTGAAACTAAGAAACTTATTTTAATCAAATTTTGTGTATAGAAATTTGTTAATATATATAATTTTTGTAATCAAGCGTTAGGTCTTTTTTTAAAAAATAATAATTTTATTCAATATTTCGACGCCTCTTTGGGCGTCTTCTTCAGGAAATTTTTTTATTAATATGACAATTGAAAAATTTTTTTTTGAAAACTTATTTTACATACATACATAAATGAACAAATTGAAAAAATTTTTATGAACCAATCAAAATTTAATAAAGTAAAAAATTTTTTAAAGGAAACAAAAAACAAAAAACTAAACAAAAAATGTTTTTTAACCTATGAAGAAATGAAAAATCCTTTATACTAATTATATAATAACAATAAAAAAAATATTTTACATTCCTATTAGTCAGTTTAGTTTACGAATCAAATGTCTATAACATTGAGCAACATTATCTGTATCAGTTTTATAGTTTACTATCTTATTACTTGGAACATTAATAATGTTAAGCATCTCTAACATATAACGTCGTTTAAAATTCTTCTCTATAGCTAAGACTGATACTTTGCTAAAGTCCGGATTATGACTAGAGTTACAACAATGTTTCGTTAATGCTGTCTTTTGTGAAGTTGAAACATTCCTATACTTTTGGTCTGACTTGTGTCCTGCCAACCTAGTCTTCAATTTATTCTTTGTTGTACCTATATATACTTTATCACATCTCTCATTATTCTTACCATCGCATGGTATCTTATAAACGACATTAGATATGTCTAATTTTTCTACTTTATCTTTAGTCTTTGTGAATAATTTACCTACTGTATTATATATTTCATGAGCCATTTTATAGTTTCTGTTATCAAAAATATTTGATTTTTCTAATCTCTCGGACATCATTGGTACATAAGTTAACGATTTATAAATTTTTTGTTCCCGAATAATATCTGATCTTGTCCTATTATTTTTATATTGTATTATTAATTGATTGATAAGGTGAATTGGAAAGCTATTATCAAGTAATATATTCCTAATTTTTTCTTTATTCTTCTTATGAAACTCAATATCACTTATCGATAAAATTCTCTCTATAAAGAGAATAACAAAAGAAGTTTCTTTGTAGCGTTTTTTTAGTACTTTTACAAAATTAGATAATTGTTCTTGTATTTCGGTGCTACACGAATTTAAGTTTAATTTTATTTTAACGTAACTAAGAACATCTTCCTGGTTTTATTTCTAAAATACTCTTCGGCCATTTCTTTATAACCGAAGCTCTCCATATTTTTCTGAATATTTTTATTTGAGTCTGTTATGATTTATCACTTGCAAATATACGTACGTACACGTAAAGGATTAACTTATTATTGTGTAATGTGTATTGAATCCATAGTTTTATAGATTTTTAGATACATTTTACTCACACATTGATCTTCAATTTCATAGCAGGAGGTACTTAAATTGAACAAAACTGCACTTGTTATCCAGACCTTAATATCAGGTAAAACCAATTAGTATCTCGCCAATATGGGGTTCTTTTTATCTTTAATGGTTTAATGTCGCGATTATTATTGTGAAATTGTTTATGACTTTGGCTGACCCTAACAGTTATTTTAGAAAAAGATCATATGTTTACTATAGAACCTATTGTGATATTTTTATAACAAAGCCATAAAACCCTTTCGCAGGTGTTATATTTAATTATTTTAGTTTTACGTAGTCTAAAGTAAAAAACATAAACCTTTAGCCAAAAAAGGGAAAATTTAATACACCATTGTATACGAGTAATTATAGGGCTGTTTAAATTATCGTAATTTGAATTTTTTTTTAGTAATTTCATTAAAATTAAAAAAGTGTTCTACCGGCGGCTCGTGGCGGGTGCAAAAGTATATATAGGGTTAAAGAAGACACTTTCGGCTTTCTTCGGGTGGTATACGTTTCTTGTTCCCTTTTGTTCGCTAGAAGTTCTATTCCACTAAAGTTTAAATTTTAGAAAAATATAGTAGTTTCATAAATATTTCATAACACCTCTAACATTAAACGCTAGAGCGGTAACCACTTACAACAACTAAAGAGTATAATCCTACCAACATTATAAAAAAGACCGCAGGCCATTATCGATGATAGCTTGCGAGTAGTAACCATTTATTTTTGACAAAAAAACTGATAAAAAACACCTTTTTCTGAAATAACAAAAACAGTTGAGTTTGACAGCATGCCACGCCCACAATTATCAATAGTTTAACCTAATTTTTTGGCTACCTTAATATGGATATATTAGCTCCAAAATGGCGTAAAAATTTAAAAAATCGGTAACAAAAAAAATTCGACTTTTGGCCAATGAAAAACGATTTTCAGCCACTGTGCGACGCTAACTCGCCCATTAGCACAAAGAAGACCAGAGGTGAAGATTTTGCTGTTTCAACTATTAAAAACTCTGATTCTATTTCGATGTCGTGGATCCATGCTCTTTACATATATTGAATTTTTACATCGCCAGAAAATGAATATTAAAGCAAAACAAAAAAAATCGATGTCGCTCCACCAAAAAGGGGAAAGGTTAGCAACTCTGAAAATTACCTCCCAATTTAAATTTGCTCTGCACTTTAAAAAGTGAGTGAAGTATCTTGTGAAGTAGCTAGAGTTCAACAATTTACTGAGCCACCACCGCCATGGACGCTCTACGAATTCCCTGCTAGCACTCCTCTCGGATAAATAGTGTCACCCCATTCCCCATTTTGGCGAATGTAAGGTGATGACTATTGATAGATTGTGGCCAGGAGCACTTCTGACAAAACTTATTGCTTTTTGTGACGGTGATGATTTTCCCGGCTTCACAACAAGCTTCCTCAAGAATCGCACATACGAGTTCAACATTAATTCTTGGGTACTCAAAGGCATATGCCATTCATATTTATGTATGCAACAATAGGTCAAGTGCGTCAGAGGTTAATGTGATGAAGTAAAATATTCTTTTAAATGATACAAATAATCAAGATCTTGTAAGAATTTTCGATTGCGAATAGTGTCGATTTTAATGCTCGTAAGATCCAGTATGATAGAAAATGCTGCTATATCTGTAATTATGGATGATGTAGGCATTGAGGAATTAGACGCCTCCGATATTCTTGCATTGAAAATCCAATGTGATGTTCGAAGGACCGATCACATTTTTCATGTCTTTAAAGAAGCATTTAAGTGACTCGATTTTTTAGGATGGTTTAAGAAGTACTTCATTCCATCTGAAGTCTTTACTACTTATACGACCTACATACGTCAGAATGAAGTACAACTCTCAAGTTTAGGCCGGTCCTTCGAAGTCTATTTAGAAGTTACTTAACCGAACACAGGAGAAGATGAGGAAGCTCTTCTTTGACTCACTTCAGCATCTATCCAAAGTAGGACGTGTTTCTCTGTTTTATCGGCACTAAAGTGCCGATAAAACAGGTTTTTTATTAGGGACACATCCATCCGCCTCACATAGAGAATTCGTTCTTTAATCGAACATTTTGTAAGTGGAATAATCTCCTTGCCGAGGTGTTTTCTGCAACATTTAATATGGAAGGGATCAAATTGATTGTCCACTGCACGAGTTAGAGACATTCCCTGAGTAATAAAAACTATATTGGAAATACATTTTCAATTCTGCTCAAGAGCAGATTATCTGATATTCAGCACATGGACATTGATTATTATATGAAAAATTTCTTTAATATTTTCTACATGTATTTCACCCGAATTAACAAGATGTCAACAAGAAAAATAGACAAATTTTTTTTATATGCAAAACAAATTAAACTGCATGTTTGGCAAAATTTTTAAAAATTAAAATAAATTTCAAAATTTAATGGTTAATTTTAGATGGCGACATTTAATTTATTTATAATTTATTTTTAGCGATTTTGTACGATGAATTTTTTGAATTCTCTTTTACAAGTTCCCACGAAAAGTCGCCCTCATTTGTACTACGACTTTTTCTTCATGCCTTCTTTTATATAATTTTTTATGCTTTTATGTTGATTGTGGAAAAAAGGATGGCAAATTGACTTTTAAAATTGTACCAATAACAATTGGTTTTGCCACTAATTGCGTTTTCATATTTAAATTTAAGGAGTTTTGAAAATCAAATTTCGCTCTTAAAACTTAAAATGAAAATTTTTGCAATTGTTTTGCATTATTTCCAATTTCACTTGTAGCATATAGAGAAATAATCGAATTTCCTTAAAAATTTCTTGAAGGTTTCACAAGAAACTGATAGTTCATCTGAAATATGTCATCAAAGGGAAAACTTACTGCTAAAATTGATCTTCCTTTAGAATCGGAAAAGACTAGAAGAATGTCAAAATTCATTCAGAGTTACCCAGAGCATGACTAAGGTTGGTCTTTAGAGAATGCATTGCAATTAATATTTAATTTTATGTATTTTTCTGAGATTTATGTACTCTAACAACAAAAATTGTTTTCTCTGCATTTAATTGGAAATAATCTAATAGAATTCTTCATGTGTATGTCTAAAACGAGCTGAATTTATAATTATTATATATCTTATTATTTTATTGTTTGTTGTTGGCTTAACTAGGTAAACGTCTGCATTTCATTGGCGCTAACCAAATCATCAATACCCTTTTAGCCAAATCATGATTGAAAAGCATTCAAGTTCGTATACTTATGCCACAGACTACAAATACTATATGAGAATTCAAACAGAACTCAATCATATTTTTCTATTTGTAATCAACAAAAAGATTTTATACAAAAAGCTTTTATACAAACACAACACAACAAACAACTGTAATTGACTTGCGTCTTTTTGTTTTTATTTTATAAATACTTTCATTATCACCCAAAGGGCGATTAATTGTATAAAGGCGTAAAAAGAAAAAACAAAAAGACGCAAAAGCTTTGCAAAATTTCATGCCTAATTACCTGCTGGGGAATGAAAGACTAGATGAAGGAGTAGAGAGCAATCACTAGTTTAATATGTACAACTAAGTACCAAAACTGGGAAAACTGTATATCAATAATACTATATTTGATTGCTGCAATATTGAAATTTTTTGAAATCGGAATGTCACGAAAATAAGTACATTGCCATCTCTGGTGGTAAATATTACCAAAAGTATGAAAAAGCAAGGAAAGTAAGTCAAATCCCATTCAATTTATCATTGGTGCCTTTTTTCCTATCCAGTAAGGTTCTCAACCCCAACCATCAACAAACTTAAGCCATCGTATGAATTGCGTCTTACCACCCAAAGAGTAGTGATTCGCCGAGACAAGGTTGCTAAGAAAATCTCGAGTTGTCAATTCAAATAATACACCTCCAAATTATAAAACCCTGTAAACAAAAAGAGATTTTTTTACATCGCTAATTACGAATGCATAAGATCTCACTGATCCAGGAGCTGAAAGTAAATGACCATAGAAAAAGCTGTTTGTTCGCACAATGGGCATTAATTTCGATCCAAGGATCAGCTTTAGTGACGAGAATAGATATTTTTTTTTTCTAAATGGTCGTATATGAGATGATATCAAAGGAAGTAAGAATCACTAGGTATGTCTTTTGGTCCGTATTCTACCGAACACGTCGTTGGTAGTGATTGCTATCACCAAGTAAGACGACCGCTACCGATCAGATCTTTAATTGTTTGAGTGTCTTTGCGGATTGGGAATCATTTCTGAATTTTTTTGTTTTTCATAATGTCCCATACCGGGGGCCATCATTTTAATTTTGTACTTTTTTTTAAGAATTAATTACACAGACCTAAGCGTGGAACTTTTTTTAAAACTTTTGGTACTTATGTATTTTAATCAGTTAAATATGAAAAATTACTATTTCCTACCACCCCAAAATATAGAGGACAGTTTCAAAATTTTCTGTATTTTCTTTTAAATATCTCACGGACGATCTTCTGGACCATGTAATAGTGTATAGACAAATGATGTCATGAATGTAGATTCTCGAATATAAATTTTAAATATGGAAAATTGTCAGTTCGCATAGAAATAAAACTGTACTCTCATAGTGGCAAAAGAAAACTTAGCATCTTGGGATGTATGGTTGATTTTAGATATCTCCTAGCCAATATCATGTATTAGTCAATAAGTTGTATTTGTAAAGATGAGGGTTCCATCATTCCTTAAGAAAGAGATATGATCTTTTTATAGGAAATTATAGTAATAGGTATTGTACCAAGCAAGAACTTAGTGATCATTTTGATCTCAATACTAACAAGAAGAAAAAAGAGTAGTGCGAATTCGTATCATTTCTTATGATTTTAGCACAAACACATTGCAGGATGTCCTCTTTTGTTCATATTCAACAATTTGGAAGATAATTTTCATGGGTTGAGAAGTAATTTTCTAAAGCAAAATGAGAAGTGATCAAAAGTAATCACACCACCACCATTGCTGTTATCATTTCTCCATCTATTCTATTATCTCCTGATGAAAGCGTTCTCCTCACTTTTTCACTCAAATAATTTTCAGGAAAACAAGTCCACAACAAGATCGGTAATATCCTTTGAGGTTTTTTTTTAATTAAAAAAATTCACGACAAATTCACATGTGTGCATGTATAAAAAGAGCGGGTTTTACAACTATGATTTGTTAAATTAAAGTGTCAATAAAAACTCATTTTCATACACCTCAATGCGAAATGACATTTAAAATATAAAATAATATAAGTCCGATAATATGTGATAATAGATTTCTAATTCTTATAAATTATTTGAAAGAGGTTTTCAAATGTGATGGTTGAAATCTACTGATAAGTTGGTTATATGTTAAACGACAGCTCAAACCAGAATAAATGTAAATTTTTTGGATTTTCCTTTTAATATTAAAATGTGAGAAATTGGCAGATGACGGCATCCTTTTATTATTATTTTAAGAATCAGCACACCATATAAGACAGGAATTAGTTAAAATTACTGAAAACGTATTTTTATTGTTGGCCTGTGTTACGATAAATGGATGCAACGGCATTAAGTTCTCATCTCGATCGATTCATGTTATGATGCAGTAAAATCTCTGAATATGGAATCTACAAAAATAAATTATTAATTTTACCACAAGGTACGAACCGTACAAGATTTTTTTTTTTTTTTTTTCAAAAAATTGGTTCACTGTTTTCAAAATCCAACGTGTGTCTTTTACATTTTTAAGGAAGAAAAATAATAAAGATGTTTATTTTAAACGAAACCAATTGTGTCATTCATATTTATAGGTCTTTCGAAAAACGCCATGTAATTAATCAGACGGTCATCCATTAAAATTGTTGGCAACGAAAAAGTATTTCTTTTATTTTATTTCAATTGTTTTTTTTTCGTCATTTACTCAAGCATTTTTAACTAATTGTTATAAATTCTTTTAGGTAAAATTACATTAAGTTTGTTAGTTGATTTTTATTATTATTTTATATTGCTAAGCAAATTTAAAAATAATAAATATAATATTAATAAATAATATAATATAATATAATATAATATAATATAATATAATATAATATAATATAATATAATATAATATAATATAATATAATATAATATAATATAATATAACATAATATAATATAATAATATAATAATATAATATAATAAATATTGAATCATAATAAAAATAATTTTTGTAAAAAAGACCTAAAGCTCATTTATATAAAAATCATATACAAATAATAATTATTGTTTAACAGGTGATGAACAATAATTATCATTTTAAGGCCGAATATTTTCATATTGCAGATTTTGTTAAACTCGGCCGAACATTAGAGATAATTATGGGCTGAAGTGCTTAGTACTACGTATCCAATTATGGCTGAGAATATGTGAGTTCTATCACCGTTCAGGACAAGTCATATCAACGTCATGCATATTTCAAATGTGCATTAGTGTGCCATTGATATTAATTGCAATTGGAATGTTTAATGTGATGGAGGGACAGCACTGGCAGAATAGCAGAATTATAGAACGAATTATTAAGCTCTCCCTCTCTCTTCTCATTTTCACCACCTGTCCACTCGTAACTATCGCTTCCCAAAGTAAGTAACACTAAGTTGTAGACATTAATTGCCTGAGAGATACTTCTCTTTAAAAAAAAATAATGATAATCAAATATAGTCGAATTCGGTTAATGAATTGTTTTTCGCTTATTTGTATAAGCGATTTACAATAAAAAGGCCATTGGTTAAGTGAAACTGGGTGCGGTGAAATGAGCTGAAAATTATTCTATGGAACATAAGTAGATTGAAAATGTACCGATTTCAAGTTGAAATTTGCTTTATAAATTAAAATACATATTTATTTAGCAAAAGCTTTTTATCAGGAAATTCAACCGACTTCCAATATACAAGGATGTGTCTATAACTCCGTGACTTTTTCATTTTCCCACCTCATATCTGAAAGAGCAACAGTGATCCTGCCAACAAGGCAGCTGGCAGTTGACTTCTCTGAAAATTTTAACAAGCTGCTTCATATAGTTTGTGTTTGACAGCGATTGATAGCAGATCCCTGCGTGATTTGAGGAGAAAATGGAAAAAAGTTAATTTCTTGTGCTTATTTTTGCGGAAAAAACCATCATTCAAACTAAGGCACACAACTTGGTAAATTCTATGGAAATTCTGCACCGCCAATTTCAATGTTAAAAAAGTGGTTTATTGTGTTTCGTTTTTTCCGTACAAGCACGGAAGATGCCACACGTACTTGAGGTCTCTACAGCCGAAACAATTGAAAAAATTCACGAAATGCTGTTGAGCGATCGAAGATTAAAAGTGCGAGAGATTGTGGTAGCCATAGGCATATGACATGGCCCAGTGGGTTCAATTTTCAATGATCACTTTAGTATGAGAGAACTTAACGCGAGACAGAGTTCGCGTTTGCTCAAAATCGATCACAAATGCAATCGTGTGACTACTACGTACGAGTGTTTGTCGTTGTTCAACCACAATATGGACGAGTTATTGCGCCATTTGGTAGCCGTGGACGAAACGTGGATCCGCCGCAGCACACCAAAGAACAACAAACAGTTGAAACAGTGTGATCCTCTAGGTGAACCCGTGCAAAAAATCCCAAAATGGGATTTGTCAGCCAATGAAGGATACATGCGGTATAATCCACATTGACTACATTCAAAAGAATAAAACAAATTTGTGAATATTATGCCGACTTATTAGGTCGATGATTTTCGAAAAAAACTACCGTATTTTGCTAAGGGCTCTTTTCCACCAGGACAATGCAAGGGTGCGCACATGTGCAGTTTCCGTGGCGAAATTCCGGGATTGGCCCCAAGTGACTCTTGCTTGCTTCGAACATGCAGAAATGGCTCGCCGGAAAAGAGTTTGACTCTGACGATGAAATCATTTCACAAACAAATACATATTTTGTTGATCTCGGTAAATATTATATCTTGGAAGTGATGAAAAATTGGAGAAACGTTGGTGAAAGTAGAAAAAAAATTAAATGATTTTTTTCCAATAACCTGTGTCACGGACTTAATCAACTCCCGTCGTGGCCTCTAAAAGTTTGAAGTAAGTATATTATTATAATAGGCGTTGCCCACTGAGATCTTTGAAACGCCGGCATCTGATGACTGAAGCTCAAATTCTGAATTAAATACCACATTTAGCTGTCAAAGCAGGTAATGCATATTTGAAGGCAGTTAAACTTTTTTAAAAAGATTTTATTTTAAAATTCTTAAAGAATGAAAAATGTTGTGGGTTCAGTTACCATTACCTGTGGAGCATACCAACTTTGAACACTCACTGTTTTAGTAAGTCAGATATGATATTATCAGGTATTAATTTCTATGGGAGCTACCACTCCAATAGATTTTATCCAGTTAGTTTTTCGTGAGACGGAGTGCATTGGCCGCATTGCATGGCGATTTTGTAAATTCTCAATATTATATTAAGCAAGATAAAGGATTTTATATATTACTGGTTTTATCACATATTGTTTAATATGGGATCTCCTCTAGAGCATGTCATATCATGTAAAAAGAAATATACTATTGAATATATGACATCCTTCCTTTTTTGAAGCCGGTTAAAAAATGAAATATTCTTCATTATATTAAAAAGTTTTATTAGATAAATGCTAAGATTTTTTTCATTTAATTTTGTACTTTTACAATCAAGAAGTTTTCCACTTTAAATGATTTTTCGGAAAAGCGGATTTTCCGAATTAAGCTGCTTCGAAACTAGTCGGTCTTTTCCATTAAACAGCGAGCGCTTATACAAATTCAATTGTACACTTAAATTTCGGTTGATATTGAACGCCCTAACATGGCCACAGAATAGAAACATTTTATTTATTTACTGCTTCATTTTTAACTAAGAAAAAATGGTAGATCTTGCAGTACACCCCAGAAACTTCTTGTTCGTAGTTATCAGCCCATAATTTATAATGTTGCTTGCTAGTTCACAGAGAAAACTAAATTTTATTTTCACTAACTAAATACTTTGAATCAGTAAATATTTTGTGTGAATGTGGACCTAAACAGAATTTTGTAGATTGTGATAAAAATTTAACAAAAACAATAAACATTTTTACTTGTATTCTATGATATATATTTTGATTTTTACTTTTTCACTAAGGTCTTTCATTAAGCACGTCCTATACTTTGATTTAAATCTATGTATATCATATCATTGATTGTTTCATTCATTTGACAGGCATATCGATACTATTATATATGGATTATAACATCGGGCAAATGTCCGCTGGGATTTCGTTGGGTGGCGCGCATCCCAAGGTTAAATTTTGCATGAGCCTGGTGCATAAATCCGGATCAATTTGACCAATGGAATAGGTTATCTTCGCTTTGAAGGCCGCTGTGGGGCTTGTTGCTTATTAGTATAGATCTGCGACTTAAGAAAACCCCACAAGAAAAAGTTTTAAGGGGGTTAAATTACGCGATCTCGGTGACCAATTCACATAACCTAAATGTGATATAACTACGCCCTCAAATCGCTCGTGCAGAATATCCAATATGGTATGAGCTGTGTGTAACGTAGAGCCATCCTCTCGAAACCATATGCCTTTGGTGTCCATAGCTTCCAATTCAGGTCAAAAGAAGTTGGTGATCATCGACCTATAGCGCTTGCCATTGGCGGTGATAGCCTAGAAAACGTCGTTTTCAAAGAAATATGGAACGATAAACCCGCCAGCCTAAAATCCACACCAAACAATAACTTTTTCGGTATACGCGGGACGCTCGCATGTCGATTTGTAACGTAACAAATTTGACAATTCTGTTTGTTTGACGTACCCATTTATCTAGAAATGAGGACGATTATGGCGACCGTAAAATTGGCAAAGCGCACGAACATTGCCCAAACAGAATATTCACTTTGATAAAACAATTTTATCATTTGCACGTGAACTCTTGAGCTCTTTATATCCGTCCATCGAGAGATTTGACAAAACAGATTGAATAAAGGAAAGCCAATTTGACAGATGTAGCGTCAATAATGTGGTCGCTTTCAAATATTAAAGTTCGCAAAATTATTTTGGACACATTACATGTTTTAAAAACATTACTGAAAAATCAAAGTATGCGATTCGTTTAAAATTCACTTAAATATCAATTCTTAAATCGAATTCTTTGATCGGAAGCACAAGACAACAAAAATTAAAATATAAAAATTAAAGAAAAGATAAGAAACCAATAAAGTTTCGCGTTTCAAAAAAAAGTCAAAATGTAACACAACACGGTTTTCAGTTTTGAGAAAAATTTTATCTAAAAAAACCATATATAAATATTTTAATATTTATATGTATATTTAAATTACCTACGACTTTTTTTGAAAATAATCGTATGTTTATTCTAGCAGCAGGTATCTTTGATTAAAAAGAAATATTCTGTAATTTAATTTTTCTAATATTTCGTCAAAACCTCGACAGGAAAAATTTTTTTCATTTAATTAAAAGACCTGCTCTGCTAAAATAAACAAGGAAATTTTAACTCAAAGTCGTCCAAAAATTTTACCGCTGCAATTAATAAAGTATGGCAACTTCAAATGACTAAACCTTTCGATAATTTACAGTGGGATGAACTTGCCTTAAACTTATCGCTCACGTTTAGGTTAAAGTAAAATTGTAATAATGAAAAACTGTTTATCCTAATGGAAAAATCCTAACATTCAACTAACACCAACCAGCCCTTAATATTCCAGCTTTGGGTCTTGCGTTTTTCAAAAATTCTACTAAATTGTGTTTCAATACATGTTGTTTTTGTGGTCTGGTAATGTAGTTGTATTTAAAAGGGCTACTAATTTTAAGAGAGCATTGTATTTTAATACTAAAAACGAAAAAACCCTTTCTGCTCCTCAGCGAATATCTACTTGGTATTATTTTTATTTATTAAAGAATTTTGGAGAAAGCCTAATTTTGAGTAAAGCGATTGGGGAATTTATGCGAAAAGTTTTGACTTGACGCTCGGATCAAGTCCCTTCGGGTGAAATATGCCTAAAAGGAATCGCTACCATAAAAGAAGGGTAAAAGTATTCGCGTAAATTAATTTGTTCTTAAAATTATGTGTTAAATCTTATCATATGTTGTTGACATAAATCTTTCGCACTTGCCTAATTTTCTATTAAACATTTATTAACTGAAAAATAACTAACCTTAAGATCTGACAGCGAAGCCATTAAATCGTCTAGTTCTTTTGTAGCTGATGAAGCATACGCTTGATGAGCAGCATTATTTGGCGAAAAGGATTCCTTTTGTTTTACAACTTGCTCCTCAATCTGTCTCACTAAGAATAAATAAGTATTTAAAATTTTTATGCATTTTATAAAAAATAAGGTGAAATTTACCTGGTCCTTCGGGTCCCACAAGATTTTCAGTTTTAGTTTCACGTACAGTGATCGTTACATGGCGGCCAGGTGTTGGTGATTTAGTGCGTGCTCTAGAAGATATATTTGATTAACTCTTATTAAATGTTATTATTGTATTGAAATAGTGAACTACTTACCCATTGGGTACAGCATATAAAGACGCATTGTCCATTTCATTTAGTAAACTATCAACAGTTGGACGTTCTTCGACGGAAGCGTAACTATTGTAGGTGTTATATTTAGATGATGGCGTACTATGGAAACCAGATGGACCTGAATTATCTGTAAGATTTATAGAGTTATTGGAAAATATTGCTTAAGAGAATTATTGTTAGTTTAATGAAAGACTTATTCTGACAATTTCATCAAACCAAATTAGTAATCGAATTTTCGTTGTCCTAAACAATAAAATAAATTCACATGAAGGTGTATTCACTTTATAAAGGCCGGATTCAATTCTACAAGCACTGGTCTTCAGGAAGTGATCTCCGAAGTTAACAGGTCTATTAGCCAACCTTTTCAGAACATTGTATCATGCGGATAAATTTCCCTTGTGCTGGAACGTTGTTGGTAATGTAACGTCACGCCCTAAAAAAAGAGGAGTTAACAATACTGAAAATTACAGCCCCATTGCAATTTGTTCTGTACTTTTTTCAAGTAAAAGGAGTGATGAATTTCCAGCTTTGTAAAGTATTTGGAGTAAAAAAATTTGCTAAGCGATCGTCAGTATGGTTTGCGCAAATAATACAAGTGACATGGTAACAATATTTTAGAAGAAGGAGTCGACCAGTTCATACATGGAGGAGACAGATTGAGACCGAACTAAACTGCAGTGGCAAGAGTTGGGGAGAAGTGAAAGCGTTGGCACAAAGTAGAGGTGTGTTCAAGAATTTTATTGAGGGACTATGCTCCCGAAAGGAACGACGGGAAATTTTATTATATATATTTCTTTTGTAGATGACATCATCATTAGCAATAGGGCAAGCCTGTGAGAGATTGGGTCACTGAAGCAAAGTATGAATGATTTCCACTTAATCACGATCTTGTAATGATCTCTATCTGTAATTAAGGGTAATATAAATAATGAGGAATAGGAAACCAAATAAGTGTGTTGTCCAACCGTATGACCACTATTTTCATGCCGCTTAGTAAACATTCAAGTGCCTATATTTTCTGAGACAGTGTAAGAAGTATTCCATCTGAACTCCAAACTATTTATACCACTTACGTGTACATCTGACCAAAAATATAATACAACTGTTATGTATGAGCAGGTCAAGTACAGCATTAAGAGAAAAGAATTAGGAAGCTTATCCAACTCTATTGACTCATAACAACATCCGTGTTTCACTATTTTATCGTTACTGTGTTTCATAAAATCGAAATAAATTGGTTACGAAAGCCTGTCGAGCAACTCATCCCTCATTAAAAACGCATACAACACATTTCTGGTCGATATGCCAGTGAATCGCGCATATTCGTATACCCGATTATTCGCTTATTTCATGACATTGGGATTCGTATTCGTATTTGACAAATTTAGCGAATATTTGTGAAATATTTTCGGCCAAAAAAATACATAAAGCTAAAAAAACGTTAAGTGGATGGCAAAAACAAATATTAATATGTATTATTATTTTATAAAAAAAACTTTCGGCTGCATTCATGTAGGTTTAAAGACCACAACTGTCGCTGAACACTTGTATTCATAAAAGTAAAATAACTGATTTTTAGCTATTGAACGATAAATATTTTTATTAGTAATAGAACTGGGGCTGCAGGCTGGCTTAGAAGCCTTGCATCATGTTTATATATGTTTATATGTTTATCCGACGCCGCTTCCAGCCGTCTCTAAGATGAGGAACAGACGCTGGTATTTGTTGGCTATTGGTATTTGAAGATGCCAAATACTCGCCTTGACGTTCCAAGTACCCGGAAACCCTCTGATATTCTCCACTTGGAACCGCTGATTGTCCATGAATGCCATGGCAGCTGCTCCGCATATCTACATAACTTTCCACTATCCCGAACCTAAGGCCGCACACGATAGCATTCAGCTAATCTTCCTTAGGACGTAGAACGAACTCACTGGAACAAGACCGCAAATCTCATTTTCGTGCATTTCGAGCTAAAGCCACAACAAACAATGCATTTTGAAAAAAGCTCTAATTGTTTTAATGATTAAATTTCAATATTACAAATTAACAAAATGACTTCAATTTCATTTAATGTAAATATGAGTCTGCCCCTTAATTTTTGAACTGCGTGATTGCAGGTAAATATTATATTGGTTTATTATTAAAGAAATAATAAAATATTGGTCATTGTCTTGACTCAAAAATTTGAAATTTAAATATATGTAAATATTTCTATACTAATTTCAAAGGTAAAATAATGTAAAAAAAATTATAACTTCGGTATTGTCAATTTGATATTCCAATATTTTAATGAAAATTCGGGTATATCATAACTTAAAAATAAAAATCGGATAAGTTACTATAACCTTTGATAATGGATTCATATATAACATATATTGGTACATTATGATCTACATCGAATTTGCCAATATTTATGCGAATTTTATACAAGTTTCTAATTTTTGTTTGTTTAATTTTAAGGCAATTTTGACACGTCTTGTCGTTATGTGATCCGTTTAATACTTTCCAAAATAGATGTGAAGAAAATTTGGAGTTATAAACAAAAATTTGAAAAAGTTTACCTCACACAAATAAGTTGCGCCCTAATAATTTTCAGTTTATTTTTGGTTTATTGGTTTATTTTTGGGTAAAACATACAATAAAATTTTCGATTTTATAAATGGTTTATTGAAGGTTTTTATGCTATTGATCGTTTATGAATACAGTTTTTATCAATTTTCTTTATTTAAATTTATAAACCATTTATAAATTTTTATGAATATGGCTTAAAATAACAATCTTCTTGTAGTCAACTAAAAACCTATAAAAATCTCTTTGAAGGCGAGTGCGGTCAGTTGGAGAGCAAGGAGATGGAATGTGCTTTAAACATACGCAATGTTGGACCGAATGACCACAAATGATAACGATTATGAAAAGCAAAATAATGATTTATTATCAGTCAGCCATGTTCTGTAAATCGAATCATATTTGAAATCGAATAATTTCAACAAAACAAAAAATATTGACAAATTGGTGTTCCGCTAAATGTTCGTATGATTTATTTCATTCAAAGTTAAATTTGAATTGAATATTTTAAGCATGGAAAGCGTTAAAAATGGCAATAAATCAACTGTTAGTAACAAACAAAACATACAAATATAAAGGGGATTTCTCTTATGATTTTTCTAAAACTGCTCACCAAAGTGATTTTAATTAACCAATTAATTCCTCTAAAACCTAAAGTGATTAGTGTTTTTTAACTTAAATTTTTAAAACTTATTAAAAAGCATCCAATTTGATTGAAATCAATTAAAAATAGACTTCAAATTTCAAATACCAATTGTTTTATTTTTCGTGTTTCTGTAGTTATTTATTAGAATAATAATAATACATTCGATTTCATTTCGATCAAGTTTGTTGATTCGGTTTCAAAACGGGAATAATTATGTGAATTCGGTTTAGAGAATACCAAATATTTGAGCTCGTTTTAAAAACGAGACATTTTTTTGGATTCGATTTACAGAACAGGGCCGAGTATGTCTTAACACTGTTAAATAAAGAGTGGTTTTTAAGAGCTTTTTGATTTGATTAAAAAAAAACACATAAAACTGAAATCTTTATTTGGGTCGATAGAACAATCCATATAATTCAATGTTTAAAGATGATTTCATGTAAATGTTGGCCGCGATTACGCCCCAAATGATCCATAAGCTGGTTTCAATTTTAAAATAATAAATTCTTCAATATTGACTTCCAGTGCGTCAACCGTTGCGGGCTTGTCCCTATAGACATGAGACTTATATGAGCTTTAACATAGGCGGTCAATTGACCGGCCCCAAACGTTAAATAAAGTGTAATCATCGCACGGTAACGCTCCCCATTCACAGTAACGTTCCTGCCTTCGTCGTATTTGAAAAAGTACGGTCCAATGATTCCACCGGCTCATAATCCACGACGCTCTTAAATCTCATAATGATATGCATCGTCGTAAAATTGACAATTTTCTTTGTGGACGTACCCATTCCTCGCTTCATATAATTTTTTGATGAAAACTAGGTTCAGTTACCAACTGCTGCAGGTCCAATGAACCGAGAACACTTTTTTGTCTATGGTCGTTTACCTTAAGCTCTTGAGTCAGTTGAATTTTGTACGGGTGTAGGCCCAAGTCACGGCACAAAGTTCGAGTTCAAGTTTTGGTCAGGGAAAGACTGAGCGATGCGAAATTGGCTGCCTCTGATTCTTCTGCACACTTTAATGGACAGCGGCGATGTTTTCGACAAATTTTGAGTTTCATCATCGTACGGGTGTTGATTCAATGTTTGCTGAACACGTAGACGCAAACCACACTGCAAATAGTCCTCTCAGTATATCAATTATCCCTCCCGTAAAATGGACGAAGCACTCAGAACGCTGCCCGAAAAAGAACACCCATTTCGATTAAACAATTTCATCATTTGCACTTGTTGTTGAACGCTATATCCGTCCATGGTGAGTGAATAAATGACAGCCAAATCGCAGTAGCTTCAATAATATGGTATGGCCCCTATAAACTGTTAAAGTTCGTAAGTACCTCTTGGAAGTTTATGATGTGTAAAAGAAATAACAACTACATCCGATATTTAAAAAAAATATTTTTTTAAGTAAAATAAAATATAGTTTTAAAACTGTACTGTTTTTTGTGGCTTTAGCTGTTCATATTTCGATATTTCATTGGTCGCAGTTTGAAAACAATTTTTGAAACTAGTATAATGAAAATTATTTTCAAAAATCATTATATGAAATCGAAAGAACAAAATCGAAATCGAAAATCGAAATTTTTTATTTTCGTTTTGATTGTATGTAGATCGCATTTGTTATGAAATTTATTGTGTATTATGATTTAATTGTAGAATTTATTAATATTTTCCAAATGATTGAAAAAAAATAAATTTCTTTGATTTATATGCAATAAGAATGAGGTATAAAATGATTCCTTTAATAGACAAATTTAAAATAGACTTAAATTAGGTGCGTGCTCACTTTAATTTTTTCATATAATAATTATTTTTGAATGCAATGCTCCCTAACAATAAAGTTGTTGTAGTTTTTTTTTTTTTTAATACGACAATAAATGATCAAATGCATTTAGACTAAGTACGCTTCATCAGGTTAGCGCCTCCACCGCTACAGCCTGATCAGTGATCGTGAACTCAGAGCCAAAAAGTTGACGTCCTTAAATGGCCACCATACTCGCCCTACCTAAACATCATCGAGAACGTCTGGGTATGGTTCGCTAGGAAAGTATCCAGAAAACAATACACAAAAACCGATTTAATCGAAGTTATCACACACGCTTGGTCCACCATTTCGTTGAATTAAAAACTTTACAATTCAATTCCCAATCGAATTATCGAAATGATTTCAAGTATTTTGAATGTTACAGCAGTTGTTCTTTTATTTTAAAGAGAATTAATTAAAGTCTACTGAATAGAAACTGTAAGGCTCAATTGCTTTAGATAATATTTAGAATTAACGGTCAGTGAAGGGGGAGGGGCGCTAAGCTGATGACGCGCAGTGTATGTTATCATCCGTATGGTGAAATAGAATTTCATATGAATTTTGTTTCCTTTTCTCAAAACTTAGAGCGGCAATTTTGTATTGTTGTCTTTGTCTATTTTGTTCAATTTTTTATAGTTTTTTGTTCATGGGAAAAATTCACATAAAAATTTTGTTCGCCTTTTATTCAGGAAAAGTTGATACCAGGCGACAGTTGAAGTTCATTCAATTGAATGAACGCCACACGGACAGCGAACTCGTTACGAAAATTATTTAATTTGTATTTTTGTAAAAGTTAACTTTTTTATGTTGTTTGTTGTTTTTTTTAACAAACTTAATTATTCATACTGCAATTCAGGTTTTTTCACACATACATACGTGGGGGTTTTTTGTAGAGATCATTAATATAAAAACAGCTGTAAAATTCAGTTCAATTCTTAATATTAACAAAAGAAATACACGTATTTCAAGTCCCATTTCTTCATTGTATTGATATTAATTTGCATTTTGCTCCATTTACTTTATTTTTAGCTTCACAACAGTTCCCCAGAACAAATAAAGTGAAAACATCAAAGTGAAGGTCATATTCCTTTGAGGGATAGGTCACTCACGACTAGAACATTAGGGAAAATGGAAATGGTTTCAAGGGATGATTTTAAAATTTGTATAAAAGGCTGTCGTCTGCACGGATAATCGTTCAAAGCTGCCCATTTGTTGGTTTTATGTTTTATTAATTGTCCATTTACCTGGTTAATTTTTCCAAATGTATTAAATTTTCCATGAATAATCTAAAGAAATTATGAAGTGCTTCTTTATTCTTGTTTAATTGATTGTCAAAACCCGCACCTCAAAAACGTGCTTATTTGACAAATTTTCTGCCTGTTGTTTTCCTCGTCGTCGTATTCCATGTGTTCGAACAAAATATGCTTTTGTCTAGGGCACAGAGAATCCCCTCAAAGTGACTGTTTGGCGCGTCATTTGCGGTAAAAAAGTGATTGGCCCTTATTTTTTGAAGACGCCGATGGCGCCATCGTAACCGTAAATGGTGGGTGTTACAGGCAGATGCTAAACAGGGGTTTTTTTTTTGCTGCAAGTTGATACATTGGGTCTCGATCATTGTTGGTTTCAACAAGACAGAGCAACCGGTCACACAGCTCAAGTAACGATTGAGATTTTGAGACACCAATTTCCAGGTCTAGTAATCTCCCGTTTTGGAGATTTCAACTGGCGGTCCAGCAGCTGAATTCTTCCTTTAGACCTTTTTAAATCTGACAAGCTGACATTGAAGAATACATCCACAATTTAAAGCCAGATGTTTTGCGAGCAACAGTTCGAAATGTCGTAAAACGGGCGCAATTATGCATGAACTCGGGAGGTGCCCATTTGAGCAATATAATTTTTTCCAATTAATGTCATCAATTTTACACTTTCAAATAAACTTTTTATGAAAACAGAGCTAATTTTTCGCACTTACAACAAAATAGCAGCCAGTTCAAATTATGACGTTACTTATGCACCACCTTGTTTTATGTATGTGTCAAATAACTGCTTCGCTGAACGAAGAATATTTTCCATATTCCGTTGATCTTAAATTCATATTTTTTACTCCTGCTATTTATGATGAATATCGGCTTCCTTCCAGCATCTTCAGGGATCTATTTCTCTCTTCTGTTGCAAATTTAACAGAAAATTTGTGCTCGTTCGTAATTTTACAAACTCAGAGGAGAAAACCTTTAAGATCAGTTAAATCGGCATCGCTGAGAAATGATTTTCTGCCAATCAGCCTTCGGACAGATTTTGTTGTTTTATGGTTAAAGTTTTATAAAATCAGCGATTTACATAAAAGTCGACGTTCATTATTTTTCTCAAAGAAGACTAACAACAAAAGTTATTATCGATATTTTTTTATACTTAATTTTGTAAAAAATTGTCAGAATACAAATTATGACTATGATGAATTTTGTAATGTTCGTTAATTTATAAATAATTGTCTATAATATTGGAATACAACAAAACATTTCTTGAATTAAATTCTAATTAGAAATACTGTGTTAACTAACGAATCTCGTAAATAATTTGTGCGAAAATCGTGAAAAATTTTAAAATTATTATTAAGAACTTTTTAAAATCATTGACACTATAGAAACCGGAGAAAATGTAAAATAAAGTGGACTGCAAACTTAAAATTAGTATTTCCCAAACTTTTCCAATATTTCTCAAAAGACTTCTTGTCAAACGATAGATCAATTACATATAATAAAATTCATTCTGCAAATGTTAAAAGGCCTTTGTGTGAAGTAAAAAATAGTTGGAAGAAAATGACAACATCCCTTCTCCCGTAAAACAAGTGGAGAACTAAAAAATTCCAAAAACAAAACTGAATCTCTAAAAATAAATTACCTTGAAAATTTCAATGCAATCCCACAATTTACTATGCAAGTAAAAGTGCTAAGATTGCTAATATATGTAAGAAAATTCGGACTATTCATTTGTTTCAATTGAGTCCTCTGAAGCTCAGGAAAACTTACGCTAATTACATGTTTCCGTTGGAAACGTATCGACGACGCCCCTCTCCGGCTGACCATGATCAGATGGAAAAAGAAGCCATTCTGTACCACGACATAAATCCTTTGACCTCGCATTGGAAAAAATTGGATAGCGAAACTCCTGAGCTTTCCTTAAAAACAATTGCGCGACCTTGTGCTCATGTAATGTAATGGGGGTTTGGCCCAGGATGGCCTTTTGCACTGCGACCATTGCTGATCTATTGTGCTTCCGCTGTCCCTAGCAGTCCAATACGTTCGCAAATAAGATCAGCTCCTTCAATGGGAGCATTAGCAGATCCTCTTCACTCAGCGTATATGCATGTAGAGTCCTTTGTCTTCTGTGGCACAATGCCCCACAATTTGCTATCAAGTGTTCCATCGACTCCTCATCTTCACCGCAAAACCTGCAGATGTCCGTGTCAGATAAGCCCATTCTGTATAGGTGGGCTTTGCAGGTGTAATGGCCTGTGAGCGACCCTACCAGCGTCCGTCGGCTTTTCCTGTCCAGTCTTAGAGCCAGATCCGCCCTCCCAGCGTCAAAGCGTAGGAATTTCTTGGATTGACATAATCCATTGATGTCATTCCAATGTTGTGTAGTCCTGGACGATGTCCATTTCGAAATCACCCCTTAAGGAGAGCTCAAAAGAGGGGGTGGGTCCAATGAAGTTCCCCTCAGCCCCTCTTTTCACACAGATGTCCGCCATCTCTTTCCCGGCATGCCCTTGATGCCATGGTACCAATATCGGAGTAAACTGATTATGAGTCGCCAGATCATTGGGCCTGTTGTGGCATTCCAGTAATAATCTGGACATGTACGAACGGAAAATGAGGCAACATTTTAAATGGCCGCCACCCAGGGAATTCGCGGTTGACAATAGCACGATGTTGTATTCCATATATAATGACATTAATAGGCCATTCAAATCAAAAACATATTTAAACGATATCTTGCACACACTTTGTTTTATTTAAATTTAAAAATAGGAAACGGCTACTGAATGACACATTGCCTCTATCCTGCACGGAAGGAACATCTACCTCGCCTACTGTGAAATCCTTCACTAGGAGCAGCGCATGATTCTAGCGTTGGCTTTCCTATAACGTAGAGAGCCACAACACGACAGCAAGACTCTAACCACTCTAACACTCGATACTTTGTTTCTCATCACATTGCCCTTTCTCTTACCTCTCTTTTTCCCACTCACAATTCTCACTTTTTTCTCCCTGGGTTTTTCTGAAAGGTATTATATTTTTTTACCCAAGTGGGTAACCTGTAATCTGACTTTCCTCTTCGTTATAGCAGGAGAAAATATTGCAACAATTAAAATAGACTACATTTATTTCTAATTTTTCAATTTTGGGTGCCTTCGTAGACTAGTAGCAGGTTCGATTCCCGCCGAAGACTCTCGTTTGCAGTTCCGCAGTTTGTTTTTGTTAATTAAAAAAAATTGCTTAAATATAATATAATTATGTAGCATGCTACGAGTATAATCTATTCGTAAATCTCGCTTATTTTCAATTATTTTGATTGCTTTGTAAAAAGAATGATAAGTAATTATTTTAACGACTTAGAAAATTAGCGGAAGACTTTTTTGACTTTGTTTATGTTCGCTTGTTCGTTCTTAGCTTTCGGCAAGATGGATGCCGCATTTGATCCCAATCGACCACAAACGCAATCGAGTGACAACTATACACGAGTGTTTGGCAACCGCAATATGCACGAGTTTTTGCGCCGTTTGGTAACCGAGACGTGGATCCACCGCAGAACACCAGAGACCAAACAGCTGTTAAAACAGTATGTTTCTCTTGATGAACCGGCACCAAAGAAAACCAAGGTGGTTTGGCAGCCAATATAGTCATGGCGACCTTTTTTGGGACTACCTTCAGAAGGGTAAAACAGTCAATATCAAATATTATGGCAAAGAAAACAATTCTTTTCAACCGGGACAATGTAAAGTTCACACGGGTGCAGTTTCCATGGCAAATTCCATGAATTAGGCTACGTATTGCTACCGAGTTACTATTTCTTGTTTCCAAACCTCAAGAAATGGCTCGGCGGAAGGAGTTTTGACTTCAACGAGAAACAAATACCTACATATTTTGATGACTCGGCAATTTTTTTTTTTTTTTTTTTTTTTTTTTTTTTTTGGAAAGGATAAAAAGTTGGAGAAAAGTTTTACAAAGAGTATAGAGCTCCAAGGATAATATGTTGAAAAATAAAATGATTTTTTAACCATAAAACCGTTTCATTCAAAAAGTCACGGACATATGGATCCAACCTCTTATACGAAAAAAAAATACTTTTAAATCTCCCCAGAAAATTAATATGAGGTATTATTAAAGGTTTCAAGTTGCAAAAATAAGTCCATACTACTTAATGCTACCAAATATTTATTACAATTCAACTAACCTTTTCTATCATAACCGTTGCCATTGTACCGGGCACTGCTCAAGTCTTGCAGCAAAGAATCTAATTCAGACAAATTACTAGCCGTATTCAACTGCTGTTGATGTAACGATGCCGATGATGGTCCAACATTTGTGCCACCATTATAATGTTGGCGTGGTATGGCTCCTTGATTTTGATATTGACTAGATGCATTGCTACTGACACCATTGTAACCGCTTAAATGATGAGATGGACCAGCAGAGGGCGATGCTGATGTGCGTGTTTCAGAATAATGCTCTTGATAGACGGGCTAAATGTTTGAAAGAGTTAAAAATTATAATTGTGAATAAGAAAAGGAAAAGGAAAAAAAAACTAAGAACTTTACCTGTGTTGGTGGTGGAGCTTTGCCCCGTAGACTGCCGTAACCGGATGAAGACTCAATATAATTTTGCTGATGATGTTGTGGCTGTGGCACTTGACGTTGTTGTTGAACTGGTGTCACTGTATTTGCTGTGTTGTAGTGCGACTGCTGCTGAGTTTGATGACCAGGCACACTGTTTTGCAAATCGGCAAGTAATGCATCTGTAAGAATGACATACAATGGAAATACAAAAATACTTTAATTATCTCTTGCTGCAAGAATTTATTATTATTTTTATTACTAATGAAGGCTTATAAATAGAAATTATTGCTATTATTTGTGTCTGTTAAATGCATCTTGCAACGCAATACCCAGATTATCATAATCGCCGGAATTGTTCATATTTTTTTTTTCTTTCAACACAAAGAGCAATAAATTTGCTTGACTCCCAGTATCACTTTAAATATTTTCCTTTTTCTTTAAAATTGCTTTAACTAACAATTATTCCAAACAATCCGTTTATTACTAATCATTCGAATAAAAAGAAAAATACGTATTGAACTTAAAATTAATAAAAATAAAGTACTTTTTTATCTTTTCCCACCACATGTACAAAATAAGTTCGTTATCAGTGCGGTACGGTTACATTTTTACGTTGTGCCGAACGAAAATAAAGGTGATACATTCAACATACGAATACAACAACAAAGTTAGAACAGAGAAGGGGGTTAGTGAACCAATGTGTGGCAGATAAAATGGTTTCAGACGCCCGTTCATTATGGCCAGTCATTTGTGGGAAAAAATTTTGTTTATAAGTTTTTTTTTAAGTTTGCAAAATTATCGAATTTTTTTATTTACATGGAAAAGAGATGCCAGACTGTGGGTAAAAAATCCAGCAAATATAATAATTTAAAGTCTAAACATACATACATATGAACAAAGTGTAATGTCAAAAGTAATGTCATAATTTGTCTGCTTGCCATTTCGTTACATAAAAGATTTATTTGAAACTGTGGAATTGTTTTCATTACCTCGAAAAAAATCATATCGCTTAAATGGCCACCTCCCGAGTTGATGTTGATGCATAATTACGCTTATTTCACGGCAATTGGAAATGTTGCTCACAAAATATCTGGCAGCCAATTCAAATTTTGACATTACTTTTGCTCCACCTTGTACACAAACGTATATATGTATGCATTAGTTGTGCAACAAATATTCGCATATTTCATGACATTCCTATTCGATAAATTCTGGTGAATATTTTCGTATAAAGAATACATCAAGTGGAAATAAACATTAAGTAAATTTACCAAAAAATATTCATTTGAAATAATTTTATTAAAAATATTTCATAATTTACAGGGTACTACGTAGAAAAATGCTGTGGGGATGCTGTTGGCTGAAATAGTGAGCGCGTTAACTATAAAGCAATTTATGACTGAGAACCTGGATTCGATACCTGTTCAAGACAAGTCATTAAAAAAAATTAACAAACATGAGTTTTTCGGATTTACTTTATGTGACGTTGTGTTAAAAACGTCCTCCTTCGGCGGTAATGTTAGCAGAATCGTCGGCGTAGTAAAACAATTAATAAAATGGCTACACATGCAGCTTAAGAGACTTAATGTGTCTACTTAACAGCAGAGACATTGCAACTCTGGTATAAAAAGAAAAAATAATAATAAGCAACGAAGAATAGTTGAGTTGTAAAAGCTCTCTCTCTCTCTCTCTCTCTCTTTCTCTCCTTGTCTTCTAATTTCTCAGCCTGACCTCTCCAGCCTTTCTCTTTCACAAAAGAAGTAACACCTTAAGTAGAAGGCCTGAGTGTAACTTCTATTAAAAAAAAAAATGCTAAAGCGGTAACACTCAGTTGGAAATAAATTAATAATACAACAATAATTACATACATCTTCTAAAGCAGAATAAAGACCATTAATATAAGTTGGCGTTATCCAACGTATAAACAGTTTTTCATTATTGACCACTTTAATCTAAAAGTGAAAGTTAATGGCAAGTTCATCTAACCATAAATTTTATCGGGAGGTATAGTCATTTGAAGTTGCCACTTTTACGCAAGTTGCCATACTTTCTACTTTATAAATTACGGTCGCGTGATGTTGCACCTCGCCTATTGCGTTAAAACTACTCTCGCCTGTTGATTAAAAACTTTTTTGGAAGATAACATTTTAAATTATGCCTTTTATGTACAAAAATTATGACTAAAAATATTTTTTTAGTAAAAAAGTGCATATGTACAACGTTGCTATTGTATTTCTTAAGAATTGATTGATTTAATTGATTTAACCATTCAAAAGTAGTCGGTATATACTCTGGTATACCCATACTTTCAAAAGAATAATATTTTTACAGGGAACTTGTAACAACGAAAAATTGTTAAAGGTCACTTTAACGCTCACTTCTGCTAAAGGTACTTTAACTAACGTCTACTTTAGCGCCAATTTGTAATAACGGCCCTAAGTAGAGTAAACTTTGGCACACAAACTTCATTCATAAGTAAAAATACGACTGATGATGAATAGCATTTGTTTTTTAATGTTCTTCCAGTGAATGTTAGTTGAAATACGAGTGCGTGTCAATTGGTCCGCTCGTTTTGATTTTATTGGCTCTTAACTAAAAGGGCAATACTGCTCCTGTCAAGAGACATGTCAGTTGAATTCTGTCAAAAGAGCGATTAATACACGACTACCACGTGATTTAAGGAGAAATTGGTAAAAATTGAATTGGCTGTGCTCATTAACTATTATTTTTTGCGAAAAAACATCGGTCAAACCAAAACTAAACTTGATAAATACTATGAGAATTCTATACTATCAATTTCAATGGTAAAAAAGCGGTTTACTAAATTTTGTTGTGACCGTTAAAGCACGGAATATTTCTGAACGTTCAGTTGAGGTCGCCACACTCGAAAAAATTCACGATATTATGTTGGCCGATGGGAAATTGAAAGTGTGAGAGTCATATTCATATCACATGGTTCAGTGGTTTAAATTTTGAATGTTCATTTGGCTATGAGAAATACCTCTTTTTATTGAAATGCCTATTTTGATGACCTCGACACATCTTATTTTTAGGAAGGAATAAAAAGAAAATTGGAGAAACTTTGGAGAAAGTGTATAGAGCTCAGAAGGGACTATCTTGAACAATAAAATGATTTTTATTCTCTATTTCATTTAAAAAGTCACGAACTTATTGACCCACCCTCGCAGTAACGATGTTTGCACAAAATCTGCCCAAGTTTTTATACTAAGCCTCTGATGAGGTGTGTAGTGGTGCATCAATAAAGCGTGTGTTAACCCATCTCGAAGCAAAATTTAAAAAAACATCTTTTTCTCATTGAAGTTTCATGTCATTTGAACTTGAGCCCACCAAAAATATGTTCATTTGGTTGCCCATACAGTTCAACTGATAAAACACTTTTTTTTATTTTAGAAATTTTATTATTTTTTTCATAATAGATTTTTCACTCTGGTGATGTGATTCACAAAACTTGTTTCGAAATCCTTAAAGTTTTTTCGATAAAATGATTGCGGCAAATCATTGTTATGCACTGTCACTATCACTTATTTAATGGAACATAGACGTATCTCCGCAAATTTCGTGATAAAATGGCGATTAAAGTTTTTAAAGTTTTCGCTTCAACATGGAAAGTTTTTCGTATAACTTCAGTTCAGCTTCTGATATAAATGTGATTTTTTTATTCTATATATTCAAGGAACAGTGATTTTTGGGTAGTTTCAAAACTTTGACTTTTTGAGTCATTTTTCTAGTTTCCATGAATGCATCAAATGATGAACGACTTAAGAAGAATGTTCTTAAGCGCCCTGCAGTACGAAGAACAAAAAGAGATCATAGAAGATACGACTTGGGCGTATTGTAACCGGTAACCTTCGGCGTAATGACTTACTTCAATTCAAACAAATGTTTTTATCGAGTCCCAAAACATAATCGTTCATATCTGATTGGAATGTACAAGGTCACTGTGCTTTGAGTCATGGAGCGATACAGACCTCAAGAACGTAAAATTATTGTACCTGATTATTAGAAAAATTTTCAGTCTCTTGCTTTAATGCAGCGTGAATTTTGTTGTCGTGTTTTCTCGTCGTCATATTCCATACCGTCAAACAAAATATGCGTTTCTGAAGCTACGTACACACGGTTGTCAGATCTTACAATATTGCCAGTAAAATTGTCTGAAAATGTATTACAATCGTGTGAACTGCCAATTTTTTACTTACAACGTTGTCAGAAAAACCATTGTCAGTCCATTGTAAGACGACAATATTGTCAGGCATCTGACAACCGTGAGAACAGCTATCGCAGGCATTGTCAGATAATTGGCAGACATTGTAAGGTAATTTTTTATTGGCAGATGTCGAAAATTTATGCACCTGACAATAACACCATTGTCAGAAAAATATTTCTATAGAAATAAAAATTAAAAAAGCTAAAAAAATAAAATACCAAAAATAAAAATGAATATGGCTTCTGATGATAGCACAGACATGATTGTCAGCAGTTTCCAGCCAATTGAACTGCCATGTTCAGTTCAGCCACAAACGGAGTCTGATGGAGCCAAGAAAACAAGGCCGAAACAAAAATCCTATCGAAAAAAAGGTGGAACCGTTTGGTCTCATGAAGATCAGCTAAAGTTGATCTCGGAAGTTGAGGTACGGCAAAGTTTATGGGACGCCGGTTGCGCCGAATATAAACTTCCCAAATATGTTTTGTGGCAGGAAGTGGCAGATACCATATCTGTTAGTGTAAATGATTGCAATCTCGAAAAGATTCGTAAAAAAAATCAGGCCAGGGCACTGATGACAATTTTCAAATTGCTTGGCGCTACTTTAAACCAATGCTGTTTTTGGAAACAACAAAAGTACGCCAAGCCACACAATCCGTTTCTTCCATGCAACTGGTAAGTGTTGACATACATATTTAGAAATAAAGTGTAAAAAATAATGTATGTACTATGTGATTTAATATTTTTTATTCCTACAGAAATCTGCAACCACAGATGAATCGATGCTTGTTGGATTAGGGTTCGATGAGGAGTTGGCATCGATTTCGCCATGTCCATCAGCATAAAAACGCAGCTGAAAAAACACCTCATCATCGTCTACACCAGCAAGCAATGGTGGTCTAAAGGAGATGGCTTTAGAGGCACTCCAGTCATTGCGATCCGCCGACGCTCAACCAAAGGACGCATGCACGGCGTGCGGCGAATATATTGCCGCCGAGCTGATATTCTTTTCCATAATGTATCACACTTTAATAATTTAACTTTTTTTGTGTTATGTATACATAAATTCAGATAATATTTTCTGACATATGCTTTGAATTTTCTGACAATGCCTAACAACAGATCTGGCAATTTTTGTCATCCAATAATATGACAATCGTGTGAACTGACAATTTTTGTTGGCACATAAATTCATTGTCAGACAATTAACTGACAATGAAATTGTAAGATTTTCTTACGATCGTCTGAACACACAATTTACTTCTGGGTGACAATTTTTCATTGTCACTACATTGTTAGTATGTTGCCAGGTCTTACAATATTGTAAGATCTGACAACCGTGTGTACAAAGCTTAAGGAAATAATCAAACTGCTCGGAATCCATTCGTAGAAAGTTGTGATATAAATCCGGCTCGTCAGTTCTTAATTGGATGAGCAATTTGGAATAAAATCCCGCCTCCTGGCGGTAACGAACCCAATCTTTTACCCAAACTTTGCGACGTTTTTTTTACTATTGGATCTTCATCCTCACTACTTTCAAACAAATATGCACTTAAAATTGTCGTAATTGCTATATTATTTTCCATAATGTATCACACTTTAATAATTTAACTTTTTTTTGTGTTATGTATACATAAATTCAGATAATATTTTCTGACATACATATGCTTTGAATTTTCTGACAATGCCTAACAACAGATCTGGCAATTTTTGTCATCCAATAATCTGACAATCGTGTGAACTGACAATTTTTGTTGGCACATAAATTCATTGTCAGACAATTAACTGACAATGAAATTGTAAGATTTTCTTACGATCGTCTGAACACACAATTTACTTCTGGGTGACAATTTTTCATTGTCACTACATTGTTAGTATGTTGCCAGGTCTTACAATATTGTAAGATCTGACAACCGTGTGTACAAAGCTTGAGGCACAGAGAATCCACATTGAATTCATGAATTACCATTGCAGCCCCCCAAAGGTGATTGGCCATTATTTTTTTAAGACACCTATGGCACCAACGTAACTTGAATGTTAATAGTTACAGATTTGCAAAAGATTCACGTCAGTACCTACCCGAAGGCCTTACCTGACGGTGCACTCCTGCACAAGGGTGAATAAAGCCGTTCACCACCGTCCTCGTTGTCCCCATTCAAGGGCACATACAGGGGGCGGTCCTAAATGTGCCCCCAATAGGGACAACATGGTAGCAATTCTGTACAGGCTGCAGAACCTTGTACAGACACCTTGCTAAAGTGCTGGAGCTATCTAACCTCCAAGCCACCCCAACGGCCCGCAACCGTTAGAGCAGCTCTGTCGAATAGCAACAGGACCTAGAGATATATGGCCTGAAGAGAGCATCTACAAAAGCCTCCACAACAACTGCAGACACACTCACCTGACCCATACCTCTTCCCGCGTACCTTTGGGTTTTAACCACAGCCACCACGTGATCCCCGAAGGGGCCTCACCAACAACCAGACTAGGACAAGTCCTAGGGGCTACTGGTTCCCGTGGCACCAGATAGGACCCTGGTAAGCCGCGTGTTAAAAACACCTCCGAATTCAGGTCTCATGCAAACCTGAGGTATCGGTAGCACCTCTACCCAGACAAGCATAGGCAGAGCTACTTCCTTTTATTTCTTATATGCACGCCCGTTGCCCTGTTATTTCAGGGATTGGGTAGTAACATATTAAGTTCTAGGGGTAATTGGCCAAAGGTCAAGGTCTGGAAAGACCATATTACCCATCCGGACGAGTGAGCGAACCCACTTTTACCTTTAATTTACTTGCATGCGCGCCCGTTGCCCTGTTAATTCAGGGATTGGGTAGCAACATACAAGTTTTTAGGGGTTATCAGCAAAAAGGCCTAGGTCCGGAAACCTGATAACCCTATACCCCAGGAAGCACAAAATCGAGCCACCAAGACAAGATGTATTCACCGTACCCCCCGGGGGGGTGTTAATAGTTACAGGCAGATGCTAAATGGTTTTTTTTTTGCTGCAAGTTGATGCATTGTGTCTCGATCATTGTTGGTTTCAACAGGACGTAGCAATCGCTGATATAAATTTTCTCTAATTTATGTCATCAACTTTACACTTTCAAACAAACTTTTTATGAAACCACAGCTCTTTTTTCATTTATAACAAAATGTTAGGAAGTTAAAATTATGGCATTACTTTTGCGCCACCTTGTATATGTATATGAAAGTATATGTATATGAAAGTATATGTATTTAGTGTTAGAAGAAATAGAGGCATTTTAATGCGAAGATCGCTAGTTAGAACAGATGTCCAATGTAATATTTTAATTCGCAAAAAAGCAACGTAGTTCAATTCCTAAAATATCAAAGGTTTGGCTTCTCAAGTTTCATACACTTCATCAACTATCGTAAGAATTAGTGAATGGATCGATTAAAAGTGTTAAAATCTATTCAAATGATAATAGCAACAGTGAACAACAAAAAAAACTAATAAACTTACCCAAACGCCTTTCAAATTCGCCCACTTTAAAGCAATCAGTAGGGGCGCTATAAAACGATGATGATAGAAGTTTTGAAGACATTTTTCTCTCTCGTGTTTTCACAATTATTTTTTTTAATTTATTTTTTATTTATTATTAAATGTTATATAAAGCAGCAATTTTTTTCAGTTCCTACTTAAAATTCTAACACTTATGCCGGCTGCTTTTATTTCAGACTTTTAACAAATATTCAATTTTGACATTATTTCCAACACATAAAAACAAAAAAAAGGTTCCAAAGGTTGCTATTCTACTCTATAATTTCAACCAAAATTATATTTAATTTAAGAGAGACTCAAGCTCAAACCGATTATGGATTTTGATATTCAAACATTCATCAAATTTGGTACGAAAAAAAACGAAATTGATTTTGTTATTCGTTTCGTTGTTTGTAGTGGTGAATAAAAGAAAATACAGTGGGCCATGACAGTATTTGAACATACTATTTAAACAAATTTATATAAAACTTAATGGTTTGACAATATCAGCAAACAATAAACATATTTTCAATAATTTGTTGTTAATCTTTTCGCGAAAAATTTTACTTTATTAACCGACTTTAATAAATCCAACGGGGATTTGCAAAACTTGATATTGTTGAAGCTACACCTGTCAAATTTGCTGTCATTTATTTAATCTGTTTGTCAAATTACCTCGCACAGATATGTAGTTCAACAACCCGTGCAGATTATAAAAATTCTTTATCAAAATGTGTGTTCTGTTTAGCAAACGTTCCGCACGTTTGGCCCGTGTTATGGTCGTCATAATGATACTCCATTTCTGTATGAATGGGTAAGTCAATAAACACAATTGTCGAATTTAAGATGATACCATTCCAAACGAAATCCAAGAATGTCCAATACATCCCGAAAAACTCAATGTTGGGTGTGGATTTTGGGCTGGTGGCATCATCCATTAATATTTCTTTGGAATGACGTTGGCCAGACCATCATCGTCATCCGCGAGCACTATAGATCGATGACTACCAATTAATTTAGGTCTGAATAGGGTAACTTGGACACCAACGAGAAGTGGTTTCAACAGGACAGAGGTAAATGCAACACATCCCATGTTACATTAGACATTCTGCAGAAGCGGCACCTCATCTCACGAGCAGGTGATGTGAAGTGTCTATCGAAATCGAGCGATTTGACCCCGTTAGTAGTTTTCAAAATTATTTTTTATATGAAATGACATATCGCAGGAGTGGTCCCAATTTAAACAATATGTAGTAATAGAACAAGGGGAACGGTTCCTACCATACAAAATTAAATTTATTATTCTTATATTGAGTGCCTTCATAGGCTAGTTGCTAGTGTACTAGACTGGTAGTCCGAAGCTCGCAGGTTCGATTCCTGCCGAAGACTGGGTAATTCTGCAGACAAGCCAAGTAGCTTTGCAGTTTGTGTTTGTTAACTTTGATTACAAAAAAGAAATATCTTGCGTAATATAGTATTGAGTCTGTACAAAGTTGACGTTGGTTGCTCTGTGGCCAATGCAAGCAGTCTATAGATAAACTGACTAAAAAGGAGCAAAGGGGAACATTACCTACCATACAAATAAATACCTAATTATATTATATGTGACCAAGTATAACAGTGAGAGTGTTCAAAGTTGTTATGCAGCAGATGTGATTGTGTCTGGATTAATGTATGAAACCAGGGGAAGGGTACCCCATACCGACTTTAAAAATATTCTGTAAAAATGTTAAAATAAAAGCTTTAAAAATAAAATGCATAAAGGCATAAAATGCATCCTATAAAAAGTTCGTAAGATATATAATATTATTATATGCGTTAATTACGAAATTAACGCTTTATTATATTTTATATTTTGACTTATTTCTGGCGCTCAAGTTTAGTTTTGAGAATTAGTGTATTCGAGAATAGTATAAATTTATGACGAATATTCTTGTACAACAGCCTGGCCCTTTTTGCTCTTTTTTAAGAAAAGTGTAACCCTTTATCAAGAAAGCGATCCAAAAATCCCATATTTCATAGTGTTTTAAAATAAAGTGCTGAACACACCCATGCCGAAAGAAAAATTAAGCCCAGATATAAACTTTTAAAATAAGAAATAATTTGCCACATATCAGTTGTTTAAAGCTCTTGGATGAAGCCAGTGATGGCAAAGAAGGTTCCTGAAGGAAGCAGCAAGGACTAAGTCCAAACTCATCAGGAGACTACAACCATCATGTTTGAAAGGCATTCAACCTCGAACGAAATGCAGGCATATAAACAGATTAACCCATAAAATACAACAACCTTTTGAATAAGTAAATGGGAAGTAAAAATATTTTACATAAAAACAATGACATCCAACACTGATATGCAATGTAAGCAAGCTTTTATTTGTTAATCGTTACTTTCCCCTAATTCTTCTAATATTCTGAGCAGTTACAATTTCTTACCACAAGCTTTACCATCTGACAGTCACTTAAAGGCGGAAAAGGTTTAAAACAGCACGGAATGAGATAAAATGTCTTGCCCTTGACAGAAAACGATGGGAAGTATTTATGCTCGCCCCAGATTCGATGAATTATTAAAGGACTAAGTATACAGTGATTAGAATAGGTAAATGCAAAATATAGAATAAGAACACGTAGAGGAACTAAAAACTAAAAAAAATATACAAGATACTTGGATGATATTATGTACCGCGTGATCCAATTAAAAGTATATAAAAAAATGATATTAAATATAAAGACATGGTGATAAGCTGTGTGATATGGTGCGCCATCCTGCTGAAACCAAAGATTATTCAAATTCATATTTTCCATTTTAGGCCATATATAGTCGGTAATCATGGGATTGTAGCGCTTGTCGTTGACTTGAATGGTGTTTCGAGCAGGATTTTGGAAAAGAAAATTGGCCAATGACGCCACACAAAAATGTCACTGGCTGTGGTTCCAATCCCAAGATGCAGCAATATAATTTATTAAAAAAGCCGCGGAGATAAAAATGCTCCTCATCAGTAGAGATGATTGTACGGGTAAATTGAATTCTATGTTCGATTCTTTTGCAATATTTCCCAACGTTGCTAAAACGTAAAGAGGCTCCGCAGATGTATGATACTGACTGATAGTCTATATTATGGACAGAAAAAGTGAATCAGTTCCAAAATAACATATGATTTGAAAAGATACTTGTATTTGGACCACCCGCTCCATATTGTGAATAGAAGGTGTTGGGTTAAAAAAATAAAAAATATGTTACGAATCAATATATCAATTGATTTCATGATACAATTTTCGAATGGGATGGGTTGAGCTCCACTACACAAGCAATCAATCAATCCTACATTTATTTACGAGAAGTTTTTGCTCCTGAATATAACTTTCCCAGTTGTCGTGGGTATCATCATAGAATTATGAATAATGATTGATAAACTGAAACTGTATTTAAATGCAACTTAAATTTAAATAAAATTTAATTGAGTGCGTATTTAAATATTTACAAGTCAAAAACTGGACATACGTTTTTCCGTTTTTTTCTGTAATTTAATTTTTTATTATTTTTTCTGTTGTTGTTTTATTTAATTTTTTAAATTCGGAGTTTTCATTTTACGCGCTAACAAATATGAAAATATATTTTGTTTTTTGTTTTAGTTTTACAAAACAAACAAAAATAAAAATGTTGCATAAATTCTAACGCTGACTTTTGTCTGTAGACCAAAACGATAATATTACGTGTATACTTGGTAGCCAACTAAAATTGTTTCATTGAGATTTAATGAAATTTTATATAAATAGTATATTTTTCTATCTAGTTTGGCTGCTACAACTACCACAACTTTAAATATTGAATGAATGGAGTAAAACAACATTTTTAAAATTTTTATTTTAAACTCTCAAGAACTGAATGAAATTGAGACACCCACCATATTCGCGTTTGTCTATTTATGCAAATAAAAACAATGTGGACATAAAAATAGCAGATTTGGGTTTTAGTTACTTTTCTTTCATTTGCATTCATATTATCTTTTTTAATATTTAATATGCAATTTTATTTAACAACTCGTTATTTAAAGTTGGCTTTGCTGAGTACGAGATCTGTTCAATAGAAAAGGTGAATTTTAATTTTTCTCAAAATATATTAATTTATTCATCGATTTCTATTCTGTCCTCTTCAAAGTATTCCCCCTTAGATAGAATACACTTGTGCCAGCATTTTTTTTCAATCCTCGAAGCAGTTCTGATATTCACTTTTTGATATGGCCTTGAGCTCTCTCAGCGATTCGGTTTTTATCTCCTCAATTGTCCAAAACGCCGTCCTCTCATGGGTCGTTTCAATTTTGGGAACGGAAAAAAGTCACATAAGGCCAAATCTGGTGAAGGCGGTGGCCAAAAAATTATGAACAAGCAATGACGAGTGTGCAGGTGCATTATCGTGATGCAGAAACCATGAATCGTTTTTCCACAATTCCGGACGTTTTTTTTCGTATTGCTTCTCGCAAGAGGAGCATAACTTCCTTATTAACCGTACGAACATGTGGCAAGAGCTAATGATGCACTACGCCACGGTAATTGAAGAAAACAGTATGCAAAATCTTGACATTTGACCGAACTTGACATATTTTTTTGTCTTGGCTACCGTTGGCTCTTCCCTTCGGACGATTAGACTTTTGTTTTCGATATCATAAGCATATAACCATGATTCGTCACCAGTTATGACCCTTTTAAGAAAAATCTGGATCGTCATTAATGTTAATCAACATTTCCTGAGCGATTCCAAATGCGACTGTTTTTTTTAGCAATTTTGAAATGAGCTTCGCCGCCACACTCTTCATGCCAAAAATGTGTATATGCCATACAGCCAACCGAGCCAATCGATATTCCTACATACTCTGAAACTTCTCTAATAGCGATTCAGTGATTCTCCACATTCTCAACATTTTCATCGGTTTTTGATGTGATAGAGTTTCCAGGACAAACGTCGTCATAAACATCTTCTCGACCTTCTGGACCTCGTATAAAAACATCAACAAACATTATATGATTCAAAAAACACATAAAAATAATAGTTTTAGAAACTTTTTAAAGCTTGCGTCTTTTTATTTTTCTGTCACCTTTATACAATTCATCGTCCTTTGGGAGGGAAAATGATTTGACTAGTGCCAATGAAATGCTGGCATATACTCAGCTAAGCCTACACTAAACAATGAATTGTTAAATAGTTATTTTGGAGAATATATCGAATAATGGATTTAATAAATATAAAATTTTATTAATCAAATGTCTCTCGATTTTGTGCATAATCCTATTTATTTTACACCAATTATTACAATAAAAATAAAAAAATTACAAATTAATGATCACTTTATAACATAAAAAGCAGCAGGACTCAGAGTTGCATTTAAGACCGAGATAAGGCCACATAGGCAAACATGTGATCTAGTGTTGTCAAAATGGCGTTTTCCCCCTTTGTGTACCTTTTTTATAAATTGACAAGTAAAATCATAATTTGAACTGGCTGCCATTTTGTTCTAAATAAAAGAAAAGAGATCTGTTTTCATTAGAAGTTATTATGATATTAATTGAAAAAATTTATATCGCTCAAATGACCACCTCCCGAATTGATGCATAATTACGCTCGTTTTGCGGCATTTTGTATTGTTACTCGCTAAAGGTTCCGTTGACTTCAAATTGGCTATTTCTTGTTAAAGTTAGCGTTCAAAACTTGCGAGGTTCGTGGTTTTAAAAGCCTCAAAGGAAGAAGTCTGCAGCTATTAGATCAATCGACCTGGAAATTGCTGTCTAAAAATCTTCATTGTTGCTAGCGCTTCGTGAGCAGTTTGCACTTTGTAGGGGAACATTTTCAAATTTTTTACAACAATTCGTGGCAACGAACGTCTGCTGATCCCTAAATTACGTGCATCCTCGTCTCATTAGGATTTATATCAAATTTGCGAATTGTGAGAATTTCACATAATTTTCCCAAAATTTTGATAATTTGAATGCAATTTTGACACGTCTTCTTACTTTATGATTAGTTTAATACTTCGCAAAATAAATTTGGAAAACATTTAGAGTTGCAAACACAAATTTAAAAAAAGTTTATCTCACACAAATAAGTTGCACCCTAATAATTTCCAGTTTATTTTTTGATTTGTAGATTAAAATTTACAATAAAATTTTTGATTTCATAAGTGGGTTATTGTTTTTTTTTAACTAATAATTGTTTATGGATTTTATATTTTTATAAATTTTCATAAGTTTTTATGAATATGGCTGTCATTAAATTATATTTTTAAAGCATATGTAATAATTACAACCCTTTTCATTTAAACTTCCGTTGAAAGTCTTTTAATCGAATTACCGACTAGAGTTTTTTAATCTGTTGTAAATTTCTAAATAAAAATGTGCTAAAAAAGTTCCAAGGATTTTTTAATGCCAGAAATGACAGATTAATCTTTCAGCAGCTAAATATTTTCGAAATGAGCTAAATCTAGCACGAAATATGAATGCTAAGTTGTCAACACTGATCACGTGTTTAGGTTAAAAAAGGCAAGATGTTTGGAAATCAGAAAGTATTGAAAATTTTTAAATCTTTCTCATACTACATCTTTTTGTTTGTAGGGTATAAAGTACTCGTATGGAGATTCGAGCAAAATGTTTAAAGAGCCAACGCTGAGTTTACAGTCAGCCAAATTTAGCCAAATCAAAACTTAGAAACTGTATTGGTAAATGTCATTTTAACTGTCATATAATTAAAAACAAAAAGTTTGATTTTCATTCGAGTTTCTACAAGTATTTATTATTATTTCAGATATAGACTCGTTACATCGTTACGAAATATGCTGTTTTCATTACGAAGTACAAAAAATATTCTTAAATTTAATTTATTCAAGTTCGCAGAGTAATAAGTAAAAGAATACCAAATTAATATAATAACACGACTGCTATTTCTTTACCCACAATTGTTGGCGCTGTATTTGTTGCTTATGGAAATACTACAACAAAATTATGAATGAATTTTAAAAAAGCATGATAAAACAATATAACAAATAAAAACCGCCAACATTCTAACAGCGTTCAAATACTCGTATGAATTGTGTTAAAATAAATTAAAAAACAAACGTTAATGGTTTTTCGAGTTCTTTGGTAGTTGCTCGTAGGTTGGGTCTACTTATAATGATATTTTAATGAGTTTCGACCTGATAATTATATTATAAAAAGAAAATCAACATTTACTAACATCACAAAAAAAAAACGAATGAAAGAAAACTTGACTGAAGCATTTTTGTGTTTCAATATGAAATTCAAAATTTATATTGGCAGTCATACAATAATAACTGATTATTGGCTTTTCTTATTTTTGGCCATAGAAAAATATGTGCGAACTGTAAGAGCAACGAAAAAGGAAAACAATATTTTCATAAAAATATTATATTCATGGCTAAAAGACATGCAAAGCAATTTTTATTCTGCTAAGACGCAGTTTTACATAGAATATTGAGTAATGAACCGTATTTGCTGTTGTGGCCAACAAATTGAAGTAATTTATGTCAAATTAAAGGAATACGAGGGCGGGTCAATAAGTCCGTGACTTTCTGAATTAAACACAGATATTTGGACAAAAAATAATGTTACTTTTCAACATACGAATAGTCTGCCTTGAGGTATATAAACTTTGTCCAACGTTTTTTTAATTTTTTTTATCTCTTCCAAAAAATAAGTCTGCTTTGACAGTGTAAAAGCAGAATAAAATTTGTCGAGATCATCAAAAGAAGTATTTGTTTGTGAGATGATTTCATCGTTGGAGTCAAATTTCTTTCGGCAGGGTCATTTCTTTAGGTTCGGAAACAAGAAATAGTCACTCGGCGCTAAATCCGAAGAAAGGGGCGAATTAGGGTGCAGTTCGTAGCCTAATTCATGGAATTTTGCCATGGAAAGTCCACATGTGTGCACACTTGCAGTTTGCTGGTAGATAAGATTTCGATATTTCGGAATATCGAGACATCGGGATTTTGAAAACCGGTATTCTTAGAAATTAGGGATCTTGATTTTTAAAGATTTTAAAATTCTGGATTTTGACACCATACCCGTGCAATATTTTTATATGTGCACCAATACCCTAACTACCCGACCACACGAGCAATCTGATTGGCAATTATTGCCGTGGCAACTGCCAAAGTCGATTGCCGACACAAGATATTTGCGTGTGGACCGCACTAATATGTGTTTAAACACATGTTTGGCAATAATTGCTTGAAGATATTGCTGAGCAATTATCTCTGAACACAATCTGTCAAATTCAGTTGTTATTATTAACGTTTATGTACAAACATATATTTGGGGGGAAAAATAATTAAAAACTACGCTACAAATGTAAAAATTTTTACAAGAAAAGTGCATATAATTATAAAAAGGTGAATATATAAAAAAATTAAACTGTTATTTGCATATACAATTTTCAGTTCATTAAAAAAAGGAATGGAGTAGTCTGAGGTGAACGTGTTTAAAATAAAATACTCATTGTGGTACTCATTTTTCAGACAGTAAAAAATATAACACTCACAATAATATAAATCACGCACAACCTTCTTTACCAAAATCTGCAAATTTATGTTCTAAGATATTTACATGTTCGCCAGCAACACAACAATGTTCAAAGTAAGCAATTTGATGACGTAATTCTGCCGGCGTTATTGCTAGTATTAAGACACAACAGATTGCCCGTGTGGTCGTACTGTTAAATATACACTAGCACTTAATAATCTAGTAAAACTATTAAATATATTTGAGTCTAGAACACTAGGAGCCCTCCTAATATCAGTGAATATTCTATTAATAAAATTTCCTTACTGATTAATTTTAATTTGATTTAGTAAATTCTTTGATACAACCCACTTTATCATGTTGTACTTACATTTTTAAAATTTTAATTTATTCCGTTTTTAATTTCCTCAAGGTTCAAAAATTTCCTTAAAATGTACATTTTCATTTCAAGCAATTTAAACCATTAAATTTTAAGATCTTATTATTCAATAATTAAATAGTACTTTTTATAATATTTTCATAAAGGTTGAATTTTTAAGAGCCTTCGGATTTGATTTAAAACAAAACACATAAAATTTAGAGAAATGCATGAAATCTTTATTTGAGTCGATGCTGCAGAAGCACTTTCTTAACCGAGCATGAATTTTGATAATAAAATTCAATGATCTGCAAGCATTGTTCGTTTGTAATTCGAATTATGGTTAAATTATAGACCTAACTGAACATGTTTAACATTAATATGTTACGCGAAAACAGCTGAACTGCCTACAACAGTGTTGCCAAAAAAATAAAGTTGCTAAAAAGTCACCCTTTATTACTCGTATGAAATTAGGGATTTCAGTTTAAAATTCGATTTTTTTGTCCAAATTTAGTCAAGTTACAATTATTTCCTATATGGGAAATTTTTATATATGAAAAATTTCCATTAAGTTTTTGTTAAAAATTCTATATTCCGCGTGTAAGAAATTTTATTTGATAAAAATAATTACACTTATTTCATATTAATAAATATAAAAACAATTGTTGCTTGGAATTTTACATAATTTGCAAAATGAGTTAGAATTGCAACAAGGTCTAGCCTTGGTTGAAACTTAAATCTGTCCAAGTTGTTGGGCTGTGGGGGCGTCAACGTCGATGATTTTATTTTTCTTGTCTTTAAAAATTATCAAATTTAAAAAAAAAACTGACATTTTCAAACGAGAATTGATAGAAGAGCTTGAATCATGCCCATAATATTCAAGCTCAAATATGCCAAAGTTGCTCCAGAATATGATGTCCACCATGAAGGTTTTTTTGTCGTACAGATTTTAATTTCATTGCAAACGAAATATTTTCAATTGAATATTTTTCCCAGTTAAAATTTTAAACAATTAAAACCATTAATGAATGACACAAATAGTCAAATTAATAAGCCAACAAAAAATTCTAATTAAATTTTGCGGAACGGAGAAAGGTCAGAAACCAAATTGATGAAATAGTAACAAAAATTATGTCATAAAAATTTTTTTGTGGCAATAAAACACCTGTACTTTTTTCAACAATTCAAGGTGCCAATGCCAAGCCAAAATAAACAACAATAGAAGCAGCAACAATAGCAAAAAAACACATTCATAAAAATATTTAATTTCTACGCAACGTATTCGCATTATTGAGCTTTCGAAGGCAACCTACTGTTCTGCTCATGTTGTGTTTTCATATGCCACATTCACGACTTTTGTAGGCTGGGTTCCGCAAAATTTAACATTTTAGCTGCCACGCGGAAATTTACAGAAAACATTTTTTGTACTTTTATACTGAAATTCATTATTTAACAATGAAAAGTGTAAAAATAAAATTTTACAATTGAAATAATATGCTTGATTTTTAATGAAGGCAAAAATATAAAATATAATTTGAATCGAGATTCTGTGTGAATAATTATTGCCCCAAATTGTGTTTATTGTTTTAAGATCTTTCGATGCGCATTAATGTTGACAAAAAAAATAAATAGCACAATTATGATTTATAACAAATTGAATTTATTTTTGTGTTTAAGATTTAGAATATGAACATACACTCACACATGTATCATGAATACGGCAATCATATTATAGTCTCTGCTACAATGTATGGTTGCAATCAATTTCAAATATTTTATATGTCCATAATTTTCTTTAGAAGGTTTTATTTCGAATTTTGTTCTTCAATAGAGAAACAGAAACCTTGAATATATTTTTGGCTTGTCTGCAGAAATAAACAGATTCTTAGGCGACAATCGAATGCCAGGCTTAAAGCCTACAACACTATCTGCCAGTCTTAATTTGGTAAAATAATTAGGGAAGCCCGACGGGTCTACTTTTTGCAAATCCAGGGATTTCATGTTTTTAAATGTCGTTTCCCCGTATACTGCGATAATATCTAATTTGTGGCAATGTCTTCGAATCGAGCTGCGACGACCTGTGGACGCTTCCTTAAACGAAAAAATTTTAAATACATAAAACAAAATGAGTGAGTGCAATAAACAATAACATTTTTCTTAATTTAAGGAACAACAACACGCGAAAAAATAAACTTAAAACAACTGAAGCCAGCACCGCAACAACTTTAGTTACAAATTTTTACTAGCAAAGCGTTCATTTACTTTCTGCTATTTTTGAGAATCTGTAAGAATAATTTTGAAAATTTGTGGGTTACTCTCTAGTTAAAAATTTTTACTGGTAAAGTAAATGAACACAGCTATTGTATATTTTGTAAATTGCAAAGTATATCCTTTTTCCGAACAATATTAAACCGACACTGGCTGAATTCTAGTCAATACTGTTCAGATGCCTGACGCAGTCACATAAGAAGTGTTGAATTGATTCCTCTTTCTCAAAGCAGGTCCTGCAGTGCACACCATACCAAAATCCTAGAAAGGGAACTTTTAATTAAATTATTCTACTTATAAAATTCCAAACATTACAACAATTAAACTTTGACAGATACAAAAGACCCACATATAAAATTTATTTTAATCTTTATCCACAAAGTCAATTGCCACCAATTGGAATACTTTCCTTTTCTAAAATGAAAAACATACAACCCACTGAAAGTTCTAAATTAATATTGATTGATGGACTGAAACACTGGCTGTTTGTCACAAACATTAAAACCGGCAATTAATCATTGAACGCAGCTGCTTCTTTGTTGACAACGAGACGGACTACTTGACTGCATAGTTGTCATTATTTAACAAAAGTTGAAGATAATTTTGAAGAGTTATTCAGTCTTTTATTCATTCATTTATTAATTCGTTAAATAAATTCTTGTGCTCGATTTGGTCACTCAAACGCCATTAAGTTCAATTGAAAAGAATGATGAATACGACAATGACTGGACTCTTGGTTGGACGGACATACATAAGTGCATGATACTATGATTATCAATGGCATTAATAACAGCAGCAACAACAATTGTTAAATGTAATATTTATTACATTGCTTGTTGCAAGTGCAATTGATATTTGCACATTAACAGTTGTCATTGCTATTGTTGTTAATGTAATTGTTGTCGGTTGTTAACATTTAATGTTCATTGGAATTATTATTATTATTGCACTTTTAATTTAAATTAAGGTTTCATTATTTGTGTAATTGTGTGGGTTCCAATCGAAGAATGTCCAAGTGCTCGAAATCTTCAAATGACTCGTGATGTATGCAACATAAACACAATTTAGGCGTTAGCGGCATTGGATAGATTTAAAGTACAAAGGACTATTTACAACATTTTCTTGATGAACTAGTACAAGGTAATTGTTGTTTTTTCTATTATTTATCAATTAAAACTAAAATATTCTCCCAACTGATTGTTAAAAAAATTTTATTTGTTAAAGGCTTAACTGTCCTTATGCCTGCATTTCAAATCATCAGTAGACTGCAGCCATTACGTTCCAAAAGTGTTCAATTTCAGATTAATTACATTTTTGGAATTTTATTTCAAAATTTTACCACAACAAACTGAATTGAAGCTCAACGGATTTGAATTTTTTTTATCTTAAAAAACCGTGTGACTATCAAATATTTTCACTATTACCGATGCTTCGCCGATGCGAATTTTCGAGATACAAATCATTATATTTATAATACCTGAATCACACACGTCAGCACGCATTCCTTTCTCTATCCTTCCGTTTTCCCTATGCGTATTAGAACTTTCACTATTAGAAAATTTTGAGGAAATATTAAGAGTAACTGTGTATGTTGCGATATACTGGTGTGATATGAAAGAAAAAATATTTAATAAATTTGTAGGGTATTTTTTTAAATTTCTTTCTGGCAACACTGTTTTTTGGCAGCTCAGCTGTTTTCGCGTAACATGTTACTGTCAAACATGTTCAGTTTGGTCTATAATTTAACCATAAATCGAATTACAAACGAACAACGCTTCGTGCAGGAGCTACGAAGCTCATTTATGGTTGAGTGGAAACGTGGACGAGCAAAATTACCGTATTTGGTGTGAAGAGCAGCCAGAAGCAGAATAACTGCCAATGCATTCTGAAAAATTCACTGTTTGGTGTGTATTATGGGGCGGTGGCATCATTGGACCGTACTTTTTCAAGGACGACAGGAATGTTACTATAAATTTAGAGCTACCGTGCGATGGTAACAACTTTTTTGCCCAAAATAGAAGAGCTGGACTTGGCTGGATTTTATTCGTGGGTTACCGACCGATATGTTGAGAAGCGTATGACAAAATTGGACCCCAGCATATGAACCATTTGAGGCGTAGCAGCGGTCAATATTTACATGAAATTATATTTAAACATTTTGAATTATAGACATCGTTCTATCGACTCAAATAAAGATTTCATGCATTTCTTTAAATTTTGTTTTTTTTATCAAATCGGAAATCACCCTTTATAAATGTTGGCGAATTCGATGTAGATCATAATGTACTAATACGTGTTATATATGTACGAAGGTGTTAATATAATAAAAATTGGAAAATTGCATTAACAATACCCAACCTATAATTAATTTTTTTTTTGCTGTCATTTTCGCAGATTCAATGAAATTCACGATAGTGTGTTGGCTGATCGAAAATTGAAAATGCAAGAGATTGTGGAAGCCATGGGCATATCACATGGTTGGGTGGTTTCAATTTCAAATGATCACTTGGGTATGAGGAGGCTTTCCACAGGATGGGCGGCATATTTGCTCACAATAGACAACAAACGCAATCGTGTGCCAACTTTGCAGGAGTGTTTAGCACTATTTTACCGCAAAATGGAAGAGATCTCGCACCGTTTCTCAATCGTGGATCTACCACAATACACCAGAGACCAAACAGTAGTTAAAATAGTGGGTTTCTCTGGTTGAGTAGGCGCAAAAGAAGGCCAAGAAGGGTGTCAGTTTTTAATTCATGGCGACAGTTTTTTTGGGATGCACGTGGTATAATCCACATTGTCTACATTAAAAATAGTAAAACATTATTATGACAACTACCGCATTTGTGAAGAAAAGTGTGCTTTTTGCACCAGGTCAATACAGGTATGCACAGTTATGCAGTTTCCATGGCGAAATTGCATGAATTTAACTATGAATCGCTCCCTTATCCACCACATTCTCCCAATTTGTCTTCTTGTTTTCAAACATGAGCAAATTCTTCAGCCGAAAGAGATTTGACTCCAACAAACAAAATTCAAACAAAACAAGACAAACAAAATTCTAATGACCTCGTTAAAACTTATTTTTTGAAATTGATAAAAACTGGAAAAAAGTGTATAGAGCACAAATTTTTTAAAAATAACATGATTTTTTATTCCAAAATCTGTGTTATATTCACGGACTTGTTGATCTGGCCTCGTATGTATATGTATGTATGTATGTAAGTATATGTGCACAAAAATAAACTTTGTGGATTTCCTAAAAAAAATTATTTTTTTTAATTTATTTTAATTTTGTTTCTCCGTTAAGAGAATTTTTGTTGCCCAAAATACAAAGTCTACTAAAAAATAAACATCAAATACTATTCATTTATTATTTTTATGCCCTGGCATTTTTTCACCGCCACTTGAAAAAAAATGTTTATATTTCACAAAAACAATTTCATTTTAAACAATTTTACTTTTAATCGCTTTAATTTATTAAACAATTGTATGGACTTCCAGCGATTATTTAAAATTACTTAAATGCTGGTAATTTATATATTATTTTTTTTTATTAAATTTTGCATTTAATTTGTTTGTAATACAATATGGAAACTTTCGCAAACACAATTTTAATTAAAATTTAAAAAAAATATTTAGTATTTTTTCGTTTACGCGCAAAAACTCGATAACGTGACAAAAATCGCTCGCAATATATTTTAGACTGACTGAGAACGAAACTGAATGATGCTGCAAAAGCTTCTTGAAACATCAACATAAAAAAATTTAATCATACGAGTAAATGACTAGAACAAAATACAGTTGTTCTTTAAATTTATTTTCTTACACTCAATTTTTTGTAGCATGATCTCAATTGTTTGAAATGCTCTCAGGCAACATATTTTCACAATATTTTTAGTAGTTGAGTGATGTCAAGTAGAAGAAAAAAATCATTTCAACGAATATATGAAAATACATTTTATTGATTTTATCGACACTGATTTCATATCCGTGGTGGTGGCGTGGTGTAGTGGTTAAAGTGCCTGCCTAAAAACCCAAATACCGCAGGTTCGCTCCCTGTCAGAGGTCAAAAATTGTTCACCATGGTTTTTCAAGTTTTAAAAATAAAGTGGCTTCAACCCCCTCCTAGAAATCCGTCCAATGAGCCCCCATGACCACCCCGTCTCCCAGGAGAAGAGGATAACATCATGACAAACAAAGGTTAGGCAGAGCCACCACTTTCTGGGGAAAAAAGATAGGAATCAAAGACTAGCGAGGCAACGACAGATGGCGGCCCCATTATCCCAGACCTGCTACAGCAGACCCAATCATCTACTAGGCTGAAACCCGATTATCGAAAATGATACAAGGCGAAAAATAAACTAAGACTTTTTAAACATCAGAATGAGAACAACAACAATAAATCGGTAAAACTGTTTTCATTGAGTCGATTTGACGAATCTCGATTCCGCACTTCGGCGCAACCCTCGTAAATTATTAAAATTTATTTTGCGCAACTTGGTTTAAATCGAGAATCTCAACGAGCATTACGTGTACTTTTTGGGGCATGTTCCAATGATGAAACACAAAGCAAGCTATTGCAAAACTAACATCTTTCGTAGAAGTTAGCCTTTAAGCCGGTAGAATCATTGATCAGAAGCATATAATTTGTTTTCCATATTAATGTTGCATGTAATATGGCTTCATCACAACGACCTTTAATAACCGATAAAGTCGTACGATATGATAATTCAACTGTTTTCTTTGGAGGTACACTAATACACTAAGTAGCATCTGAAAGCCACAGTTTCATGCGTTATTTTTCCAAAACCACATGATTTATTTCCAAGAGTGTGTAAAAGTGGGATTTTGAAGGAAAGTCTAGCAGCCATTCCGAACAGGTGGACTATAAAATTAATGACGCACCAAATACTGTATAAAGACTAATTGTCTGATGATTTCTACCATTCGATCTTATTCAGGATATTGATACCTGTACTTTCTCGTGCTTTAGCTGAAATAAATACTTAGATACAGGCAACATGATGAATTCGTCAGTCATAATTCGACATGGTTATGAAATAGAAATGAATAGTGGGTTCAGTGTGATCTCTGAAATTCGATATAATATAGGTTTAAAAATACTTGCGCTATTATCCAGGCGAAGATTAAAGTTGTAGCTTAAGCTATAGGAAAATAGTTGGAAGATTTATTAGGCTAGAGGTCGCATTGATTGACATTAATACATTTATAGTGAAGTAAAAATTTGTCGTGCCAAACTCGGCGTTCATGTGAACTAAGTAAACACAATGGCCGAGATATTCCACATTCCCTAGCTTACACTCCTAACTGATAAAAGTCTGTTGGCTATTTTTATTTTTTTCTTAAGAGAAGTTACACTCAGGCAATTAATGCCTACTACTCTCAATGTGTAGGGATAGGGTAGAGAGGACAAGTGGTGAAATTAGAAGATAGAGAGGGAGAGAGCTTAAGTTCTGCATTACAACTCTAATATTCCGAGTTTTTTATAGCAGAGTAGCAGCGCCTCTGGTGTTAAGGAGTCGCATTAAGTTTCTTAAGTTGTATGTGTAGCCATTTCATTAATTATCTTACTTCGCCGACGATTCTGCTAACATTACCGACGTAGCGGGGCGCCGTGATGTAGTGTACATTAGCGTAGAGAGTATCAATCGCTGCCGATACTGTTCAGTGACAGTGGTAGGCCTTCATCACAACAACTAATATAATGCCACGCTAATGTAAATCAGAAAAACACATGATATTGATGACTTGCCCTGAACAGGGACAAACTACTTCTGCCAACAGCACCCTCGATATTTACATCCCACAAATACGAGGAGTGAGCGTACGGAAACGGCACAAAGATGGTTCATCATTTCCAGCTATTTTCTACCCATTTTCAGAGACTCATACATATTTCTTTCAGGCAAATAAATGGAAACGTCTGTTCAACACACTATCTAACTGTGGTCAGCTCTTCAAATATACACATTTAGAGGAAAACTTCTCCAGATAACTATGCTATAATCCAAAGGTCGAAACGTCAATGTTTCTTGCAGTGAAAAGTTGAAACTGCAAATTTTGGCACTTTCGCACTATCTAGAATGATTAGATACAGCCCAAGATTTCGGTACTTTACAAAATGTTGGGAAGGATATATGATATCATGGCCTCAAAATTACAAAACACTTTTGCATACATCTGCCAGCATATCTCTGATGTATACATATGAGCGTACTACACGTGTTGCCTCAACTAGTAGAAAATTTAATTTAATGTAAATTATAAAAATCAGGAAAAAAAACGCTTAAACAACAACACGCAATATACTGAGTGTGTTGTTTAAAGTGCTCTTTGTAAATTGCTCACTCCTCTCATCAAGTTGAAGAGAATTCAATCAGCTGTTGTTATATAAATAAACATGTAAACAACAAATATTCAACGAGTTGTAGATCATAAAAGTATGTAAGTATGTAAATGAAGTGTGTCCCCCCTTCAAGAATATAGAAGGCATTTGACACACTTTTTGTTATTTAAAAAACACACACACACACACGTATTACAATTACATATTTTTAAGCTACAAACAGAACATGAAAAACAACAAGAATCAATATTTTTATGCTGTTTACAATGGGGCAACATCTCTTGTGCTCTCCATGCAAAATACCGATATGATGGTGTTACGCTCTTCTTTTGTATTTGTTTTAACATTACCATTCGCGGAAAGAAGATTTACAGACATGTACTATGTTTGTATATATGTATGTATGTTTTTGTTAGTTTATTGTTTTGGTATGAAAGAGAACCCACTTGGCCAAAGCATAAGCAATAATTATGATTGAATTAATTTTTTTTTTCATTAGAAGAAAAGTGCGTTTACAAATATTTTATTGATATAAATTAATCGAATTAAGTTTGAGGTCACCTTTTTTATAAAAAACAATATATTTTGTTTTATGATTTTTCAATATTTCTTCATCAGGAAATTAAAAATATTTTATAAAATTTGAAACAAAATCGAAAAAAGTAAATATTTTCAATACAAAATAAAAAGTTCGAATAATATCATCAATTTACTATTTTATATATAACTGCCTTCGTAGACTAGTAGGTATTGTACTAGACTCGTAATGCGAAGGTCCCAGGTTCGAATCCTGCCGCAGAACTCTGGCAGTTTGTGTCTGATAATTAAAGGGAGCGCACAACAAGCCTTCACTAGCTTAAGTGTATGTCGTATGACATGGGCTTATCACACCCCTCCAATCAACCTAACCTAACCTACTATTTTATTAAGTTTTCTAAAGCTTATCAAACACTTCTAAGCAGCAAATGTACTTTAAATATTACCTTCTATCAAATTCTTTCATAACCTGCCAAAGGACAATGAATTCACCATAAAGTTTTCTATGATATACACAAAGAAAAATGTTTAATGTTTGCGATTTTAGCATATGGCCTACATCTAAATATCTTCCGTTCAGGTAGAAAATATGCTTACAATAGATACAGTATTAATTGATATCAGGCGGCAAATTAAACATTCGGTATCAATGGAAATTTCCATTTTTTTTTTAAATTTAATTGATATCAAGTGCCGTGATTCAGATCTGGTATATAACTTTCACCGCGTCACTTTTTTCACTTTTGCGGCTACCTAAGCGCTACCTAAACGGTGTTCAGAATTATTCCCAGGAAGTTTGTATGTTGTAGAAATTTGTTTATTGAGATCTTAGGTAAATTTTTGTAGTTGATTGTTTCCTTGAATTTTGAACGGTTTGCTACCTATGGACCTGAACAAGAGAAAAAGGTAAAAAAAATCGAATTTTTTTAAGTTTTTTGCGATTTTTATCTGGAAGGTGAAGTTTTTTTGATTTTATATGTTCGCAATTTTTGTTCTTTATGACAAGAGCTACAAGTTTGCCTCAGAGAGTAAATCGAAATTCGGAACGGTTTGCAAGATATGAGCCCGAGAAAATGATCACTTTTTTGCGAAAATGATACCGATACTGAGACCAAATCTTTGGCGGCCCATAAAAAAGTGCATGACTTTGGGAAAAATTGGGAGACACGGGTCTTTTTATTTTAGTCTTTTATCACGTAGTGGTGTCCGTATATGGTTATGTTTTTTTTTCGTGTTGCACTGTGTATTTTAATAAACATAATAGATTTAATCTTGACTTAACTTCGATTTAAGTGCACGAGCACGTTTTGCACTAGAGCGCCTTACAGAAGCCTTGCAAAGATAATGGTAGCCGGCGTGACTTAAAACTATCCCAATTTCCGTGTCCGAGAAACACAAGGTATTGGTAGCGCCGCTTTACGTTAGGATGTGAAAATATCAAGATTTCAGAAATCACAATACTGTCGCAAATAGACCAGTCTAGATAGTACACTAGACTATCAATCTGATTAATCTGGGCTCAACTGCTTATTTTCAGACAAGCAAAATGCTCCGACGTTGGTTCTTATTAAAAAAATCAAAATATTTGTATATCTCCCAATGAAAATTCATCACAATATTACGACATTGTCTGCTTAAATCACGATTTAGAGGCGACTTGCTTGAGAAAATCGTCTACGACTTTCTATTGATATCAGGCATTATACATATGTACGTCGATTTTGAGAACAAGGCCAACTGGGATATGAATGATTTTTAGTTTTGTTTGGCTATTAGTTTTCCTTCAATATGCTACTATTAATGCTGCCGCAGATGTACATACGAATGGTTCTATGTTTGTAGAAGTTGTTGCTGTCAATAATGAATCATTTGACTTTGACTAAATTTAGAATGCAACAACACATTTATGACAAACACTTTCAGCATCTACAAAAACAGTGAGGAAGATGCGGTGACAGCAATAAATACTCGTATACAAATAAAGCAAAAAAAAAAAACAAACATGGACAGTGAGATGAAAAAAACTACAACCCCATTAAGGCTACAATGGAAACGACAGACGATAAGTTAAGTTTTAAGGTACCAACAGACGACATGTTTTTTACATGTGTTTTTTAAGCTTTCGATTCGTATGTTTTTCTTTATGTCTGTCAATATTGGTTAATTTACATAAGGTTTATAATTTTTGGTCGCAAACGTACATGTAGTGTCACACATGACATCGGTCATGTTTATTGAGAACAGCTGATTACATAAAAATCAACGTCGTTTGTTTCATAAATGGCTTGCAGCCGTCGAAATAATTTTGGTTCCGACGCTGAAGTACAGGCGACGCAAATGTGTTTTTTTAATTTTTTCTTTTTTAAATAAGACGTTGAAGTTGTATCTAAAATCTATACATTGTTGGACTCATTTTAATAAAACGACAACGTTAAATTAAAAAAATTATATAGTTTATTTGTCTTGCAAAATACTCATTCAGACGGCTAATGATAGTGCACATAATCTACCGCCGACGAATTTGTTCGCATGACATAGACATTTGGAGCTGTATGTTTAACATAAGAAAATAGAGCACTCTCTATTTCAAATAATGTCTTATGACTTTTGTCATGTTTTTTACACAAGCAATGTTTTAAAGGTAACACACGACATGTTTCCGTTTACATTTTTTCTTTTTTTTATTTCTAATTCATTAATTTATTTGTACAATAATATTTTCAACGCCTCAGCGCCATAAAGGCTTTTTAGAGGCGTTTATACAGGTAAAACAATCAAAAAATATTTATAATAAAAAATATAAAAAAATATTTAATTCAATTTCCAATTTTAATTTAAGTTATTTATGCTAGAGTTATGCTAGAGTTAAAGTCGACATCGTTGACGACTTCAAATATAAAAAATAAAAAACAAAAATTGCATCGTGTGAAAAATTTAAGCCGAACATCACAATTTCGGAATAAAGACGCCGTCGACGACGTCGACATTAACTCCAGTATTGGAATAAATTTCAAAAATAAAAAAAGAACAAAAATAAAAATAAATGGAAGTAATAATTCTTGAATAATTCTCTATATTAAAAGTGCTTCAACGTTACTGAGTAAAAGATCCTTAATCGATTTCTTGAATGTAGACAAAACTTGTATATTCCGAATATTGTATGTAAATTTTGACACATACAAAGTGAAAAACATGTCGTCTGTTTAGTATAACAAACTGTGTCTTAGAATATCATTATTATTATTTATTCATTTGAAAGGGCGATTGATGTCATTATGCATGAAGTATAAAATCGTGAGAATTTCCTCTACGACTTTTTTGGGTGAAGCGCGTCCGAGAATTCCAGTTTTTTTGACTTTGACACATAAATCAATGAATTTGACCACTGGTTTTGAAGGACGCTGTGGTTTGTGGCTCATAAGCATACACCTGCATAAACTTCAGAAAACTCCATAAGAAAGAGTCTAATTGGCGTCAAATTGCATGATTTTCGTAACCAATTCACATCACCTTCACGTGGGATGACCGTGCCCCCAAATAGCTTTTGCAGAATGTTTAAAACGTGGCATAAACTGGGTGGCATGTAGCGCCTTCCTGCTGAAACCACATGCCGTTGTTGTCCTTATCACCCAATTCTTGTAGCGCTCACCGTTGATGGTGATGATTTGGCTATCGTCGTTCTTTAAGAAATAGTGTCAGTTTACAACTGATCCAGGGCTAAATGAAATATATATCGTTATTTATGGTCGTTTATCTTCAGCTCCTATGTCAGTTGAATTTTTTATGGTTGCTGGTAAAATTCACAGCACAAAATTCGCAAGGTTGTGGTCTGAGAAAAAACGAGAAGTTCTTGTGAGCGACGCGAAATGAATTGCCTCGGTCTCTCTTACACTTTCTCAGGGAGAGCTGTGATGATTTCGGCTAATCTTACGTTTCATAGTCGTATGGGTGTTGGTTCATTATTTACTGAGCCAGTGGACTCAAAAAGTTCTCTAATTAGGACGATTATGGCAAACGTAAAAAAGTGAAACCGGCGCAACCTTGCCCGAACAGAACACCCATTATTATTGTGCAAAACAGATTTAATAAATTCTTGCCAGTTTGCTAGATGTAGCCTCAACAACTGTCAAAGTTCAAAAGTCTCTATTGTAAGACCTGATATGTACAGAAATTTACTGAAAAAAAAAACTAATTTATAGATAATATTAAAAAGAAAAGTAAAACTAATGTAACAATTAGTATTTTAAAAAACACGATGTTTGATTTCGAAAAATTTATCTAACTTCCTTTTGAGTGAACCAAATCCTGAGAAACCACACGATTTACATAACATGGCATTTAAATAAAAAAAATTATAATACGTTTTTCTTAATTATAGCTATTGTAGAGCAGAATTCATAAATTAGTTAGTTATTACCTGGTATTTTACAACATCTTTTGCGAGTCGGTTTTGCAGTCGCGTTGCCTTCGTTGTGTTTAATTTCTAAAAAAGTACGCCGCCTCAAGTTCACAAATAATTTATAGTCCGCTCTGTGTGGTGAGTAAATTTATGCACCAAATTGTATTTATTTTTATTTTCTTGATTGGCGAGACATAAATCATCAATTAAAATTGTATTTGCCACATCAAATTTTGCTTTTACAAATTTTTTTGTTTATTTTACTTTTTTTAGAAAAGCGAACATATAAAACAGAATAATGGACGAAGGTCATTAAAAGTAAATGTGACAGTGTCAATGTTTTATTGTTTCACTTTCAACCGGTTAAAAATAAGCGAGATGTGACAGTTGTTGATATATTAAGGTGAGAGATATTTATTTTTAAACACCTCGACGAGGATTTCACTTAGGGTGAGTTGTTTCGAAATAATACCAACAATTATGATTAAAATTATCTGGGGTTTTTGAAAAAAATGTTTTTTTAACTTTCTCTTTTTTTACTGAAATATATAATTTTGCAAATTATATTTTTTTTAATTTCCTTATAAGTATTTTTTAAGCATCTCTGATTAAACAACGTATTGAATAAATGACTCTTGAGCAATTGTGTTTTAAAAATGCAAATTTCAAAAATTCATTTTCACAAAATGTGCCATTTGGCAATTGCTAAATTTACAAAACACTTCTATTCTATCGGTTGCATTGTTGCATTACTTTACTGTAGTGCAAGCATAATTTTCAATGAAAGAATATAAACGATCATACAATATCGTATCATATGTACATATATCCATACCTGAAATTAATTTATTTGTTCGTCTACTCATTTAAAATTGTTTTAAAATGAAGTCGCCAGAATGAAAATTTAACTTTATCCCTAATATACGAGGGCGATCCCAAAATTATTCGACCTGAAGTATAGATGGCGGAAGTAGTTTGACAAAAAATATTTTTGCATAAAGTGGCATCCTTACATCATATACATATATTTTAAGTTTCGAGGCGCCACGTTGATCTCAGTGAATTTGAAAACATGGAAAGAAATTGGTGACCGTTTTATAATGTAATACTTTCATTTGAATGATCTCAATATTAAAGTCGAGCTAGATTCTGCTCCGGGGGAGTCTCTACCTTCATTTGCGACTTTAAAATGGTGCGTGGCAAAGTTTATGCGAGGCCGTTCGATCTAACATGATGACCACCCTAGTGATCGAGCAGTAGCAGTTAAAAAGATCCACAAAAAAGTATTGGATGATCGTCGGCTGAAGGTGCGTGAAATAACTGAAATAATAGGCATTGCAAAAAGTGCTACACATCGCTTGTTGAGCAAAGTTTTGAAGATGAGAAAGCCGCGCTAAAGATGGGTACCGCGTTTGCTCACAATAGAACACAAACAGCGTCATGAATATGTTTCAATGGAGTGTTTGGCGATGCTTCATTGCAATAAAACCGAGTTTTTGCGTCGATTTGCAATTGTGAATGTAAATTGGTTCCACCACTTCTCAGCTGATGCAAAGAAGTGACTGCTTCCCTCGTAGTCCACTGGCAGTGGACTGGAATAAGAAAACCGTGTCCAGGAAAGGCTAAGACAGTTCCATCTGCAAGGGCATTTATTTAAGATGCACATTTAATTTAATGCAGCATTTAAGAGTAATGAAAGTAAAAAAAGGCCGCATTGGGCAAAAAAAAAACTTTTGCTTCATCAAGACAATGCACCAGTTCACACATCCACTATTGCGAAGACTAAAATCAATGAATTAAAATTCGAATTACTTTATCATTCTGCAGCCTGAGCTCCCTCGAATTTTTTTTATATTTCCAAACGTTAAAAAATGGTTCGGTGATAAAATCTTTGCTATTTAAAGGAGAAAGACAGTTTTAACCATAAACAGGATAACGAAGCTATTGAATATCGCTGGGAAAAGTATATCGAGATCGCGATGTAGAGAAATAAAGAAAAACTTTCTAAATTTTTTTGATTTCTTTGTTAGCTTGGTAAATTTTTGGACGGTCCTCGTATATCAGTGGAGTATATCCTACAAAATTAGAGAAATATCTTTTCTTTTGGAAGATTGAGATAAGATGAGTATATTTTAGAAAAGTACCTTTTAGAAAAGTATATTTTAGAAAACTACATTTTAGAAAAGTACCTTTGGGAAAAGTACCTTTTAGATGACTATCTTTTGAAAATTTCCTTTTACATCTTAGAAAAGTACCTTTTAGAGAAGTACCTTTCAGATTAGTGACGTTTGGAAAATTATATATATATATATATATATATATATATATATATATATATATATATATATATATATATATATATTATATATGTTCCCATCGATCCTATAAGGAGCAGAGGGCCTTTTGGAAAATTACCTTTTAGATAAGCACTTTTTAGGAAAGTATCCTTTAAAGTGTCCTTCAGAAAAGTACCATATAGAAAGGTAACTTTTGAAAACTAACAGTTTAGACGTGTATCTTGTATAAAAGCACTTAATGGAAATGTATATATAGTAGCGTCAAAAAGTAGCGTTTGGAAATGTATATTTTGGAGAAGTACCATTAAGAAAAGTACGTTTTGCACAAGTAACGTTTATATAAATATCTTTGCAAAATTTACTTTTAGAAAAATACCCTTTAAATTTTGTCTTCTAGGAAAGTCCTTTTGAGAAAATTGCCATTTAGAAAAATAGCTTTTGGAAATGTATATTTTGAGAAAGCACTTTTTAGGAAAGTACCTTCTAAAAAAGTACATTTCAGAAGTGCACCTTTTAGAAAAGTGCCTCTTAGCAAAATAGCTTTCAGAAATTAGCTTTTTGAAACTTTTCTTCTGGCAAAGCTCTTTTTAGAGATGTACCTTTAAGAAGGTGACAGTTAGAATAGAACGTTGTATAAAAGTACTTCATAGAAAAAGTAACTTTTGAGAAGTACCTTTTTGGGAAAGTACATTTTAAAAAGATTCCGTTTGGAAAAGTACCTTTTAGAATTGTTTCCCTTAGAAGAGCACCTCTTATAGAAGTATCTCTTAGAGAATGTTATAGAAAAGTACCTTTTAGAAAAGTACCTATTTGAATGTAAGATTTAAACAAATTCCTTTTTGAAAAATACCTTGTGAAAAGCTCTTAAAAATATTTTACCCTACAGAGCTTTCTAGAAAATTAGAAGTATATTTTAGAAAAATGTCCTTTCCAACAACTATATACTAATGGATGTGTATTTAAGGAAGTACTTTTTAAAATAATTTTTTTAATTCATTTTAACATGTATGGAATTTATTAATCCAAACGAGCCCATTACATTCCCAAAATAATTTGTTTATGATCTAAGTATAAAAATAAATACACGATCTTCAGTACCTTCAATAATTTTACAAAAATAGCCGCAATATAAATTAATGGCTTTTAAAAGATTTGGTCCAAAAATAAATTGTGTCATTATTATCACAGTCTCCATTTCAACAATTCCGTTTTTTTATTTTTATAATTTTTTTTTGCCAAAAAGTTTTTAATAATCACATACAAAATTATATTTAGATTATTTAAATTTTATATGATTTTTTTATTTCCAGGTTTATCACACTCACATACACAAAACACATTTGAAAAAAGTTCCATACAACCCACGCTAATGACAATCTATTCAATATTTTTGTCTAATTAAATAAACTTTAACCAAGAACATACACAAAAATGACAAACAAAACACAGAACTGGCGATTCCCAAGCATTATTCATGCAAAGATATAAATGTGATTGCTTCTGATACTGACCAGGATGATATTTATTTTGTGCGATGTACCCATGTACTCTTGGCTGGCTTAATGGACGATACTACCACGTTTGGAAATTGACCGATGGATGTTCTCACTTTAATAAAAAAGAAGATACCAAGGAGATTGAAGCTCATATTTACCCACCTTGTGCTTGATTAGATTAGTGTGTAATGGAGAGAGAAAGGAAGGTAGAATCCAAGGATACTGACAAATCGATTTTTAGTTTCATTGTAAATTTTGTTGTATTCGGTATAAGGACATGTCTATCTTCCATATATCCTAAACTTCAAAAACGAGCATTTATTATCAAAATGTACTGCAAACTGGTACTCATTTTCCAAGTTTTGTTTTTTTTAACTAAATTATAAATTTCGCTTTATTCTTCGATTCTTGAAATAATAATGAAATAAATAAATAATGAAATTTTTATGCATTTCTGAACAGAATAGTGCAAATGATTCTAGCATAAAAAAGTCTAACGGCGTCGAATCGCACTATCGCTCGTGCACCATGTCGAATGTGCCATGAGCTTTGTGGTACGTAGCGCCGTTCTGTTAAAACCACATGTCGTTGGTGTCCATATCATCTAATTCAGGGCAAAAGAAGTTGGTGATCATCGCCCGGTAGCGCTCGCAGTTGACAGTGATGGCCGGGCCAACTTCGTTTTCAAAGAATTATGGACCGATGACGCCATCAGCCCGAAATCCACAACAAACTGTAACGTTATCGGGATGTATTGGACGCTTTTGGATCTCATGTGTGTTGACATACCCATTCGTCCACAAATGGGTCTCATGTGGTCGTTTATCTTAAGCTCCTGGATCAATTGCATTTTGTACGGATGCAGGCCCAGGTCACGTGGCGAAATTCGTTGTAGTCTACGAAAAATCGAGTTCTTGTGATCGACGCGAGATCGACTGCCTACTGCATACTTTCACGGACAGTGGTGACGTTTTCGGCAGATTTTTCCTTTCGTCATCGTATAAGCGTTGCTTCATTGTTTACGTTCATTTCAGAGTTGTACTTAAATACAAGGTGGCACAAAGTAATGTCATAATTTGACTTGACTGCTATTTTTGCATATGACATAAATGTCACTGTGTTTCGACATTTATGATGTAGATATATATAGTATTAATTGCCAGGAAGCCATGGAGCGGTACACACCTGAAGAGCGTGGAATTATTGTTACTGCTTATTTCACAAACTTTCAATCTATTGCTTTCCTCGTCGTCGTATTTTATGTGGTCAAACAAAATACGCGTTTCTGGGCCACAAACAAATCACATTGGATGCATGAAGAGCAATTGCATCCTCTCAAAGTGAGTGTTTGGTGCAGCATTTGCAGTGAAAAAGTGTTTTGTCCTTATTTTTTTGGAAGATAACAATGGCACCACCTTAACCGTAAATGAAGAGTGTTACAGACAGATAATAAACGAGTTTTTTCTTTTTTTGCTGCAAGTTGCTGCATTAGGTTTCGATCATTGTTGGTTTCAACAGAATGGGCAACCATGGAGATTTAGAGATACTAAATTACAGGTCGAGGGATCTCCCATTTTGAAGAATTGAACTGGCTGTCCAGATCGACAGGCCTAACAACCACCAAACTTCTTCCTTTGGGGATTTTTAAAATCTTACGTTTACCACAAGTACTGAAAGCTGACATTGAAGAAAAATCGCCAATTTGGAGCCAGATGTTTTGCGAGGTGACAAAATTGCGAAGCGAAAAAATTTTTCCAGTTAATGTCATAAATTTTAGACTTTCAAATAAACTGTTTCGTGAGCTCGTGTGTTTATTGATAAGAGCCAGTCTTGCGTCGCCTTATGCTATTCTCAACACTTTATTTATCTTTATTAAATAATGAGGATCACACCTCATTCAGGTGCCATGTTCGAATGACGTTGCCCAACATTCTGGGAAGAGGTTTCATATGGTATGTACAACTCTTAAGAGATCTGATTGTATCCTTGGTATCGATTTTAATGTGGTTAACTTTGTTCAATATCCTGTAGATCAGACGTAAAGTAGCCTACTGCTCCATTGATTCGAGAGTCTGCAGAAAATTCTGATTCGTCAAATATCGATAACAGCATCCTACCATGTACGAGTATATGTGTTAGACTTCAACTGGTTGACCAAGGAGGACCAAATAAATTTTAAATCGACTAAATTAATAATTAAAGTAAATCTGTGAAATTTTTTCAGTCTCCTGTGAAAATATTCATTCAAGTTTTAAAAATGTTGACACTGTAAAACATGGATTAAGTTTATTTATTGTCTTTCTATTTTACAATTTGTCAGCTGAAAATGACATCACAAGTGGTTTTTATTTATTTTAGAACAAATTCAATCGTTTTTTTTTTTTTTTCTTAGTTCACTTGTGATGAATGTATTTATGTTATTTCAACATTGTTAGCATTTGGAAAACGTGAGCGGATATAAAAAAAATTTTCAAATTAAAATGAATAACAGAAGAGAGAACAAAACTTTTACAAAAATACTATTTGGCACTGAAGAATAGAGTGGGCGGATAAATTGTATCAATACAAATTAATTATTTTTTAATCTACTTATTTTTATCTATTTGAGAACTAATAATTAAATAATAATTGAGTAGAACCAGATCAAACTATCAATAACATAAAAAAAGAGTTTGTCAAACAGCAAAATAAGAAACTACATAAAATTAGTTAAGCCAAGAAAAGCCTAAAAGTATGCATTGAAAGTCTCAACTAAATATGTAGTAGAAAAGTACTGTTGGGTTTAAATTGTATACAGTGATGCACAAGAGAACGAAACAATTAAAACTGTCAAATTGTCAAAGGAATATTAATTTGGAAAATTATTTAATTATTTTACATAAATAATTTTTTTTAAACTATTATTTTTATACTTACACCCCGGCTGTGTTCCTTTAGATCGTATTGTACGATATGGCTGACGAGCACCAGGATCTATTTTACCATACATTGTTCGATCCATTTTATTATTTTATTTTCTAATGGTTTATTCAACTATAAGATTGATTTAGTATTTCTTTGAAATGGACACACTTTTTTGCGATTTTCTTTACTTGTTTAAAATTACAAATGAAATTAATATTAATTACTTTATTTTAGTGGGGAATTACGTTTGATCAATTTTAATTCTCTGTTAATTTGTCACTTTTATCACTTTTATCTTAAAGGCAAACACATTCACTCAATGATGAAATGTGACATGGGGTGTGCATTTTCTGTATTTGAAAAGTTTAATATTAATAGCCGTTCATGTTGCTGATGCCTTTGTTGTCACTTAAATGTCTAGAGAAACTTTTAAAATTAAAAATTTCTGCAGATTGATTAATCACATTTTCTATTCTATTTTCTCTTCTCTTGTCAAATAGAATTTATTTAAAAAAAATGCTAAATAAAATTAAAAATTAATGAGATTAAAACAACTTTAAATATTCTAAGATTTTCGATGCTTTTTATGTGAGGCTGTATGGCAGTCCTGAACAACATATGGAATGTTTGACATTTTAAGCCTGTTTTACACGTAGACATTTTATTTATTGTTTTAAATGAGTTATACAGATCAGACATATATGTATGTATGTACATACATACCACAGTTGTAAATGAATCATTCTTTTTTGATTTCAATTCATTACGAATTAGCTAAATTTTTAATTAATTCTTTTCGTCAAAAAACGAATTGAATGAAATTTGAATCAATTCATTTGAATTTAGCAAACATGAATTGCAATTCATTTTTAATTCAAATGAATTGGTAAAATGAATTGCAATTCATTTCCAATTCATTTGAATTGAATTGACTTTGAGTTAATTTAAATGAGTTAGAAAAAATGAATTGCAATTTATTTCCAATTCATTTGAATTGATTTTGAATTAATTCAAATTAGTTAGAAAAATGAAGGTAACGGCAGAATATGACTTGAATTAGTAGGGAGCTGCGAAAATCCTATCAGCATGAGCATTAATTCATAATTGTTTATTTGCTTAAAACAAAACCTTTAAACATTTTTTTATATTTTTTATCAAATTGTGTGAAAAGCATATGAAAGATGTGTTTAATAATCATTCTGCTTCGGTGGCAATATCAAAATTCGTGTTCAAAGCTTTTAACCACCAATAATTCATTTTTCTAACTTATTTGAATTAATTCAAAATCAATTCAAATGAATTGGAAATGAATTGCAATTCATTTTTTCCAACTCGTTTTTTGGCGAAAAGAATTAATTCAAAATTTTACCAATTCAGTGCATGAATGATTCGCGAATTAATTCAAAAATGAATGATTCGTTTACAACTCTGATACATACATATGTATGTATATTATGCGATAAGGGTAGTTATGTATGTAAATAGGGACATTTTTATTTTCTCCAATTTACTTTCTAGATATTATTTGTTGTTTTGTTTACTTTATTTTATAGATTTTTTAAATTTATTTTTATGTTTTTCTTATTTTGTTTTGTGTCGTATTACTTCATTTTATTTAGTTACATATTTTTTATCATTTTATTTTATTGAATTTTTAATTTTTTTGATTGTATTTTAGTTTTATTAACATACTTAATTTTTTTAATTTTAAATTTTTTTATTTTATTTTATTTTATTTTTATTTTATATTTAAAAAAATTTTTCATTTAAATTTTTTTGTTTTATATTATTTTTTTAATTTAATATATTTTTTTATATTATTTTTTTCCATTTTATTTTCTTTTTTTCATCCCATTTTAACCATTATATATGACAATCAATTTCATTTTATTATTTTAAGCTTCACGTCTGTCTTATTTATCGATATTTCAATACTCTTCGAGTACCATCTTCAGGATATTTTTAATAAAATATTACAAAATAAACAAATATCCTGAAGATGCTGCTCGAAGAGTACCGAAATATCGATTAAAGAAAACAAAATAGGACATACCTGAAGCTTAAATATATAAATTGAAGTTTAATTATTTTATTTCTTAATTTTATTTTATTTTCCATATAATATTAATATATTTAAGCAATTTTTAGACCGTATTGATTAAATTTAAATTTTAATTAGTCTGGCCCGAATTTGAGTCCTTAATTTGACAATTCAGGTTCATAATTTTTTCAAAATGTTTTTGTTAAGAAAGAAGTACTGAGAAGCTAATTATACTAGCAGAACGGAACACCATTGATTTCGATGGTCGCTACATATCATCATTAGGATGCATGAGACTGTTTTTTATCACTTTTTTAGGTGGGACTAGCATACTCTAAATACCAGTTATTTTACAGACCTACATACGTATCCTGAATTGTCGCAAATTGTATATTTTTTTTTAAATTTTGCTTGAAATTTCGATTGATATCGAATGCCGTTTTTTGACTCCTGGGGGGTTACTCTCTATTGCGATGCGTAAGCTAGTTCGATGCGTTTGATGTTTTGTTAGCGCAAGATATTTGGTTTTAACGAATGATTTTGACAATTACAGAGTGCATTGATGCCAGATTTGCGAAAGTGAAAAAAATCAGATGCGTGTAAACTCAATAAAGGGTACCAATTATCCGATTATGTAAATTTTTCTTACGCATCGCATACGCATCGTCATAGAGAGTAACCCCCCCTGGACTCGAGCACGAATCCAACTAAATATAATTTCCATTTTTATTATATTTCTTACTCTTATTTTAAATTTTCACTATAGTTTTTACTTTTATTTTAATTTATTTTATATATATTTTTTGATTTAATATATTTTTTTAATTTACGTGTTTTATAACTTCCATTTTATTTTATATTAGTGTTATTAAAAAAATTTGCTGGTATTTTCGGGAAAAAGCAAAACAGCTTTTAGTGACAAGTGAATTTGTAAAAAAAATAATTTCGAGTAACTGTCAGATGACTGACAAATTTTGCAATGATATACGTACATATAATTACTAGTCTATTTAAAATCTCCTCCAGAATTATTTTTGATTCCTAAATATGCATGAAAATATTTTCATAAACACAAATTAGCTATACAATAATTATTCCAAAATATTGCAATTTTTCAAACTTATTTCAAAATTTGAGTTTGATTAGTTTTCACGAGTGGATGTAATAAAATTCAAAACTGTAATAATAAAAAAATAGAGACTGTTAAACAGCTGTTACAACAGAAGTTTGTGAAAACCAAAATACTATCAAGGAGAAGAGATGAAATTCTAAAATTCAATAATTCATCGACCTTACACTTGCAATATAATTGTGCAATTTTTTTATAATCTACAATAATATCGACTATATCTATATGAGACTGGAAAATGTAGCAATACAGAGTGGCGCATTCGTAATTTCATATTTTCACGTTGTCTGCCTGCCATTTTTGTATTTTACATTTATGATTTAGATATATAGAGAATTAGTTGTCAACAAGCCATGTAGCGATACACACCTCAAAGAAAAAAGGAGCCCATTTTTCATTTAAAACAAAATGGCAGCCAGTTAAAGTTATGACATTACTTTTAAGCCAGGACAATTGCTTTTGTGCCACATTATCTTTTGATTGCCAAGAATCGAAAGTCTTTTGATTTTTATTGAAAAGTTGAAACAAAAGTTGCACCGTATTTTATTTGAAAGTACTGCATCATTTACTGAATAAAATAGAAACGAACTACAGTAAAATTATAATACATATATTGTATAATGTAAGGGCCTCTTAGCAGTTAATTTTCAGTTACAGTGGTATTTCCTTTTAACTTCTTATTTATGCCACAACAAGTTTACAAATTATCACATAAAAAAGCTTACTAACGACCTCTTCCACGATTTTCTTTTAGGCCAGTCACTATAGTCGTATGGTGGGAACAAGAAATTTAAAAGATTGTTTTCAAATTATGTCATGGTTTGAAAATCATTTTTGTTTTATTTACACACACACACATACACACAGGTTTTTATTCCGTCCTGCATTGAGAGAAGATCCTTTTTTATAAATTTTTCTTCTGTAGCTTCCGCATACTTTTCTTACAACAGTTTTCCGACTACAACACTATGATCACAATGAGTCATTACGCTTTCCATCACAATGGAAAAATGTAAAAACTTTTTAGATTAAAAATTATTTTACATCTTTCATCTCAATTTCTCTGGCGTCCACACTGTATCAAAGTGTTATTGTCGGGGGGCTTAATTTTACCTTACACAACATAAACAACATGTACATACATACGACTATGTACATATGTATGTATGTATCATATGCATAGTTGTTCAAACAAACATACATACATATACTCCCACATGCAACACAAATGGTCCGTACAAAAGTCAATTTTTGTTTGGTTCGTCAAACCGCTAATTTATCGAAATTCGCTGTGAAATCACTACAAAAAGCTACAAAATAAATTCATAAAAAACAACAATGAACAAATAACAAAACAATAATACTTAGTATACAAATAAAAACAAAACAAAAATAAAAACCATTCGCACAAGAGAAAAAACTGTCAAAACGAATTGCGTCAATGTCATGGAAGCATGGTAATCCGTAGAAACATGGTATCAGTGTTAATGCCTGCACTATTCGCAATACGATCAATACTTCATTCCGGCAATAACATTTGGGCTATAAACATAATTTTTTAACATTTTATTGGCACCTTTTATAAAAAGAATTATTTTTTTCTTTTATTTTGACATTTATATTGCTTTTCATATACATAAATGTTTTCAGCTTTGCGGGAAATTCTTAACAAAAACATAAATTATTATTTTCTTTTTTTTTATTTGTAAAAATGTGTCATATGAAGGATGAAGATCTAGATCAAAAGAGCACGATCCATAACTCAAAATAATGAAAATTAACAGAGAAATAAAAACAGCATGTTGTCATTATAGCGTTTATCCGTAAAATTTCGTTAAAGATTTATAATTATCAATAAATAAATTTTTAAAGCTTTATTATTAAAAATTAAGTTCTGTAAAGTTATGAGCAGAATTTTTTTTAATCCTTAAAAGTCCATTTCACGACTTCAAAAGCTTAATAAATGAAGTGAACTGAGAGCAAAGCAAAATATTTGGTTTAACAGAAAAATATATTTTTTGTTGCTGGTATTAACAAGCAGGAACAATATATATTTACATATAAATAAATAAATAAATATATATATATATATATATATATATATATATATATATATATATATATATATATATATATAATTCCAAATATATATTATTATTGAAGCAATGGTTTTTATTTAAATTATCGGTTTTGTTACAGCATTTTTTGTTAAATTTATTTTTTTAACAGAATAGATTTCTAGGTGAGTGAATTATTTTATTTTATTATTTACTCCGGTTTTTTTTTTTTTTTTTGTTAAATTAACAAACAGAATATATTAATAAACTTTTAACTATGAAAAATAATTAATTTAAATTAATGAAAATATTTTACGAGAAAGCAATAAAAAATTATCTGGGGGCAAATTACGGCATTCGATATCGATCGAAATTTCAATACAATTGAAGAAAATTTTGTTTGAAATTTCGATCGATATCGAATGCCGTAATTTGCCCCCTGTATTTTTTGGCTTTAAATTCCTTTTTTCAGTTCTTTTTAGCTTTATTTGCAACGTGATTTAGCTTTATATTATTTAAAAATCTGGTCACACTGATTGCGTCCTGTACATTTTTACTTCAGCAATTTTATCTCAGACACTACGAACAACATTTTTGTGTCATTGAATGAATTCGATTCAAATTCGATTTAAACACCAAAACGTAAAAAAAAATGATACTTATATCAACTGTTAGTAATAAAAAAATTTATGAATACTGTTAAGAAGTAATTATAATGCCTATAAATCTTTCATAAAAATTTTTCTTCAGACTTGTAGAGAAAACAGTAACAAACTATAGAGTGTTTTTTACATTTATATATATTTCTTTAACTTAAATGTATTAAAAGCATGTAGCTTAATCAAAATCAATAATAAAGAGATTTAAAATTTAAAATACTAATTATTGGATATTACTCTTGGCGTTAAGTTTAATATTATATTGTATTTAAATCTATTTTTCAGTTCAAATTGCAAATGCCTTTTCCTGTATATTGTAAAGAAATAAAACAGCTGACTTTTGTTTACATTTTATCAATTCTAACCAGGGATGGAAAAACTGGTACTCTTGCACTTTTTTTGTTACTATTCAAGCATCAAAATTTTTATAACATTTGGAGGCTGTTCCCGTTATTAAAATATAAAAGTCTAACAAAAGTGTAGGTGAAGGAAGCGATTTCTGGAATAAAAAAATTAGTGAAATGAAATAATTTCTTTTGAAACTTTTCAAAATTGCAACAGGAATTACAAGCAAAAGTTAACAGAATCTTCTCTTACCATAATATTTATAATTAAAGTAAAAGCAAGAAACAGACAGCTTCTAGAGGTTAAATCTCAACAAAGCAATTCACAAAACTGCATAAAACACATGTGCGAGTACATCTAATTATTTTAATTGCGATCCCAAAACAAAGTATACGTAAGTTTTTATCTATAGATAACCTACTTTTTATATGTATAGTTCAAATGAAATTAAATAGACATTTCTGCTATTTTAATAAATATAAAAAAAGCACAAATAAAAGACAGTTTTAATCTGGGAGGTAAAATTTTAGAGTTCCATTCCTGATTGAAATGCATGTTTTTTATATTAAGAGAAATAACATTCAGACACTTAATGCCTACCACTCGCGCTTAAAGCCTTAATTCTTTAGCTGTGTTCGACGTACGTTACAGCGGGAACCCGCGGGCTCCCAATTTTACCAAAAAGCGTTTCTTGTGTTAAAAATTGGGCAAATTGGGTAAGTGAGAACGCCCAAAAGAGAGAAATATGTGTTTCTCTTTTTACCAGATTTTGCCCGTACTTTTTTTCAGGTAAAAATGGTAAAAGTGACAAATCAGCTGTTTGGTGTTTATGAAAATAAAAAAGGACAAAAGTTTTATAAACAATGGAAAACATGACTGAAAATGTAAGATTTTATTTTATTAAAATAATAATAATAATAAATAACATTACTATAATTAATACTAAAATGTTATTATTAAATATCTCCAATGAAACAAATCCATATCAAAATATGTAGCTCAATAGTGAAAGTGTTTGCTCGAGCCTCAGTACTCTTACTGGTGACGGTATTAATGAAAATGTAAGATTTATTTTTATAATTTTTATTGTAATAAAAATTAAATAAATTTTTTCTAGCCAAATAACATAAGTAGTGGTGGCATTGCTGCTAAATATTTTGTTTTGAACAACAGCTGTTTTTTGTTTTGTTTTATGTGTCGGGCTTGAAATGTGGGTTTTTGCGTTCCAGCAATTTTGGGCAAATTTATCGTTTTGTGAGAGAATTTTTTTTCTTACTCTCATTTTACCGGACTTTACCCGAAATTACCTCTAACAGAGCTTTTGTGAAAGGGATGGTGTAGAAGTACAGGTGTGAGATGAACAGAGAGAGATAGAGAGAGACTTTAATTATTTATACAACTTTGCTTTTACGTATTTAATTAATTTTCACAGCAGCGTCTCTGGTATTAAGTAGACGCATGTTGGCTACATGTGCATTATTATTATTAATTGTTTTACTTCTCCGACGATTCTTCTAACATTCCCGACGAAGGAAGACGCCGTGGTGTACATTAGTATAGAAGAGTATTAATCGCTACAAGAACTGTTAAGTGACAAGTGATATGCCTTCATCACTTAAACAGTCGAACAACAACTAACACAATATAACACTCATGCACATCAGAATTATTCATGATGTTGATGACTTGTCCTGAACAGGGATAGGGAACTGATGTTCTTAGTCATAATTTGCTTTGTACGAGTAGTCAACGCACTAACTATGTACTTCAGCCAACATCATGACAGTCAGTTTACTACGACTTTCTATGTTGTAAATTATGTTTTACATTTACAACGTTTACTACGTTAACAATGTCTATAAGATAGTTTACTACCACGAGTGAGAACCACTATTGTTTTTCGCGTCTTCGGTTAAGCTAAAAGTCCACATGGCGCGTTATCGCGTCAGCGTATTCTACGCATTTCCTACATTCTACGCATTCTACGCTCTTTCTGCATTTCAAGTTACTTGCAATGCTTTCTTTAGCATTGAAAATAAAATAAAAGTTGTCATTCCTAGCTATCAAAAACATCTGACCTGTTCGCACGCCGTTATGACACATGCAAAAGTATTGAGTAGACCGACACATAATCACTCTACGCGGATAATATTACATTCAATTTACCCTCGACCAGCTGTCTCTACTTGGTTTTAAAACGAGTAAACTTAGGTGAATTCCGAACGAACACTAATTATGTGAATTCGTTTTAAAAATTTGCTCTGATTCGATTTACAGAACAGTTACACAAATACATACAAAAAAAAACACTTCATATAATATATGAATTAAATTTTTGTTAAACTCATAACAAAATACTTAATGAAAATTCACAAGTGATTTGAGTTCGACATTCGCTTAGCCGAAATATTTTACGAGATTACAAAAAAAAAATGGCGCGCTGAACATCTTTTCGCCGATTTAAAAATCACTTTAATGAAATGTGATTTTCAGAACAGGTCTGAAAATATAGGAATTCGCACATGCTACTGCTTTTTTTAGTATATGCAACACTTAAAACCATAGTTTATTTTTACTCTGCGTATGCAACACTTACGTAATTTCAAACTGACAGCTGACAATAAAAAACAATAAAAAATAGAAAAGAGGAACGTAAAAAATATAAACCGAGCAGGACATGGCAGGAATAATAAATTATTATACAGGCAAGAAAAGTGATAGGCGACTTATGAACAACTCAAATACAAAAGAATCGTTTCAAACTAATAGAAAATATTTAAAGCTGAGCAAATTTGCAATCTCAAGTGCATAAGATTATGAACCGCATTAATGTTTGCCTTAAAAACACAAAAGATTAGTTACCACATGAAAATATGTTCAAATATAATATATTTTAAAGTGTGTTATTTTTGTTGATGACTTTAGAACCACTCAAATAAGAAAAATTTAATTCTAAAAACTTTAAAACAGATCAATACAACAATATTTTTTTTTATAAAATGTACGTTCTGATCTGTGCCAATGTCTAAGTAAATTTTTTTTTCATTAATTTCATGGCCCTATAAATAATAATAATGAGCAAAAATATCCCATTTTATTAATAATAAAATTTCTAATTTTATTCCAGCGTGACGTCAGGTAATCATGAGTCCATGAATTTTGTTTTCATTTCAATTAAAATGTTTTGAAGAAAAAAATTTTTATTCAACCAGTTTGTTTGTGTCTAAACGAGGGCAGTTTCGAAATTACCCAAAAATAATTATACCCGCAATCAAGGATTTTTTTAGATCACCCAAAAGGATTCGATATCTTGTGAACATAATCCTAAAAGGTAGTTAAAAATATATTAAAATGTAATATATAACATAAGATCATGAGAGTTTCGGGTGAATATAAAGACCGGTTTTCGGAAAGCCGATTCTCAAGATCTCCAACATTATTACTTTCACATAAGGGAGAACATACTTTGGCTATTGGAAAATTTTAGTCTTTCCAGATTTCGATTTCTAATAGTATTTTGAATGAATTATAGTCATTTAATAGGAAATTATTTTCTTAGCAAAAATTATCGAATTTAAAGTATAATTAAAAGAGGATTTTGTATTGAGAAGTCTGTCATTTGGGAAAATTTTAAATTCTTACTTTTTTTTTTGCATCAAAATCTCTATATTTTCATTACTTCTCTGGAAGCTCTTTTTACTAAGTGTCACCCAATAACATTTTCTCACGGCTATTTTCTTTATATAACGGGTCTTTCAATAAGCTTTTCCTACTTATTAATTTAAATAAAACAAAGTATGTGTAACAAATTATTTAGGTTTTTCTTCATTTGAAAGGTGCCATTATGTATGGAATATAACATAGTGTAAATGTCCTCCGCAGCTTGTCTGGGTGACATGCATCCGAAATATCTGATTTTTCCATGACTCTGACGCAAAAAATGACCGATGGCATGTGTTATGTTGACTTTTAGGCCTGCTGTGGTTTGTGGCTTATTCGCATAGAACTGCGACTTAAGAAAACCCCACAAGAAAAAGTCTAACGATGTCAAAGCGGTCGACCTCGGTGGTCAGTTCGCATCACTTACATGTGAGAGGGCCTTGCCCACAAATCACTCGCGCAGAATGTTCAATGTGGGTTGAGTTGTGTAGCACATAGCGCCATCCTGCTTAAATCTCGTATAGTTGGTGTCCATATCATCCAATTCAGGCCAAAAGAAGTTGGCAATCATGGACGTAAAGTTCTCGCCGTTGATGGTGATTACCTGGGCGTTCTCAAAAAAAATGGACCGATAACGCCACCAGACCAAAATCTACACCAAACAGTGGCTTTTTGGAGATGCATTGGACGCTATTGGATCTCATGTGAATCGGTATCATCATCGTACATGATATAATATACAGTAGAATGAATAATATTTAAAGTACTTCCCAAATCTTGTTTTTTCATAACATCTTGAATATGACTCTGAACTCAGTGAACCGGATCCCAAAAATAAATGAAAACATCTTGTAATGACAAGCGTATGTTAAAGTCATAAGAAAAGATCCGGATTTTCACCCATTCTGGATCATAAATTATGGATCTTATTAACTTTTTGGAAAATTTTTTTAATGAAATCATTTATTCAATATTTGTGTAATTCTAATATGTTTCATGGATTAAATTCCAGTAGTAAAATAGATAATATAAGTTGTGCATAAAACTGTGAATAGAATATAAACTAATTTTTAGCTTGACAAATGGCTTTTTAGCTTGAATCTTTACAGGCCTTAAAAAAGCTTGATCCCAGACGGCTGGGATGTCTGGATACGGAAGTGGATGAAAAGAAAAGAATACTTTGAATTGAAATTATCTTGAGAACTCTTAAAGTATACTTTTTTATGATTATATTTTTGGCTGAATATTATTGTATCCTTAAAGCTGGTGCCAAAACAAAATTTAATTCATATTTTTAGCCATCTTGGCCAGACTTCAACGATCTTAGTAAGTAACGCATAGTATTCTTCAGGGTTTATTTTGTACGTCGGTTGATTTTTTTTTTTCATTTCTATAAGAGATCTTAACATAAAGAGTAGATAAGAAGAAAGGTTTCGAGCTAAAAGAAGACTATAATACTATTCCTAAAGGCATTAATTTTTAAGCTGCCCTCGTAAATTCTTTCGAACAGTATGCAAACAAGTACGAGTGTGTGAAATTTTAAATACACACAACGTCAGACCAACTAAAATGGAAACAAATATTTTTAAATATAAATTGTTTTAAAAACATTTTGAATTGAATTCGTTTTCAATTTCAATAAAATCGTCTACATACATGTTGGAATAAATCAGTCAGAAGGAAAAAAGAAAAATACATTTCTTGGCAAATTAAACAGGAAACGACGCCAAAACCTCTGGTCTCAAATGCAAATTTGCTGCATTCGCTCCATCCATGTCGTCCATTTAGATTCGTCTTTTAACTTCAATTATTTTATTCTAAGTGTATAGTGGATTTTAATTAAAATATTTAATTATTTTTAGATAAGCTGATGACAAAAATAAGTGGAAAAAATAATTATTTCATGGGAAATTAAATCTCGTGGATTTTTTTAATTTTTGGGGTAATGCAATATAATGAAAAGAACAACGACTTGCATTTGAAAATTCAAAGGAAAGTCATAATAAGATGCCGTTAAGACTAAATCAGTTTAGAAGTTTCAATTACCAAGAGGTCATAAATCAGTTGGGAGGGAGGAAAAATTTTCGGAGCAAAATTTTTGTTGTGACAATTTTTGTTTACTGAGAGTTTGTTCACAAACAATTCAAGCTGAAATTGTTCCGGACAAAATGCGCTCTCTTTCTCCGTAGATACAATATAATGAAAACAACAAAGACTTGCATTTGAAAATTCAAAGGAAAATCATAATACGATGCCGTTAAGACTAAATCAGTTAGAAGTTTCAATTACCAAGAGTTCATAAAACCAGTTGGGAGGGAGCAAAAATAAATTATTGGATTCGAATTGTCCTTAAACATTTATTATTTTTAATTTTAGAATGGATTCACCCATTCGTTCGGAACAAAACTTTTGTTGTGACAATCTTTGTTTACTGAGAGTTTGTTCAGAAACAATTCAAGCTGAAATTGTTCCGGACAAAATTCGCTCTCTTTCTCTCTCTCAAAAAGAGAGACGTCAAACTACATATTAAAAAAGCGATCGGAACGAAAATTTTGTTCCGAACGAATGGGTGAATGCACCTTTACTGTCAAACTTTAAATTAAGATGATTTTATTTATATAAAATAATATTCATTTCTTCACAATATTCACATTGTCTCCAATCCTCGAAGCCCGCTGCTCATCGCTGAGATGCAGTCTTTGCCTCCTCAAATCTTCAATTTTATATGGGTTTTATTAATCTAGAGAACAGAGGCAGAGGCCGATAAATACAGTTGTTGAGGCGTTAGTTTGGTACCAAAAAACCAAAAAAAAAAACACTCAGAAACCCTTGCAACCTTTATACTAGTAACCCAGCAAAGAATGCTAAATAGTTTAAAATGTGAATACACATGATACGAAAGCTGCATCGCCGCAGTGTGGAGTGTTTTTCGCTGATTTCTCGGTACTACAATGGCATGTGCTCTAATAAAATCAGATAACCTGTTCCGGAAGAACCCTAATTTTTTTTAAGAACAAGAGATCATCCACTTGTTATCGATTTGCCAGCAAAAAATTAAGAACTTCAAAAATGTCAAAAGTCTATATTAGATGTGGCTATTTGAAGACCCATTATGTTAAACACTAGCAGCATATTAGGGTAACCTCATCCTGTGTAAGAACGTTTACATTTTCTTGTCGAACAGCCAAGAAAACTGTTTATCTGACAGAAGGGAGTTCGAAGTGGTTTCAAAGCACCGAGCAGTTCTCGGGCATCATGTGATGTTTAAAAGTGGAATCGAAATTTTTTCGCTACTAAGAAGGGCTCGTTCTGATCTCATACAAGAACTAATAGTGTAGTTAAAATTCATAGCACGAAAATAGACTAAATTCCTATACGGAATGGCAGTATAGGTGTCATGGAAAAATCTCAGCCTGTTACCCAATAGAGGGTCGAAGTGATTCCATAGAACCGGGATACTTATTTGATATTTCACATGAATATAAAAGAAAACTTATTCATGGATCTAAACTAGAAAACTAGCATTATAACCGATCTTCAGAAGTTACTGCCGCTGAATAAGTGTGATGGCAGACGAATGATGTTACGGTTTCCCTAATATTGTGGACAAATGATTTATTATGGACCCGAGTAACATAGATTTTCTGTGAACGGCGTGCTGATACGCCGAAACACATTCTTAGATCTAATAACCCATAAAGTGAAGTTTCTGAAGAAGTAGCTTTGATACAAAAATTTTATGGGTCGCGGTGCTTTGGTTCTTACCATTGAAATAACACTTTAACATTACCCTTTTAGTGTTAATTAAATATCATGTTGAATGTCTAGTTAGATGTCTTCAAATATCTCGCATGCGATAAACATTTTTTACCTATTCCACGGATTTCAGCTTTTTTCTTCAATGAACCAAATCTAGCAGACAATTAAGACAATGACTAGGGCCAATTAGTTTCGTATACAGCACATTTCCATTGATTTAAAAAAATTTTTAAACTTTTGAAAATATTACTCAATATTGCAAAATGCATACAAAAAATCAAAAGTTTGTTGTGGCTTTAGCTCTTCATATGCCGACATTTCATTGGTTGCTAAAACCAAATCGTCAGTGAAGTTTAAGCAGTTTGAAAACATTCAACCTCGGATGTTTATGTCACATAAATCAAATACAATATGAGAATTTCAATATTGCATATGAAAGAAAAAAAAATAGACTCACGTTGAGTAAATTGTTTGTTTTGTTGGTTTGTATAGAAACATTCTAAACCTACTATGATTATGTATTTGTTGTAATTCACTGAAATGTCGGCATATGAAGAGCTAAAGCCACAACAAACTTTTGATTTTTTGTATGCATTTTGAAAATATTACTGAGTTCAAAATTGTAGATTTTTGTTTCTTTAATTAACTGTCTGCTTTTAAAAATTTAAAAGAAAATTTCAAACTTATTCTGAAAACAGCATTAAGAAACACAATTTTTTTTCAACGTTACTTTTTTTATATTTACAAAAAGTTTATAAAATAAATCACAAAATCCAATAATTCAGATGAAGTTTGGCAGCCGTCAATCAATGGATAACATTCCACTAAGTATGATGAAAAAGGTTTTGGTTACAGTGTCGATACCATCCGTTCTATGCATATGCGTCATATGCGTTCTATGCGTTTCTAAAATCAAGTTACACACAATGCGTTTTATGCGTCAAGTTTTTCATTTTGATCAGCTGTAGTGTAAATATTTTTATCAAATAGAACCAATTTTGGCAAAAATTCTGAAATTGTGATTTTAAAAGAATTTATGAAAGTCATTCAGTTTATAACATAATATTTTGAGCCTACGAGAAAAGCTGCAAATCACTACGAAACGGGTAGTGAGTGGTATTTTTGCAGCTTCAATAAGATTCTCCTCTATGGAAATTGATCTAAAAATAATAAATACAACAGAGGTGACACTCAGTACACAAAAGTAATCGATAACAAGAATGAAAATTTTTTAATAAAAGAACTACGTTAAAAATTGATTTTAATGTACTATTTTATTCTTGAAAATAGTTGTTAACTTTATTACGAAATCTTTTTCTTTCATTAAAATCTTGTTTAATGCAAAAAATTAAAAAATTGAACACCACCATCAACAACAGCTGACATTTTTTCATGATACATTAGACGCATACAAAAGTAGAAAGAAAAGGCTGAAATTCTTTACGAAACGCTTAAAATTTATTGCATACGATATTTTCTAAAAATCTTTTTAACTAAATACACGTGTGTATATATGTATGTATATATATTTATCTTCTAATGATTCATGTTCAGCTCATCGTGTTATTGGAACATAAAATTTTCTTTTGATTTAAAATGTCTCATAATTTATATCAAATTTTTTTTTTTAGTTTTTTCAAATAGAGGACATGTCATTTTGAATATTTATTTACTTTTATACATTAAAAATATGAAATTTACTACTTAATAGTTGTGGGAGCTGCCTGCCGCGACCACAGTCATTGTCATCTTAAATTTATTGCAAAATAATTTAAAAATAATCAACAACAACTACTGAAGTAAAAGTTCGCAAAAGAATATTATTTTAAAGGGCAGAATGGTGAAGCGCTAGAAGTAATTCCTAACACTTTCATGGGCGTAGCCAGATAATTTTCTAGGAGGTCTACAAAGCCTGAAAATTCATCTGGGAGGACAGCATTCTTTTAACAAAGAGGAAAATTGTGATTTATTATAAGTTCCACAAGAAAGAAAACCTTGTGGGGACGGGGGTAGAAGTGCTGAATTTATTATGGGGAAACTAAGTCACCCGTAGCAGGCCTATCTACGACTATAAATACTTCAAGTTACTATATCACATCACTTTGATTTATTATAAGATCCATTAGAAAAAACCTTCTGAGGGAAGGAAATAGGAGTGCTGAATTTATTGTGGGGAAACTAAGTCACCCCTAGCATGCCTATCAACGACTATAAATAATTCAAGTTACCATATCACAATACTTTTTTATCAGTCTAGTATTTTACGAAAACCCGGAAAAACTTCAAATTATGGAGATCAAATTTAAACAGTATCAAGTTAACGAGAGCTTACTGTAAATTTAGTAAGGGTTCATATGGCGCTTAGGTTTTTTAGAATTGTAAAAATCTGAAACCAAACAACCTATCAGCAATACTAATTAGTATGAATATATAGCATTCCTCTGAACACATGAATATTATTTACAACATTTTGATATGCACCCAGGTTTCAGTTCTCTTGCCTTTCTGTAAACGATTTTGCCTTTTGAAAAATCTTCATGTTCCTTACCGTTCATTCGATTTTTCTTTTAACATTCTTTTTTGTTGACTTTTTTAGGAACTTCCATATTTGCCTCAAAATTATTTTCATTTATGGGTTACATTTTAAAATTTTATTTTATTACAATAAATAAAATGTAATAAAACACAAAGAACAACAAATCAAAAGTAACTCTTTCTCAAGAAGTAAAAATTCAAATAAATAGTTACTCTGATTTATTCTTTAGCATGAGTGCTGATAGGTTATTTGGTTTCAGAAAATTGAACACTTGCTGATAGAGTATTTGGTAATTTGGTAATAGCTTGGTTATTTGTAATATTAGGCGTTCAAAGTTTTGCATACATATGCGTTATGATATAGGGAATAACATTAAATAAAAAAACTAAATTTTGAAATTTTTGCTGATAGGTTGTTTGGTCTTTAAGGTGACGATATGTACAGTGAGCCCTCGATTTACCGTGATTCGATTAACCGGCAACATCAATTATTCGAATAATTTTTTTATCGAATAATCGTGACTATTATTATTCGGGATTACAATCATAATTTTATTCATATTGTGTTTGATTTTTCAAACGAAAAAGGGGAATTCCCACGTTTCCATACGATGAGTCTGAACCATGTACAAGCGGTTAATTTAGTTTGTTAGTGTTTCTCTTCACAATAGCGTTTATACAGTCGAAAGAGAGTATTTAGAAACAATGGAAATGTTGTTAAGGTTTGGTTCCTTAAGCAGGCTCAGATCGTTGTTGAAGAGGTATTTGGTTTGCAATGTACTTAGATTAGGACAAGTTGACAACAGGTGTTCAACTGTAATTATGGATCCATAGTGTTCTTGAGTAAATGCTGGTGTGTGGTGTGATGGTGTGTACCATCCTTAAACGGGAGACAATTTTGATACCATTTTTCCTTATACATACATACATTGACGGAATAAACTATTCTCACAACATGTACTTCCATTTAAAATTTTTTATATTTTTCAAATGAAAATAATTAGCCCAATACAATACTCAGCAAAATTATTAATTATTGGAATATATAGCAACAATATTTTAAGTATAGTAAATTGCTAGAAGGAAGCAATTATGTATTTGAAATGATAAATCTGGGCGGACTTATGTAAGTATTCACACAGTTCAATTTTTGGTATTTACTAAACTTTTACATTGCAACATTATAAACCATTATAAATCATATTTTAACATAAAATAAAGTACTATTGAAGAGTGAAATTTCTAAAAATGGGTCGTAAGCAAAAGAAAACAACGGAAGCTGAAAGAAAAATTGTGTTAGATATACATAAACAAAATAAATCGTATGCAGAAATTGGGAATATAATTAAAGGAAGCCGATTACCTGTAGTCAGCATCATTAAAAGATTTAAGAGTGTTTAGATTTTAAAAGTTCTCATCGCAGTGGTCGGCCGCATAGTCTGAGTCCAAGAGAAGAAGCCCAAATCATCGAATCGAAAAATAAACAATAATCCAAAAACTACATCCACCGAATTAGCTGCGGAGTATTTAGAGGAGACGGGTAAAGAAATTCACTTAAAATATATGCGCACCGTGCCGGTTACAGCTCCCGTGTAGCAAGGAAAAGCCACCCATAAGCAAGGTGAACAAATCAAAACATTTAAATTTTACAAAAGAATATATAAATAAAGATAAACACTTCTGGGAAGACGTATTATTCTCCGGCAAGTTCAATATTTTTCAGTTCGACGGTACAGCACGTGTTTGGCGAAAGCCAAATACAGAATTGAAAAACAACAATGCAATAAGTACGTTCAAACATGGCGTTGGAAGAGTCATGGTTTGGTGGTGTATGGCTGCAGCAGGCGTTGGTAACTAAGTTTTCATGGACTTGAAAATGGACAAAAAGTTTGCTTTAATATTTTGAAAGACAAACGACCCCAAACGCATAGCCAATGACGTTCGAATCATGATAATTCCACTCCACCGCAACACCCGGATATGAATCCTATTGAACATCTTTGGTATGAATTGGGTAGACGCATCGGAAAGTACCGCATACTAGCAAGGCTCAACTGAAAGAAGTTCTACTGTAAGAATGGCAAAGTATAGGATCTGTTGTTACTAAAAATTTAGTTTTTTCAATGCCAAGAGGACTAAGAGAAGTCGTACAAAAGAGAGGCTTCTCAACAAAATATTAGTTATAAGCAATTTATTACTCAGAACCTAGGTTCGATCCCTGTTCAGGACAAGTCATCAACATCATGAATAATTCTAATGTACATTAGTGTGGCACTGTGGTAGTTGTTGTTGGACTGTTTAAGTAATGAAGGCATCAAACTGGTCACTGAATAGTACCGGCAGCGATTAATACTTTGCTATAATAATGTATACTATGCCCTCCTTCGTCGGTAATGTTAACACAATCGTCGGCGAAGTAAACAATTAATAAAATGGCTACACATACAGCTTAAGAAAATTAATGCGTCTTCTTAACACCAGAGGCGCTGCAACTCTGCTATAAAAAACACGGAATAGTAGATTTGTGAAAAAATTTAGTATATCAAGTTTTTCAGTTTAAGGATCGTTAGAATTGTTGTTCCCTTGCATTCTACACACAAATTTTATTGATTGTCAACTGTTGTAAAGCAAGTTATTTGTCGCTGACTAGAGAGAGCAACTATCAGAAAAAATAATGGGCTTTTCTTGATAATAGAACCAAAGACAATTGCTTGCAGAATTCCAGCAGCTTCTGCAGTAAAGATTGATGTACAGTGGCTCACAGTGAAATTATTCCACATGTAACCAAGAACTTTGAAAAGCATATAGTTGAAATGGTTTGTCTATTGCATTAATGCACACAAAAGTTTTACAAAATAAAACAAAAATTCCTGTCACAATGAAAATGGTCCATTGAAAAAAGGCATTAAATAAAAGTGAATATATTATTAATATTGCATTGGACCGCCTTTCGGATGAATTACATAAATATTTTAGATGCTTCTAAACAGATTAAGCGATTTTTTCTAAAGGGTGGTCCAACCATAATGCACGATGTTAATTGTTAGTCACACCTCAACGCTAACTTTTCTGCCCACCTTAATTTAACATTTCTTTGTTGCAGTGTTTAACAAATTCAACGATGGAGATGTATAAAATGGAACAGAGCGTTAAGATTGTTGAAGCCTTTTACAAAAATGGGCATTCAAATCAAAATGCATTTCGTGCACTTACAAAGAAAATCATCTTCAGCGACGAGGCACACTTTTACCTCAATGGATTCGTTAACAAGCAGAATTTGCCGCATTTGGGCAAGTGAGGATTCACGAGTGATTATTGAAAAGCCGATGAATCCACAAGTAGTGACTGCGTGGTACGGTTTCTGCGCTGTCGGTGTCATCGAGCCGTACTTCTTTGAAAATGAGGTCGGCGAAGCAGCTACCGTGAATGGTCTTCGTTGTCGTGAGATGATAACAAAGTTCTTGTGCTAAGAAATTGAGGATATGGACCTGGACGACATGTAGTTCGAACAGTATGATGCTACTTGCAACACAGCCAGCGAAACAATGGCTCTTTTGGGCGAGAAATTAACGTCGTGGCGATGTTAGTTGGACTTCTTTCTTTGGAGATATTTATAAGAAAAGATGTACGTCAATAAGCCAAGAACAATTCATGTGCTAACGGATGAGATAATTCGGCAAATTAAGGACATTTAACATCAATTATGTCTCAGAGTCATTGAAAATATGAACCAACGGATAGAGATATGCCACCGAAGCCATGGCGAGCATTTGGCCGATAGTTTGTTTCACACATAATTGTGTGATAGATAGATCTTTCTATCATAATAAAAAAATATTAAGACAATTCTCTGAAAACTTGTTGTTTTATTTACAATTAACATCGTGCGTTTTGGTTGGAACACGCTTTATAGTACATATTTTTCTATACCCTGGTTTTACCTAATGTGACCATCCGTCACGATTTCGGCGGGACAGTCCCGATTTCCGGTTCAGCGTCCCGGTGTCCCTGAAGGTAGCTTTTAAATGGGAATTTGTCCCGGTTTCCTGTAGCATAATAAACATGTTTGAAAGTGTATAAAATTTAAACATTTTTATTTCGTACGTTTTTTTCAAAATAGGGCAATCGATTAAACAAGAAATGATTAGAAAGCAAACTTTTTTCAAATTGCTCGTGTAGATCAAAAAGTATAAAACGACAAAATCTAGCAGCCGCCGCCCGAGTCAACGGCGACTTTAACTATTAATCGGCTTATTTGTTTTTCTTCAAATTTGCATAAAAAAGCTTGTAAACATTTTAAAAGTTTAGTATTTAAAAGAAAAAATATTGTGTTGGTTCAAACGCTTTTTTTAACATGGTATGTAAACATGATGAACGTAAATGTGCTTTTAGTAACAATTTAGAAACGAAATATCCTTTTTTTGAACTTATAAATGCTCCTTCAGTAGTCAGATGTGAAAAGTGTCGAGCAGAATTTAGTGTCTCCCATAGTGCCGCCGCTGATGTCGCCGCTTCAAGCTCTTCAATGAAAAACTTTTTTAACAAATTGGACGATCCAACATCAATGGATTTACACATCGCAGCTGCGGAAGGCGTTTGGGCCTACCATACAGTGCAAGAAACTCACAGTTTTCGCTCAAACGATTGTGCATCAAAGTTAACACAAGCCTATTTTGATCAGAAATTTAGATGCGCTCGTACGAAAACGGAAATTAATGTCTTGGCGTGTGAAGCAATCTAAGAATTAAAACATGACCTTGTAAAAAATCTTCGAGATGAAAATATGATTTTAATTTAAATAAATTTGTTTTAACAGCAACTTTTTTCTTCCAATACTGTGAAATGCGTTTAATTTAGTAAATGCAACATGTTTTAAATTTACATTTCTTGTTCGTCAATTGAAGAGTTCAAAACTCTTAGTGTAGGAAGGTCTGTTGAAATGTGCTGTTTTGATAAAAAAAATTGGGTAAAAATTATTTTGCGGTGTCCCGGTTTGAGTTACAAAGAAAATGGTCACGTTAGTTTTACCCCATTTGGCGTTTTCTTTTTTCGATTTACAGTTTCTGCCAGTGATTTCGATGGAGTTTTGATTACTGCTGACTATCATATAAGAGCCACTCCCATTATTCTAGGCGTATGTTTGGAATCATTATATTGGTAAAAAAATTACTCCATTATTCCGACTTTGTCAACATCTTGTTTCGTAATATTTATCTCAGAATACTTAAATAGTACACTTTATCCACATTTCCTTAAATGAAATATAAGTTGCCGCCACCACCAGCCGAGCAAGCGCCCCATACCATTATACTTATACCCAACATCATGTTTCACCGTCTTGCCCATGTGATGCACTTTTATATTTCAATGTAATTTTTCTTAAACATGATTCCTGCAGCCACCAAAAGTGTTTATTGATCAAAATTGTTCTTTTTTTTTTGTTTGTTTGTTTTTGGCCACATAAACAAAACATTGGCAACTAGAATATAAAATATAAAAAGAAAATGACCATAAAATAAAAATATTATTTCACATTGACCATGACCATTTTTGTCCTACTTTAGACCAAAATTTATGACTAAACAAACCAAATTAACAATAATTTGGCTTCGTGCTTTTTTTGCCACATGAGAACATGAACAATTTATTGGCCACGCATCGGAAGTTGAAGTTCAATGATGGCTTTTAGGAAAACAAAAACAAACAAACAAAACACTTGCAGTTTTATTTTTAATTTTATTTTTAATTTTTCGTAAAAACACAGACATGAGAAATCGTCAAATGTGTTGTTTTGGGTTGCTTTATGTCTTAAATAAGCAATAAATAAAATAAATGCAAGTTGCTAATGGACATTCATAGAATCTAATGGGTGTTTGCAACTCAAACAGACAGAACGACCATCTATTGCCGCACAAGAATAATGGCTGGTGTTTTCCAAATTTTGCAAAACGGAAACAAGCAAATGCCAACAAAGTTAAAGTGGCGTGATAAATTAAAGTTAAAGTTAAATTATAGTTACGAACTAAATTACTGAACTAATCTTTTATATTGTAAAAATCAATTGAAAAATATCACTTTTACTTCTTGCTTTTCAGAAGCTGTTAAGAATAACCTATAAAGGGACATACAGAGACTCATACAGCTACAGCTCAACATCGCTCAATCCGCTCGACTATTTTTCACTGTCATTAATGAAATTTTCCTTAAGACTGCGGCATCAAGGAATAGAGCGACGTACAAATCAAAATAAGAACAAGTCGTTTCGATCTAATGAAAAAAAACATGACTGAAGAACAACATATTATGATTAATATATGGTTATAGTGTTCCTGGTGTTTTATCACTCCAAGAAACCATAATTTTAGCTCAGAAAAATATAAAAAAATATATACCGATATGAGGCGTTATCACCAACTGACGACCTGTTCATCATAAACTAGTTTTAAGGTCTGGTGGAAATGAGCCTTGGAGATTTAGTCTTCACTTAGAAGTGATTGATGGCGGCATGAAATTAATTTTTTATTTCTCAAGAAACTTTTTTTAAATTTAACCAATTGTCACTTGTAATTTGACATTTGTGCATCGGTCTATAACATAGTCCCCCAGGGGAACTGGTTTATGCATTTTGTTTCGATTGATGACTTAGTGCTACTCCATCCCTGGAATAACAGGGCAACGTGCGTGCATATAAGTGCTTAAAGGATGTAAGATTGCCTGGCTAGAGGTGTTACCGTTGCCTCGGGTTGCGGAAGCTTTAATTCGGTAGTGTTTATTAAGCATACGGCTGACCACAGATATATCGGGTGCCACGAGAACCAGTAGCTGCAGGAGTTGTCCTAGATTAGTTATTTATGAGACATCTTCGGGGTTCACATGGTGGCTGGGGTTTAAAAATAAATCGCGGGGAGAATTTTGGGTTAGTTAAGTGGATCTACTCTCGGTACTAGTAGCCGTGTCGTGGATTTTCTCCACAGCTTTCTCTAAGTGCTGTTGGTATTCGACAGGGCTGACCTGGCGGTTGTGGTTGCTGAGTGGTTTATAATAGGGATGTTTTTACTGACTGGGCCGTTGAGGTGGCAGGTGTAAGCTCCAGCTTTTCAGTAAAGTGTCTGTGCATTGTCCTGCAGTCTGTACAGAGTTTGCTACTGTGTCGCATGCGCTTCTGGCATTTCACAGTATGGCTTAGCTGTTGGCTCCGGCAGGCGATGCTGAAGCCTTTTCTTCACCCAGTATTAAAAGCGCCGTGGGGGTGGTCCACAAGGCAGATACACACTTAAATCTTAGACACATTATGTCTGTGGCATAGTAAATCCTAAACGGCAGTGACGATTTTGATTTTAATATTCAATTGATCTGCTCAGTCATTTGAGATGAGTTTGTTAAAAGACTTTTATTTCATTTTTTTTTTTTTTTAATTCTTGAGAAATAATTTTATTCTACAATATTATTATTGCCTTCGCCGCATATTACAAAGGAAAACAAATTACTCCTATTTTAAACACAGCAATGTTTTCCAATGGCATTTTCATGCACAAGATTATAAATTTTAGCTGACAACAGGAGAAGTTCCGAAAGAAAATGTCAAATATTTTATTTTAGTGGCAGGCACACCTAAAGACTTGCCCACGGTCTTCAACTGCAAAGAGTACTTTCTGAATAAAAATCGATAATGAAACGCATAAATTAGAACATGAAAAATATATTTTGGAAGTCACATACTACACATTCTAAAAGATTGAGAGCAGCACAAAATATGTAGTTCCAAAATTCCTAACGTGGATCTTTGTGTTTCGTTTTGTTTGGTTTAACAAATAAAAAATATATGAAAGCAAAATTTATTAAACATCTCTAAAAGATGGCCAATGAAATTTCAAACGTGGGGTTTAATGCGTTTTTAATCGTTATTTACTTGATTATCAGCCATCTGCATCATTTAGAGGCTTTTAAATAAAAAAAGCCATCAAAATGTCTAAGTGGCAAGACTATTTAAAATAATAAATATTTAAATTTTGATTATTAGAACGATTTTGTTTAATTTAAAATTCAAAATGAAACTGGTTTTTCAATTTTTATTTGTAAAACAACTCTCAACATGCATGATTTTTGCTTAATTGGCAATAAAACTGAATTTCACAATTTGCAAAATAAAATTTTGAAAACGTAGAATCTCATAATTAAAAAAAAAAATTAAAAACAAGTTTGAAAAAAGTACGTTGTTATTTTAAAAACTGTTCAAATCTATAAGTAACAACAAAAAAAAGCCAGTTTATTAGTACTAATATATTTTTTTATATCCTTAACCCTTATGATAACCGTCAGAACTAATATGACACCTTAAATATTAATGAATACCAACCCACATGAGACCCAAGACCGTCCAATGCATCCCGAAAGTCACTGTCTGGTGTATTTGTTGGGTTGGCGGCGTCATCGGTCCATATTTCTTTGAGAATGACGCTAGCTAGGCCATTACCGTCAATGGCAAGCTATTTAAAGGCATGGCCACCACCCGTTAGACATTTTCTTTTGGAGTTTTCTTAAGTCGCAGGTCTATGCGAATAACCCACAAACCATAGCGGGCCGGGCCAACTCCAATCTCAAAAAATTATGAACCGATGACGCCGTCATCCCAAAATCCACACCAAACTGTGACTTCTTCGGTATGCATTGGACGTTCTCATGTGGATTGATATCGTCCCGAATTCGATCATTTTGTTTGTTGACGTACTTATTCCTCCCAAAATGGGTCTCATCGCTGAAGATGATTTTTTGATGAAAATTAGTTGCAGGTTCCAATTGCTATAGTACCCATTCAGCGAACACACGCCGAATTCTTGTGCGGGATATAAAATCGAGTGCCTTAGATTATTCGGCACACTCTCACAAACAGCGGCGATATTTTCGCCAGAATTGTATGGGTATATTGGTACATTACACGTATTTAAATTTATCCACCATATGAGGAACTCCCAGCAAAATGGCCGAAATGCGCAGTACGTCGCCCGAACAGAACATCCATTTCGATAAAACAATTTTTATATTTGCTCGTATTGTTGAACACAATTTACCTCCAGAGTAATTTTTCAGATCAAACTGAATAAATGACAGCCAATTCAACAGATGAAGCATCAACAATATGGCCGTTATCAACAGTTAAAGTATGAAAGCCCTATTGGAAGACCCATTATTATTAATAATACTTTTCGTCAATGATTCCCCGCAGTGTTCCTGTTTGGTACTAGAAGGGTCAAGCAATTGTCGTAGAAATAATTAAGTCTTAAATAGAAATAGAAACTGAGCCAAACTAGTTTGTCATAAAAATATGTACGAGTATTGTTTAAAAAATTTAATTTCGTAGATCTTATGTTTTTTTTCTCTTTGTGGCAATTCAGATACATATAAATTATTCATAAGCCGAAGACAAAAAAACACTTAAAGACATTAATTAAATTGACGTTTTTAAGAGACGCAGATTTATCAAATGAAATAAAACGCAGAAGCGTATTTTTAATGTCAATCAAATCATCTGTACTTCCATTCAAGTTCTCAATTACTTTTACTTTATCGACACGATCATGTGTAGCTGCATATTCCAAGAGCAAAATTTTTCAATGGCGCCAAATATGAGGAACAAAATTATCAACGTGAGTACCTGCCTCGCCACTCTAGTCCCAAATATCAGGAACAAAATTATCAACGTGAGTACCTGCCTCGCCATCCTAGTCCCGCGGTGATTTTATCACTAAGTGACCAACCTTCTCTGTATACGAGTAGCAATTTGAAAAAAGAGCTGGAGACTATTTTAATGAACTGTCAAATAGACTGTCACATAGAACGATATTGTAAAAATTTGTTTTCGATACTGGAGCAAAGTTAAAATGATTTTCACTAACATTTGAAACTTTTATTTTTCGTAAAAAAATCATCTTTTTTAAATACATACATTTTTCAAAATTCACATGGCCTATTTTTAAAAACTCAATAAATAAGATCTTTGTTGTTATCACTGAGAAGCAATTTTATTTTATCGATCTATGAATTTTACTTATCAGCTGAAATAAAAAACATAAAAATAACAAACAACAGAGAAATTAATTGAAAAGGGAAATTGAATGAAATACGACACTTTAATATAAAAAGCAACACAAACACATCTTTTCTCATTTACACTAGATATTTTTGTACAGAAATATTGAAAAAAAAATATTATATATTTCAATTAAAAAACAAACACAAAGTGATTTAAGTAAATATAGTTCTAGTTTTTTTTTGACTGTGTTATTTGATTAAATTAATTTAATTTATTATTTATTTTATTTATCGATATTTCGAAGCTCTTCGAGAACGTTTGTTTCTTTTTTATATAAATTTTAAAATTACGCGGGCGGGTCAATAAATACGCAGTGTTGCCTCTTAACTTGAAGGGCAACACTGCGCCTGTTAAGAGGCATCTGTTTTGTTGACTTCTGTCAAAATGTGAACAAAATTGCTTAATTTAGTTTTTGTTTGATGGCAGACTTCCGTGTGATTTGAGTAGCAAATGGAAGAAAGTGAATTTCGTGTGCTCATTCAGCAATAACACTGGTCAACACTGTTTTTGTCACATGAACTTTGTTATGATTTTTATTTATGTTCACATCACTAATTGAACAGTGCTATTTAGACTATTTTGGTTTTCCTGTGATGAATCAAGACAAATCCTGGGTTCCACATAAATGTTGTGTAACGTGCGTGAGGCTACTTTTAGGTTGGGCTAAACAAGAACCTAGACATTTGTCATTTGCTATACCAATGATTTGGACGGAACCAAAGGATCATGTAGGGTTAGGTTAGGTTAGGTTGATTGGAGGGGTGTGATAGCCCATGTCATACGACATACACTTAAGCCAGTGAAGGCTTGTTGTGCGCTCCCTTTAATTATCAAACACAACTGCCAGAGTTCTGCGGCAGGATTCGAACCTGGGACCTTCGCACTACGAGTCTAGTATACTACCTACTAGTCTACAAAAAAGGATCATGTAAGTGATTGTTATTTTTGTTTGACTCAAACAAAAGGTATTACTACCAAATCCAAACACACTATCCAGTATCCAAATTTGTCTTCGGCCAAGAGACCCATCCTACATAGTGCCGAACTGCCTGTGCCGATGCCTCCATATCGATCAAAAAGTGAGAATTATAGTCCGGAATTTTTTCTCAGTCAGCATAATAAGGTCTCTGAAGATAGTGACCCAAGTTATGAACCGTCAACTTCAAGAGAACCGCACTTATTGACACAATGTGATTTAAACGATTTAGTACGTGATTTGAATCTGTCTAAAAAACAGGCTTTAGGGTCTAGATTAAACGACTGGAATTTACTTTCTCGTGGTACAAAGATTTCTTATTTTCGACGTCGTGACGATGAAATAAAACCTTACTTTTCTGAAGCAGGTGATTTAGTCTATTGTAATAACGTTCCTGTTGTAATGAATTTATTAAATTTCGAATATGATCCAAGTCACTGGCGACTGTTTATTGACTTTTCAAAAACTAGTTTGTTTCTTGCTCAAGCTTTTATTCAGCTCGAAGAGAGAAGGGAAGAAGAATATATGCTCTCCCTATCGTTCTCCCAGCTGAATTAAAACTTGAGCAAGAAAACTTGACATGTGTGAAACAGGACTTTGCAAACAACATTTGACCAGTCAGCTGCTCTTCTAAGTCCTGTTTAACACATGTCAAGATATCTTGCTCAAGTTTCAATTTAGCTGGGAGAACAATAAGGAGAGTATGTATTCTTCTTCCTTTCTCTCTTAGAGCTGAATAAAAACTTGAGCAAGAAAACTTGACGTGTGTGAAACAGGTATAAAACAAAGTGCAGTTAATTCGCATACGATTCTCTGCTTATTATTGTAAAAAAAAATCGAAAAAAATACTTTCCTCATCTGACTGACAACGAATGATTTGAAAGAATTCGTAAATATTGAGCCTTTACCGGGGAAAAACACATACATACATACATAATTTTATATTAGAAGCTTTTTTTAACTGCCTTTGTTTTAAATTGGGAGGCTAATGTACATACATAAATTCTAATTTTGCTGTAAATTACAGATTTCACTTTCAATATCTCAGAACTAATTTTAATGATAGCGAATCATCGATTGCGATGGAAAAGTGAAAATCGAAAATTATGCCAGTTGTGTTTTTTTTACGATAATAGTACAATACTTAAGTATGTTCATTGGCGCATTTCAGATTAATACGCAATTACACACGTCACATTTCATTTTTTTTTGCCTTTACAGATTATTAATTTAATAAATCAATAAATTTCACAGTTAATGAAAATAAATACTTGTTTATTAAAAAAAATTATTATTAAACAACAAATGAATGTGATCGTTGCACGAACGATTTCTCAAGATTGCAGTGATTAGGAGAATTTCTCTCTTAATTCCTTTTTTCTTTGTTGCAAATGACACTATTTGCATTTCATTTAAATTCTAACTTTTCTCAAATCTATTTCTTAATTTTTTTTTCTTACTTTAAAATTCAAAAACAAATTCGCACTTTGTTGTTGTATTTACAATTAACACTTTACACACGCACACATATGGTACATACACATGTATTTGTGTTTGTTTACATTTCTATTTGCTTTCTTTTCCTATTATTATTTTTTTTTCTTTCATTTTATCAATTCTTATTTGACTTTTGTAGAGTGATTTGCAACAGTGTTGTCACTTAAAACCGCAAACACCGAATTACACGAACTATGACACCGCCGACATGTATGTATATTTGAAAGCCAGACGAAAAGATCGGCCATATATGTAACAATCATATAAATATCAAATATGTTTGATTTTTTAATTATATATTTTTTTCGTTTCAGATCGTATTTATTTCAGAATATGCAAACAATTTTCATCAAACGTACTGTGCGACTAAAAACAAAAGCGATTATTTTCATTAAGCAGACCGACTAATGGGATTTATTGTCGTTGTCGCTGCCATCGTCGTCACGTTTGTATGGCTGTATGTTTCTATGGTTGTGTACGAAAACAACACATGGACGAAAGGCAAATAATAAATGGATGTGGGTCATCGAGAGATGGGAGATGTGGTTTCGTGTATGGGTTTGGGATGAATGAATAGACAAATAGAATTTACTTTTAAAAATACTACCCAAATACCCAAAATATTTACTAACAAAAACACACACACAACAAAATGACATGGAGATGTTCTAAGCATGTATATGTGTGTGTATGTTTTTACCTACAAATGTTTATCAAACAAACAGGCAACGTTTAAATCTAACGAACGAAAAAAGAAAGAAAATAAGATTAAAAAAAAACGTCTTTGCCAGCCAAACAACCGAACGTGTATGACAACCAAAAACACTCCAAACACTCAGTCAGTTAAGCTATCACCAACAACAACAACAAACAATAACAGCAGCACTCGTAATAATTCACAATGATGGCATGTTGCTACAGCAACCATGAACATTAGAAACAACAAAACATTTACGTTGTATGTTTGTATGTATTCAACATATTGAGTAGGGAAATGCTTTTAAGCCTTTTACAAATGTGAGCAGAAAAATTGGCGGCCACAACAAGAGAAAAAGAAAAATAATTTCTTTCCTCCAACCCACTGGAAAAAATTATTGTTATAATACACGCCAGCGCAAATTTACATAGACAATAAACAGCGTCAAGCCAATAGCTTTAGTAGGGCAATCCCCATTAGTTAAGTTTTGGGTACAAAAAGCTTTTGACAGAAAAGTTTTCTGACTTCTACTACACACAAAGTTTCTCAAGTTGTTTTTCGTTTAAGCAAGATTTTCGTTTAATCGGTCTTCGGATAAGAGAAGCTCGTTTCGCTGTAACGAACTCAGCACTTTGTAAGTTGTTCTTTTGAAACGAATATAAAGATTATGATAGATACTGCAAGTCCGGATTGAATTAAAATTTATTTTGTAAACTGACAGCCATATTTATAAAAATTTATTTAAATGTTTTATAAATCTTTTATAAAGAAAATTGATCAAAATATGTGTTCATTAACAATCAATTAGACATTTATAATCAACAATTTTATTGTAGGTTTTACCATTCAATAAACCAAAACTAAACGGAAAATTACTAGGGCGCAACTTATTTGAGCTAAACTTTTCTTAAATTTTGGTTTGTTGATCCAAATGTTCTGCAAATTCATTTTGCAAAATACTAGACTGATATATAATAAGAAGAGATGTCGAAATTGCCTTAATATTAATAAAATTTGGAAAACTATATCAAAATCTCACTTATATTAACAAATTTGATGTAGATCATAACGGGCCTTATTGTGTTTGGCGAAATTCGCCTACGACTCCAACGTTTTGTACTAGATTAATGAAAAATGTTGCTCGGTATCTTTAGTCTAGTACAAACTGTCGAATTTGCAGTCGAAAGTAGCCAAACACGATAAGGGACAATGTGTTATATGTGAATCCATTATCAAAGTGATAATAACTTATGTGATTTTTATTTTTGAAATATTTAAAATCGCATTAACAATATCAAACCTATAATTTTATTTTTACATTATTTTATCTTTGTAATGACTACTCATATTTAAATTTTAAGAAAATGGCCAATAATTTATTATTTCTTTAATAATAAACCAATATATTTACCTGCCATTTCTCAGGTCACAAATTAAGGCGCAGACTCATGTGCACATTAAATGAAATTCATTCATTCATCCATTTTATTAATTTGTAATAGTGATGTGAACAAACATAAACATACCCGGATAACTTTCGAATTATCTAATAACAACACCGGTTAATTACCAAGTTTTTTTTTCAACACAATTTCTGTTTAATTTTACTTTCGATAATTTATAAAATATATTTACAGTAAAATACATACTTTTTAAGCGTAAACTTGTTGTTGACATTTGTTTTTATTTGACTATCGTTAATCGATTACAGGTTTTTACCACCACTAATAAATGTATTAAAAGGAAAAATTAAGAGAATTGTCAAACGCGTATACAAACAGAAAACTCTGTTATTTTACGTTTATGAATACAAACTTATAATAATTGTTTATAAGACGAAAAGCGTTCAATAACAATGATGTCGTTAAATATACAATAACGGCCTTATTCATAAAAAATATTGTATGTTTATTAAAGGTTTATTTGACTAATATCCCATAGAAATTTGTCAAATAAGCCCTTAATAAACATACAATAATTTTTATGAATACCGCAGTAAGACTCTTTTATGGATAGAGATGGGTGATTTTATCAGTTGCATGCATAGTAGAGTATGCAAGAAAACGAATCTCTAAAAAACCGGTTTTCGAATGAATCGAAAAATATTTTTTTAGAAATCCCCGTTTCGAATGCGATTCTGGGCATAAATAAAACAATTCAAAGAACTGCTGCTTTCGTGAGAATAAGACGTATTTTCTCGTCGCTCTGTTTGAAATTTGATTGTACGCTTGTCTACTGCTAATTTAAAGTTCTGTGGATCGTTTTGTGTTTTAACTCTTAAAAGTCTATGCTGGTTGATGCATTTTAATTAATTTTCCGTTGTTCTTTAATTTATTAAAATAAACAATAATTGGACTCGTTGAAGTGTACATACATGCTTACATTTTACATGCATACATATATTAATACAAACATATGTTCAAACTAACAACTAAATATAACATTGATCTGCTGCTTATCTTATTATTGCTTTATGTTGTGAAAAATAAAAACTGATAAATTTACAACAACTAAAACAAATCACCTAAACATCAGTTATAAATATAAGTAACAACAAACTTTCTGTACACACTCTTGTAAACGGCATTTGCTTTGTATATTACACCTGTACCTCAACTTGCGTAATTAATCATATTTGTTAATAAACTGAATCAATGGATTGCTTACAAGTGAATTGCAACGTGGCTGGTAATGATCGTATGGTGTCATGTTGGCTGTGTTTAAGCAGCTGCCATATAAAATGTTGTGGACTTAAGGCGCGGGATGCTGATGCCCTTGCGGACATTAATAAATCCCTGCACTGGACTTGTTCCCGCTGCAAAAATATCAAAATTGAATTTTACAAATTTTTTAAAAGCTACAAGGATGATTTTGATAAACTAAATAAAGAATTTATATCGGTTCAATCTAAACTCTCTACATTTGGTGAACTGTTTACAAAATTTTCTAATTTGGATAATTATGATAATACCGCGAATAGCCCTTCTTCTAAAAATAAAAAAATGCCGAGCTTAGCTCCACCAACACCTGTAATATCTAACTCTCCAATGACCACCTCTCCTAATTCACCTATAGTAAATGATGTTTTTTTTCTGCCTACAACTTCTACGAACGCCAGATGTTCCCAAGCCATTTTTACTCCGTCAGTATGCACTGGAAACAGTTCGTCTAACACTATATCTGCAACAATACCTGCAATGCCTCAGATTCCAGCTAACTCCACATCTTCTCATCAACCAAATATTAAGCCGCTGATAGCTGTTCCGCCTAAAAAGTCTCTTTTCGTTTCTCGATTGGCTAGTAACACTTCTATAGAGGACATGGAATATTACTTAAATTCTAGGATTGGGCACAATTCTACTGTTCTCATTCATAAATTTAAGTTTTCGCAACCAAGGTCCATTTCATCTTTTAAATTAACTGTTCCTGATGAACTTTTTGATTTTATTATGGATGTTGATTTTTGGCCTGAAAATACTCTGGTGCGTGAATATAAATTTATGGAAAGACGTAAACCTAAAAATATTGGTATGCTTCCGCAAAGAGAGGGACATATTTCAAAAAACTGAATACTTCGCCATCCAAATTCAATGCATTTCAACCTATTGCTAGCTGTCTAAACTCTTCTGATGATAATTTTACAAATACTATTGCAAACACATACACAGTTGTTAATAATTTACATTCTCAGTACTCAGTTTATTTTCAAAATGTTAGTGGAATGAGATCTAAAGCCCGTGACTTCGTTTTATTTACATCTGCGCGCGAATATGATATTATTATTATTACTGAGACATGGTTTAATGACACATTTAACAGTAGAGAGTTTTTTGATAATTATTACACCATCTATCGTCACGATCGTTGCTGTACATTGTCAGAGAAAGAGAAAGGTGGTGGCGTTTTAATAGCTGTAAGAGCAGATTTCAAGTCGGAGCCTGTTTCTCTTAATTTTACTAATATTATTGAACAACTATGTATTAAATTAACTTTTACAAATAATTACACCATTTTCATTGTTAACTCATATATTCCTCCAAATAGTAGCTTTGAGACCTACCGATATCATTTGGAAAATATTCAAAACCTGTTAGATGATTTGGACTTAAACCAATTTGTATTCGTATTTGGCGATTTTAATTTACCAAACATCCATTGGAAAATGGAAGACAATATTTTACTACCTCATAATATAATTACTGATGTTGATGAATATGTAACAGGATTCTTTTTATTAAATGATTTAAATCAACTTAATTCTTTCAAAAATGATATCGGCAGGATTTTAGATTTAATTTTTGCAAACAATTTTATTAAAGTATTTTGCGATTTAGCTGGCTCTCCGGTTTCTCAAAACACCGTACATCACAAAGCATTACATTTTAACTTCGAGTTTTTTTCTTTTGAGAAAGATACTCATAATCAATCGTTAGATTATAATTTTAATAAAGCTAATTTCGACGGATTAAATGATTACTTTAAAGCAGTGGATTGGTCTGCCCTACAAGATGTTGATGATCCTAATATAATGTATTCATTTATCTGTGACCACTTTGATGTGGCCATAAACCTTCATGTACCAAACTTCGACCCAAAACCCGGCAATAAACCTTCATGGTTTAATGCAAGATTGAGTCACATGAAAAATATTAAGAATAAAGCATACAATAAGTTCAGAAATTCTAATAGTGAATCAGATCGTGCGAAATTTCTTTTGGCCCGAAATGAATACAATTTCTATAGAAATTTTCTTTACAAACAGTTTATATTTGAAGTTGAGAATAAAATTAAATCTGACTCTTCAGCTTTTTGGCATTTTATAAATGGCAAAAAAGAGAATAATGGTATACCTAAGCTCATGTACTATAATAACTTGCGGGCCGATAGCACGCCGCAATCATGCAACCTTTTTTCTGACTATTTTCAGAGCACTTTTGTTAGACCTGTTTTTGATAGTTCTAGTTATCATTTAACTGCATGCAGGAATGTAAACATAAATTTTGTTATTAACGTTGATGAAGTATCTGATGCTATAAATGCCTTAAAAAACGGTACCAGTTCAGTAGGTGCATATCCACCCATATTTTTTAAGAAATGTTCCTCTAATATCGTGGAAATTATTACTAAACTTTTCAATATGTGCCTTAGACATGGTAAATTTTTAGACTGCTGGAAGCTTTGTTGTATAGTTCCAATATTTAAATCTGGTGATCGTAGCGTCGTTACTAATTATAGACCTATAGTTAAACAAAGTCCTTTCGCTAAAATTTTTGATAACATTTTAAAGGATAAACTTTTTGAACAGGTTAAGAATGTTATTTCCTATCGACAACACGGTTTTATGCCTAATAGATCTACGTCGACTAATTTACTTTTAATAACTCGCGATATAATCACTACTATAGGACGTAGATCCCAGTGTGATGTTATATATACTGATTTCACTAAAGCTTTCGATAAAGTTAGTCATCATCTTTTGTTACGTAAGCTTTCCACATTTGGACTTTCAGATAATCTACTATTATTTTTTAAAAGCTTTTTGACTGACAGGAAACTTGTAGTCAAAATTGGAAATACCTCCTCTTCATTAGTAATTGACGCTTATTCAGGTATTTCTCAGGGAACGCATATTGGTCCGTTGCTTTTTTTAATCTTTATCAATGACCTTCCACTGAACTTTGAATTTTCTGTTTGTTATTCGCTGATGATTTGAAATTGTATTCCAATATCTCTGATCATACGAGTTGTCAAAACTTACAATCAGATCTGGACAACTTGTCTAACTGGTGTTCCAATAATGATATACACATTAACGTTTCAAAATGTTGCGTAGTGTCCTATACACATATTGCAAACCCAATTACGTTTGATTATTGTATTGATGGCCTCCCGCTTAAACGTGCGGTTGAAGTTAAGATTTAGGAGTAATTTTCGACACTAAGTTAAGTTTTTCTAAACATATTGATAATGTAATTTCTAGAGCGTACAGTATGCTTGGTTTTATCAATAGAAATTCAAAAGATTTTAGAGACGCATACACCTTAAAATCTCTGTACACATCGTTAGTACGTAGTATTTTGGAATATTGTTCTATTGTGTGGAACCCATATCTTCAGGGTCCATCTAATCGTATTGAACGTATTCAAAAAATTTTTACCAAGACTGCTTTAAAGTTAATATGGCATCATGAACTACCTTCTTACGATGTAAGGAGAAAGTTATTAGGCTTACAATCTTTAAGTGATCGTAGAACTTGTTCCTTATTATTACTAGCCTATAATGTTTTATCGGACAATATTGATTGCCCGGAAATTAAAAACTATTTTACAGTGTATTGCCCTCCTAGGGATTTAAGAAATAATCGTATGTTTGAGGTGAATCTTCATAGAACCAACTTTGCGATTAATGAGCCAATTGCAAGATGCTTGCATTTATGTAATAGCTTCACTCCTTTGTTGAATTTTAATGTTAGTTATAATATGTTTAAAGTTTTGTTATTTAAATATTACAATTAATGTGATAAGTAATCTGTAAGAATAATATTCTGTAGATGAAAATATAAATAAATAAATAAATAGTACATACTGTAGCTTCTTAAGGTAATTTTAGATTTTGCCACATTTCTTCTCAAAACTTATCAGTTATAGACAGTTACACAAAAAAAATGAGATTTTATTAACAATTAAAAATGAAAGAAAACTACTTCCAAGTGCTTAATCACTGCGGGAATTGTTTGTTTTTTTTATTAGTATTTTATATAATTCAGCCAAAGTTGCGCTGGACAATCGGGAGGCAAAAGCATATGATAATATACATAGATCAATCTCAGATCATATGCAAATTGTGGGTGGAATTATTAGAAAATATAAATTATTCGAAACCGGTTTTTACAGAAAAACAAACAAAACACGGTTAAACGGGTTTTAGTACCGTTTTTTGCATACCCTAGTAAAGTCCTCATTTCGACGATTTTGGGCTCGAAATATTTAATTACAAGTGGCATTTTTTATTAATTTATTTATTTAAAAACTATTATGAATACAAATACAAAATATATTTCAACTTGCTTTCAACGAACACATTAACAGAGAGGTTCGTTCGTCTTAGGTGGGAACTGAAGAACCCATCCTTGAACTCAATAAAAAAATTTGCAACCATTTCTTTTGCATTAGATTTTGTAAATAATATATCGAGTAATTATATATATCGAGTAATTATAAAGATCACTGAAATATGAAGTATATGTGGTGAAATGTAAAAATTATTGGGAACAGTGTGTAATAATTTTTTTAAAACTAAATTTGCTAGTGCGAAAATTTTTAAAGATGAAAGCGATTTTCCAGATTATGAAGAAATTTATATATTTTTTTTTTTTAGTTAACAAACACAATCTTCGAAGCTACTTGGCTTATCTGCAGACACCCGGAGTCTGCGGCTGGAGTTGATCCTGCAACCTTCGGACTACCAGTCTAGTACACCAGCTACTAGTCTACGAAGGCATTTATGTCAAAGATATTTTATCAGAAGAAAAAATTTATATAGAACTGCGTTACCAAATACTACTCGTATCAATTTGAACCGAAACTACGGATTTTCTTTTAAGTGTTGATTAAATTGCCCTATATTTCGCCTTCTAAAGAATCCTTGTCCAATTTGGAAATTCTGTTAACTGTTTAACAGAGCTCTGTTAACCGTGAAATCGGCACTGCTATAAAATATGGTTCTTGTCTGCGAATACATTTTTTTATTTAATTTAACACGTATAATACAAAATTGCGATAAGTTACCGGAAAAAAGTTGCTTGTTATAACTTTAGCTGTTCATCTGCCAACATTTCATTGGTTGCTAAGTCAACTCATCAGTGAAATTTTTAAACAGTTTGAAAACATTCCGTCGCATATTTTTATGCTAAAACATTCAAATACAATACGAGAATTCTCCATCGTATATGAATATCACAAGATATATAATCGTAACAGGCTCAGAATGTTTTTCTACAAAGAGCACAAGGAACAATTTTTATACTTGACAAGGTCTACTTCATTTTTCTTATCGCATACAATCCCCATAAATTTCATTATAAATTTCCTAAAAATTTCGCATATTTTAGAAAAACTAAAAATTCTATCAACATTTTACTAAAACTAAGTGAAATTTTTTAGAAATTAAGGAACTTTTCTTTATTAATAAATATTATGAAAATGTTCACGACTCAAATTGAGAAAATTTTCCTATATTTACGAATTGGAAAGAGTAGATCTTCAATTAGGAAAAATTCCGTAAGACTCTCCTAATGAATGGGAGAAGCCTGCATTTGAGTTAATTTTTTTTTTCAGTGTGTATGTATTATTTTATTCTTAAATCAAAAATATTAACATTTCTTACAAGTTGTCCCACAGTGCGGATTAGTCGTAGATGTAGAAATTCATGAAGGTGCCAATAAACGATAATTGAGGTGGTATACATTTCTTTAGCGCGTCAAACTTATTAAAGGCAACCACACACAAATGGAAAATGACATCTCAAACTGCATTATAAAAATCATAGATCAGCTAAATTCCGCAAAATAATGCAAATATTGTCATAGACACCAGCAGCAGCCTCATTAGATGCATGTTGCCTCATGTACACTTACAAAAACTTAAACATACGTACATACATGCAACGTTCATGTAATCGAACATGCATGATGTTACCAAAACCCAACTGAATTGAACCAAAGCATTTTACCACTTAACCGATCGAATGTACAATTTGCATGGTATGTGTACAAGGAGGATGACTTGTTGCGGTGGAGATTTTTTTCTCTCTTCTTAAATTGAACGCGGTATTTGCATAAGAAAAACAGACATCATTCGTTAGTATGTACGAGATCGTGTAAACTTCAAATGCTTTAATGATTGACGCTGAATAAGTGGTTGAATATAATTTGATGAATGCTGGCGGTTGTTAGCACGGGGGAAGTTAGCGAAGTAACATAGTGCAAAGATGAGAGTATTTAAGGAACGAACCATATTAGGAATTTAATGTAATATGTCTTAATGACAAACCCTTTATTTAATTTCTATAATAAAAGCATGCAGTAGACAATTGTATTTAAGCGTAACAATTGTTTTATGTGGCGGATGGCAGATAACATTTTTGCACCTTTCACACCCAATGATTTATCCAAAAAGTGTGGAGTATATACTTTTAATTAAATAATTATTGCCATATGGAGACCCCACGGGGGGCACGGATTATACATCTTGTCTTGGTGGCTTGGTGTTGTGATTTCTTTGGTATAGGGTTATGAGGTTTCCGGACCTAGGCCTTTTTGCTGATAACCCCTAAAAACTTGTATGTTGCTACCCAATCCCAGAATTAACAGGGTAACGGCCGCGCATGCAAGTAAATTAAAGGTAAAAGTGGGTTCGCTCGCTCGTCCGGATGAGTAACATGGTCTTTCCAGACCTTGACCTTTGGCCTGCAGCCTGTACAGAATTTGCTACTATGTCGTTCCTATTAGGGGCACATGTAGATCCGCACCCTGTATGTGCCTCTGGAAGGGACGACGAGGACGGTGGTGAACGGCTTTATTCACCCAATGCGAAGACCACAGGTAGGTTGGGTTTAATAACAGGTACTTACGTAAATCTTTGACATATGTGTGCCATATGGAGAGCTTTAGGCGATGGGAGAGAATGATTTAGATTTGAGACCTTAGATAGAGCGGTATGGTGAGACATATTTACAGGTCAATCGGTTTTGTGCGAGTAGATGTGTTCATGGTGGAAATACCAATAAAATTTTGTAAACGTCCGAGCTTTCTGGACACTACTCTGATAAGAAAATCCTTCTCTAAGACCAGGAATCTGAAGACAGTGCAGATATCCAAATATCTTTCGCACGTGGATTTGTTGATGTTCAGGGGAACCTTGGACTCCTCCTCGACGATGCAGTTCTTCTATTTTATCCCATAAGAATGGGAATAGAATATGATGTTATACATCGATTAATATTGCTGAAGATTGATGCAGAATTACATTTTTAAATTAATATTTAGAAAAAAGCTTTTCCTATTGATATTTTTGTCGTGAGACGTTTGAAAAGTACACTTCGCTCCAACTCGTTTAGTTTAGACACAAACCTATGTTTGGAACCATTTACATTTTTCAGATTTAGATTTATTTTTTTTAGAAAATTGAGTGCTGCTGAGACATTGGCAGGTTTGACTTTTGTTTAACTAGCAGAAATAGTAAATTAGCAGAAATCAGTCTCAAATTTATATGGGATCCGAAGCATTAAAGCAAATTGAACACTTCCGCTACTTGGCAGGGATCTAAATCGCAGAATAGCCACAACTGCCAATTAAAATTTACTTCGCCTTAAACAAAAATTTCATCTGTAAGAGAGAAGTTTCAACATGGGTACAAAACTTGTTGTATAGAACTCCACGTACATATATACCAACATATGGCTGCGAATCGCGGGCGCTAACAAAAAAATCGAAGCGGAATTCAGTTATCAGAAATGAAATACTTAAGACATGTGGCCGGTAAAACAAGACGATACAGAACACGAAACAACACTATACGTGCCATCTTAAATACTGAATAAACGCAATAATTTAATGTGATTTAGACGTGTGGGTAGAATGCCAGAGAACATCCTGTCAAAACGAGTATCAGAGGAAAGGCCGAGTTGCACGAGAAGCAGAGAAAGAAGAATAGTGTCAGAATAATATTCTGACATACCAAGGAATCGAGCCCAGAACTGCTAATAAAAAACCGGCACAAGATAGATTGAAATGGAGAAATCTTTGCAAAAACCTCCACACTGCAAAATAGAAAGAGGTTCGGAATAAGTATTTAAGTAAGTAATAAGTCGGCAGATATTAATATTAAAAAAAAAATTACAAACTGTAATAATATAAACAATATGCAATAATAATAAACATAAAAGTGAGAAACTAAATTAAATTGCTTAAAGTTTGTACTCGTGTTTAAGGTGGAAGTTGGTTCCAACGACGAATGTCATTTAGATATAAAAAAGTACTAATAAGCAACTCGGAATAGTTGAGTTGTAAAAACCGAAATTAAGTTTTCTCTCTCTCTCTCTATCTCTCTCCATCGTCTAATTTCACCGCCAGTACTCTCTCCCTTTCACAAAAGTGTATCCTTTTGTTGAGATATTCAGGTTGCTGACTGTGAATAATTTTGTGAAGAGGTAGGAGTGTGAGGCATTTTAGGAGATTTGGAATTGATACATTGTAAATTTGGCAAGAAAACGGTGATATTCTACTGTATCTGGCACGACCACAAAAACATCTTGCAATATAATGTTACGGTGAGCATACTGAATCGCAACCGCAACCGTAAAGGAGAATTGTTAGTAAATATCACGGGTTTATGTTTAAACTGAACGATTTGGACCGGAGTGTATTTGAAAGTCAACGAGTTTACTTCTGGCTCACTGGTGATTTCAAAGTATATTTGTAAAATAACTTTGGCAGAAAAAGGCTTTAGTACAGACCCAAAAAAATTTTTTTTTTGCAAAGTAGTCATGAAAATGCAGAACTATGATCCAGAAATAAATCAAGTTCAGATCATTTGCAATGATCTTATGTAAGCTTGACATTACAAAATCTGTTTAATGAATATGCGCTGAATTGGCGTCAATCTTTAATATGTTACAGAAAGTAGGTTTTTTATTTTTTGCAACGGTTTACCAATGGATGTCAATATCTGGAAGGAGTCAAAACTTGCCAATTTGTCACAATTTGTTTGAAGAATGAAAATTTTTTCATGTAAATTTAAAGAAACAAGTAACTTTTTTTTTAATACAAACAAGTATTTGCTAAAACTAGAGGGAAGTAACATGGGCTTGTAGAAGAGTTTTAAATTTATAATAAAAACTTTGTGAACTTAACTTCTTAGAATCGAAAAAGTTTAGATACTTTGCAAGCAATGAAAATTTCATTTTCCGAGAATGATGATTTCCATTGTTCATTGGAAATATTACAAGTTTCTATAAATAGAAAATAACAGTAACCATTGATCTTTATATTCATTTATAGAGATAAAATACGTCCGTGTTATACAGACGCGGCTTTTGTACAGCTTAAAAACACCCACTTTTAACAGGATTCAAACAAACAAAAATCCCAAATAAAATTCAAGCATGTCTCAAGGGGGTTCATGTCTAAACTAAAATTATTTCCATCTGCCATCCAAGGTTATAGTTCCCCTTGTAAAGATTGTGTTTCCACAAGTTTCAGTTTTGAATGAAATTGTTTTTATTCATTGTATATGCATGTTGTGGTTAAAAGAAGAATAAAAAACAACAATTCATTTATATTAGTTTTCGCTTATTTTGTTGGCTGGTTCGTTCGCTACTCATTAGATTTTACTTTTATTTTTATATTTTTTCCATTTAAAAGAAACTGTATCCCTTGATAACACTAAATGATCATCAATACTCCTATCCAAAACATCTGTTGTTGCATCCAATCCTCAAAGGGGTGGGGTGGGCTGCCTGGTGAAGATTTTAATAAAATAAAGGCGAACTTTTGTTTTTTAGACTTTGTCGTTTGAAATTAAATTGATTAAATGCACTCATGCATGAAGTTCTTAACAGAAGCATTAACACGGTGGCAGCGGTAAGAAGATCACTTGGGCAACATGATCTTAGAAATTAATACGATGCGAGGAGTGTACGAGTATACGGTTTCAGTTGTAAGTTGTTGGGTCTTTGAAATTACATCATTTCATTAAATTTCAAGTGAGATCACTAATTGAATTTTATCTACAACTTAATACGAACACAGTAAAATTATAAATTAAAAATAATATGCAAATTTTATGAAAAAAAGAAAGGCACTTGCGAATTTGTGGTTTGCACGATAATTGAGGAGTGATTCTTTAAAAGAACTTCCTTCCTTCCACTTTTTACGACCCTGAACAAACCAAAGGACGGCCATCGCTGTTGTCATGCTAGAATGTATGTATCCTCTACTCCAAAGTCCATTGCAAAGAAATTTGTTTTTCCAGGGAAACTCATGTATGGTTTCGCACAAAACGAGACATTTCTACGCAATTTTTAGAGTTTTATACAAAACGACGTAGAAAATTTATTAAAAAACAGTTTGATGATGGTTGTAGGAATTTAGAAGAGCTTTCATGGGAAAAGGATTTAATTTATGAACGAAATATAGGAAGGGAAGAGAAGTCCCCCAGGGATCAATGTGAGTGTAATGAACGTGACTAAGATGGCTTAAGAATATAATCTGTGATGCGGAAATAGCATATTTCCAAATGCTTCACGACAAACAAACTTATTTCCCGTTTTGGGATATTCGAACTGGTCGTCTACATCTCATTCTCTTGGGGATTTTTAAAATCTTGCGTTTATTGCAACAAATCACGAAACTTGCATGCCTCGAAATCTAACATTGAAGAAGAAATTGACAATCTGAAGCCATATGTTTAACGAGTGAAGAGTAACAACAATAACAAAATGCCGTAAAACAAGCGCAATTATGCATCAACTCGGCCTGTTGGCTGAAGTATTTAGCGCATTGATTACAAAGTACATTAAGACTGAGAACGTGAGTTCGATCCCTTTCCAGGAGATGTCACAAATATCTTGAATTTTTCTGACGGACATTAGTGTCGAATTGTGTTATTTGTTGTTGGACTGTTTATGTATTGAAGGCATAAAACTCGTCACTGAATAGTACCAGCAGCGATTTATGCTATTCAAAGCTAATGTACACACAGCGCCCTCCTACGTCGATAATGTTAGCAGAATCGTCGGCGAAGTAAGACAATTAATTAATTAAACTTATTTGTTTACAATAATATACTTACAAGAATTTAATTTTTATTTCACATGGTCTTTGTCAAAAATCTAAATTTTATATTTTTCGCAGGAAAAAAGATTTTTAATTGTTTCCGTTCGGAGTCTAAATCTTGTGTTTCACATTATACAATAAAAAGCCTGAATTCCTTTACAATGTCATAGAAGGATATATTGCTTTCTGTACGCACAATAGCTTGCTCGCTTTGCCCATTTTGCAATCGCCAGAATCGTCCTAACGCGAGAACTATACCCAGTATGTCAATGAGAGCGTGAGAGAGTTTTCAAAGCAAACGATTTCGCATCGCTCGCAAGAACTCGGACTTCCGCAGACCACACTTGGGGTATTTTGTGTTATGACTTGAGCCCCTAACCGTAAAAAATTCAACTGATCCAGGACCTGACCATAGACAACGACATGTGTTAGACAAAGGGGGCCTGGAGCAGTTGAAAACTTCTAATTTTCATTTAAAAAAATTATCTTCTGCAATTAGGTTTATTTCTGGATGAATGGGTACGTGAACTAAACAATATTGTCAAATTTTTGCACGATACCAATCCACATGAGATCCAACAGCGTCTAATGAATACCGAAAAAACACTCTTAGTTGTGAATTTGGGGATGGCGGCATGATGCACAAGCGATTTGCGGGAATGGCCATCACACGTGGAAATGAATTAAAATTTTTTTCCAATTAGACCATAATCCGGGAATGGCCCCTACTCATTCAATGCACTGTTCTGGTACCAAGAAAGCAGGTTGCGGTAGGGAGGATAGAGGAATCAAAGTTTCCGGACATTCAACATGAATTTCGCCACTTTTGGGGATGCATCGAAGATATCTGCAGGAAGCTCATTCCACATACGAGCAGTTAGACTAAATAATGAGTTTTCTATGTAATGCGTAGGGGCATATAGAGGTGATGTGAACTGTCCACCAAGATCGTGCGATCTAACCCCGTTAGACATTTTCTTGTGGGTATTTGCTTAAGTCACAGGTCTATGCGAATAAGCCTCAAGCCTCAGCGGCCCTTAACCCTTGCCATCAGCCCAATTCAGCCTGATTTTTGCGTCAGAGTCATGGAAACTACGGCTTACATTTGTACAATGTTATACATAAGGGCATCGAAACGCCTTTCAAATGTATAAAAAATGTCAATGGTATCACACTCATACTTTATTTTATTTAAATTTAAGGAGAGGAGGCGCTTAGCGAAGTGCCCTTTATGTTGAGGATTAATTCCACTTAAAACTTTAAATTTATCTTTGAATTCGAGTTCTTCTAGAATCTGCCCTCACAGTTCTATATAAATTTTTCTTCTTACAATATACATACATATGTATATGTATATTTAGATGAATTTCTTTGAAATCTATTTAATAAAATATATAAATTTAATAAAAAAATTTTCAGTCCTCGGCAAAATTCAATTTTAAATAATTTATCATTTTCAACAATTTCTGCATTTTAGCACTTAAGTTGTGTATTTTCGTGGTTTTGGATTTTTGCAGAAGCAATAGTTGACAAATGTTTATTCAGTTCAAAATTAATGTAAAAGTATTTAAATAAAAATATTCGTTAAATTCAAGGCAAAAATTTTAAATCTTCAAAATGATAATTTTGGAGGGCCAAGATCGTCAAAATGACGATAAATCGTCAAAGCTTCCCCAGTTAAAGCAGAGAGATATTTGCTTCAATTTTAAATGTTCCAACAAATATTATAAAATTTTTTTCGAAATCTCATCAATATGCTCCGAACTCATTCAAGTCAATAATTCCAAGCGGTCGAAAAAAAATTATATTGTGAATACAAAGAGACAAACCGCCAAGTCATGAACACATTAACATCTACATCACATAAGTACATACTCATGGGTACAATGTATCGGGCGTTTGACTGAATGTTTAAATTACATCATTTTGATTTAAAGCTTTAAGCGCAGCTCTGAATCAATGATCAATTATTTCAAGATTAATTTTGCATACAAAATTTATTAAGTTTCTTTTTCACAATTCAAAGCGAATATCAAATAAAAGAAAAAGCAACAAAGGAATATGAAGTCATCTGGCAAGCAAATAAAAATTTTAAAATTTATTTTTAATATTTTTCCCTTAATGTGCATTATTTTGCATAAAAAGAAATAAAAGTGAATAAATTAACACAAAAAGAAGCAATAAAGGCAAATAAAAAGCAGAAAAAGCGAACCAAACGAACGAACTGCAATAAAAAACGAACTTTATCTCAAAGAGTTTAAACACATTCTTACAAACATATTCAGATATAAAAATGGTACTTAAATATGAGTTAAGAAATTTTCTTTTATTTCGGATGAATCCAAAATTAGTCACAACTGCGGAATGTCTGATACACGCAAATAAACGCTGAAGTGCCACAGAAATTTTGCTCTTTCACACACACGAACACAAAAAAAAAACACATTTTGGAATGCCAACTTGACTGCAAGATAAGAAATTTATACCTTTTTTTAACAAATTAAACATACTGGAACACACACATGACAAACGAATAAAATGGAAATATGATTTTAAAAAAAATTTATCATCGTCCATGACTAATATTGATCAAAGGCAAACAAAACAAATGAGGGATGTGTTTGTATGTGTGTGTGTGTAAAGTCTCAATGGGCTCTCAAGGGTTAAAGAAAGCAAAATTTAGTTGTTATTGTCTAGATTTAAATTATTTTCCAATAAAAATAAAGAACTTCTAAATAATTCAATAAGATCCAAGCATTCTGTCCTTTTCCAATGATTTTAACATAAGGCTTGTCATTTTGGATCCGATTCATTGGACCTGAAGTCGTCCGCAAGAAGTTATGAAAATGCAATTACTGGGAAGTTGTTTAAATGCTGTTTGTCGTACATATTTTAATTTCGTATAAGGAAGCATACAAGAATTCGTAAAAGTCTATAATCTAAAAAAAACATGTGCCATAAAGAGACGAAGGTCAGTGAAACTAGACCTCTAAACATTGAATTTAACGTAAATTTATTTTGCAATAAAAATATAAATGATATTTTTGTTGACTGGGCTTGGACTCGGACTTGGGAATGTTGTTTCATACAACGTGTAGTCAACACGTTTACAACCTCAGCCAAATCAGAAAAATATATAATGGCATTAAGTTAATATATACAGAGAGTACTTGTGAGAAGAAAGGTGCATGAGAGAGACTCTGTAAAAATAGCTTCCTTCCAAAGATGTTATGAAAGTGCGGAGATTTCGATGTAGAAAAAAAATCAAACTTAATTCAATTCCAATTGATTTTAATATAGTGTTTTCATTACAAAAAATATATATATTTTTTTACCAAATTAAAGGGTGTCTCAGTAAGAATGCATTTTTTAAATTTCGTGTTAATTATTTTTGTGCAAGTGACAACTCTGAAATTTGGCAGCTGTCACATATTTTTATTCCGATTATCAAAAGTGGAAAGCGTTATAATTGTGGAAACGTATTACTTATTACCAATTCGGCCCAAAAGCAGCGGGCAATCATCGCCGTTGACGGTAATGACCTGGCCAACGTCGCTTTTAAAAAAATATGGACTTATGATGCCGTCTGCCGAAAATCAACATCAGAGTTACTTTTCGGCATGCGTTGGACACTCTTGTATCTCATGTGGATTATTATTGTTCCATATCTGACAATTTTGTTTGTTGACATACGCATTCATCTATAAATGAATAGCGATTATGGCGATCGTAATATGAGCAAAACGCGCGGAACGTTGTCAATTTTATCATTTGCACGGGTTGTAGAGCATTATATCTGTCCATAGTAATTTGGTAAACCAGACTGAACAATTGACAGCAAATTTGACAGATGTGGCTTCAACAATAAAATTACCAGCCGTTGTTTAATTTAAGTAATTCAATTTAAAGATGACACAAGTTAAATAAACAGGATCTTAACACATGGAATAAATCACTGAGAAATCGTATTGTAGGAATATGTTTAAAATAAATATTAAAAAAATGCGGCATACAGATTCCAAGGATACGACTCCAACACCGTGTAAAACAGATGACATGAGAAACCAAATACTGTTTGTAAAGTAAATATATGCACTTCGTGAGAATAAAGGGATTTTTATGTTGCATTTAATGAAAAGGTGCTGTAAAAAGCAGTAATTTTTCATAAAGCAACTGTTAAAAATATCCACTTATAACAAATGCAATAATTTAATAATTTCATATGAACTATTTTGTGTATGAAGATAAATTTAAATTTAAGTAACAAAGACTAAAACCATCTTCTTTAACAGTGCTAGTTTTTATTTTAACAGAGCAGTGTTAACTATTTAACAGTCATGGTAAATTTAAAAAAAATTATAATCTATGACGTGGAACCGTACCCATGTAGGTAGTATTCCTGAAATAATTTTGGAGTTTGAGAAAAACTCACTAGTTTTTCTTAATGGCCACCAATCTTATCAAGAAATTTTTTAAAAATATGACTATATAAATTCATTTTTGTCAAATTCAAATATTATTTCAGAAGTATCACCTAATGTGCTCCTAGGGTACTATTTCTGTATAGTGGGGTATATCTACAGCTCACTATTTACCCGATAAGATATAAACTTTTATAATTTCTTTTTTGTTTTGTTTTCTCCTTTTTTGCATGTCCTTTTACTTATTTTGCATCCAACACCTATACTCTGGAGCAGTTGTTTCATGTGCCGTCCTATATGGATGTTGTCCCACTTCCTGGATTAACCACATTTCTTGAAATTTACCATGACTGTTAAATAGTTAACAGTCCTCTGTTTAAGAGATTGGTTTTTGTCTTTGCTACTTAAATTTTAATTTATCTTCACTCGCATATTTATTTTATTGTTCTATTTTACTTAGCTTGGGAAATTTATAGATATATGTATCCCATAAAATTAAAGCAATAGTAAATTCCAAATAAGAACTAATATTGGAAGCTTAAATTTCAGATGCAACGTGAATCCCTATTTGCAACATTTATAAACATATTTTAGGTATTGAAGATGGCTTGCATTTGTTTGAAAAGTTCATAAAACAAATTTAATGTAGTATAATGTGTGTGAAGATGATACTCAATGAGTATCGAAATATCGATAGTTTTTTAAATAAAATTGTTTAACCATAAAATAAGACCTCAAGCTTGACTATTATATTAAACAAATTGTTATAAAAAAGGCCCAAAAATATAAATATGTATATTATTTAAATATATAAACATATTTTCTTTATATATTCGTACATGCATAGAAGAATTTCAGCATTTAGCGTTTCGCCAACATTTTAATGACAAACTGTATATTTTTTTATGACTGTCGATACTAAAGATTTCCCCTCCACATCCATACATACATTTGATTGATTCTATTCTAAAATTGGCAATGAGTGTGTATGTACGTATTTAAATTCAACTTTAATTGCAAGTTGTTATTGTTTTCATGATTTGAATGGCCCTGGCAAAATGATGACGACTTCAAAAACGGAAGTTGTAGCAATTAATTTACATGACTCCAAATATAAGAAGCAACAGAATTCATCTTATTATCAAAATGTGGAAAATCAAACACCCAAAAAAAGAAAAGACCGGTTCGCTATTTTTAAAGAAAATAGGACAACCCCACCCACCCCATTACAATATACGAAGAGAAAAAGTACATACAACGAAACTTACCTAAATCCTCCATTGTTGCAGATGAATTGACAAGATGTTTCTTTTTGGTTGGATTAATGCAAATAAACACAAATTGGTGAAATATTTTCAAATTGAAATTTTATTCTTAAATATCACAAATCGTTGCTCTATTTTCACTTTTTCACAATTATAGATTTAAATTTTTCTTTGTTGCCGTAAATGAAGCTGCTCCAAATTCTTTTACCACAATATTTCCGCGAATTTTGCAAAAACCATATAAACTATTCTACAACTTCGTTTTAATTTTTCTCTTGTCGCAAATTTTATTTTAATATTTTATTTCTTTACCACGCACACAATTTATGTACATATGTATGTACTTATATATTTTTATAATTTTTCTTGCTTATTCTTATTTGTAAGTAGTTTTCTTTGAACGAAATGATTTAAATTGAAGTTGCCGTGCTCGACTAATCAAGTTTTCTGATTCATATTCGTTCGGCTTTAAAAATGCCTGTTAATACAAAAAATTTTGTGTATTTTTTGTCTTCTTTATAATGTTTTGTGCCCTCCCCACCAAACGTCAACTACATAATGATCCAAATCAAAATGAAGAAACCGAAACAAGAAAACACCAACAACAATTAAAATCCAATCTGTATTCTATTACACACTTTTATTATATACAAAACAGAAGCAACAAAATAACATGTCAACAAAGCGAAATACCAGCAGAAAACGAAATAATGAAAGTAAACAATGTGCCATTAACGAATAATACAACAAAAGCAAGAGAGAAGATGTAATCAATATAAAATGTCTTGAAAACATACGACGTGAGAGCTTACGTCAGCAATGAAGAAATTTATTAGTACAGGGTTGTGTATTTCATACGTTATATTTGAAAGTGTAAAGAGCTGCCAACGGCATTTTAAAACATGAGTATAAAAAATTTATTTTATATGAATTTATTCTGTGCTTCTTAATCTCACCAGAGATTATTAATTTTTTTCTTTACCACATTAGAGAAACAATGATGTACGCTCATGCTCTGACAAACGAGTATCGTTTAAACTTTGTGATTCTGTTCTGATATAGGGAAAATTGTGTTCAGCGAATCGCAATCACTTCAAAGGTGACAGTTCTAAATCGCAATTGTATACCGTAGCCAACTAATGTATTTTATTTAAACTAAACTTTGTAGGAAAAAATAAAATGAAGCACAATTTAAATTTAATATGTTTTCCTTTTAATGATAAATAATTATTTATAATTTTTCGACCGCTGATGAAATGCAGGCATATACTCAGCTAAGCCAACAACATATAACTTGCACTATTACAAGATCCGACTTAGTTACCTTTTCCTTAGTGACACATATATTTTACCAAAGCTAATTCATACCAGCAGGTAAGCATACCAGTACAACATACACAACTCTCTTTACTCGGTGTCAAAAATAGCAGATTAAAGTGGGAAAGCAGAGGAAAATATTTATAAATTTTGACAATGAGCAACAATTTTTTTAGAACGATAGTCACCAGCTGCGCTTTCAATTCCACGTGTTATGAATTCGCCTTGTATTTTTATGAAAAAATTTTAATGTATTTATGTTTTCTTTCATATTATGAAATATTTTACAAAGCTGTTTCTTATAAACTAAAATCAGTTGTTGAAATAATTCTTACAAGTAAAAGTTTTACTAGAAACAATTTTACAAATTTTTTTTTTGTTTTTCCCTCTCGATAAAAAAATTTTCCGGCACATTATAGAGCCTTACAAAATGACATATCAAATACAATATATACACACTTGCGGTCCATATAGAGCTTGAGTATAATAATTTTGTTTCTTGCTTATATTTTGCTTTCACTGACTGTAAATATAAAAAAAAACCAGAGTTAAATTTTTTAAGATGCAATAAAATAATTATAGGGATTTTTCTTTTTAATTGATGATTATATGAAAACATAGTAATAAAAAAATTTTCAAATATGTTAGTCCTGTTTCACACACATCAAGTTTTCTTGATCAAGTTTCAATTCATCTGGGAGAGCGATAGGGAGAGTATGTATTCCTTTCTTTATCTCTCTCCCAGCTGAATTGAAACTTGATCAAGAAAACTTGACGTGTGTCAAACAGCACATAAGATTGCGCGAACGATAATTCGAAGGAGTGAAGAGTTTTCTTTCAACATCGAGGGACAGAATACATGAACACATATTGACATGTGCACAAATGTACATGGCAATAAAAAAATAAACCAAAACACAAATAAGTCAAAAGTTTTTTATATTACATGTCAATACGTTTATTAAGAGCTTTTCTTATAACGAACTATTTTAGCTGGTCCCGTTTAGTTCGTTATAACCGTCTTTAGCTGTACTTGTATTATAGTGTGAAACAGCCTTTTTTTAACAAGTTTTAGAAACCAAGGCGAATATTAATTCAATTGATATGCAACCTGTTGTAGAAGTTGCCGTTGCAAGAATAAATTTTAGCATTTTCGCCCCTGGGATATTTTTCGTTGACAATTTTATAGAAAATCGGGCAAAACTTTCTATTTAATGTGCTGTTGATAATATTAATTAATTCATCTTGGCAGTGAATAAAATATGACCACAAAGCACAGTTTGATAAAATAAATAAACAGTTGATAGTGATAAAACGTATGTATGTAAATATGAAAAGGTTTTCAAAATGTTTGCTGCACTAGGACTTTAAAATAAATGATTGAATAAAATATAATAAATACATATTGTTTGTAACATGAGAAGATTTTGTTTAAACGAATTTAATTTAAATTGTGTTGGTTTTTTGAAATATAAAAATTAGCAGTGAGTGGTAAAATGTTATTGTAGAAGGAATCTGCTATGGAAGTGATCTTAATAAAAAAATTGTCTTAAGTGATAGAAAATCTAATTCTGGAACGAAAAACTTGAGTGCAAAAATTCTCGAGAATGTATAGTATCGAAGTTTTACAGAGCTTTTGGCATTTTCTTGATAAATTTTTTGGTTAACTTTAGCGATATTTGTATCATGTGGAAGCTTATCTGAATTCCTAGATGATAAACGTATAAAAAACCTGTCGGTATTCACCTTTTCTTAATTTTTTCAAATTATATGTCGTTACACTATAATGGCTGAGTGTTACTTCGCTTACTAAGGAGTTCCTGCATAGCCGGACACAAGAATGTGCTCCTCTATGGTAGAGCCAACACCGGATTCGTTTGCTAAATATTTTCTGCATGGCTGGACAGCGGCCGGGGGCAAGATCTTTCTTCTCTATGGTATAACAAACATCGGCTTAGCTTACGAAAGATTTTCTGCGCAGCCGGCGTTTGGCAGTCCACAAGGATTTTCTCCTCTATGGCATAACAAGCACCGACTTAACTACTCTTAATAAATTAAGATGTTTCAAGAAATTTGCGTATCATGCGATAGACACTTCCACAAGCTTTTCAACGACATATACGTATGTGGACCCAAGATGTTCATGTTCGAGATTCACATCTCGAAAACTATAGACTTCCCAGAATTTTAACACCTAGTACATAATATTTTTTCATTAGAATTAAATTTTGTATCACTTCGGATAATTTTTTTTATATTTGGAAGTGCTTTCCTAAAATAAATTTAAGCAATTGATGTTTATAAAAAAAATTAATAAAATATGTATGTATATGAGTAATTTAAAATATATATATATATATATATATATATATATATATATATATATATATATATATATATATATATATATATATATATATATATATATATATATATATATATATATATATATATATATATATATATATATATATATATATATATATATATATATATATATATATATATATATATATATATATATATATATATATATATATATATATATATATATATATATATATATATATATATATATATATATATATATATATATATATATATATATATATATATATATATATATATATATATATATATATATATATATATATATATATATATATATATATATATATATATATATATATATATATATATATATATATATATATATATATATATATATATATATATATATATATATATATATATATATATATATATATATATATATATATATATATATATATATATATATATATATATATATATATATATATATATATATATATATATATATATATATATATATATATATATATATATATATATATATATATATATATATATATATATATATATATATATATATATATATATATATATATATATATATATATATATATATATATATATATATATATATATATATATATATATATATATATATATATATATATATATATATATATATATATATATATATATATATATATATATATATATATATATATATATATATATATATATATATATATATATATATATATATATATATATATATATATATATATATATATATATATATATATATATATATATATATATATATATATATATATATATATATATATATATATATATATATATATATATATATATATATATATATATATATATATATATATATATATATATATATATATAAAATCTGTGAAGTGCAGTGAGTTTGTGCTAATAATTGTGAAGCTGCATACATACTTACATATGTATACGATACATATATGTATGTACACATCGTACCCGACACCGGTACATGAACTAAGAATCGGTTTTAAGGTTAGTACTCCTTTACATCTATTAAGTATTGAAAAAATATATAGTATATACAGTCGACTCCGCTTTACTGGAAATAACCAAAACCAATTTTTTTCAGTTATCCGATTTTTTCTCTAAAACGTAGTTCGGATTACTGAAATTTGTTATAGTTAAGCGTACTGCTTAAAATCAGTAAAACAATCGCCCTTATTCTATTTGTCGTTATCGACATCCACACCAATATTTCGGCAACTGTAGAATCGATGTCTACAACAATTATATATATTTATTACCTGTTACTATTACTAAGGCTTACAAAGTGGCAAATGGCCGTCAATAACACTCAATTCTTGTCACCAACGAGCACAGAACTGACATTTATTTTCACGTCGATGACGATGACGACAAATAGAATAAGGGAGAATATTTTCTATATCAAATCTGTATATTTATTTACGTCAATTTAACGTAAAAATTTTATTAAAACAAATTATTCATAGAAACATATTCATATTTTTTAATTATTTTTAAAACAAAAAATTAAATTTTAAAATAAAAATTAAAATAATTCAGTTTCACAATGGTTTGCATTGAGTATTTACATTTGTATGCATGCAGTTAAAAAAAACAAATTAATAAGAATTCAGTCTCAGAATGCAATGCATTAAATATGTACTTAACATGACAGTTAATAATCAAAATCATGAATTGCTTTTAAAATAACTTTGAATTTGACTTTGAGTCATTTTTTTCAAATTTGTATGCATTCGATTTCTAATAAATAAATTTGTCATTGTTTATTTTTTCACTAAAGCGAAGTAAGTTTCATACAAAACGTAGTTGTGGGCTGGCTTTTGGTTTTCAGTAATACGATATTTTCAGTAAAGCGATGTTTCGCTAAAGCAAAGTGAATAAGACTAACTGCGTTTAAAATCAGTGCGGGGATTTGTATCGCTTTCAGTAATCCGAGTTTTTTCGGTAAAGCGTGTTGCGCTAAAGAGGACTCGACTGTAGTACAGGGTATACCTGTGTATACTGGACCCACAGGATAATTATGGCTTGAAAACGGAAATTGTGGTTGGTAATAACTTGTTCGATTTATTTAAGACTTAATAAAAATAATGGAAAACATAATTTTAATCCATTTACGCCCATATTTAATTGCTCTCCGAATATGAGTTTTTTACTTTTGCAACTTTTGGCAAAGTCAGGGATCTTTTGGTGGTATATTTTGGTTTGAATTGTAGAGAAAGAGTAAAATAATGATACTTTTAATAGTTCTGCGATGGCCAAAGAATCCTACGATCGAAAAGAAATTTTATAAACAAACCGTACTGCCATAAAATATTATATTTTATTTAAAAATAGAATTTTTCAAAATAGATCGAAATTTCGAAATATTACCGAATATTCGTAGAAACGCCAAAAATCGAACTTTAATAAAATTTTAAATAAATCATATGTATATGTATAAAAAAATTAATATTATTCATTGACTTGGATTAGGTTGAAAAGCCGCTGCTGATATTAAGAGGAAAGTTAGATTACAGCTCAGCTGGGTCCAACAACTTTGATCCTTTGCATAGACTTGCACCCCCTATTGACACATGCAAGCGAAATTTTAAATAGGTTAGGTCAGGTTAGGTTGAATGGAGGGATGTGATAGCCCATGTCATACGACATACACTTAAGCCAGTGAAGGCTTGTTGTGCGCTCCCTTTATTTATCAAACACAAACTGCCAGAGAGTTCTGAGGCAGGATTCGAACCTGGGACCTTCGCACTATGAGTCTAGTACACTACCTACTAGTCTACGAAGGTCAGTTTAAAAAACTCACCCTTTTTTTTACTAACACAACCACACTTGTGCATTTTACGTGTCATTTTACATAGAAAATTCCTTGCAAGTGATCGTATCAAGTGAAAGGATCAAATGAAGAACAGTGTTACACGGACTTTGTATACCCAGCTGAAGCTTCGTCTATGTATTTTGTCTTTTCTATTATTCTATCATTTCTTAATGGAGTCTGATGGGACTAGAACTTGAGCCCATCAAGATAAATCATGTTCATTTGATAGCAACTGTTGCTTAAGTTTTTTTTATAGTAATAGTTTTTAACTTACAACGAAGCATATGAGGTTGCCAAAAAGAATATCTTTAATAACAACCATTGACGCAAAAAAAAAAAAATTTAGAATCCGGGTTCAATTGATAGAAGGAAACATGAGATGACGACAGGTTTAAATTTGATTAATGAAACATTTTCTCTTGCAATGTGGAATAAAGGACTCATTAAAAGTTACGTGTAACGAATTATGTGAAAAAATCGTTGTTTCATTTCTTTTTGAAAGAAGTTTTCAGACCCAAAAAATTATCAATTTTATATAATTTTTTCCTCACCGGGCTACTTCATAACAAAGAAAACCTGCCTTCATCCCTTTAATAACAGATTTTTTTTTTTTTATTTTAATTAAAATTTTATTCGATTCTTGAATTGAGTTTCATTGAGGTCGAACGTGTTTTACCTGCTGAAAAAAAAAAAAAATAAAATAATATTCACAGAAAAATTATTCAAAAAATAAAAAATTGATATTTTTTTTTTCAAATATAAGAAAAAAGAAAATTAAATAAACAATTTTATAATTCGTTTGAAAATGGATTCTAATCCATCTCCATGGGAGATTAACTTACCTCCTGATAAAATTCGGGAGATCTTAATATCAGACAAGCAACATTCAAGTAATGGAAATACTTTTTCAAATAAATCGGTGGAGAATAAGACCACATCCTGTAATGGTGAAAAGCCTAGATCAAAAAATGAAAAGATTTCCAAAAAGAAAGCTGACTCTAAACATTCAAGTGCAAGTTCAAGTGATAAAACTGTGGCATTTAAAGACGGTTTAATTAATGCTGATACCTCATACTTAAATCAAGATAACCTAAGTGATGTAGATTTGATTCAGGATAATGATCCCCTTGGCAAATCCATGGAGCTTGATGATTCGATTTTCTCCATTTCATCTGTGGATAATGATTTTCAACGTGTACAAAAACGTAAACGTAGTAATAACGATAAGGTAGATATTTCAAAATTTAATTTAAACAATTACAATTGTAACACCCAAACATTGTTAGCTAATAATTCGCAAAATTCGCAAAACAGATTTGCTATCTTAGGTGAGCTAGATATTCAGGAAGATAAAAATAATGAAAGGAAAGTACATTTTTCAAAGGAATCTAAAAATACAACACCCAAAGAAAAACCATTTTGTCCTCCTATATTCCTCCTTAATGTTAATATTGAAGATTTACTTAACCAGCTCAGTGCTAAAAAAGTAGATTTCAAAATTATTAATAAAAATAGATATAAAAGCAAATTATTTCTAAGAGATGCATCAGTTCATGCTGAAATGATGCAATTACTTAGAAATAAAAATATAGAATCGTACTCTTACACACCGATTGAACAAAAACGTTTTAGCATTGTTTTGAGAGGTTTATATCACAAAACTGATACTGAAGTAATAAAAAATGAATTAGACAAACTTATTCCTAGTATCGTAGATACTGTTTCAAAATTTTCTACTGCTTTTTCAAGGAAAAATGGGTTCGATACAGGGTTATTTTTAATTTCTTTATTTCCGGGAAAATCTTGCAGTGAACTAACTAGTTTAAAATACATTTTAAACCAGAGAGTTACATGGGAATCTCCTAAGAGGAATTCAAGAGAAATACAGTGCTGGCGTTGCCAGCAATGGGGTCATATCTCTCGTAACTGTAATAGATCTTTTGCTTGTGTTAAATGTGATGAGAATCATGGACCTGGAGAATGCAAATTTGTTTCTAATAAAGATAATCCCCCATTCTGTGTTAATTGTAAGCAACATGGTCACCCCTCTAATTTTAGAGGGTGTTCTGCTTATAAAAAGTATACTGATATGAAAAAAAGAATTTTACTTGACGCCAAGGAAAGAAATCGAAAGGCTACTGACAATGTTGCTTCTGCTTTGAGGAGTTCTAACTTCGTTAGCACAAGTAAAACTTTTTCCAGTCTTTTCCAAACTTCAAACTCAAATCTTCCGGTGGATTCTAGTTCTGTTTCTCCATTAATAAAAGAATTTTTAAAAATTGCAAAAATTCTTTGTGAGCCTGAAACTGTATCCTTAGAAGATAAGATTAGTAAATTTATTGTCAACTATAAGAAACTCTCATTGGAGGAGGCTAAGCATCAATGTCGGGGTCTCCTAGCTGAAGTTAAAAAAGCTTATGATCCATAATGTTTTAAACTTACTTTCTTTTAATGTTAGATCGCTCATCGAGGTAAGTCGAAGACTAGATCTATTAAATACTTTAGTTTCTAACAACATAGATATTGCCTTTGTGCAAGAAACCCATTTAAAAGATAAACATAAAGTATCTCTTGAAAACTACAATTTTTTTAGAGATTATAGTCAACAAGGTGTTGCGATAGTATTGAGAAAATCGTACAAATATACAAAAGTAGTTATACCTGGTCTAGAAATTCCAAATATTTTTTTAACTATCGAACTTTTAATCAACGGTTCGATCAAAAAGATTTTAATAGGATCAATTTATATCCCTTGCAATTGCATATCATCAAAATTAACAAATAGTTTATCGATCCTGAGTAACATTTCACAGAATTACGAAGGGTCATTCATAGGAGGAGATTTCAACTCTAAACATTTATCTTGGGGTGACACTATGTGCAATTCAAATGGAAACTTGGTTTTTAATTTTTTACAACAAAATACTTTATATTTTGAACGAATTTCTAATACCGAACCAACTTACCCTAATGGTTCTTCTTTTCTTGATCACTTTTTAATTAGTCCAAATTTTATAAACTTTTCTAATCCAAATTTCAAAGTATCTTGCTTGCCTACATTTTCGGATCATTTCCCTTTAAAACTTCAAATTAAATTACCAAGCTTTGAAATTATTCTGAATCCACCAGCTACTTTCATATCTTATAAGAGGACAAATTGGGATAAATTTAGAAGGGATATTATATATGGAATTTTAAATCATTATCCAGAGCCTGATAGAAATCTCACAAACGAGGAAATTGATAAGTATATCTACAATTTTACCACCACTATACAATTGGTTAATAATAATAATTCGGACATTATTGCATGCAAGAACAAAAAATTTATAATTTCAAATGAAATTAAAAGTTTGTTTAAAATTAAGTACAGATGGCAAAAAGAGTTGAAAAGAATATATCATCGCAATTTATGTCGTATTAATTCAGATTACTTACTTATTTCAAAGCAAATTCAATTGTTAAATATAATCATTAAAAAACAGGTAGAACTTGAACACTCTGCCTTATTTAGCACAAAACTGCAGCAAATTAAACCAGGTCCTACTGCTCATCGACAAATTTATAACATAATCGGGTACAAAAAGAATAAAACTTTGAAAAACATAAGTATTAATGGAACTGTAGTTGAGGATAACTCTATAATATTAAGTGAATTAAAGACACACTTTTCTAATATTTACACAGGTTCTATTCCAGGTAGAGACATCTCGCAAATTTCTGATATTTTATATAACACAACTAATGAAGTCCCTCGTTTGCATGTTTTTTCTGAAAATTTCTTATCGACTAATACACAAAACTGTGAAAGCTTTACAACGTTAAATGAATTATTTTCGCATTATAAATCAATCAACAATAAAAAATCATGCGGTCTAGATAAAATTTCTAATTATATTTTAGGTAGGCTTCCTATAAAGGCTTTAGAATATCTTTTAATAATTTTCAATAATTGCTTAAATAACTCATACTTTCCAGACGCTTGGAAAATTTCGAAAATTGTTCCTTTACAAAAGAAAACGAATAATATTGATATTAATAACCTACGACCTATTTCTTTACTTTCCAATTTGGGAAAACTTTTTGAGAAAGTAATTAAGGAAAAAATGGAGACTTCATTTAATGAAAGCTATATCCCAGATTTTCAGTTTGGGTTTAAAAAAGGTCATTCTACTACTGATGCCTTATTGAAATTTCAGAATGATGTGATCTCTAATCTTCGTAATCGATTTTGTACAGTAGCAATTTCATTAGATGTCGAAAAGGCTTTCGACCATGCCTTTCATAATGGCATTCTTTTTAAGATGATTGAAATTGGATTTAATCCTTCTATAGTTAAACTCTTACAAAGCTTCTTCTCCAAAAGATTGTTTTGTGTTCAATTTAATAATGAGTTGTCAGATTTTGGTTATATTAATTGTGGCGTACCTCAAGGTTCCATTTTGGCACCTCACTTATACAACATTTTAATGTATGACTTCCCTCACATTTTACCTAATTCTACTGGCCTGCTTTATGCTGACGATTCTCTCCTATATTCCCATAGTGATTCTCCGATTGTTGCTTTAAGACAAGTTTCTGGTCACCTTCAATTAGTTAAGAAATTTTATGATGATTGGGGAATTGAAATAAATGCTTCCAAATGTAAAGCGATGTGTATCCGCAATGCTTCGGGAAAGTGTAAAAACTTTGTTGTTCCAGAGAGTAAAAGATTAAAACTATTTTTGGATGGTTTAGAGATCCCGTTTGTTAATAATTTAAAATATCTCGGAATCAATTTTAATAACCTTTTTAAATTTAATAGTCATGGGAGAATTGTTTTAAAAAAATCTTATAAGATTTTGGGTTCGTTCTCTAAGATTCTGTTCAATAAAAACTTATCTTCAAAAACAAAGCTTCTCTTATACAAAACTAGTATAAGACCAGTTTTCTTATATGGGTTCCCAATTTGGTTTAGTGTATCTCCTATTGTAATAAAAGAAATGGAAATTTTTGAAAGAAAAGTGTTACGATGCTGTATTGGGAAATACTTTAGATTATTGAATAAACGTTATTCAAACTCTTATATTTATTGTCATTCAAAAATGATGCCAATCGGTTTATATGTGTGCGACATTTTGAAAAAGTTTTTAAATAGACTAGAAATGCATGAAAATGCTAACATTAAGGGAATATTTGATATTCAGAGGGCTTTTAATTGGAGAAATACAAACTACCTTTCACCTATCGGTTTTTTAAATGAAGATCCGGTTAACTTTGATTTTAGATCTAACTTAAGGCATGAGTTTTTTACAAAAACTACACCTGGTACTCACAGAGGATAGTATTCTGTTGGCGGAATTTTGTGAATTATTATTATTATTATTTTTTTTTTTTTTTATTATTATTATTATTATAATTTTTTTTTTATTTTATTTGCTTTTAAGGTAGGTTTAAGTGCATTTTAAGAGTTTTCCTCTTTATTTATGTTAGCCCCGGGAGCAAAGGCATATAAACTTTTATATTATTACACATTGTTAATTTATATTTTCCATTTTATTGTTAAAGCGTGGTGCTGTAAATTGCTTTTGTTTTTAAGACAATACATTATAGTCTTAAGTTATCTATGTTCCACATCCCTATGTTGTAAAAAAATAATAATTCTTGTTAAAAAAAAAGGCTCAATAAATATTAACTTAACTTAACTTAACTTAAAATTTTATTCAGTGCTGCTCAGTTGTAATTTTATATTTATTTTTTATTTTTTTATTTTATAAACAAATAGAAGTATGTCATTATTAAATATGTATAAATATTGATTTAAATATGAATTCATTTAATTAATTCCATTTGTTGCAAATAAAATGCATATGAGTACATTGAATAGTTTTTTTTTCTATTTCAAATCAGACACAACATTTAAAAATCCATTTATTGTTTACAAGTAAAAAAAATATTTCATATATAATTGGGTCCCTCAATCTAATAATTATCAAAGTTTTATAAAACAAATTCTTTACGAAAATTCATTTTAGCCAACCTTTTATAAATAAGCCTTTGATAAATTGTTCTGAATGAGGCAGTTGACGTTTAAAAGATTTACAATTTCAATAACCAGGATATTGAGTAAAGCAAAAAAAAATTTTTGAATTTCAGTTCATATTTGAATGACGAGTAAGTTCAGATTTCAAATAATTTATTCATAAGAACTCTAAAATTTCATATATTTCTTTTATTTCATAAATTGTTATGAATAAGACAAAAAACAAACGTGTGTACAATAAATGTCAAAAACCATACACATTAAAATACTTTGGGTGAATAACTGCTGTCAAAAGTGTGTTGATTTGTTTGCCGGTTGTTTTTACTATTATAATTCTGTTATAGTTCTCTTTGTTACGGCCTCCTTGTTGAATTCATACATCGGGAATGAGATAGTAAATATTTAATAGTAAAAATGTCCTTTCTTATCAAAATTGTAAATCCTTCAGCATATATTTGTTTCTATAAATTTTATTATTATTGCTTCTTAAATCTAAATATTGAAAAAATCGTGTCCACTGTTATATTTTAGCAATAACTGCAGAAAAGAAAAAGTTGTCAAAACTACATCTAAATCTTAAGAGAGAAATTGTAATTTTAAAAAATATAAAGTTCCTTTGTAAACATTTATATAAATAGTATGTAAAATTGAAAAAAAACAGCAAATATACATACATACATAAATGTGGGTGAAAATTACAAAGAAATATTATTCATAATATAACATCAAGTCTTTTTAGTTTGAAATATTATATAAATTGTATTTCAAGGTTTAACTATTAATTCTAAAGCTTTGTTTTATGTCAATGAAAATATGAGTGAAATGTATGAGAATTACATCAAGTTGTAATTGAAAAATAAATAATAAAACATACACATTTTTTACATAAGACTTATCAACTTACTTTAATAATCTAATGCTGTGTTCAGACATGCAACTTAATTTAGGCAATTAAATTGTAAATTGAGTTATCGATTTTCAGTTATCACACATATCCAATTTAACTTACTCAATTAGTTTAATTAAAAAAAAATCATTTCAATATTTTAATAAAAAACGTTCATCGGTTTATATTGGTTATACTCGCATAAAATATATTCAATTAATTTTTTATATAAAACGCCTTTTTAAGAGATAAATTTAAATATTTTAATCTTGTCATTGTATAAATATACTTCACAAGGCTTGAATGGGGAATATGACTCAATTTATGTTGCAACTAAGAACTATTTGCTTCATTTATTGTTTTTGATAAATTGAGTTCAATTAAGGTCTTAATTGCGTACAATTCTTAATTCCGCAATTGAGATGCATGTCTGAACTTAGTACTATTTGAAATATTTTATGTATGCAAATTTAAAAGGCATTTCAAATTTGAAATGAATATTCAAAATATTAGTTTAACGTAAGGTGCTCCGATAGCGTGTGTTTCCATCAGCGTACGTGGTTCGGGTTCGACTTCCACCAAAGACTTTTCAAAGAGCAAAAAATTTTTGTTACTTTGCTCATTAGATTTGATTACTTTGCTGTGATTTACTTTGTATGTACTTAATTGTATTCTTAAAATATAATAACATTATAACCAGTTGCAAAGGAACTAAGTCCAAGTTGATAAATTTCACAGCAGAGAGGAGAAAGAAATTTCTAAAAATCTATTGCTTTCAATCAGTATATATCTGTATTTTTATGTAATTTTTTTTTGGAATGATGCATTTTTACTAAATCTAGCGACCTGCATCAAAAAATAATGCAACTGAAAGTAACCATAAATCAATATACATAAAATGCTTAAACGCGAAGAAAATATATTCCCGACAACTTTTTAGACTTGCATATACATATACATATATACTATATGTATGTATGTCTGTATGTATGTACATATGTACTTGTATATAACGAAAATGTCGAATAACCGCATTTTATAAAAATGAGCAGTATGTACATAAATAATTTTACTCTTTAAGATTTTTATTTTAAAACAATGGCTGCTGCTTATATTCCAAAAAATATTGAAACTATATGACTTTTAATATTTCAAATTGAAAATTTATCGAAACTTTCAAGTCGAATTCATAACATGTGAATCCACCAGTACAACAAATACAACTCTCTTATTACTCAGTATCTAAAACAGCAGACTAAAATGGGAAAGTAAAGAAAGTTATCCAAAAATTATCAAAATAAACAAGCAAATAATCAAAACAAATTAACACATTTTTGACATTGAGTAATGAACATTTTTTTTAGAAAGTCATCATCTGTCAATTCTGCTTGTTATGAATTTGCCTTGGTATTTTGCAACAAAACATCTTTGTTTTGTAGTGACAAATAGATCGTATCATTTTTGTATTTTCCACGTCAGAGTTTTAAAACGAATATCAATTTTTTTTCTAAATTTATTAATTCCTTTTAACTGCAACTTAATTTAAAATTTTCATAAGAATTTTGTTTTTTTTTTTTGCAATTTGTTTTAACAAATTCATTAATTAATTCTTCCAGACTATTAGAATATCCGAATTTAAAATCTACTTGATGTAGAATTGGAATATTTGATAATAAAATGATTGTCTTGATATTTACTGAAAATTGTATGTGTAAAGAAAAAGATTTAATTGAGTATGTTGAAGAATTCAACAGTTAAATTCGAACTTTCGATAAGAATGGACATCATTTCGTTGTCATCTTAAACCAATTTCTGGGAAAAGATATAAAATCTTTTGTTGCAAATATCATCTCAATCACTATTTTTTAGAATTGATTTCGGATAAATATTGCCAACCAGTTATTTCCAAAACAAAACAGGTTCCTAAACCACTGTGAAGGTGGTTTATTTTCGAAATTTATTTAAAGGGCTTAGCGGAACAGACAGATAAGCCTGTTTAACCCATATTCGGCCAAGAAAATTCAAACGTGAGCTTTTTTAAAAAATCCACCTTTTTTATAGTAATTTGGGTCTCCTGAATCCAAATCCGTTGTCGGTTTGGCGGAACCTTGCCCGTGAGGGCTGGAAATAGGTGTTCGCAAGTGCGAACACTGGCTGCTATTTGGCATAAATTTTCTAATGAAAAAAAGTATGTGCATAGTTATATAAATATGTATGTTAAAAATCAAAAAGGAAACTAATAAGAATATAATATAAAGGTTTATTTCAAATGATATTTTTCAAAACATTGTGGATGCAAATGCACATTGCATTTTTGGCACATCCACTTGATTGGTTTTCCACAGTCTTTAAGTTGGCACCTCCGAGGTTTTCCTTGTGGCTGAACTATTGGAATATGTTCCCCTACAGTGCGAGGCAGTTTGTAAGTAATACTTCTGTCGGATATTTTTTGAGCGGATTCGGCATCTGATTCCGAACTTAATTGCAAAGCTTTGCTTACGCTCACTCTAAAATCTTTTTGAGACAAACATTTTCTATTTTCTGCTTTTTCCAAAAAACAATGTAGTTTCCACGCATTTCTCACCGATGAGCTAAGAACAGATATAAACAAAGGCCAATACCACTTCTTTGATCTTATATTTATTCTGTAATTTGAAACTGCATTGTCGTGTAGATCTACTCCTCCCATCTCATTATTGTATGAGCTGAGAAGCAATGGTTGTGGCACATTCTCGTATTTCTTTAAATCTCTTTTCCATCGCTTTACGCTGCGCATCCGTTCAATTTGTTCGAAGTTGGTGATAACTGTTACCTCTTTGTTGTCTGCCCAGCGACAAACCAATATCGAATTTGTTCTATCAAATTGATAATCACTTTCTCCGCGCTTCAGTTGTTTTCCTGTGCGTAGTGGGGCTTTTGCAATGCGATTTGGGCGAACGGTTCCCGTGGCGCAAAACCTTTTTTCACTTAAAAGACACATCAAATAATATGCTGTAAAAAAATTGTCGAAATATATTTGATATAGTGTGAAATCTTCTACGCATGCCAGTAGTTTTAAAACCACATCGGCACCCAAACCGCTTTGACGATCATAGCTGTCACTTGAACCAGAATATGGCATACAATTAAACAAATAACTACTGGAAGGAAATAAAGAGGAACAAATTCTGGATCTACTGAACAAACAACACAAAAACATAAAATTCACAATGGAGATGAAAGAAGGCAATAGCATAAATTATCTAGACTTAACAATTCGGGCAAACAAGAGCTTAAATAGGATCGAATACGAAATATACAGGAAAAAAAATTCTTCAAACCATCCTCAACAACACAAAAACGCGGCAATTAGACAATTAGTAACGAGACTTGAACGAGTACCACTAACGCGGGAGGCATATATGAAGGAGTTGAAAATAATTTATAGCATAGCGGAAAACAACGGATATAGGAAAAAATTGGTAGACAAAATCGGAAGAGATATCAAAACAAGGGGGGAACGGAACAAAGAACAGGATCAGGAGAAGAAAGCTTGGGCTACTTTAACATATATGGGCACATCAACATACAAACTTGCTAAATTTTTTAGAAAGCACAACATTAACACAGCATTCCGAACAAATAACAATTTGGGTAGAATACTCCAAGACAGCACAAACGAGACAGACTGCCTGGATAAACAAGGAGTATACAAATTAACTTGCACATGCCAACACAGTTACATCGGGCAAACGGGACGAAAGATAAAAACCAGATTTAGGGAACATATGAGAGACTACAACAAAAAAATGAGAGAACCAGGAACAACACCAGAATCGAATTTCGCGAACCACATATTCAACAAAAAATGTACACCAGCGCATATTAGAAAAACGGTTAAACTGTTACACATACAGCATAAAGGACGGCGGTTGAACGTATTAGAAAACATGGAAATATACAAACAGAAAACTTTTGACGGGAGAATAATAAATGAACAAATAAACACTGCCTCGGACATAATATTTGAACCATTAAAATATTTTTACACAAAAGAGGACAATAATTTAACGAAACCGAACAATATAACAACAGATGTACAAGACAAAAGGCCAATCCAAAAACGCACAATCATAGATTACTACCTGCATACAGATAATACACCTATTAAATAATCCCCGCGCTATAAAGACAGGGAGCACAGACATGGTATATAGGGAAAATGAGAGGAACAGGTAGCAGGTAGAGAGAGAGAGAGAGAGAGACATAGCCATACAAGGACGAGAGAGAGAAACACAAAGGGGTCAAAGAAGAGAAAAAACGAACCATACAGAAGACAACGTACAGCAAGAAAAACGATTTAGTATTCAAGAGAACACTGAAGATGGCACAAAGCCGAAACCGGTCTGTTTACAAACCAAATTTGACGTGGGATGACGGAAAATCGTCCCAAATTTAAACAAATAACCGCCAGAAGAACACAAGCACCAAATTTTGTACCCAAAACTAATTGGTTTGTTGCGGATATACATTTTGCACGACTGACGACCAAAATATGGGACCATTTGCTCATCGATCGATAGAAGTTCACTGTTAAAAACACGTCATATTTAGAAGATGAAAGCGAAGAACAACAACAATTTGCCAAAGAAGCAAATTCTCCAAATAGCAGCCAATGTTCGCGCTTGCGAACAGTTATATTAACAGCTACAATATGATAGTAATGTTGTGATTTATTTAGTTTGTTTTATTTTTTTAGACCATTTGGATTGCTCTCCCAATTACCCTATACTTAAATTTAACATATTCGAATAATTAATAATTTTGTGTAATTATAAAAAAAACCTCTGAAAACACGTTCCACTTAATATCCCTTCATGTAATATATAACAAAAATTTTATATATTTTTATTACAGTTAATTAAAATCTAGACTATGCGTTAAATAATGGAATCAATAAGTTTTAATAAACAATTGCAAAAAGCTTTATAATTAGACCACAAAATCGAGTATATTTACTGTTCGCAAGTACGAACAGTGGCCGAGAATGGGTTAATAAGAAGATTTTTAACAAATTGTAGCTATTATATAATGCTCAAGTCGAGATTTTAAAGCAACTGATTTCAAAAGCCATATAGTTTTTTTTTTTACTTTTTGCTAGATACACACGAAGCAACCATTGAGACTTGCAAAACATGTTGCTTCGTTTGTTGATTTTTCTCTAGTTTTGCTGCTCATTATGCTGTTGAATAATACATACATACATTGAGTAATGTTGCGAAAATGTGAATACCCGTAAATGTAAACGGCACGAAATCTTGATCAATATTTTCTTGCACTAAAAACGTAAACAAAATTTTCAATGATATAAATTTTTTGTGATTTTTTAATTCACGGAATCCCAGCTTAAGAATAAATATTTTGTATTTATGCTGTAGCCTCTACTCATTTAGTTTCAAATTTAAAATGTATTAAACATTAACGTGTAAACTATATATTGATATTTTCTTCGTGTATTAAATAGCGCTTGATCCATGTTGTGCACGCGTGTCCAGAGTGAACTTTTCCTATAATCGATATAAAGCAACGCACTTAACAAGCAAAACTATTAGTGTCGTATTTTTATTTTGATGCAGCATTTGTCTCGTGTGCAATTAGCTTTAAAGACCGTTAATTATTAGACTTTGCTTTTTTCTAAACTAAGCCCTGTAATATTTTAAATGAAAATTCTTAATTACAAAATCAAATGAATATTTGATTTCCAAACGGACAACCGTGAGAAATTAAATAAACTAATTCGTTTCAGGTGTAAGTGTGGTGCTTATTATTTGAGTAAAAGAAATGCTTAAAATATACGATAAAAACGATTAACAACAAAATCCTTTAATACACCGACATGCTTTAAGAGGACGAATATCACAGGATGGTGGGAGGGTAGAGTTAAAGAAATGGGTGGCAAACATTTGGGTGCCAGAAGTGGCATAACATCAATAAAGTGTGTTAAAAATGGAATGTAGGGCAAGGTTAGAGCATATAATTATGAACACATACCAACAAGTGTGTTAGTATACGTCTGCTTATGTAGTAAGTCAAATAAATAGTATACAAAAAGGATAAACAATATAAAAGTTTGAACTAAAAAATACATATAAAAGTGATGTACATACGAAGGTGTGTAACTACAATAGATTACAAAAAAAAGAAAATCTTTGACATACCAAACACATACATACATAAATACAAATAATGCTGTCAAAGGAACACAACAAGTTCTACTTGGTGAGGATTTATACGAGTAATGTTGGGTGTATTAGTGATGAACTCTTGTTAGAAAAGTTTTTTTTTTTGGTTTTTTGGTTCTATTTTTTATGTCAATGTATGTAAGTGAAATGATATTTAGTTTTAGTTTTAAATGCTATTTGAAATTGATTTCAAACTCTGTAATTTGTTCACTTTTAAGTTAAAAAACTTGTAAAAAAAAAAGTTTATTTATCTGTTCGCACTTGGTCCAAAAAGATGGACAAATTTAGTTTTAGATGCGACACAAAGGATCCTGACTACGCAATTCAAACTGTCTGGTAGCTGCGACGAAATGACCGGAAAAGACAGCAGGCAAATAATATTGTAAGAATCTGAAATAGAGATAAATAGAATTAGTTAGAAATGGTATTAGAATGTAGCAAATGTCGATCACTACACTACACTAGAAACGCTCCTAGAAACATACAGAATAATCGAAGGCCTTTCAAAACGTCTTTTAGAGATTATCCCTAACGAAGAGGAAGCTGCTTAAAACTTAATTTCTCCAATCGATATACGAAAGCAACAATGTTATTTGAAAGGATATAACCTCAATATTGATTCCGTTGTTATATTTTTTTAAAATATGGACCTTCTACGATTCTACGGAGACTGAACTGATTCTAAGGAGACTTTGGCTACACATTCAGTGTCTGTGGCAATACAATATTATGATCAGAATAGTCAAGGGCAGAGGGCGGCCTTTATAGAAGAAAATATTAATTATACTCTTAATATAACTAAAGGACAATATGGATAAAGATGTTTTCCTTCGTCATCTTATAATTTTAATTATAAGATCACTTGTTAATAAATAAATAAATAAAAATAAAGCCAGTGGTATGAAATGAGGTAAATCTAGAGGAAGGTAAAACATTTCACTTGTGCCGTACTTAAGCCGACACATCTGGAGCACCATTTCTATATGTGGGATATACATTTAAATTCATATTTTTCCATAATGAGAAAATTTTCAAAAGTACAACTGTTTTGAAATTGTAGAATACGTGATGGATATATTTTCTCTTAAATAGTTAAACGTACACTGGCGCAAAAATATATTCAACATGTGCTAACTTCTTAAAAATGCAATGCAAAAAACAAAGTAAGTGATATGCATCATAAATGTTTTTTTTTAATTTGCTAAATGAATTGCAAAGCTTTCATCACAAAAATTTTTGCAACTGCAAGCACAATTAATATATCCGTTGCCTACTGAGATCGTTGAAGAAAGTGCCTGGGAGCGAATAAAATATAGTGGTGCCCCATTTTAGGTTCGTCCGTCTTGAATTTCATTTGATTTCTCTTCTCAGAAATTCCTTTCATTTATTAGCCACACAGTTGGAGTGCATAGAAAATAATCATCCTGAGATTTGCGGAGTCTGCTTTTTTGGAGTGACCGCCATTTTGAATTTAGAATAATTTTATTTCGTTTTGAACTATATACTTAGAAAACTCTATCGTTTGATACCCATATCAAGGGGCTATAAAAAATTGTTAAGCCCATAGACATCGGAATAAGTGAAATGGATTAAAACCCCGGGGAAAACATACCCGTAAAGCCCTGGACGGACGGTGAATCTCATAAAAATCGTAAAAGCCATTTTCTGGAAATCAATTATATACCCTGTGTTTATATGGTATATATGTATGTATATATAAATATATAAAAGTTGCTTACTTAAAGGTATTAGATTCAGGTATATAACAATCAAATTAGAAACGGATATATTAATTTTAATGCCAAAAGCAGGAGCTTTTCTTTGCCTCACGTAGCGTGAGGTTTATGTTTTTACCTGAATGCATGCTACTCCCAAAACAACACCAGCTAAGACAAGCGTATTTGAGTCTAAAAGTTCTAATAGTTTGTGTAAACAACCAGCAGAACTTGCATGAGCAACGGTGCATACTTCCGCTTCGGTAAGATTAATGACGGGGCAGCATGACGAGGGTAGAGTTTTATTTTGAAAAACAGTTTCCCAATCGATGGGTCCGTGAGTACCGCAACACCCCATCTAAAAAAAAAGATAAATAACTAACAATCGATCTATAATTGTAATAAAATTTCTCAACTAACCTCTGTTTGCAATAAAGTCCAGCCATCTCGGTAGTCCTCCCGATCGTTGTAATATTTCATGGTATTATTAAATTGTACTTCCATTATATGTCGTAGGCCGGTGTGTTTGATGTAACCAGCTATACCCAAACCAATCTCAAAAAAGAACACCACTAAGGCCAAAAGGGCAAAGGATAAAATCATGCAACTGTTTTCCTTTAATGCACCACAACAGCCTAAGAAACAGATAAAGGCAACAATGGCACCAACAATCATCAATATTATGGGAGCTGTCCATATGTGGTCACTAACGAAATTCTTATAGTGAGCATAATTGAACTGAACCATGGCACCCACTGACAAAATCAATATGCCCGTTAGCTGTAATAATTCAAATGGAACATTTCTTTTTAGATTTAAAGATTAATAAATTTATAATCTCAGATACTTACGGCAAACAATAAATTGCAAAAAAATGTTATGTATTTCACGCATGTTAAACCGCCAGAAGCCATCGTGTACTCTTCGATCTACTGGAAACAGTCTTAGAAAAAAATTAATTTCATTAATACGAGTAGTTTAAAAAAAATTCAATTATGTGTCTTCATTGACAAGTAAATTTAGAATAAATGTTAAGATTTGAAACCACTTCAATACCACCATCCTCTAAACGAAGCCAATAACAACAACAACAATAACAACAACGACAGACATTAAATTGTACATTTTGCTCAAATACTCCCCCGAAGAAACATTATTTTTCACGCATGCCATGCAAAAGTGGCTCATCAAACAATAATAGGAAGTAGCGATGTACGAAGTATTGTTTGAATGTGAGAAGTGTGAATTATACAGAGAGTTTCATAAGTTTTAGTTTTTGTACGAATAATGACGTTGCAATCAAGGCAAATTCATAGCAGGTGACCTCATTAGCCCAGGTGAACTTCTAAACAGTTTACTGCATCTGGGACTGGTATAAAATTAAAAACACCATTTTCAATTTATACCGTGTGTGCAGTCGCATTCGCTTTTGTAGGAACACTTCTTAATCCCATATTTCCATCTTCATTTGAGTCTCTGGCACATCTGGTAGCCGATCATAAACACGATATACACAGTTCACAGCATAATGTGTATGTCAATAGAAATGGTAAATACGCCTGCTACCACATTAGCAATTATAGGAGCATTTAAATCTGCATTTAAGATTCTTAGCTCATCTGGTAGTCGATTATTAATATTGCGCTGATATATGTATGCATAGACTGTTCCTCAGAAACACCTATTATGAGTGCCTTCTCGAAGGACCGCAGCAAACATAGTCGTGGATGAGCTGCCAAGGAAAGCAACCATGCTGCAAAATGCCAAAGTCGACAACTTCTGCGGCCTGCCGCTCTCATCTTGCTGGGAACGCGTATTGATAATGTTCTCATGCAGAAATTTGGAATCATGAGTCAGCCTATCTGTCTAATGGATAGAGCACTATGACCTCATGCTGACAAAATGAGAACGATGCCAATTTCTGAATTTTTCAAAGGTGTAGATTAGGCACATCGTCGCTACGCTCACTGAACACTGCAAGTTCGGCTTTCATGCCAGAAGACTGGGTCTTCCACACAATGACTATTGCTTCATTGGTTATAGTGAAGAGGAGAAGGAGATGGTATACCATTTCCTATGCTTCTGCCCCGCACTGGAAATACTTTGATATCGTTATTTGTGCAACGGTCACTTCAGTACCCTATCTGAACTGTCGAAGAAGGACTATGCGAGATAAACTCCTTCATCAGAATTATCAAATGGTTTGCGCGCTGACTCGCTTCAGGTTGTTTCGTGACCTTCCTGACTAAGGTCTTTGCTATCGCTACCTCATCTTCTATACCCTAAATTCTTTTGCACTTCAAGTCTGTCCATCTTTCGTCTTCCTTTTCCCTCAGTTATAACAGACGGAACATATATACTGGACCCAAGTGCACTGACTAATTTTCCCTGTATATTTATCAGTAACCTGAGAACCATACGAAAGTCACAATCGATGGTTGCACGTTAAAACGAGTTAACTCTGCCATCAGTTTATTGATTATTGATAAAGTCATTATGAACAAAGCTTTAAATTGGTAGTAGTGGAGAGAGCTGCCTTTCGTCGTTAGTAATACATTTTCTACATAATTTTGGAATTACACTCCATTTAGCCGTACTTTCATAATTGGTAATATTTAATTTGTTACATGATTCAAAAAGGGAGTCTTTTCAAAATTAAAAAAAAAATACCATAATTTGTTGAATATAATTTTTAAGGGTTTAGCACAGTCAGTGGAGTTTGGTTATAACGAATTCGGAGGTACGAAGCTCCGTCTTGTTGAAACCAAATGTAGTTGGTGTCTGTATTATCCAATTCAGGTCAAAAGAAGTTGGTAATCATCGACATATAGCGATCGCGGTTGATAGTGATGAGAAAGAAATATGGAGCGATGACGCCGCCAGCACCAAATCCATACAAAGCAGTGACTTTTTTGAGATGCTCTGGACGCTCTTTAGTCTTATGTGTGTTGGCATCGTCCCATATTTAACAATTTTGCTTGTTGACGTACACATTCATCCAGAAGTGGGACTCGTCACTGAAGATGAATATTAGGTTCAGTTTCCATCTGCTCCAGGGACCATTCAGCAAACACACGTCGTTGTCTAGGGTCGTTTACCTACAGCTCCTGGGTCAGTAGAGGTGCAGGTCCAAGTCATGATGCAAAATTCGCCAAGTTGTGGTGACCGACTCGAAGTCAACTGCCTCGGATTCTCCTGCACACTTTCACAAACCACGGCGATTTTTTTCGACAGATCTTGCGTTTCGTCGTCATACAGGAGTCGGTTCATTATTTACTGAACCAGTGGACTCAAATTTATCCACTACCTACATTGCAAAAATAGTAAAATAGGCGAAGCGGGAGGAATGTTGCCCGAACAGAAAGAAGACCGATTTGGATAAAACGTATTGTTAAAGTTGTGTGCGTACATTTTGATTTGGCAAAACAGACTGAAAAAATTACAGTCAATTCGGCAGACGCACCTTTAACAATATGTCCGCCATGAACTGTTAAAGATCGGAACTCCCTATTGGAATACCCATTATAAAAGTATGCAACATTGAAATAAACTTCATTTATCTCTTACTTTTCGCTATGCTTATGCAACATGTTATAAATCTATTTAGAAATCTCACTTATTTTCAATTATTTCAGTCGCGTTGTCAAAGAATGGTAAATAATTGTTTTGCTGTATAAAAATAGAAGAAAAAAATATTACAAATGAAAATTTCTGTTGCTCAATTAATTTGAATTCAATTTAACACATTTTATTGAAAACACCTGTGAAGCTTTATGAATACTTGCTACTGCACTTACTAGATGCAGCTACACCTTCCTCCCAAGCAACTGTCTCTATGATGTTTTCAGATGAATGCGGTTATACCATTGTTTTGTATGTGAGTTTATATGGAACTAATACGAGAAACAGTTGCCCGCCAATTATAAATCAATACTTTTCTATTATCAAAAGAACAACAAAACAAAATGTGTGTTTCTATGTATATATTGTGTGCATGTGTGACTTGTGGCATGTTTACTCGTATGTATGAGAATTAACTCATCAATATTAGAGTACATACGAGTATTAAGAGTAAAATAATAATATAAAAAAATTATTACTGCTACTTACACCATTTTCCCTTCTGACAAAAATGTCTCTGCCCCTTCTGCATGGTTGTGTTCTGTTAAAAAAAAAAAAAAAAAAAAAAAACCCAAGCAATGGTGCAAAAAAGAACACGTTCTTTTCTCAATGTGCACATGGAAAGATGTAAATATGCAACATGTTTTGCACTCAACTTTATTATAGAAAAAGTTTATTAAAAATAATAAACTGTAGTAGATGGCCATTAAATATTTGAAGCAATTATATTCGTTAAATTTGTGAGCTTGACAAAAGGCATTACTTTGCGAAGGTGTACCCCATTTTTATGCCAATAGTTTTTTTTTCACAAATGAAAACTGGCATTATACACAATTTCCTTTTTCTTAACAAAGATGTTAAGAGTTGTGCAAAGGAAATTGTTTTTGAACATAGAATAAAATGGGAAATTTTATTAATTTTAATTTTATATTATTTTTAATTTTATATTAATTTTATTAAAGCTTTCTATGACGTTTTCACTTCTGAAAGAAGTGTAACATTACTTGCGAAAAAAAAGAAATTTAGTGTTCTTTAATAAGCGGAAACTTATGAATAAACAGCACGCAATTCTGCACGGGAGTTTTCAATTAGACCATAAATATACTTTTTTTCTTCTCATAAATTTATATTTCTGAAACGAAAACAATATTCGATTAACTTGGTCCAAATGGACATACATACACACAACATTTGTAATATAAATATCATTCTTCTATCTTCCAATTTGTTTTATTTTTTTCCAAATAATTTTCAATGCCTTTTTGATATTTGGTAACTTATATTTTTTGTTACGGAAATTATATTATAATGTCTTTAACAATATATTGTTAAAATCAAAAAATGTTTGTTGTGGCTTTAGCTCTTCATATGCCGACATTTCATTGGTTGCTAAAACCAAATCGTTAGTGAAGTTTAAGCAGTTTGAAAACATTCAACCTCGGATCTTTATGCCACATGAATGAAATACAATATGAGAATTCAATATTGCACATGAATATCCCAAATATAAAATTTCAATATTAAATATATTGTTAAATATTGTTGTTCTTTGATACTTCAAACACAACTTTAGTTATAATTAACAACTGCGTTCAAAGCTTTTTGGAGCTTTGCTCTTTAAGCCAAGGAATGAATGAACGCTGCGACACTTTTCCCGTTATAATTATTGTGTGTGGGTTATGTCTCCTCTAACATCATTTGTAGGTTGGGTTGTTGTATCTGCTGCTCAATTTGCAATGTGTAGCCTGTTGCAACATTTAAGCAATTGGCATTTTACTTACGAGGATTTTGTTAAAGATTGTATGATGAGATTTCCTAAAATTGATGCTGTCATCCATTTAATTTCGTATATATATTTTTTATAAATACACAAATAAAAATTTAAAACTTTTTCAAGTATTGAATTGTTTTACGAAGTCACATCAAGAAGTCCGTGACTTTTTTAATTAATCACGGTTTTTTTGATTTAAAAAAAAATCATTTTATATTTAACTTAAGCCTCCTTTGAGCTGTTTTCACTATGTCCAACATTCCTTTAATTTCTTTTTTTGCCTACCAAAAAATATGTCATCGTTGGGGCCAAATCTCTTTCCGCCGAGACATTTCTTCAGGTTTGGAAAAAAAGTTGACTCGGGGCTAAATTCAGAGAATAAGGCGAATGAGAGTGAATTTGAAATTTTACCATGGAACCTGCACATGTGTGCACTCTTGGATTGTCCTAGTGGTAAATAATATTTTCTTGGCCATTTGCGGTTGTTTTTTTCATTAAATCGACCCAATAAGCTGGCATAATATTCGCCTTTTGAAGGTGGTATTCAATGTGGATTATACTGGGTGCATCCCGAAAAACGGGCGCCATGACTTTATTAGCTGACAAACTCACCTTGACCTTCTTCGGCGCACAGTGGCTGAAAATCGTTTTTCATTGGCCAAAAGTCGAATTTTTTTGTCACCGATTTTAAAAATTTTTACGCCATTTTGGAACTAATATATCCATATTAAGGTAGCCAAAAAATTAGGTTAAACTATTGATAATTGTGGGCGTGGCATGCTGTCAAACTCAACTGTTTTTTGTTATTTCAGTAAAAGGTGTTTTTTATCGCAAGCTATCATCGATAATGGCCTGCGGTCTTTTTTATAATGTTGGTAGGATTATAGTCTTTAGTTGTTGTAAGTGGTTGCCGCTCTAGCGTTTAATATTAGAGGTGTTATGAAATATTTATGAAACTACTATATTTTTCTAAAATTTAAACTTTAGTGGAATAGAACTTCTAGCGAACAAAAAACGTATACCACCCGAAGAAAGGCGAAGGTGTCTTCTTTAACCCCATATATACTTTTGCAACCGCCACGACGCGCCGGTAGAACACTTTAATTTTAATAAAATTACTCTAAAAAAATTCAAATTAGGATAATTTAAACAGCCCTATAATTACTCGTATACAATGGTGTATTAAATTTTCACTTTTTTGCCTAAAGGTTTACGTTTTTTACTTTAGACTACGTAAAACTAAAATAATTAAATATAATACCTGCGAAAGGGTTTTATGGCTTTGTTTTGATCAGCAAAAAAATCAGTAATAAAAATATCACAATAGGTTCTACAGTAAACATATGATCTCTTTCTAATATAACTGTTAGGGTCAGGCAAAGTCATAAATAATTTTATAATAATAATCGCGACATTAAACAACTAAAGATAAAAAGAACCCCATATTGACGAGATACTAATTAATTTTACCTGATATTAAGGTATGGATAACAAGTGCAGTTTTGTTCAATTTAAGTACCACCTGCTATGATTCGATAAGGGATTACTCAATAATAAGTTAATCCTTTACGTGTACGTACATATATTTGCAAGTGATAAATCATAACAGAAAAATATGGATAGCTTCGGTTATAAAGAACTGGCCGAAGAGTATTTTAGAAATAAAAACCAGGAAGATGTTCTTACTTAAGTTATTAATAAAATTAAACTTAAATTCGTGTAGCACCGAAATACAAGAGCAATTATCTAATTTTGTAAAAGTACTAAAAAAACGCTACAAAGAAGTTAACTACAGTAAACAAAAGTTTTATAAAAAAAGTGAAAAGTAGTTAGAAGGGCAACTTACTGTCGCTACAGAAACAGCAAAGCAAGATAAGGTTGGAAGACCACGCAAATCATTGGACAACTGCAGCGATAGATCTAAGAGGCGGAAACTTAAAGATGTTAACGATGCAATTGGTTGTACAAATATAAAACAATCTTTCCTACATCAATTACGATCACAGAACCAATTAACAAAAGTGGATATCACTGAAAAAGTTATTAAAGCTAGTCCAGTGAGAACAAAACGAATTCTTAAAAGTATACCAACTCCGAGCGATGCAATACAGTACACAAATGAGGAGGCATTAGCCTTATTTCTGGATTTGAAATTAACAAAACAGCAATATATTAAGCTCAGATTGCGTGCGATTGAAAAGGGCTCAAATATTTATCCAGCATATCATCACATAACTGCTGCTAAAATGGACTGTTTGTCATGGAAGGATACTATTACAATCACACCAATTTCGGCAGAGGTACAACTACAATCTCTACTTGATCACACAGCCGAACGCTTGCTACAATCAATACCAGGAAATGCGTTAAAGAAATATGGAAACACAAAGCTAATTCTTTTTTGTAAATGGGGATGTGATGGTTCTTCGGGACGAAACCAATACAAACAAGTTGTATGTGAAAATATTTCGGACTCGGATATGTTCATGGTATCAATTGTACCATTGTGATTGAAAAAGATTTTGGAAGATTCAGAGCCTTCGACTAGTACAACGCAAACAATGGATATTTGGAAAAATGAGACGAAATACTGCAGGCCAATCAAATTTGAATTCAAAAAAGAAACTAGTGATGCCATTAACAAAGAAATTAGTGATATCATGGCCCAAATTGCAACACTACATCCATTACAATTACAGTTAGATGGGCGGCAAATTGAAGTAAGCTACCAATTAGTCCTTACAATGATAGATGGGAAAGTAGGTCAGGCTTTGACTAACACGAAGGCTGCATCCAGCTGCATTATATGCCAAGCAGCATCAACCCAATTAAACCAAGTTCCGACAAAATCATTAGATAATACCGATGCATATGAATTTGGATTATCACCACTACATGCAAGAATACGACTTATGGAACATATACTAAAAATCAGTTATGATTTATATTTCGGGTCTTCAGGATCCATAAGAAACAATGAAACCAACAAAGAGTTAAGAAGTTCCAAAAAGAAACATGTTCAAGATGAATATCGCAAAATTGGATTGATTATAGATCAGCCAAAAGAAGGGTCAGGCAATACAAATGATGGCAATACCGCACGAAGATTCTTTTCAGATCCAGAAACAGCATCTGAAATAACAGGAGTGGATTTAAACCTTATTTTCAGATTTAAAATAATCCTAGAAGTACTTGCGTGCAATGAAGAAATTGACTCTAAACAATTTGGAGATTATGCTAAGGAAACTGCAAAAATATATACAACCAACTACCCATGGAGAAATATGTCTGCAACAGTTCACAAAATCCTTTATCATGGAGAAGATATTATTAAATATCATTTGGTGCCACTTGGAGATCTTTCAGAGGAGGTTCAGGAAAAAAGGAACAAGGATTACAGATTTTATAGAGAGCACAATAGTAGAAAAATTTCACGAAATTCCACAAATGAAGATCTATTTAATATATTATTGGCAACGTTAGCTCCGTTCATCTCCAATATTCGAAATAAATGGAAAGTGGAACATGGGGATTTGGATGAAGAAGCCAAAAAACTACTAAAGAACAGAAATAGCACAGAGCAAAACATAGAATATTTGCAATCAATATTTGTGTCAAATGAATAATAATTATAATTGCCTTTCATTGCTATTTAAGTACGAAAAACATAGTATTAGTAAAAAATAATAATAAATAGAACCTACTTTGACAGCAAAAAATAAAAAATTTTTCTGTGGTAACAGCAAAATCTCCTGTTAATTTTACTATTTTTTTTGAGTGTAAAAATTTTTTTTGAGTTTAAAATTTTTTTTGAGTGTAACATTAAAAAAAATTCCATTATCCCAAAAAATAATTAAGTTCCAAATATAAAATTTTTTAATATGCAAATAAAAGAAATAAACCCATATTTCACTTCAAAAGTTAAAAAAAAAATCAAAAGTTCAACTTTGACCTAGAAGTCCTTAAGAAGTGCTCAATCAATTTTAATGTAATTAAAACTGAGGTAAGCTGAACTAAATATCCATCCATTAAAAAAAAATTACTTCAATATTTTGATCGGTTCAAAAGTTACAGAATTTTGGCCAATGAAAAACGATTTTCAGCCACTGTGCGGCGTCGGTTTACCCCGAGAAACACCACGGCCAAGAAATGGCACAGGAACTCGTCTATATTGCGGATGAAAAACGCCATACGATTGCGTTTGCGGCAAGCTTTCTCATTCTCGTGATTATCGTCGTCGTAATCGACTACTGTGCAAGGAATTGGCAATATTATAAAGAAATTTAAAGAGACTGTAAGCGTTTCAGATGTGGTCAGGCCTGTGCATCAGCGCAATGTGCGCAATGCCGAAAATATCGCTTCTGTTAGTGAAAGTGTGGTGGATAATTCGAATTTGTAATTATGCCACATTTTCATTCGGATTTGCATCTCCATTCATATAAAGTCCAACTTACGCAACAATTAAAGCCGTCTGACCATTCATAACGTTGTAGATATGCTGATTAGGTACTAAAGTAACGAGGTTTCAATGCTGATTTTCTGCAGCGATGAAGGTCACTTCTAACTCGGTGGTTACGTCAACAAACAAAATTGTCGTATATGGGGCTCGGAGAACTCAGAAAAGATTGTGGAAAAGCCAATGCATCCGGAAAAAGTCACTGTTTGGTGCGCATTGTGGTCTGGAGGTGTCATTGGGCCGTATTTGTTCCAAAACGACGCTGGTAGAACCATTACCGTCAATTCAAAACGCTATGGCCGTATGATAACTGACCTTTTTTGGCCAGCAATTGAAGATTATGAACTCAACGATACGAACCACACAGCTTTAATGTATGGGAAGTTTCCAGAACGCGTAATTTCAAGATTTGGTTTCGTCAATTGGATACCAAGATCCAGTGATTTGACGCCGTTACACTTTTTATGGGACTATGTCAAAGACAGTGACTACGCTGATAATCCCCTTACGTTGGAGCATTTGAAAACCAACATTCGTCAAGATATTGGCAAGATATCTCCCGAAATGTGCGGAAAAGTTGTGGAAAACTACCTCAAAAGAATCCACTGCTGCAACTAATCTAGAGGCGATCACTTAAATCACTTAAATGACATGTCCAAGCATTATAATGAAATAAAAGTTTTATCAAAATCATAGCTTTGAGTGTTTTATTCAACTTTACTTTTGTAACCGAAAAATTAATAATCCTGTATATATTTAAAAGCAAAGAATATTTTAATTATAAGAAAATAATAATATGGTCATCCCTAACAATTTTATATTTGTGAACAGTCTCGTGAGAATAAGTCTTCAAAATATGTACATATTCTGCTCCTAAATCAAACATTTTTCGAGTATTCAATATTCAAAAAAATTATATTAGCTATATATTAAAACGCCATGAAAATCCATTGATCCCTTTTACGCCAATCTACGGTATTGTTCTGTACCAAAAATATAAGAATTGAAATGTACTTCTTTACAGAGGTGGACAATATGTGTTTTATTAAAATTGGTTCAGTATCTTAAGAGTAATGAGCATTTCGAATTGCTACTACCACAAACATAAAAACAAATACTCATTATATATGTATGTACGTGTGTATGTACAGCGGTCAAAAAAAGTATTCGTCATTACCTAAATTCTTAGGAATAACTGCAACAACGGCAAAACGGATCAAATGAAGGTAAAACAAATAGTGTAGTTTTTAGCAGATTACATATGTTTTTTCGGATTTATTGTTTTTAAAGCAAAAAATTAAATTTAAAATAGCAAAAAAGCAATTCTGTTACGTAACTTCAAAAAATAAAGCAAAAAAAGTATTCGTCATTTTTGCAAAAAACTCAAGTTTAAATAAAATAACAGAAGTTTAATATTTTGTAATGCGTCCTCTGCGTCTTATTACTTCTCTCAAACGTTTTGGCATCGATTGGACTAACTTTCCTGTGACAGCTGGATCTATATTAGCCCACTCTTCCATTAAAATCTGTTGCATCTGCGTCTTATTTGAGAAACTGCATTTTCGCAATTTGGTTTCAAATGTTCCCAAAGATGTTCAATGGGGTTTAGGTCGGGACTTTGCGGAGGGGTTTTTATAACTTTTGTGCAGTTATATAACATCCAAAGCTTAGTATTGTGAGCAGAATGCTTTGGATCGTTAACGTGATAGTACTGAAAATTGTTACCAATACCCAGTTTTTCTGCACTATATCTCAATTTCCTCTTCAGTATGTCAATATAGTATTTGTGATCCATTATTCCATTTATTATTTCAATATTTCCTGCTCCCGATGCCGCCATACATCGCCAAACCATTAAACCGCCACCACCTTGTTTAACAGCAGCAACTAAATTGCGTTGTTCTAGCTCCGTATTTGGCTTTCTGTACACAATAATTTTGCCATCGTATCCAAAAATGTTGAATTTCCTCTCGTCTGCAAATATTACATTAGTTCAAAACGATTCTGGCTCTTTAACATAATCTCTTGTAAATTTCAGCCTTTGAATTCGTTTAACTTTGTTTATAAATGGTTTCTTTCGTGCAGTTCTTCCTCTATTACCATACTTTTTAAGAGAATTTCGAATGGACTGTGGAGTAATCTCCTTTCCCAAGTATTCCTTAACGTTACTGCAAAGAACTGTGGCATTTGTTTTTGCATCTTTTTGGATTTGGCGCACTAACCAACGTTCATCCGCTACAGAAAGTGCTTTAGGTCGACCAGATCTGTGCTTGTTTTCGACAGTTTTAGTTTCTTTCCATTTTTTTAATATTGGATTGAACTGTACTTCTTGGTTTTCTTACGATTTCGCTAATTCTTTTTTCAGTTAATCCACTTCTAAAATGTTTAATTATCAAAACTTTCACTTCATCAGAAACTTCTTTTTGTTTGCGACCCATTTTCAAAAAAACTAAAATTTCACCCAATAAAATATTTAGTTACAAACAGCCAAACGCTTACTATGTCGTAGAACATAAAAAATGGGATTTCCCCGTTTGCTTTTTCCAAAATTTAAAATTGTTACATACATACATACATAAATGACGAATACTTTTTTTGCTGTATTTTATGGTTTTGCGCAATAAAATTACATTTTTGTTATTTGGACTATTAATTTTTGCTTTAAAAACAATAAAAAAAGAAAAACAGGTGTAATCTGCTGTAAGTTACATTTTAAGTTTTAGATTTTTTTGTTCCGTTTTGCCGCTGTTGCAACATTTCCTAAGAATTTAGTTAATGACGAATACTTTTTTTGACCGCTGTATGTACATGAGACTTAAAATTATGTCAACTTAAAAAAAGGCCCACTTACAAAAATAAATACGTATTCAAACTAATGCATGAGCGATCCTAATCAAATTCTTACATCTTCACGCACATTGAAATGGCAAAATACACAAAGTCAACTGATAAATAGGAGGGGCAGGTTACAAATGTCAAATTAATTGAAAAAGCATCTACATTCATATACTTATCCACTCACTCATTGCATTCACACATTCACACAAAGTTTTTATTATGGAAGTAAAATAAAGGAAAAGACTTACATACATACATATGTATGTACATATTTTAGATGACACTTCGTAAAAGAGGGTAATCCCCTGAATAATGCTAAATAACAAAAGCGTTTCCATAATTGTTTTTTTTTTTTTTAATTGGAGCAGGGAATGACTTCTATTTCTGCAATGCATTGTGCTGATACTAGGAAAATAGGTTATGGGAGTGAGGATTTAGGGGATGGCCGGCAAGACATCTCTGCAGGGAGTTCGTTCCACATACAAACTGTTCGACTAAAGTACGAATTTTCACTGCAATGCGTACAACGATTCACAGGTACTTACATATATCGACCACTAATGGATGTGATTTTAATGAAGAACGTGTTGTTCGGAAATAAGAGCGGGTATCGGAAATTCCCTGATTCTATTGTAGTAACGATAAAACGATAAAATACATCCCACATTGCGTCGTCGTTGCTCCATTGATACAATAGAGTTGGCTACACTACATACTAACAGCGATAAGTCGCTTCTTCGTCCTCCCACCTACTCGGTCGAATAGCTTCAAAATAACCTTGAAGCCCTAGCCCTTATATGATAGTCTATTCCATCTTTGGTCGGATACATGTATGTATGTATGTAGCTTGTATAAATAGTAAGTAGATCAAATATACCGTTTTAAAAAATCGATGCTCTTGAATGCTTCTCTAGGGAAATGTAAAATGTGTTCGGTCCATCGAACATCATACTGAATTTTCATGCCAACAATATTAAGAGTTTCTGATTCCTCAACGTTTATACCACCCATAAATACGTATGGAGGAGCATGTATGGTCGACCAGCAAATCAGCAAAAATTAAAATTCTAATTTTTGCGTGATTTTTCCGACAATATTGACAAATTTAAAATTTAATAAGTTTGATTCAAATTCGCTTCTTGTATGCTATCTTCCTACGCAAGCATTTTTAATAGTATTCTGTTGGTATTCTGAAATACTGATGGTGAGGCAATTATCGAGAATAGTACTATTCCGTTCTGCTAGTGTAATTGAATTTTTCATACTCCTAAATAAAAATATGTAACGTGAAAATTTATCGGGTATGTTCTAGAATCCGAATTCACTCGAAAGTGGATTACTTTAGCATTTTTGGTGTTCTGCAATTCACATCCCCATGTTTTTATTCGTTTTCAATTAGAGTAGTAAGGGGTGGGTGAAAGTAAAACGAATCGTACTTTATTGTTATAAATGCTAACATTATTAAGAAAAATACAATTTTGGTTGTTAGTTTGAAGTGTTTTTTATTGAATTTCATCAAAACAATTTAATTTTTCACAGAAATAATAATGCAAACAATTTTTTTTTTAAACTTTACCAAAAATTTCAATTTTGTTTTGGCAGATCTCACTTGTGTAAAAAAACATGAAAAAATACAACAGTTTTGTTTATGTTCGAAAACATTAAGTTGCCCAACATACTAAAGTTTGATATGTCAATCTTTTTTGAATTAAATCTTAATGCATTTAGATCTTATTGAAAAATAAAAATGCATTTTTTAAAGGAAATTAAAACTAATTTCATTTATATATATATCTATTTCAACAATAATTATAATAATTCGAATGCATTTAGTTGTAAAATCGCAATGTAATAATTAGGCAATACTTTGTTTTAACAACAAATGGTGCCAGGACAACGTAGTCGATATGTCTATAGCCGGCAAACAGCCGCGCTGATAAATAACGCCAGGCAAGCAGATCAACCAAAAGCAAATAATTTTAATTTCGTTCGTTGTCTTTTTTGAGAGTATTGAATAATTTTATTTTCATTCCGTTTCTTTAAGAATATTAATTTTGTTTTAATTCGCGTTGAAAATTAAATGAAAAATTTGAATGTCTTTTTCATACTCTGTAAATTGTTTTACATCCAATTTTCACGATGATTTTTTAAGACATGTCTTTTTTTATTTTCTTTTAAAGTTGCTCCCAAAATCATGTCACATTTTCATGATGATTTTTAAAACATGTCTATTTCTTCACTGTTGTTGTAAAAAAAAACTCTTATTTGACAGCCAGAGTTGGTTTTTTTTACTTTATCTTTAATTCCTTTTATTCCTATAATTTGGGCGCGAAAAACGGAATTTAATAACTTGAGAAGTAAAGTGTTTAAAAAAGGAAATTTTCTTAAAAAAATCAAAATTGGGTGCTATACAGAAAAACCTCGAAGAAAGCAATGGAGGTAAAACTAGTGGACTAAAACTAGTGAGTGGGTGAAGCAATTGCGGAAATGCTGAGTGGAGCGAGGTACATTTTAGTTTCTTATGAACGACTTCTTGGGAGATAAGTCGTCTTTTCTGAACTATATCAGAATGAGCCGAGAGACATTTAATTTGATACTCGCAAAAATCGAAGGTGATATAGTAAAACAAGATACCATCTTGAGAGAAGCGATAACTCCAGCAGAGAAACTGGCAGCCACACTCCAATACGTCGCTGCTGGAGAGTCCATCAAAAGCACAAATTATCAGACGAGACTATGGGAAACCTTTCTTTGTCGTGCAGTTCTGGAATTATGCCAGGCAATTTGGAAACACTTTAAAAATTAATATTTAAAGGTTTTTGAGTAGGTACATATGTATTTGGAAAATAACTTATTTTATTGTGCCCATTCATAGAATGTAATACTTTGGTTTATTATTTGGAAATTAAAATAAAACAAGTTAAATTATTATAAGTACATTAATTGAAATAATTTCGTCTTTTATTAAAATATAACTTTAAAAAGTGTATATCATTAGCTCTTGGCAGATTGTGAACAAAGAGCTAGATCGCTTGACACGGTCCATATATGTAGGATTACGTACATCATACAAGTTTTCGTGTTCCTGATATTTAGATATTAAAAGCTCCACAATTTCGTTTTTCCACATGGTTTATATTTATTTGAACTTTTTATTTATATTTATTTTATTTATATACACACAAAACAAAAAACAAGCACTTGTCGGTTTAAAACAAGAAAAATAAAGAAGAACACAGAGATATAACCACAGACGAATGCAAATAAAATATAATAGTAAAATTGCGAATGACAGCTAAAAGGAAGAGATGTATTTTTCTTCATTGTTGTTGTAAAAAAATCACGAAAACAGAAACCACGTTTCTTTTGCTACCCCTCTTTCTTGTCTACCTAGTATGCCTACAAACAGAAGACATGTCTTAAAGACAAGTAACAAAATTTGTTAATTTTTTTGCAACTTTTTTGCCGACCGCCGTCGATTTTTGCGTACCGTTGACATTTAGATTTTTTTTCGAACATAAACTTCGAATGTGGAAAAACATGCTGAATTCAGAACACCATTTTATAAATTATGGGGATTCAAAAAATTTTTCGTTTTCAATCCGAGTCGAAACCTGGAACATACCCGTATGTTCTAGTTTTTTGACCATTTTATTGCGACAGTCGAACTCGAGTCAGACTAATTTAAATTTCAATTTATAATAATTTTGATTTGTAGTTATTATAGTTGGCCACCATTTATCCGATTGAAGTGAATCAAACGTGATCACATCTGCTTGTGGCCAACTTTATCTTTCTATCACGTAAAGGTGCTCACAATTTTACGTAAATGTTCTATTATTAAAGCATATTTTTTCTTAAATATTTCTATTGTCGTCGTGGAGTTGACAGGGTATTCGTATTCGTCGTTGATTTGAAACGGTTTAGAAAATTTTAAAATTTTATTTTTAGATTTCTAAATTATTTTACAAAACGATTTGCCAATTCTGGAATAATAATTCGGGCATAAAACCCGACTTCAATACAAAGAGCCAATCGCACAGATTACAAAACCGAAGCAATTATGAATACGAATATAATCCATTTCTAGTTCCAAGAAAGATTGAAATACCTTCTGTGAATCCAAACTGCAAGCTGCACTTTCAGAACCTTTTTTGGAAAATAGGCCCATAAATAGGGGATAATCAATATTTTTGGGCAAATTGCCTGTCTCGAATTAAAAAAAATAAATATATACGACCATCCTGCAAGCAAACCCTTTCAAATATAAACCAAAAATTTGAAAATCGTTTCACAAAATTGTGGGTGTACAAACGTTAAAAAAATACATACGAACTAATAACATCGTCCTGTTTTGAAATCGGTTAAAAATTTGATTTTAAGACGTTTGTTAAAAGTGAATAACGTACGGTTTAGAATAATTTTTGCGTGAATAATATGAAGATCTTGCCATTGTACCCATGCAAATAAAATTTTAATAATTTTTGCACTGTTCGAAATTTCCAAAATATTAATAGTCTTTAATTTGTGCACTTGAAACATAAATCAACATTTATGTATATACGAGTATATTCCTATATCTCTTCAATACAAAGATAAAAGAAAAAAAAACAACTGAAAGTTTCTTGCGGACTTCCATTAGGCCATCGTAACTCTAGAGAGCATTTTGTCCTTATAAATAAAATTACTATATACATACATACATATATATATTTTTTTAATTTAGATTTTTTTTTTTTTATTAACAAACACAAATTGCGAAGCTACTTGGCTTATCCGCAGAGACACCCGGAGTCTGCGGCAGGAGTCGAACCTGCAACCTTCGGACTACCAGTCTAGTACACTAGCTACTAGTCTACGAAGGCACTCGTACCTTAACCGCAAAAAAATCTTAAGGGACAAACACCAATCAGTTGAGCGGCTATTGCAAAATTGATTTTGTCCTAAATTCATGATGCCAATTCTAACGATAATGAAATTTTAAAATTCAATTTTATTGATTGTAAATTGTCGATTGCGATTGAAAAGTGGAAATAAAAAATGGTGTTACTTAAGCGAAAATTTAACATTTAATTTCTTGTTAAAAGTGCACGTAGAATAGTATAATTTTCCCAATTTTCTCGAAGGGAAAGTAAAAACATTCTTAACAATTTCGCTTTCACTGGGCGATTCAAAAGTACATTGATACATACATACACATATACATACCATACATACGAGTATATAGAAATGTCAAACGTAATTGTTACTAGCACTATTTAAAATATTTTTCTAAATTGCATTTTAAATTATCGATTGGAACAAATTGGGTCAAAACTAATTGCCAATAGGGGGTAGTAAGTCGCACATAAGTATTTATTATAAAAAAAGAAATAAAAATAATAATGCAACAACAATATTCGTATAAACAAAATGCACAAATATGAGAATATTTTGAAGGGGTAACAAAATAAGTGCTTGGAAAAACAGAACAACGAATACAAAGTTATCGATATGACTTGGCTGGCGGGCTGAGTTTTCACGACGACCGTCTTTGCCATTACATTTAAATATATACATACATACATACGTGGGTTTTTAAGTACAGCAAAAAACTTGGTCAACATACACATACAAACCAAGTATATGAGTATGTAAGCAAATAAAAGAATATTTCTAATATTTTAAAAGATATAAATACATATGAAATGAAAGTACATTTGTGTGGATTTTTTGAAATTTTTTGTTTCGTTCGAATTTAAATAAATTATAAGATTAATAGAAGCATAAGAAAAGTGCTATTGTCTGTGTAAAATGATAAATATTAAGGGAACTTGTGCAGCTGATATTTAACTATAATCTACGCCGAGAGTTTATTTAGTTTTTAAAATTTTACTGACCTAAATTATTTGTATGTTGTATTTTTCACACATTTAAATAATCCGTTTATTAGTAGTTCAACTAACATTTGTATAACTCATTCATAGAAGCTAATTAAGCAATACCTCTCATAGTTGTTCTAATATGGAAATGTAGAACAATTCTAGAACTAATTCTTCAATAAATTGTTTATACCCTTCGCCACATGCAGATGAAGTACATAAAATATTATAATTTTATTTTTCGCAATTCCCACCCACACTATAAAGTATACGAGTATAAATATCTATTTTGAATTACCAGAACAAGTTAATAACCAACTGGTATTCGAGATGATATAGACTTCCGAAATCTTTGGGAAATTTAGAGTATATTATTTGCATGTATCTCCCACAGAGGCTAGAAATCGGAGTTAAAATTATTATTTTTTTAGCTCTTGCAATTCATTAAATACAGAATTTACAAAAAAAAAAATAAAAATAAAAAAAATAAAAAAATCGACACTAAAATTTTTTCGAAAACAATATACCAAAAATATTAATATAAAAAAATAAAATTTCGCAGACTAAGTTAAATGACTGCATTTTAATATATCCTTAGTTTTAGATTAGGAGGCTAATGTTCATAATGTAATTAAAGGAAGAATTGATCATAAGCCATGTTTCAAAGTCATTGAGGATAAATTCAACGCTGTTTTCGCAGGCCTCTACATACATACTTCAGTGGTCATGCGTATATCATGCTTTTCGCCAGATTTTAGGTGGCGATGGTTGCATGTAAATTAATGCTATTTATTCGAACCATTCAGTAAAAAAGGAAATGGAAATTTATTTAATTCACATATACATGTGAATCCTTTGTACCTTATTCGTAGTTTTACCAATTTTATAAAATGTTGGAAATTTTATCACATTGTAGCGATATTTCTAAATTGTTATTTTTATCCTAAATTATTTCTCGTCGTGCCACAATTTAATCAATTTTAAAAATATTTTTTTCTGCATTCTTATATTTTTTTTTTTTGGGAATTCATAAGCCCTCCTTGTAGGGTTTACTGAAATACACCTTTGAAATGAACCTCGTAAACAGTTTGACTAATTGATGAATATCAAATTTTTTTTAAAATATCAATTTTAAATAAAAAAAAATGGGCAATTTGTAGCACAATTATGAATTATTAGGGACAAACCGAAAGAAATAAATAAATTAATGCCTGTTATGAATTCAAATACATATATGAAATGAAATTGTATAGTTGTATCATATTTTTCATTCGAAAATTACACGAAAATTATACAACCACTATACACTTCTGCAAGGAAATACAATAGTAGTGTGAAATACAAGTGGAGTGTGATTTGAACAATTATTTTCTCACTAAAGTGTTTCTTCCTATTTTTCACATAATTTAAAATTTTTGCTTTTATTAAGAACTTTTCCCGATACGAGTTGGCTGAGTCGAATGTGTAATTTTTCACTCACGATGACTCGTTTGCATTTGCAAGGCCATAGCCGTGTAAAAGGAATTGTTACCAATACCGATAAAATAATTTAAGTAAACAAATTACCAAGTGACGATGATTTCCTAAAACAATGCCTGATATTTCCCAATGCATAGAGTTGTAATCGATATGTAAAGAAAAACCAAAACCTTTAGATGTAACGATTTTTTTATTTTCTTAATACTGAAATTTATCGGAACTATACTCAAAACATATTTCAATAATAATTTTTTCAAATTTGTTATGGCTTGGGCTGTTCATATGCTGACATATAATTGGTTGCTAGACCAACGCATCAGTGAACTTTAACAATCAACCTCATATGTTTATGTCAACCAAATCATATACAATATGAGAATTCTCTATTGTATATAGTTATTACGCCCACAGGGCGTTGTTGTTGTTGGTAGTATTAATACCTTTGGCGTTCTAAATGAGATATTTTTATATAACCCTCAGCAAAAACAGTACACTGCGAGTACTTTGGAATGCCATTTATTTATTTACTCAACTGTTTCTGAAGAAAAAAATATTCGTGCCAAAAATTCCGTTGCGGTCGTTACAAAAACAACAAGTCGGTTTGTAGGTCAACTTGCATTTGCATCATCTAAAGCAAATTTTGCATAGTAACAAAAAAAAAAAACTAAATACATAAGAGAAAAAGTAATATTTTAAGAAAATAAAATGGATTTAATGAGGATTATCCATATTCGCCTAAAAACCTTAAATTCTGTGCATATTTCTTACATTTAATCAATTTTGGGATATTTGTTATATTGTATTTTTGATGTAATTATATGCAAATTCTTTTATGAACTGTGAAATGCTCCTTAGAATAAATTTCGGCTCATCAGTAGACGTTCATTCAATGTTTTGAAATGTTTATATTAGTATCAACTACCTTTGTTGGTTTTAATAATTAAAGTTGATAATTCTCACTTACTTTGCTGAAAATAGTGCAAATATAATGTTTTAAACATAATTCGAGCCTTAGGGAGATATTATACTACAACTCCCAGACAAGAGAGACAAGAAATTTTGTTATAAAACAAACTTCATGCTTTTAAGTTCAGTTCTTATAATCTAAATGGAAGAACGAAATGGAAATGGAAAATATGACATCAAAGAAATCTACATATTTCTAGGAGATGAGGCTAAGAATAAGAAGATCCCACAAATTCAAACCTAATGTTCGTAAATATATATGTAAGTATGTACATATGTATGTACATGAATGCATGAACACAGCCCCATACATGCATGCATTATACAATTTGTGTAGTTTTGAGCAGCTTGAAACATAAGTTGACTTAGCGGAACAACGTTATATTTTCAAATGAAATTGTACTAAAATGAATTAATTTTTGTAACTAGTGCATAATGTATTTTCAAATCAAATTGTTTACCTGAATTTATAGCAATAGATAGTAAATACAAAGGAAAATTATACAAAATGTTTATGGGTAGGAATTCAGTGTACAAAATTTGAAAAAATTATAAGTTTCTGCCTTAAAAAAAATACGAAAATACTTGCTAAAGACCTGGGGATACTCTCTATTGCGATGCGTATGAAAAATGGTACCTAATAGGATAATTGCTACCCTTTATTGCGTTTACGGATTTTCCTTTCGCATCCAATTTTTTCACTTTCGCAAACCTGGCATCAGTCGACTCTGTAATACAAAAGCATATGTTAAAATCCTTCTTTAAAACTAAATATATTGCGCTAAGAAAATATCAAACGCATTGAACTAGCTTACGCATCGCAATAGAGAGAAACCCCCCTGGTATAAGCGTAATTGAACTATGTATACATGGGAACCGGCGCCTACTCCTCAATCGACTTCAATGAACATGTGTATATAATGGATATTTATTAGAAAATTTGTATTATAACAAGAATAATAAATAACTTGCGTGTTGTTCTTTTTGGCATTTGGTTTGACTGTGAACTTTCAATTTAAAAGTTCAATTAAATTGAATTAGTACAATTTGAAAATAGAGCACTGAGAAAATGTAAATATGTTGTGTACGTAAAAATAATTGTGTGTCGTTTTAATAATAAAATAGAAAATAAACAAGTAAGAATTTGTTATCTCCAGCTTTAAACTTGAATTAAAAAAGAATATACCAATTGACATTTTTTGATAGTCCGGAACCTAATCTCCTTGCTTTGTTACAAAACAACAGTCTTATCTAAATTGATTTCAATATTCAGATCAATATGGACATACTTACATACATACATATGTATGTACATACTTATGTACATATACTTACATATGTACATACATACATACACGCGTACTTATGTATGTAAATGTATTATTTATGGATATTGATAAGATAACGCTTGCAAAATTATCTTTATATCAAAGTAAAAATTATTTAGAATCAATGACAAAGAATATTTGAATTTCATTAAATACTTTTTATCAGCGTCTTATATGGGCTTCCAACCAGTGGCCGATAATTACACAAAGACAAAAAATTTATATTAATTCATGCACACCCTTTGAAGTCAAAATTTCATTATTTGACACAGTTCCAAACTTGCATATAGTGATTAATATGTTTCATATATGTAAAACTCAAAAACATAATTTTAACAAATCAACCAGTAAATAAAGCAAGTAAAAATTTGATAACGGTTTCACAGTTCAAGTTGCCACTCTTTTGTATGATAAACTCCTTTTTTCCCATTATTTAAAATTATGTGGTAATATTATTCTCTAATTTCTTTATGCTCTATTCTTTATTTTGGAAAACTAGAAATTACAACACACAACAGAGAAATAATAAAAGAGAGCACATACACATAAACGTAGAATACCAAACAATGGCTTGTTTTAACCCCAAAGCGTCGCAAAGCATTTCAAAATTAGATACAAAATAAACCCCAACTCCTTTTGCAAAAGGGTAAATACATAAATTTCCAAAATGAAAGAAAAAACGTTTCGTATTTTTGTTTGTTATTTTTTACCTTTATCCGTATTTTCAATCACTCGCAATTCCCGTTATACAGTAAAAACCGCGTTATAAAATTTGATTATTGGAGTTCTAATATTTATTTATTCGCACTATTCTACGCGTCCGAATACCTTCGTTGTCTGGTGGTTAAATGCATAAACTAGAACTAGACTCGACAACTTTGTAAACATGCATAAAGTTTGTGTGAAAGGGAGAGCTAATCTAGTTGTTTTTATATAGATATCTCTTCACACAAACTTTATGCACGTTATACAGTTTATGCAAAATATGATTCGGACCCTTTTTATACGTCAAAGTTGAGTACTCTGGTTGAGTACTCTGTGGTTAAATGAAATTAAAGTAAAAACAAACAAGAAGTTCCAAATCACCAAACATGTCATAAATTGTGTCCTAACAGTGTTATCAATGTAGCGAGTATTATTAGAAGAGATATGACAGATTAAATGTATTGCAAAAAGTACATGCAAGATGAATTCCAAATGAATTTTACATCTTTTATTCGCGTATAATCAATAGACCTTTAAGGACAATATAATCTAGTATAATTACAGGCAACAAGATAATAAATCTAACAATTAAAAATGATTCAGAAAATAATACTTCCATATTTTAAAAGTGTCCGATAACATATTGGTTAGTAACGTGCCAGCACAGCATTGCAATCAGATGCAATATTTTTCTAAATTGGTCAATAGTCTTATCGACAACAAATGGATTGTTCATAACAAGAGTCAAGTAGTTTGGATACCTTAACACATTAGCCCTAGTAGAACGATCAAAGTTAAATCTTTCACATATACATCAGGGCCTGCCAGTCATCATTATTTTATAAAACTGAATCTGAGCCTAAAGTCATAATTATATGGTCTGAAATGTAATTCCTGTATCTAAAATCGTATGCAAAACGCACAAACCATATTTTAATATATTGAATATATTGAATATAGTTTTTAATATATTGAATATCTTCTGAAATTCGAATGCAGAATGTGATTCAAATCCTATGTGTCATTGAAATACACCAGTAATGTAATTTGAAACCGTTTACATTGGTGCAAACAAGCTCTATTTTGAGAACAATTCAATCTGTTTAGAAGTGACTACCTCGGGAAATATACTATAGTTAATTAGAAAATATTACTTCGTATATGTATATATTCCATAATTTATATTTAATTGTGTATGCACGTCTACACGTGCAATATTTGGTTTCTGCAAATCTTGAGCTTATGGGTGACTGACAGTAGGGACAAACAGAAGAAACTGTAGGACTGCTTATACACTCATAATTGCAGTTAGAACTTTACAGAGAACCAAATTTCCATATGGAAAAACTAAAATTTCATTGTGTAAACACGAATACAATTTGAAAAGACAATTTTGAAAAATGCAGAAGTGAAAAGTGCAGATGTAGACGAGGACTTAATTGAACTATGCTCCGTTAGGTTGGATCTGTGCAAAGCTTATCTTGAAAATGTTTTTTGAGTTTTCTTTTAAACTTTGTTTCATGTTGCGATACAAAAAGTTTCCTTTCGTAAAGTTTTCGCATGTTTGTTTGAATGTACATATAGCGCCCTTATCGCCAAAAAAGGTAACCGAAATAATATTTGATCACCATCATTAAAATTTGTTCTGAAATGCTTTTGACCAAAAACAGCAAAATTGAATTTTCAGTAGTCCTACAATTTAGTGCAGAGGCAGTTAATAAAAAAGCTTCACCTGTAAGATTATTTGTTTATCATTTTCATTTTATGTGGTTGGGAATTTGATATTACATAAACTACGAACGAAGAACAAAACAAAATTTCCGAATTATGAAAGTCTGTACTCTCCCTCATTCTCTATCTCCCATAAATACAAGATTTTGCTGAATACAATTTCCCTTTGTGAATACAGTCCTATCAAGAATATTTTTCAATATATAACAAAAATTAAAGTTTTACAAAATATATTGCTTGTTGCCGTTTTATCTGTTATTTGTTAATTTTTCATTTCTTTTAACAATTAGTTCGGGAGAGTATTCCAAAGTAATATATATTAATATTAAGTACATAACAAAAATTTTTATAACAATTTGATAAAAAATATCATTCAAGCTTGTGGTCTTATTTTGTAGTTAAACAATTTTATTTATTTTAATTTAAATAAAATTATTTAACTACATAATAAGAGCTCAAACTTGAATAATATTTTAACCAAATTGTCATTTAAAAAAAGGTCAAAAAATATATATGTAGATATTACAAAAATTTCAACATTTTATTTTAGCGTTTTTATTGGTGCACAAGTTGTAAGCACTTTTTCAGTTTGACAGTAAGTAAAATCTAAGAGAGATTTTAACTCTTAATTTTCATTTTAAGAGTTTAATGTTTAAAATCTGCAGAATTTAGTTGCTTTTCTTATACTGTTTTGCTTAGCGGGCATTATTTATATGTATCCCTCTCATCGTAAGTTAATAAATAATTAATACTATTAATTATATGTATACTGTATAGACTGACATTGGATATAACAAAACTTTATGCAATATTAAATCAAAATATTTTGTGCGAAATAAAAATGTTTAAAAAAAATGGCAACAGAAATATTTTAACAAAAAGTATTTATATTAACTTACCCAAGAATTATTATCCGAAACTAAGCGCTGATGATGACAAAATGGTTGTTCATTGGTATAAAGTACCGAAATTCAAATGTGTCCACTTATTATATCTATTAATGTTGCTCTTGGCCGTTTTTACAATGTGCCTGATATTTAACAATTATTTGATGAAATTGCTCAAATTTGAAAACATCTCAAGACTAGACACATTTAAGAGTGGTTCCACTGATGAATGTCAAATGCAATTGGTGGAAAGTATACCGGAACATCTTAATTTTTCGGAAAAGAGCCCATCATTTATGTCCTCCTATGAGGCTTGGACTCTGTTGTTAAATTCTTCAGAGCATTCGCTGGATATTGGTTCATTTTACTGGACTCTAAGAGGGGTGGATGTTGTAGATGACCCAACGGCCGCACAAGGTGAAGATGTTTTCCAAAGCTTACTAGACCTTGGTTTAGAAGGCAAAGTCAAAATACGAATCGCTCAGAGTATGCCAACAGAGAAAGAACCTGACAATGACACAAAGATTTTGCAGCAAAAAGGTGCTGCCGAAATACGTTCTTTGGACTTCACACGTTTATTAGGAGGTGGTGTTTTACACACAAAATTTTGGATTTCAGACAAAAAACACATCTACTTGGGCAGTGCAAACATGGACTGGAGATCTTTAACTCAAGTTAAAGAGTTGGGCATCTTGGCCATGAACTGTCCAACATTGGCCAGAGATCTTAGCAAAATATTTGAAGAATACTGGCTGCTTAGCACCAATGATTCTGTCATACCAACAGAATGGCCTTCAATATACTCAACAGCATATAACTTTAATAATCCTATGATTTTGAATGTAAACCATGCATATAAGCAATTTGCGTTACTTTCAAGCTCTCCACCCCCTTTAACTCCCAAGGGAAGAGTCGATGATATAAATGCTATAGTAAAAGTAATAAAAAACGCCAAGCATTTCATAAATATAGCAGTTATGGACTATTTTCCTTTGATGTTATATACAGACAATAAGACATATTGGCCGTATATCGATGATGCCCTTAAAGAGGCCGCTATTGATAGAAAAGTAAAAGTTAAAATGTTAATATCCTGGTGGCGTTATTCAAATCCTTCCGAGGATTACTTTTTGAAATCATTACAAGCTATTTCGGCTTCATTGCCTGGAGTTGATTTGGAAATTAAACGCTTCAATGTTACTGCAGATAAGCATGAGATTACCATTCCGTATGGACGAGTAAATCACAACAAATATATGGTGACAGATAATACGGCCTATATTGGCACATCAAATTGGTCGGGTGACTATTTCACAAATACCGCTGGTGTTGGTTTAGTTTTGCCCGATACCATAGAGGTAGCAAATAAATTCAATGGAACTTCCACAATACGAACAGACTTGTTGAGCGTTTTTGAAAGAGACTGGAATAGCCCATATGCTAGGGACTTAGATGCAGAAAAGGAGAATATTATGTGATTTTAATTAACATTTTATTGTAGTCAAATTGCACTACTTACAAACGCGCAATTAATCGCGAGAGGTAAAATGTCGCTTCATTCTTTTATTATTAAAGTTTTTATGTCAAAAGCTTTTATCATAATGCGTTATATTACCTAGATGTATTTAATATTAAACTTTATTGGGATATTCTCCCCAACTAATCGTATAAAATTATTACGGTTTCAAAAATGTTTATTGTTAGTGAACTTTAAGCAGTAGAGAATTCTCATATTGTATATAATTTGTTTGAATGTTATCAAACTGCTTAAAGTTCGCTCACGATTTGGTTTAGCGACCAACGAAATGTCGGCATAAAACTTTCGAATCGCCTAAAAGTTTTAATAATGAATGAATGAATTATGTTTTTCGTCTCTAAATACAATGAATGTTTGCGAATACCTCAATTACAATTTAATCACATTTTGGAAACATTTATGAACTTGTTCCACATATTTTTATATATTAAAAAAATTCATATTTCTTACTTTTTTATTTTTATTATGTTATAAATATTTTAATTTGATCATCATTATGAAATTTTCTAAATGAGCAATAAACTTATGTACATGCATATAAATATGAATTATCATTTAGTATTCTAATTCCCTGGTTATTTCAAACTACGCAGGTAGTGTAAGCGCCATTAATTTTAAGACTGCAGCTAAGCATCCTTTAAGTATTAACACATGCCCTTAAAACTATTACGGAAGGACAGCTAGCAACTGCCCGTTAGCTTAGATTACGAATAATGTAATAAACCCTAGTTTATTGTTAATAAATGTAGTACTGCGCTGCAACAGTAAACCAAGATGTTTTCAATTGCAACAGTGAAGCAAGTGGTGTCCAAAAATATGTTAAATACTGTCACTATACAGTAGAGCCACAATAAAAGAACATCAATTGGTATGTGTTGGTATAGAGGAGATAGTTTGCTTGTCTGTTCCAGAATAATACTGCATTTGCAAATGTATCCTATCTGCCAATTCATGTTACTGAGTAGAAAACAAAAGAAATACTAAGGATTATTTGGCCATTAATTATATACATAACGTCCTGACCAATTACAACTAAGATCAAACTGGTTTAAAAATTCATTTATTGATAAATGTAAAAGAAATAAATTGATAACAAAATACAATGATCAACAATATTAAATATTGACGTCGATTGCATTGGTAAAATCGACAGGGTTTTGATATCTTCATGCTGCAGGAAGTTGATCAAAATGCCGAGAAATTTCTTTCTCTGTGTTGTATAAAACGCTGCAGGCAAATCTAATATGAGATGAATCCTGTGGTAAACCGTAATGAGTACAACATTCAGAATACGCCAAGCCTATGTTACACAGTTTTTATATTATATGCATGTGGGCTGAAAGGATTCTGTTGGCAGCTGCAAAGGCGGATGCCTTCATATTATGAGTGTTACAGTCAGTCAAAAAGTTTCTGAACGGAAAAAAAATCTACCATAATCAACATCCTTGGTTGCAATAAGAGATTAAGAGTAAACTTGGTTTTTATATGGCCAATGAATGTGACATAAGTTTCCATGTCTACGAGCAACTTTATGAGCTTCATCTGCCGTCTCATTTTCAGTGATGTTTGATTGACCGGAAATGAATACCATTCAAATTTGCTCGAATTTGGGCTCATAAATTTTTCTTCGGATGTTATGTGCAATATAACACTTATAATTTATATTTTTAATTGCAAAAACACTTGGAGCGAATCTCCACATCCGTGATCGGATCGTAGTTATTTCCAGAATTCACAAGTGATTTTTACTGTAAATACTTTACGTAACTCGCAATAAATGTAAACCTCTGTAACTTTGTAACAGTCGTAATAGAAATCTGTAGTTTCCTTAATTTTTTTCAAGCAACAACAGTTTTTGGGCGGCACTCCGTTTGCTCCCTCTTGTTTTTGGATTTTGAAAAGATTTCTACACAACAGTTTTCCTGTCGATTTGTTATCTTTAACAGCTGCTTCGAGCCCGGCTGCCTTAATTAAAAGCTCTTTACTGACCGTCAATATCTTTTGCTCATAAGAACCTCCACCAGTTTGCAATTTATTATATGATAGTTTTTTCTTCGTCTGAATTTTTAGTCAGCGTAGGCCTAAAGTGCAGGGTCATCGATAAGTGTTTTTTTATTGAAATGGAAGTTTATTTACCTTCGTCCACATCTTCACATCTTTAACTGGTGGTTCTACTGAATTGAGACCATTCCCAAATTCATCCCACAGTTGGTCAAGAAGATTAATAAGTATTTTTTTTTAATTTTGTTCGTTCATTATTCCTTTTGTTAAGGATTAAGTTTATTATAATCAGCTTTAAATGTGTATGTATGTAATATTATAAAAAATTATTTTTCAAGAAAATAGCAAAAAACGTACAACTTTTTTTAAACTCCAAAATTTAATGGATGACTGTTCGTAAAAATCATACATTCATTTTTAAGGTAATTAATGTTTTAATCCCAATAATTGTGAATTGCGGTACGTTCGCATATGCTAATAACAAAGATTTATTTTTATGTGAGAAGTTGTACATTCACGGGTGGAACGATTCAGCCTATGGCTTTAGAGTCTGTAAATATAGTAAATTTACAAATGCAATTTCAACAGTATCATCAAATGCCATTTCAACGGCAAGTAGTCCAGCGGACATTAAGGATAATAAACGTTACATATTACGTTAAACAATTAGACTCTGTGGTGTTTGAATCAGTATGGAAGAAAGGGAATACAAAGAAAAAATATCAGCCGCTGTGCCATACGTGAAAAATTATTTCAAAATTATTGATTTTAAAGTATATAAGCTTCTCCAGAGAGACTGTTGATGATGTTAAAGTAACTATTTGTCCAAAAACTTGAAAAATAAAGTCTTACGAAGTGTACATGTATACACAACAATCGACAAGAATAAAATCAAGCTTTGAGCAAAAACTACAAGCATGCGGTATATAAGTACATGTTTTCTTCATTTTCAACACGTCTGCTTTCGACAGTGGAACAATTTATTACAGAAACAAAATAATTTTTTTAATATCGTATTTGGTGTAGAATTGCAATGACTTTTATAAATAGACCTTCCATATAAAACCTTAAAATAAATGCAGTTCAGGAATTTATTAAAGATAGATTAGTTGCGATATGTGAATATTTTGGCTTCATTCACGCTTGCAGATTCCGATGTCAAAAGCGGTGTATTTTTTGCCTCTGTGCATGGTTGGCGGAATATTTCTATACCAAAAGGCGGAATATTTCTATACCAAAAGGCCAGGTTATTCTCTACAAAGTGTATTATATAACGATGTTTGCCTCAGTGACAAAGTTTATTATTTCCTTGAAGATTTCGACCTGGAAGACACTGAATATATCTTTTAAGTTGTTGAATTTCTTCGCAAAGGAGTATTTGTATCTAATATTCTGGTATCTGTTGCATTTAAAAAGAATGTGATTGGCATCCTCAGTTACCAAACACACATTACATCGATCAGATTGTATTACATTGATCTTTGAAAGATAGTCAGTACCGAAAATGTGACCAGACATTAATCTATTAATTATTTTGATTTCCCAAGGGGCAAGAACGTGTTTTTTATAAAACCAGGGTCTAACAGGAATGTTTGGACAGATTTCAGCAAAAAAAATTTCCTTTTTCCCCACATTTTTCTTGATACTCTTGATTCCAGTCAGAGCGGATTTGATTCTTAATCGAAAGCAGAGCTTCATCTGCAGAGAGTTGCACCTGTAAGGGCATACCATTTACCAAGGCTTCCTTGGCTAGCTCATCAGCTCTCTCATTAATCCAGATGCTAACATGTCGTGGTGTCCAAATCACGTCAAAACATTCTACCTGGTTACACAGCTGATTGTGTATGTAGGCCGTACAAAAATTTCTAGAATTACTGGACTTGAGGCTCAAACACGCACTGTGGCTGTCCGTGAAAATTTTTACTTCTGCAACTCTGCCAGAATTTTTTCTATATAAAAATGTGGCAATAGCTAGAAAATAAAGTAAACAAAATATACATATGTATTTATGTATACATTTTGAAATTTATAAAATTTTCTACAAGCCTAAAAAATTTTACCCGGAAAATGTATTGTCCTCTTGGTAATCACTTGTTACGTGGATCTGGAGAATTTATCACAAATCCACGCCATATTCGATTCGTTAACAAATTCTTTCCCGACTACTTGCCATCAGAAAAGGTCTGTGTAAAATGTAAACAAGATATAGCAATTGCCTATGAATACAAAATGAAGCGGGCGTTAGCTATGAGGGCTCACGGTGGTTCTCTGATAAGCTCTAATTCCTCAAGTGAATCTTCTGTAGCGAATATCCAATATAATGAATCGAATTCGAATACCACAAATGCCCGTAAGCGGCTAGTTGCACCGTCTGTTACATCAACAGATGAAGACGATGGTCAACCGACTACAAGTGCCCAAGCAGCGGCTAAACGTCAAAGAAGACAAGAAAGTCAGGGAAGAACTCAAAACCAAAATCCTTTGGCCATAAATGTACAAAGGGGTGCACGTCTGCCACATATACAGCCGGTTGCAAGGCGTCAACAATTTGTCCATGTGAACAAAGACATAATGGATATTTATTTAAGCGGCACGACGGGGGGCTAAATTGAATGCGTTCTTTCTTGTATAAAATTTCCAATTGTTCTTGGAGTTGTGTTCCACTGATCTATAAACGAGACTTTTATATTGCAACTTATTTTGCATTAATTTTATGTAAAATTTACTTCCTTTGCGGTGATAATTTAAATAAGCACGACTTATTTGATTTATGTACAATATTTTTGACTCACCTTTACTGCATGAAACCTTTATTTTCTATTTTTATTTTTCAAAATCTCATAAATTTTCCTTTTTTGAGCGCATGTTAAAAATATTTCCAAAGAAATATTGGACTTATTTCCATAAATCGTTATTATTCTTCAAAATCACTTTTGAGTTTTCGATAATTTTCATATGAAAATCAAACAAATGCACAAATTAAATGACAGGAGCGATCATCTTACTTTTCATCCTTTTATTCCAAATATGAGAACTTGATTTGGTCAGAATTTTTTTGTAAAATTTTTGTTTGCACGTTGTAAGCGTTAGGAGTTATGATATTGGGATGCATGGCAGTCAGTTAGTCAGTTTTAAATATATGGCATCAACGATTCACAGTTTTGTCTATTAAGATATTCCCGAGGGGAATATAAAACATGGTACTGAAAAATTAGATTTGTGTATCGCTTTTTATTTTAAACATGATAAACACACAAACCATATTATTAAGATTGGCTGTTGTATAACGTACCGAAATAGCAGTGTACCTACAGTTGCCATTATTTTCATGAAAAGATAGTGAACATATTTTATGGTTTTAACAAAATTCATTTATTAAAATTAATACGTAGTAATTTGTTGCCCAAACACTGATAGTTCAGATATACATATGTACATACATATTTTAATGTATAATACACTTCTGATATTTCTCTACAGATTGTATATTTTGTAGAACATCTTTTCTATTCGTTACAAATTCTTTAAATTCAGAACCATCCATTTCAAAATTGTATTGTACGATTAGAACAGACTTTAAAGTTTGCATTCTTACTTTTCTCTTCTAATTTTTGTAAAACATCAGGTGTTAAATTCAGAACGATCCGGAATTGCGTTTTATTTCCCAAGCCCAACTAAATTTTAAATATTAAAAAAAAAACACTTTCTCTTGGTGCGTTAAGACGCGGGAAAAGCAAAGAATAAACCAACTAATACCTCAGAAATTTAGTATTGAGTATTTTCGTTTTCGAAAAATTGTAAAATTTCAAATCACTTTTTGTGTGGATTTTTACGTAATTTTTAACGTGAGTAAATTCATCAAAGATAATATTATTGTTTATGATTAGTAAAATTTTAATTGATTTTATGTTTCTTGCTAAATATTGTAGTAAATAAAAGCTTTTGCAAAATGCATTCTTTGTTGTGGCTTTAGCTCAAAACATTCAACCTCGGATCTTTATGCCATACTAAACAAATACAATATGAGAATTTCAATATTGCATATGAAGAGCTAAAGCCACAACAAACATTTTTGATTTTTGTATGCATTTAGCAAAAGCTCTAATTGTTTCTAACGATTAGTTGGGGAGAATATCCCAAATAATAAATTTCAATATTAAGTATTTACAAATACATAATTATAGTATGCTTGGAATGTTTTTATACAAACAACAAACTACAACATACAATGCATTTTGCAAAAACTCTAATTGTTTCTAACGATTAGTTGGGGAGAATATTCCAAATAATAAATTTCAATAAATAATAATAATATAAAAAAAATAAAACAATGGACAAAAAGACAAAACGATTATAAAATTAACAAATATTTTACATTAAAAAAATTCTGAACAGGAGGCTAAAATAGTGTAATGACCACTGTAATAGTGAACGGTTGGCTACCGTACCTACAAATACCCCACAATCTCCAGACATGTATCCAAAACTATGACCATTGTGAGAGAGAAAGAGCAATCAGTAAAGCAAGGCAATATTTAAGGTCACAACCAAGGAGGAATGTAGGGAAATATTTCACCTTTAGACACCGTATAACTGGCTAACTCCATCTATGAAAGCGGTTCTCAAGCATGTCGAGAGAATACAACTGATTTTATTATTTTTAATTGTTTTCACTTAATGCTTTATTTTATGAGAGTATATTTTGGTACATACATACATATATAAATTTTTGAAGTCGGCAGGGCATTTTTATTATAAAGGATGATTTTTTTTATTGATTTTCTTTTTGGCAACAATGTTTTTGGCAGCTCAACTGTTTTTGTGTAAAATGTTACTGCTAAACATGTTCACTTTGGTCTATAATTTAACCATGAACCGACTAACAAACGAACATCGCTTGCAGACATGAATTTTATTATCAAAACTCATGTTCCATCACCTTCTGAGGAAATTTTGTGACATAATTTCACACCAAATTTACATTATTGGACATTAAACCACGAACACGCATACGTAGAGTGCGGATAGAGGAAAATATCGCCACTGTTGGTGATGACCGTCTTTTTTTAAACAAATCCAAAAGCTCTTAAAAATAACCCTTTATTATGTATAAAACGTAGAGCAGAAGTAATTTGATTTATTTTAAATTGTAAAATTGATGACATTTGTTGGAAAAAATTATATCGGTCAAATGAGCACTTCCTGAGTTGATGCACAACTGCGCTCATTTTATGGCATTTTGAATTGTTGGTCATAAAACATCTGGCTATTACCGAATTATTCTTCAATGTTAGCTTTTACAACTTGCAAGGTTGTTGTGGTAAAAAGCCCTAAAGAAAGAAGTCTGGTGCTGTTAGATCTGGCGATATGGACGTCCAGTTCAAATCTTTGAAACGAGAGATCTTTCGACCTGGAAACTGGTGTAACAAAATCTTCATCGATGCCTGAGCTGTGGCAGCGGTTACTCCGTGGATTCGGTTCATGTGGATTCTCTGTGCCTCAGAAATGCAAACTACATAGTTCTTTATATAATAACTTAAATGGAAATAGGGTTCGTTCGTTGCTCATTATCTGATACGAATTTACCCTCTTCTTTGTCAACTATGCAGTAGCAATAATTCCACGTTCTTGAGATGAGTATCGCACCATGGTTTGCTGACAACTAATACTCTGTACATCTACACCATAAATGGCAAATAACAGTGACATTTTTGCCCCATCTTAAAAAATAGCAGCCAATTCAAATTATGACATTACTTTCGAGCCGCCTTGTGTAGGAAAGGAATAAGTTAAGTTTACGTTCTGGGAGAGCTTTGATTTATGACACTTAGTGTATAAAGTACAATTTATTTTAGCTGCATTTTAAGCAGGTAATCATTTGTTGGATTTCGGTTATAACGAATAATGGTCTATAAGTAACGAATTCTCCGGTTTCAATAAATTTTTACAAATATTTCATAAAAAATATTACGGTTATAACGAACTACAGTCTTAGACAACTTTCGCTTATAACGAACTCCTTTCTAACTACCAAATACAAAAATGCTTGTAAACGTTTACGTATATAACGAAAAAGACAAAATCGCAAATTTTATTAAGTAATTTTCTAAGCCAATAAAATTAAAAGTTTGCTGGTATTTGGCAAAGTGATAAAATATAAAAAATAAATGAGTAATGCGAATAAATAAATTAAAATTTTAGATTCATTATTTGGGATATTCCAACTTTCATTGGTTGTTGTGGCTTTAGTTGTTTATATATCAATATTTCATTTCATCATCACTGATTTATTTTCCAAAATATTTTCCAAAATTAAATCTAAATAAATAAACCTAGTCATTAATATATAAAATTCCTTACCTACTTACATACATACTTTACAAGGACTATAACCATTATAAAAAATTTTTACATTTTGTTTGTACATCCATCTTAATATATCAAATTTAGATAAATTCCACAAAAAAAGGAAAAAAGGGGAGGCGCTTAATTTAATACTTAATATCTAATAAGATTTAAAAATAACTTACAAGTAATAAAATTAAGAATTAATAAAAACAAAAAGGAAAAAACACAATTTCATATTAAAAACGAAATAAAAATAAAAATAAAATTACTGTGCCATGTTATATACAGTATTTCTTAGGTCTAATGTTTTAATCCTCCTATGATAAAATAAGAGGTCTGCACCCTCGTAGAGATTTCCAGCCTCTCTAAGGGTCAAAAGATTCACAGGAGAGAGATACCTGGATAATTGAATGGCCTCCATATTCACCGCCCTGGTAAAACAGTCTCGTACAAGTTCGTTTTCTATCAAACGAGCACCTTCCAAGAATTTGATGGCTTTATCAACCATCAAGACATCGATTCTTCCAAAGTCAATGGCCCTATATATAGAAGGATGGCCTTCGGAATTCCCCATTGGGTCCGATATAGGGTTTGAATCCCATGCAACAAACCAATATCGCCCTCTCCCACCTCCTAAGCCTTTCCATGTGGGATGAGGAAATTCCAAACCAACATAGAAAGGCGTAGGACATAATAGGGCGAACTATTTGCCGGTATACTAACAATCGTTATCAAGACCACCCTTGCACTTCAAGACACTCTGGTATGCGCAGTAGACTTTTTTCGTCTTTACGAGAATTTTGTCAGTATGGTGATAGTATTCAAAGTTTTCATGGAAAGTGACTCCTAGATATGTCATTCTGTCCGAAATCCCTATCATATCTGTCCCGATCCTTAAACATGGTATAAAAGATCTACAATTTTTGTAAATAAATTTTCGTCTTCCTTTCAGCATCATGGCCACCCCACTTTGTAAAGTAGTTCGTCAGTACAGTCAAATATTCATTTACCCGTTGATTTACGGTCCGAGCTCTTGCTCCTGTCACAGCAATTAAAATGTCATCAGCATAAATCAATAAGAGATCCCCCTGCGGAGGCGGAGGTATATCTGATATGAAAATGTTGTACAAAACAGGACCTAATAAAGCCCCTTGTGGTACTCCGTATGTTTATATAAAAACAAACATTTACAATATGAGAATTCAATCATATATGAAAATAGCAATATATATAATCACATCGCCAATGAAATAACAACCGTGATTTTGATTATGAATTCTCATTGGTTTTTGAATAAATATACGAGGCTGAATGCTCACAATCCAGTTGAAATTCATTGACGATTTGGTTAGCGCCAATGAAATATCGAACAACAAACAGCAAAATTTTCAAATATACTTGTTTTAAAAACATTTCAATATTGCAAGGTCCATTTATAATGTATACAAATTGAATACAATAAAGTCGAGAATGCAATTGTCAAACTTCTTTATGAAAAAGTTGAAGTAAAAATTGTTCGATATGTTTATATGTAGAGTTTGACAGTCTTTTAACCAATCCCCTGGGCTATTGCATAGACCTTATAATGGGCCCTGCAATATTGCTAACGTTTATTTTTTTTGAAATAATATAAATATTTTCTACGATTATAATGAACTTCGTCTATAAATAGCATTTCTTAGATCGTTATAAACGAACTCCTCTGAATTTATTTAAGAAAATTATCACATCGCCATGAGAAAAGTCGCACCTCAGAACTGAACATTTATGAAAAATAATTGCGTAAATGATTTTCAAGAAAATATTTAACCTTTTACTAAAAATATATTGTTGAAATCCTTAAGGCTGTAAGTGATTTACAAAATGAGCATTGAAGTTCCAACGTGAACTATACGATACTCTTTCAGGATATTAGGAGATGTAAATAAAATATCTGCACCGTAAATTCTGATAACAAATTAATTCCAATGAAAGGAAAATTCTATGACTTTTAGTTCTAATATGGAAATATTTTCGGTTATAAAACGATTTTGTTTGGTCTAGTAATAGAACAGACTTGAAATATTTTAGCAAGACTGATCCATAAACTGCTCTCAACAAAACGTATAATGGAATTTTACGGTTTTTGCTAATTTTTATTAGATTTTGTTCGGTTTTTAATACATCAATCCAAATTTATGCGTTATTTTTAAATAAAAAAAACACATCCATAGATTTGATACGCAGCTACTGTATCGTCTTATGCGATTTATTGCGCAATGGATCAATTGCATAAACCGAGGTTTGGGTGTGTTCCTACAAAAATAAGTGGGTCGTCATTTGTCGTACTAGAGAATATTATTGAAAATAAAGTGATGTAAATGTGCGAAAAATTTAAAAAATTCTAAATTTTTTTAAGTCGGCTAAAAATGAAAATATAGTGGTGATGGAAAAAAATTCATAAAGTCTAAAATATTCAAGACATTGAAATCTTCATGGTCATAATAATTTTTTTGACAGAAGATTTCATTGCACTCTGGCGTTATCTTTGAAAAGCTAATGGATTGCGAATGAAAATCTATTAATTGATTCTGATGACGACCAAAATACTTAAAAGTGAATTTTGTGCGTTTATTTTTGTGTCAGTGGATTTCGAATATGTAATGCCTAAAATTCTCTGTGTTTCTCATCTATTTTTAGGCATCATGGACTCAGATATTTCTCATTTACTTCTCGACACACTTTCAAAGGAAAATGGTGCTCTCAAAATAAGTAGTTTAATCGTGCATTATTTATCTACAAATTTTGATTTCGAATATAAATGGCGTGATATAGAAAATGTAATGAAAATGTTTGTTACATTTTGCGAAAGTATATCTACAAAAGGCGATCAATTTGCTCAACTCTCTGAAGATGATCAGCGGTTTCTTGAGACGACATATAAAATTATGTATGATGAACAAACAAATTCAGGCAATTTTGAAATTATGTTAAAAAATATTGTATTAAAATCAGCCAATAGTTTGAAAAGTGGAATCATCTTAGACAACATATTAAGTTATATAAACAGATCTTTTGATTATAATATTCATTTGGATGCATTTTCTCATAGACTAAGAAATACGAGTATCAATGTCAATAGAAAAAAGTTGTACGCCTTAATTGAACGCATTTTTGTTCTTCCCTCTTCAGATATTGAAAATGCCATAGATACTATAATAAAGAGTGTGGATTTTGAAATTTTAGGTTATGCTTTTTGTGAAACGTCGAGTAGTATTTATTTCGATAAGTGCATTATTCTAAGTGATGTTATATGTAATAAAATGGACATCTCGTCCGATTCAATTTTGAACTCCTTCATGCCATCAATCGTTGTGGCTCTAAAGTCGAAGAGTGGAACATCACTTTTTAAAAAATGTTTACGAAATAAACATTTCTGTTCTAGTTTAAGTTTATTATTGAAAACCTATTTGAAGAATTTCAAAAATTGTCAAGACAGAAGTACTTATCTGTCATATTGCCAGATGTCTTATATCATGTACCTTAACTGTAACGAACCTAGCAACCGTTATTTAGATATTTTCACGGAATTAAATGAGAACAACTTTATGCAGGATTATTTAACAAGTATTAATATAATATTTAGCTGAAATATAAGATTATCTAAAATGATTTGTAATAATTTAAATTTCAATAAAATTTGATTATACAATTTTTCTACTTGTGTTTGAATTTTAAAGAAAGCAAACAATTAAATGGGTGATTGTTGAGATTCGGTATGAAAGAGAAAATTCTTAATTGCATTACAAGTTGCCTTTAAACTTCCCGGTAGTGTTTCTTAAGTAATTTGTATTATTATAACTTGTTTATAAATTAAAATTAATCTTTTTGAAAATGTGGCAGTGTTGGAACAAAAACCGACTGCAATACACAAATGGGGAAACAGTTTTTAGACGCTCTACATTTAAATTATTTCCACAAATATCGCCTAACTCGTTTATATTAAGCAAACGCGAGCTGTTTACTTATATACAAAAATAAACTAATCACCCCTATCGTAAATATTTTTCCCTCGAAATATTTTCCTTTTCCCTAAAGTTGCAATCGTGAATTATTTTCACGTAAAAAAACTCGTATGTTCGAAAAAAAATATGGCATCGCCAATTTTTAGTCGCGTGGGTTTCCCCCCCAAATTTTATGTAATTTTTTTCACAAACGTCTTGATTGGGAATAAAAAAGAAAGCGCAATGTAAGTAGTTTTTTATTACTTTTTAAAATAGTTGTTTTTAAAATAATTGTTTAATTTAATTTTTAAAAGGTTATTTTCTTCTGTATTTGGCCAACAAATCCACCCCGGACAAAGTTTGTTATCAAACATCCTTAAAACTTCTGCAAACATCTCATTAAAAGTAGATTGCGATACACCACAAGCTTCACAACTGACGGAATCGCTAACGACTTTCTATTTAAAAGCTGATTTGTTAACTCTGAAATGTTGTTGGAACCTACAAAGAATCTATTTATGTACATATGTAAGTACAGTATTTATCGGTTGTAAGCATTTCTGAAAATGCACGATTTTCGGTGCATATAAACGGGAAATGCAAATATAAAAACTCGTTTATATGCACATATGGTGCTTATAAAAAAACTCGTTTAAATGCATCAGCCGTGCATATATAAAAACTCTGATATTTGCATAAAGGGTGCATATAGATAGAAAGATGTTTAAATCTTTTATATTAGTTTTTATTAAAAAATATTTTCCCAAAAAAAAAATATATTAAATTCAGTATAATAAAAAATATTTTTGTACTACAGTGTGATTTCACTGAAATCAGTCTCTAGGTTAATAACATAAAAAGTAAAAATTTATTGCTTATTAGAATTGTCCCAGCAGTGAAGGTGAGTAGCGATTTCCAATTCTTCGATACATCCATTTTTGCTTGAAGAAAGCAACGAAAGCAATTAAGATATTCCAAGGCATTGCTTACAGTTGGAACTGGTACATATTCATCGTCGTCCTCGTCCTTGTTAGCATTATCGTCATCATCATTATTCTCGTCTCCGCTTGGCTGAAGCTCAGAAATGATTTCCTCCTCATTAGGTGCAGCATAACAAGGTAAATTATCGTCCAAACTTACAAAATTCTCAAAATCGGCTCCAAATTTAAAACTTGAATCTACTGGTATAACTATCTCATCTTCTCTGTCCTCCATCGATGGCACCTCATATGATTCGGAAACAAATTTACACTAAAAAGAGACGAAGAATCCTATTTACAAAATGGAAAGAATTTAGATTTGTAGATACGTATTCAGATTACCTTTTTAAAGCAGTTAAAGATGGTGTTCGGTGTTACCATTGAAAGCTTCTGCTTTATGGACAAACATATTCTTTTGTTAGCACTAATTTTCACTCGCGATTACTCATTTATTTAATAAGTAAGTAAAAAATTTTAATTTTATTTGGGAACACGCTCATTTACATTTTTATCTAACAGCTGACAGTGATGATAAATATTGATAGATAGGGATGATACTTCCGAATTCATCATTTTAGAACAATTTTGGTAAAATTTTTGCAAATTTATGAATGATGCATATAGAAGACATTTTTTCATGCAATTTATTCAAATTATATTAAAATTTTGCTGCATAAAAGCGAGAAATGCATATAAGCGAAATGCTTATAGAGGAAATTTCCCTGTATATTTTAAATTGCGACCTGAAAATTGCACGAACTTACATGCATAAAAACGGGAAATGCTTATAACCGACGTGCATATAAGCGATAAATACTGTATATCTGTACGTACTGCCAAGAATTATTCATGTTTTCACTTATATTGCGTCCGATAAACACAGATGATGCGCTACACCGACTTTCATATGCCGCCGAACACCTTTTTGATAAATTCCTTCTTCAAAAAGCGTAGACATGCTGCAGGCGTCACAACTGTGATGCATTTCTCAAATTTCGTTTTTTTCTTTTTTTTTATTGAATATTAATAATTTATTAAGACAATTACAAAAAATAGGCGTAAATAATAAAATTGCATCAATTCACAATAGAATGTTCGACTTGCGGCAGATCTTTATTTTATTCTCTAACAATTGGCGATGCCAAGTTATTGTTAATGGGAATAAAAAATTATTGTCTAGAATTTATTCCCTTGAGATTCACGATAAGGGTGAATATGAATCTGTAATAGAAAATTAATTAAATTAATAGTTAAGCCTTTCGTTAAAAGTAAGATGATTAAAGGTTTAGATTTAAACTTAAATCATGCTTATAATAACGAGAATTTAATTCTGCTATGCAACAAAATCTTAAGGTTATAACAACTGATTCTGAAAGTTTACATCTATAAATCATTATAGTTTAAGTTTTTAAGTTACGTTCCTTTTGAACATAGTCATAAGGACTCGGCATAGGATATCTTGTAAGCGATACGCTGTACGTAAAGATAAAGGATGTGTTCAGCACTTTTATGTTAAACAGCTCTAACTCTTCGCGATGTGGGTTTTATTTTGAAAAAAGCATATACTCATCTTGTGTTCTACAAAAATATTTCTCATAAAATTTCATTATGGGTCACTGAACACACCCCATACCTCTTAAATTCAACACCGAAAATATTACTGAAACTTAATATGCGCTTAAGGGTTAATTTCATGAGTATTCATAACAAGTAGTGAAATATCACACAAAAGTGAATTTTATGAGACTAGTTTATTATTTTATATTACAAACATATCTTACATAAAATTTCAATACATGTCACCATACTAAAGAAAGCTGTAGATAAAAATAATTTTTATTACTAAAACGACCTTCGTAGACTAGTAGGTAGTGTACTAGACTCGTAGTGCGAAGGTCCCAGGTTCGAATCCTGCCGCAGTTTGGAAAGGGAGCGCACAACAAGCCTTCACTGGCTTAAGTGTATGTCGTATGACATGTCAACCTAACCTAACCTAAAACGATAAAAGCAAATTTCGGTCTTTAGAAAAGTGTTTATTAATTTTTTAGCTCTAGGGAATTCTATATCACTAGAATAATAAAATTTTATGAAAAATATTTTTGTAGAACACTTCAACCCCCTTCAAGAAAAGAGTCAAAAAAGACCCATAACGCGAAGAGTTAGAGGGTTAAAATGTCCCACAAAAATTTTCATTGTCTTTATCCTAAAACATATCGTTTGCAAAATATCAGGTGCCGAGTTATTAATTTCATTTTGCAAGTTCTCTAACTTCCAACTGTCAAAAAATTCTCTTTTTGGGTCTCTCGCTGCAAGAGATTTGGAGTACGCAGACAACATTTTGCACAAAATGATGCAAAATATGTGTACGCAGACAGACCTTATAACTACAAAAGGGATAGAACTTACACAACTCCCTAAGATGAATCACATGTTTGTTTGTTTCTTTGGTGCCTTCTACTGCAATCAGTCGTTAGAACAAAATGTCGAAGTCGAAGACGGTATTCGCCAACGGCAATAAGTTGCAATTTCCTTGATATTATAACATATTCTCAACAAAGTATTGCTCCCATTAAGAAGGGTACTTCATCAAGCACTTTCTATTTTTAAATCAAACAAGTGTTGCAAGATATTATTGGAGTTTTTTTTTAATAATTTGCAAGTCCTATCGATGCCATGTCCGTGCAAATGTCCGGCGCGGCTTTCCATTACTCTGGCACATAAATCAGGGTGAATTTAATCGATAGCAGGGGTTGTGTTGGCATAGATATGCAAATTAAGAAAAAATCCAACTGTGTCATTTCCAGTTTACCAGCCAGTTTGCATCACCTCCATATTTGATGACCATACCCTCTATTCGGTCGTGCAGAATTTCCAATGTGGTATGAGCTGTGTGATACGTAGCGCCGTTGCCGTCCATATAATACAATTTAGGCCTAAAGAAGTTGATAACCATCGGCATAAAAATATGAATCAATAATGTCGCCAGCCCGAAATCTACAGCAAATAGTGACCTTTACGGGATTAATTGGACGCTCTTGGATCTCATGTGGATTAGTAGCGTACCCATTCATCCAGAAATGTAGAATGATTTTAGCGAGCATAAAATGGGCGAGCGCTCCAATTGTTTCCCCAGCAGAACACCCATTTTGATAAAATAATATTATCATGTAGACATGTTGTTGAATACTACATCAGTCCATGGTGATTGAATAATTTACAGCCAATTTGTCAGATGTAGCTTCAACAATATGGCCGCTATTAACTGCAAAAAGTTCGGAAGTTCCTATTGAAACACCCGATATATTTTTGTCACATAAATCTACATCAGCAATATCCATTCGTATTACTTAGGCAGGAATAATTCCACACGATCATCAAGGTACTCGTAAACAACTCATGAGAACATTGCTATACCATATATTCTGAGCTTGTCACCTTTCAACCGAGTAGGAGCACAGCGGATGTTTTTACGCTCTTAATTTTCTTTTGAAAATATCTGGTGAAGATGAGTGCAATAGGGTAATGTAATAACAAACAACAAGTAAATCAATAAATTTCTCTAAGTGGAGAGGAACAGTAAGTAAGTAACTGTGATCTTCACTCAGCAAAAAAAGAACATATCTCCATAAATAATTAATTATTTGTTGCTGACACCAAGAATACACCGAATAATAAATTTAATAAATAAAACATATTTTCGCTTATTATAATTGTCGACGTGATACCAAGAATTTGTATTGGCAATTTTAGGATTGTCAGATGTGGCGGCTTTTAAAAGCAGGTGCCGAAACATTTGACGAATTTTCGTTGTTATTGAAATAAATTGTTGGGTAGTAAGAGGTTTTGAGCAGTGGGTGCAGTTTAAATATTATATTTCGTTAATATCAACCGCTGAAAATGACAAGAATGCTCAAAGCACTTGCAATGAATTATATGATATTTCCAGGACCGATTGTTAACATAACGCATCACTTAAACCTGCAATATCACTCTGATAGCATGGACGTAGAAAATATGCACGAATAATTATCCTCAAAAAATAAAAACTTTTTTAAGGCTTCGTATTTGAATGGTATTGAAATTAAGGCAACTGGTTAATCACGTTAAGCTCAGCTTAACGTGATTTTTGGTGAAAGATTTGAAAATGTTCCCCTACAAAGTGCGAAGTATTCACGAATTGCTGATCGTCGACAAGGTTTACTTACACTGCTATACTCTGTTAAGCGACGAAGCTCATTACTACTTATAAGGTTAAAGATAACAAAAAAATTTTGCGTTTCTGGCTGGATACATAATCCACATGAAATGCATGAAGGGCGATTGGTTCCCCTCAGAGTGACTGCTTGGAGAGGCATTCGCAGTGATAATGTGATTGGCCCTTATTTTTTAAAGACGACGATGCTAAACGAGTTTTTTTTGTTGCAAATTGTTGGATTACATCTCGATCATTGCTGGTTTCAACAGGACGGAACAAACGCTTATACGGGTCGAGTGATCCCCAGTTTTGGAGATTTGTACTGCCCGTACAGATCGAGAGATCTAACGGCACAAGACTTCTTCCTCGTGCTTACCACAACAAACCATTAACCTTGAAATCTAACATTGAAGAAGGTATCGCCAATTTGAAGCCCGATGAGATGTTTTGCGAGAGCAACAATTCAAAATGCCATAAAATGAGCGCAATTATGCGTCAAATCGGGCAAAATAGAGGAAAACTTAGGAATACGAATTGTAATATTCGTTACATCACTAACGAATTTTTTAAAATAAAAATTATTACGAATTAATATTTTTTTCCATTTACTGAATGGTTTTATTAATACTTTATATATTTTTTTTAGGGATTAAAATTTTCTCGTGAATTTTTCGAATACGAATGTTATGAAATAGACATTAATTTAGGAATATTCGCTACATCACTAACACGAATAACTTAAGAGTTGTTTTGTTATTTTGTTTTTAAACATTTATTTATAGTCTTGTTTACATTAAATTAACCACCCGCGAACATTTTGATGTGAATGTCTAATAAAATGTGTACGAGTATGTTTGTATGTACCCAATTGATCAAATCGACGTAGAAGATAATGTTCGGTGAGGTTTGCAAGCGACAATCCAAACGAAATTATCGTTTACGTCAATATGAGCGACAAAGTTTTGCATGTTAGAGACTGTGTGTCTTCTGTCAGGGAAATAAGAGACAATGTCTTTAATATTGTCTGCTTTCAAAAACTTATAGCGACAACATCTTAAATGTTGTCTGTAATTAAATTCGCTTAATGTTATTATGACGCACCTTGTCTTATACTCGTATGTTTTCTTCTATCAGTTAAAGTTCACGACAATACGGCAATGCCTTCAGTTTCGTCTATAATAGCGACATTTTTTTCCATTACACCTCTTGGGAGCACATGGTTTCCACAAAGCATCTCCATCTTAAACGATTTGTTGCAGTTGTTTTCGCGTCTCAATAGTGACATTTATGTGAATATAAATAAAAAATTTGGGAAAACTAAATTTTTGACTAAAAATCCCACTGTTGGATATTCTGACCACTGACGGTCATAAGGGAGCAATAAATCTTTCATGGATATACATTTTTAACCGCTTTGCTGCGGTTTTTAATAATCCTTTAAAGAATTTAAAAATATTTATATCTAAAAAAATGTACCTGCGCTTCCTTTCGATTAAGTGCCCATGTTCTAAAATATCATAATTCCACTTGGAATACGCACCTCAAGCATTCTAGTGGTTAACAGCGACTTGTTATACTCTTAGCAGAACAGACATAATCGGTTCATGTGTGGGACCTTAAGTTTCTAAATGTATCTTCACACAAAAGTTGGGTCAATATGACCTCGGATGTATTTTTAAAGTTTTCACGAAGATATATTTTTCATGTAAAATTTATTAAAAATCTTTGCTATAAAACTAAGCTTTTTTAAATTCGAATGTGTGTGAAGATAAATTGCAATTCAACTAGTACGGACAAAAACCCTATCTTTAGCAGAGCCGATTTCGTAGTGTAACAGAGCTCTGTTAACCAATTAACAGTCATAAGGAATTTAAGGAAATTTGGAAAATCTAGGATTTTTGACCCGATATATAATCAACAACTTATATGGTAGAAGTGGTACTCCAAAGACCTTTTGAATAAATGTAAAATCAAAGGACATGCCATTATTAGTATTAATTTTTTTAAAGAGAAGAAACACTCAGGCAATTAATTCCTACTACTTAAAGTCTTAGTTCTTTGAGAAAGGAATAGTGTTGAGAGGGGATATGCGATGAAATTAGAAATCCCAATTCTTATGCAATTCTGTTATTAAGCGTTTTAATATTTGTTTGTGGAAATGTAGCAGCGCCTCTAGTGTTAAGTAGACGCATTAACATTCTTATGATGTATGTGTAGCGATTTTATTAATTGCTTTACTTCGTCGACGATTATGCTAACATTACCGACGAAGAAGGGCGCTGTGATGTTCATTAGTATAGAAGAGTAAGAGGAAAATGGCGAGTCATAGGTATGTATGTCTCACTATTTAGAAATAATGCTCCGGACGGTTCTCTAAGTGCAAGATTAGGTCGTATATCTGAAATAATTTTTGAACTTTGATAAAAGACATACTTTTTTGAAATTCCTTCGTATCTGCTTCTTAGAAAACTGTCTGGAGCACCATTTCTAATATGTAGTGCGATATACCAATAACTCTCTACTTTTCCATAATGGCCACTAATCTTTTCTTGAAATTTAAAAAAAATAGAACTTTTTCAGTTATACGTTACTATATGTAATCATGGATTTTAACTATTGTACTACGAATGTAAAAATCTTAAGTAAATATGGGCATATACAATGTTGCGCAAAAGTAATACCATAATTTGACCTGGCTGCTATTTTTTATAAATGAAAAAATCTATTTGCAAGTGTAAAATTTATGAACAAATTGGAAAACGTTATTTCGCTCAAATGGCCACCTCACGAGTTGATGCAAAATTGCGCTCGTTTTACGACATTTTGAATTGTTTTTCGCAATACGTCTGACTCCAAATTTGTGATTTTTTTTCTTTTATTCTTCAATGTTTGATTTCAAGATTGCAAAGTTCGTGGTGTATTGTGGTAAGCGCGAGATTTTAAAAAGCCCCAAAGGAGAAAGTCTGGTCTTTTTACATCCAAATGATTAATTGTTTGAGCACATGAAACATGACGCCGACGAAATTCACGCTGCGTTGGAACAACAGACTGAAAATTTACACGTAAGCAGTAACAATACTTCCACGTTCTTGAGGCGTTATCTGTCCATGGCTTTCCCCCCCGGGGGGCACGGTTAATATATCTTGTCTTGGTGGCTTGGTGCTGTGCTTCCTGGGGTATAGGGTTATCAGGTTTCCGGACCTAGGCCTTTTTGTTGATAACCCCTAAAAACTTGTGTGTTGCTACCCAATCCCTGAATCAACAGGGCAACGGGAGCGCATGCAAGTAAATTAAAGGTGAAAGTGGGTTCGCTCGCTCGTCCGGTAAGTGGGTAATATGGTCTTTCCAGACCTCGACCTTTGGCCAATTACCCCTTGAACTTAATATGTTACTACCCAATCTCTGGATATAACAGGGCAACGGGCGTGCATATAAGATATTTAAGGAAGTAGCTCTGCCTATGCTTGTCTGGGTAGATGTGCTACCGATACCTCAGGTTTGCATGAGACCTAAAATCGGAGGTGTTTTTAACACGCGGCTGACCAGAGTCCCATCTGGTGCCACGGGAACCAGTAGCCCCTAGGACGTGTCCTAGACTGGTTATTGGTGAGGCCCCTTCGGGGATCACGTGGTGGCTGTGGTTAAAACCCAAAGATACGCGGGAAGAGTTATGGGTCAGATGAGTCTGTCTGCAAGATGTGCTAGTGACTGATTGTAGATGCTCTCTTCAGGCCATATATCTCTAGGTGTTGTTGCTATTCGACAAAGCTACCCTGATGTTTTGCGGTTGGCGAAGCCTGAGGTAAGATGGGGGCACTATTTTGCTGTCGGGCCATTGGGGTAGTAGGAGGTTAGATAGCTCCAACACTTCAGCAAAGTGTCTTTACATTGTTCTGCAGCCTGTACAGAATTTGCTACCAAGTCGTCCCTGTTAGGGGCACATGTGGTACCGCACTCTGCATGTGCCTCTGAAAGGGATGACGGGACGGTGGTGAACGGCTTTATTCACCCAGTGCGAAGAGCACCGTCAGGTAAGGCCTTCGGGCAGGTACTGACGTAAAATCTTTGACATATTTGTCCATGGCGTGTTGACAACGAAATCTCTATATATATGCATCATAAATGTCAAAGCACAGTGACATTTAGAGCCACCTGCAAAAATTGCACCCAACTCATCGCAGTGAATCGTAGGGCTAAACATACGAAAAGGGAAGGAAAATTTGAGAATAGATAACATTTTAATACTTAATACATACATATATTTGTTTAAAAAAGTTCTAAGAGCATATTTTTATTTTATTTTAAAAATTATTTATTTATTTATTTTTGTGACTGTAATAGAATTTATTTTGAGACTAAAAATATTTTGCGTTTAGTTTAATGGAGCTTCGATAAATGGCGTCGTTGACGATTAGTATGCAACTACATGTATATATCGATTATATGCTCGTACTCGTCGACGAGAAGGTGAAGTTTATTTTCATTGACTAAAAGGTCAACGATACCATGAGCGACATTGTCGCTTCTCTCATGGCCATTTGTATGAAAATTTCGTGGAGCATTTGTTTGAGCTGTCCATAATATATATTTAACGACTTACAGAGGTCTTGTATCCGTCTCTAAAGCTGTGTTAAAAACTTGGCCAATTGGGATATGTGTCACAAAGGAAATGTCTGCATGCATACGTACATGTATACATACATACATATATACATGTACTATATGTATCCTTATTATCCCTATTTATGTTACACTTATTAAATTGAACACTAATTAAAAGCTTACAAAAAGCAACAACAACAAAAACATAATAAATAAAACATAAATGGAAGGGCGTCTGCAAAAGTTCCTCAAGAGGAGATTTTAATTATTTCCTTTTCTCCATCTCCTATGAAGAAGGCATGCGGTGCATGGAAAGACAAGTCTGCTGTTTGAATGTATGTATGTATGTGTGCATTTGGAAAATAGAAAATCACTCATTTAAAGAGTTGTTGTTGTTATTGACACACTGTTGTGTTGATGTTGTTAATAAAACCCAATTTAAAGTAAATGAGAATAGTCTGTCAATCAGTCGTCTTTCGTCCTGGAATAAATACTCCTCCTATAACGCAGTTTCTTGAGTTTTTTTAAACATATTTAAGTATGTACATACATACATATGTATGTATGTACATAAGTGTGTTTGCACTTACGTATTTATTGATGTTTTTAATTCCTTTAGATAGTGGGAAATCACAGTGGGACTTCTATATTTAAGGGAGTCTACCATATACGAATTATTTTTGTATATAGAAAATTGATCTTAATTAATTTATAAAATTACATTTCACAGAACAGGACTATTTCGTTAACGAAATGATATTTAATAGCATGGATGTTTTCATTCTTTTGAAGAAAAACTAAAATTTCTTAATACACTTACACATAGACATATATATGTATGTGTGTGTATATGTGTAATGTTGATTACGACATTATTTATAATATTAAATATTATTTTAATATTGCCACTGCTATCACTATTATCAAAATTACATATTGTTATTGTTCTAATTTTTTATATATTTTATTTATTTATTATTTTTTGGGAAAATGCGTTACGCATCTAACGAATCGTCATTTGTTGTTGTTTGCCGGACTTTTAAAAATGTTTACCGGGTAAAAACCCCGCTTATATCTCTTGGGATATTTTGACCACCTTGGTACCGCTCTCGCATTACTTCGAGGTGGATCCCTTTTTTTCTGTTCTGGCTACATAGATGACATCGCAGCAGTTATCATAGCTAGGAACACGGACGATGCTCAGAGGAGACTCCGACAGGTGATGATAAGAACCAGGGGCTGGCTAGACTCACATGGACTGGAGCTAGACACACACAAGACGAAGTTACTGTTTTTCATAGAACGCCAGATCCTAACCGAGACAGAAATGGAGTTCGAGGATGTTTTAATAACCACCAAGGAGAGCGCGACAGCAAATATTGTGTACAAGATGACAAGTGATGTGGAAACGTAGGATGCAGTGTAAACGTATATCGAGTATGTGCTTCGGACTAAGAAGAAGGATCTGGATAGAGCGAACAGCAACTTGGTATAGTTTAGGAAAGCGATTGCTAAGCTATTAAAAAAAGTGCAGACCTGGACGTATGCATTATAAAGGTGGTCTTCTGACCAAGAAGGGAGCCACATCGAAGTAATGCGAGACGAGGTGGGTATTTAGTCTGTATGCCCATATGGTAGAGCCCGATATATCATATTGGATGACGATCCACTATGAATGCAGGAATGCGATTCCCCAGCTCGCTCTCAAAATTATTATTATTATTATTATTATTGTTATTATTTTATTTATCTCCTTTGAGGGTTTGTACAATAATATCAGTCGGTTTTACTACGTAACAGGACTTAACATTAGTCAACAATATATACATAATATATTTTATAGTATACTTAGAACTAGTATATGCAAGTATAAATTATATACTATATCGTATAATTTTCAGAATTTTAGCAAAATCGCAGCCTACAATATTCCCACTATATCGAGGCACCCATAAATGCGCGTACTATAGTTGTTGTCGCCAGGATTACTGCTTTCTGAATAGTTGCCACTTTATTTTCAATACCCAGAATTGCCAGGCTTTCGTGCAACGATTTCGGTATAGTTCCAATGGTCGAGACAATTATCGGGACTATATCCACTTTATCAAGATGCCACATACGCTTCACTTCTTCAGCCAACTGCTGGTACTTTCTTTTCTTTTCTGCGTAATATTCCAGCATGTTGTGGTCATTAGGTACTCCTATGTCTACAAGAAATGCTTTAAAATTTCTCTTGTCTATATATATGATGTCTGGTCTGTTGCATGTGACAGTTCTATCTGTAAAGATTGTTCGATCCCAGTACATCTTATAGGTACTATTTTCTAGAATCACCTCTGGAGTGTATCTATAGTATGGCTTTTCGTCATTTACGAGTTCACTTTTTAATCCTATGGCTTGGTGAATAATTTTTGCCACAAGATTGTGCCTATGTAAGTATTCAGTACCTGCTAAGCTTTGACAAGCGCCTGTTATGTGTTGTATTGTTTCAGGTTTCTGTCTGCATCTTCTGCAACTGTCTTCTTGGACTCCACTTTTGACAACGTTTTTCAGGTAATTCTTCGTTGCAATTACTTGGTCTTGAATCGCAACCATGAACCCTTCTGTCTCTGCGAAGATGTTGCCCCTTGTAAGCCACATATTTGATGTCCTCATGTCAATATGAGGCTGTTCAAGCATTTTCGGATGGCGTCCGTGAATTGTCTTGCTTTTCCATACCTCTCTTAATTGGTTCACGTTTATATCTTCACTACTTGTTTCTGCGATTTGCAGCCTTAAAGGTGTGTAGCTGTCGTCCGCGTTGCAGATTGTCTGATGGAGCTCAGAGTTCTGTTCTCTAAAATATTGTTTTAAACTCTTCACTTGATTCTGATGCAATTGTGATATATCTAAGATACCACGTCCTCCAACAGTCCGTGGAAGGTAAATCCGTTCGGTCGCAGATCCTGGGTGATGAATTCGAAACTTGGTGAATAGCTTACGAGTTTCACGATTTATAATTTCTAGCTCCGTTTTCGACCATTTAATAATGCCAAATGTAAACGTGACCACGGGCGTTGCAAATGCGTTTATGGCTTTCATCATGTTTCTTCCATTAAGGCACGATTTGAGAACATGTTTAACTCTCTGTTTATATGTCTCTGAGACTTTCTTTATTACATCAGGTGGTTACACAGGTGGCTATTTAAGCGATATATTTTTTTCAATTAATGTCATCAATTTTACACTTTCAAATAAACTTTTTGTGAAACCACAGCTGTTTTTTTTCATATATAACAAAATGCCAGCCAGTTTAAATTATGACATTACTTGTGCGCCACCTTGTATGTTTAAAAGATCGTTCGACTTTCAAAAACAGCTGACTGCAACGTAAGGCATCAGGGATGGCGAACTTGCTATATATTACTGTTCGAATATGATAAAACTGTGTTAAGTTCTATTGTTGCATACTATGGAACTGAAGAATTTCATGTGGCGACAAGTGAAATTGAAAATAATAGTGGTAGAAAATAATATTAATTAATTTAAAAAATTGCGACAGTTTTTTATATTAAGTCTTAAGAGCGAAATTCGATTTTCTAAAATGACTCGATAAATTTAAATATAAACACGCAATTAGTAGAAAAGCCATTAGTGTAGGGCTGTTATTAGTAAAAGCTATTTCGATAGAATCACAAAAGTTTCGATAACGTAGATACTCAATTCAAAGCTCTTAATAATGTCGAAATATTAAAAGCTTGCAATAATTCTCAAATAGTAGCGACTTTTAGATAAAAGTTGTTGAAAGAAATAATGAGCCAAATGAATGAATTAATGTTTGTATGTTGTCAGAATTTTGACGGAAGTAAGATGACACTGCGAATCCCATTCCTGGCGTGTATTTGGCTTTATTTGTTTATAAAACACAGTGAACAGCACTTAGTTGAAGAAAAAAAATCTTACAGTAGCACCAAGTTATTTATTATTAGAATAAATGTACTCAAGGAAGTGGATAACGTTTTGGAAAAATAATGATTCAAGCTAAAGTAGGACGGCAAAGTAGCAAAATATGGTTTGGAAATCGGTGTAAAAGACTTCTTTGTCATTGTTTTGTAGACATCCACTGTACATCCTTTTTAACCGGCTTCAAAAAAGTAGTAGTTATATATTCATTATTTGGTGTGGTGGCGAGGAACCTTGCTAATCTTTGATTCCTACTTTTTTGGCGGCTGCCATAATTTTATCCTCTTTTACAGGTGGAGGGGAGATCAGTTAATTTTAAAACTCGGAAAACCTCCAAATGATACAACCGCTCATACAACATGTTCAAGTTGTTAGAAGAGTGTGTGTGTGTTTTTAAGAGAAGTTACACTCAGGCAATTAATGCCTACTACTTAATTTAAGGTATTACTTCTTTGTGAAAGGAGGAGGTTAGGGAGGACTGGTGGTGAAATTAGGTGACAAAGAGAGAAAGAGTGCGTTTTTATAGCAGAATTGCACCGCCTCTGGTGTTAATTTTATTAATTGTTTTACTAATTAATTATTAATTGTTTTAACATTACCGACGAAGTAGGTCGCCGTGATGTAGTGCACATTAGCTAATGTAAATCAGAAAAAAACAAGATGTTGATGACGGATGATGGGATCGAGCCTAGGTTTGTAGTCAACGCACTAACTACTTCAGTTAACAGCACCCTCTGTTACATTCCTCCTGATTTCAATTTTTTGAGAATCATTGCCCACGAATTGAACCTGCGATCCTCGAACGGCTACCCTCGTACACCAGTTACTACAACTTTTTCAGTTGAAATTGAGAAAATACAAATTTACAACGAGAAAAATTAGCTGATGTTGAGAAAACACAATAAGAAATCCAAAATAATATTGCGAAAATAAAATTTGATAATAAAAAACCAAGATTGATATTGAGAAAAAACAATTTGATTATAACAAATCTAAACTGATATTGCGAAAAAATTAATTGAAATTTTGACAATGAAAATTGCGTACAGTGAAAGCTATTCTACTTATTTAATTTTATAAAAACGCATTGATACTCGATTAAAAATTTCTAAAATTAAAAGAAATTTTTAAGTGTTGGTTTCCGAGTATTAATTTACATTTTCACAATTTTAATTTGTTATTTCTCAAATATTAATTTCGATTTTCTCAATATTAATTTTGATTCCTTATTTCTTAGCAATTTGCGAGAGCACCCTTTTGGTTTTAAATCTTTTTTGCGGAAAATGAACGCAGAAAATTATTTAAATTGCAACAAAGTAGAAAAAAACAAAAATCAGGAAAAAATTACTTCCGTGTAAAAGAAAATAAAAAATGTGATTTTGAACATAAAATCAACATTATTAATTGAACTGGTTCTTCGATATTTTGTTCCATTTCAAAATAATCATTATTTTCAGTTCCTAATAATTTGTTTAATTTGTCCGTTAAATGTTTTCCCACTTTTTATTTTAACTACGATTTGTATAAAATGTGGCAAACTCTTTCGTCTATTTCGGGACTACGAGGGAAGGTCAGTAAGACCGGGTGGGGAAGATGAGGGAGTAATTCGTAGTAAAATTCATGGAATTTCACCATGGAAGCTATACATGTGAGCTCCCTTGCATTGTTCTGGAGGAAGAGAACTTTTTTCTTGGCCAAATGTGGTAGTTTTTTGAATCCTCATTAATTCGACCCAATAAGTTGGTATAATATTCTTCATTGATTGTTTGGCACTGTTGAAGGTGGATTATACCGCGTGCATCCTTAAAACGGTCGCCATGACTTTGACTCTGGTGTATTGTGGTGGATCCATTTTTCGTCAACGATTACGAAAGAGCGCAAATCCACGTCCATATTGGGATTTAACAACGCCTAACACTCCTGCGAAGTTGTCACACGTTTACGTTTGTGGTCGATTGTGGGCAAATGTGACACCCATATTGCGAAAAGCTTTCTAATACCCAAGTGGTCATACAAAATTGAAACCACACAATCATGTGATATGCTTTTGGCTTCCACAATCTCTCGCACTTTCAATCGGCCAACACCATATAGTGATTTTGTGCAATTGTTTCGTGCGTAGAGACCTCAACTGGTCGTCCAGCACGTTCGGCATATTCCGTTCTTCTACGGATACAAAGAAATTAAGTAAAACACTTTTTTTAGATTTGAAATTGACGATGTAAACTTTCCATAGTGCGAGTGTTTATCGAGTGATGGTTTTTTCCATTTTCTCCTTAAATCAGGCGGTAGTCTGCTATGAATGGTGCAGCTTGTTCAAATTTTGACAGAAGTCAACTGACAGATGCCTGTTGCAAGGAGAGCAGTGTTACCCTTATTGACCCGCTCTTGTATTGATACGATGTTTATTTTTAGTTCATGTTACATTATAAATACAATGAAAATAAAATTTTCGTTGTGCTCGAGGCTCGACTAATTATTTGAACTGCCTGTGAACAAAAATATGTTGCATATGTTTTGTTTTAAAAGTTTAAACTTCTTTATTTGAAATATCTCCTTTAGATAATTAATTTTTATTTTGCATTATTACTGCCATAACAAATAAATCCTTAAGTCCAATTACAAGTGTTTAACATTTTTCTCTTTTTCAATTTCATTAAATTTTTTAATTGCAAATTTTTGTTGTCATTACGCTATTAATTTGGTTTTATTTCCTTTTTGTATTAACGCCAAAACATTAAATTTAATAAAATAAAATTAAAATAGCATTGCATAAATTTTACACATAATTTCACTACTTGAACTAGAAATTAAATGTTTAAGTTATTAATTCTACTTAATAAATATTGAATGTGTAAATAATAGTTTTGATTTATCATTTAGTTGAATATTTCTTTATATATAATTTTAATATATTACACTGTACAACAAAAAAAAAAAAAAAATGGTGCTACCGGCTGATCCTGATAGATAAACTAAAAAACAAAAACAAACAAAAAAGAAATGTATGTGTAAGTGTATCGGAATTTTGAAAGTTTACGTCCGTTCGTTCATTTCAGGAGGAGCTAAAATTCTTCCTTTTGCACATTGGTATGGTGTAATCTTATGGCCCTTAAATTCTAGGTGTAAGATGTGGGTAACAGTTTTATGTTAAACACTACTTTAAATAAGTTTTTGTCGAACACTTTAATCCTCTACCTCTTCGTGTTAACCCACTTAATCCATGATGTCCCTTTTCTTAAAAGTGGACAAAAACCTTCCCTTAAATAGATATATGCCCGTCTGAAGTGTTTCACTAAATAATATTTTTCTTGAAATTCTAATATAAGTTTTTAAAAATTCAACTTTAATGGCGGAAATAGGCCAAAACTTAAACTACGCTTAAGGGTTAATATCGCCCTTATTTGCAATTTTTGTATTAATTGTAATCCTTAAATTTTAGGGAGAAGCTATAATTAGAAATTTTATGGAAAACTCTGCGGAAATAATTTTTGTAGAATATTTCAAGCCTCTTCCTCTACATTTTAACCCCTTAAATATATGATGTATGGGACTTTTTTGTACCTTTTCCCAAAGGTGAGAGAATAGATATATGCCCGCCTGAAGTCTTAAACTAAACAATATTTGTCATAAAATTCTTATATAATTTTTCTAAAGCTAAACGCTAGAAATGAATCAAAACTTAAAATATATAAATATTATGGGTTAATATTCCCCTTATTTACACTTAATTCTTAAATGTCCTACAAAATTGAACTTTAGAGAAATGCTTTATGTATAATTTTATAATAATTCGCCTAAAAAAGGAAACTATAGATGTAATATATATTAATAAAATGTTTAGAGTAAGTTTAGACAAAAATATCCCATGTCGCAAGGAGTTAGGGGGTTAAAATGCAGAGTTAGGGGACTAAAATGTTCTACAAAAATACTACTCGCGGTGTTTTGCATAAAATGGCCAATTACAGCTTATAGTACCTAAAATTTAAGGATTACAATTAGTAGAAAAATTATGAACAAGTATGGAATTAACCCTTAAACACCTTTTAAGTTTTGACTTACTTCTGGCGGTCGAGTTGAGTGTTCAACTTTTGCGTATTCAAAAACTTATCTTAAAATTTTTCAACAAGTATTTTTGTAGGATATTTAAGCCCACCTTATCGCTGTTTAAGGCGAGTTTTCAGTCCTCTTTCACGACAGGGGACAAAAACGACCCAATTATCGAACATTCAGAGAATTAAAATATAGAGTTAGAGGGTTAAATTTGTCCACAAAAATGTTTCTCGTAGTTTTTCATATAAAATTGCTGTTACAGCTCATGCCTAAAATGTAAGGATTACAATTAGTAGAAAAATTATAAATAAGTATGGAATTAACCCTTAAACACCTTTTAAGTTTTGACTTACTTTTGGCGGTCGAGTTGAGTGTTCAACTTTTGCTTATTCAAAAACTTATCTTAAAATTTTTCAACAAGTATTTTTGTAGGATATTTAAGCCCACCTTATCGCTGTTTAAGGCGAGTTTTCAGTCCTCTTTCACCAAAGAGGACAAAAGAGACCCAATTATCGAAGATTTAGAGAATTAAAATGTAGAGTTAGAGGGTTAAATTTGTCCACAAAAATGTTTCTCGTAGTTTTTCATATAAAATTGCTGTTACAGCTCGTGCCTAAAATTTAGGGATTAAAATTAGTACAACAATTGTAAATAAGTATGGAGTTAACCCTTAAACACATTTTACGTTTTGACTTATTTCTGGCAACGATCAGTCGATAGAACCTTGTTATTGAAAACTAGTTTGATTTTGTTGTACAGTGTTATTTACTACTTTTTTGTTATATTTTTTGGTATCCACTCTGGTTCTAATTTTCGTTTTTTCTTATTACAAATTTAGTATTCCGTTTTCTTAATAGTAACAAAAACAATTTAAATTTTGAAAACAATATTCGTTGATATACTTTCCTCGTTCATTTGCTTTAAATGCTCGCTCGCACTTGGCGTAATTAAAAAAAAAACTTAAACGTAGACTCTCAGTTCTTCAATTCTCAGAGCCCCATTGCCATTTCGAAAATTTATAAAAATTCTCGAAACGGTTCATCGAAGTTGTTGTTATCGCCGGTTGAGTCGGCATAACCGTTCATTAAAATTGCTGTTTGTTGCAGTGATTGTTGCTGTTGCTGTGGCGGCGGCTGCTGCTGTGGCATCAATATTTGACTATGATTCGATATCATGACATGATGCGGCTGATGGTGCATATGATTAAGTGGCTGATTTTGTTGTATTTGTATGGTAGTTGTTGCTGTTGTTAGCGGTTGTGTTTGGGGACCTTGGTGTTCAGGCAAGAGGCTGCAGTTGTAGGCATTACCACCGTTAGAGCTCAGTACATCATCGTAACATGTTGGCAAACCCACTAGGAGACTACCATTGCCCACCACACCACCGGGGTTAAGACCCAGCACCGTATTGGTGTCTGCTTCATTCACAACATTGTTGGTGTTGGTGGTGTCAGCACCGTTGCCATTCATCAGAACACCATTAAATTCGAGGGCGGATTCTTCATTGCGTTTCGCTAATATTATGTGGGTCAGATTTATAATGTAGTTCTTGGCCAAGGTAAGTGTTTCGATTTTCGATAGTCTACGTTCCATTTCCACATGAGGTATCACTTCGCGCAGCGACTGAAATCAATCAAATAGAGAAATATATTTTAATTTTATTTGCAAAATATTCAAATTATATTGTGAACATATTAATGATATTGAATAAATAATTTAAAAATTTCTAAATTTATATTGAAATAATATCTCTATATCTGTTGACCTTTTATAGCAATTTTGATTAAAATATTGTTCAAGCTCAAGGTCTTATTTAATGGTTAAAAAATTTTATTTGAAATTATCGATATTTCGATTTTTCGAATTGAGTATCATCTTCAGGAGAATTCTGAGCTTTCCTGAAGATGATACTCAACGAGTCTTAAATTATCGATAATTTCAAATAAAATTATTTAACGACTAAATAAGACCTTGAGCTTAAATAATATTTTAATCAAAATTCGATTTAAAATACATACTACGAATTTTTATCATAAATTACCACTGGAAATTCTATTTATATACCACTTCAAACGAAGTATGTGAACTTGCCAATTGCCATAATTTTTTTTCTTCTTTCTTTTGTGAATATTATAGTCTCAGTTATAATGTGAAGGATTCAAATGTTTTTATATAAATTTAGAGAAACAGGTAAGTAGTTTCAACGGACAGTTTCGCTCACTTAGTAGGTCCATGTAATGTAATGTAATGGGGGTTTGGTCCAGGATGGGCCTTTGCACTGCGACCATTGTTGATCTATTGTGCTTCCCCTGTCCCTAGCAGTCCAATACGTTCGCAAATAGGATCAGCTCCTTCAATGGGAGCATTAGCAGATCCTCTTCACTCAGCGTATATGCATGTACAGTCCTGTGTCTTCTGTGGCACAATGCCCCACAATTTGCTATCAAGTGTTCCATCGACTCCTTATCTTCACCGCAAAATCGGCAGATGTCCGTGTCAGATAAGCCCATTCTGTATAGGTGTGCTTTGCAGGTGTAATGGCCTACCTACCAGCGTCCGTAGGCTTTTCCTGTCCAGTCTTAGAGCCAGATCCGCCTTCCCAGCGTCAAAGCGTAGGAATTTCTTGGAGTGACATAATCCATTGATGTCATTCCAATGTTGTGCAATCCTGGACGATGTCCACTTCGAAATCTCCCTTTTAAAGAGACTTGTTGAACCCAAAAGAAGGGGTGGGTCCAATGAAGTTCGCCTCAGCCCCTCGTCTCGCACAGATGTCCGCCATCTTATTCCCGGCATGCCACTGATGCCCTGGTACCCATATCAGAGTAATCTGATTATGAGTCGCCAGGTCATTGAGCCTGTTGTGGCATTCCAGCAATAATCTGGACATGTACGTACAGCCTCTCAGGGCCTTAAGAACCGATTGGCTGTCCGAGAATATCTCAACCCGTATTCCCTTGTGTCCTCTCTCGGATAGTATCCCCACAGTTTCCAGTAGGTCCATGATTTGGTTCCTTCGTCATACCTGTGATATAGAGGGAGAATAGAATATTGGAAACAAAAGAGTAAAGAAGACACGACGGAGAAAATACCTAGAGGCTACTAATGATGACTTCCACCTTTTTTTTGGTGGGCCAGTGAGATCCACTAAATTATTTATGTATATGCAGTCGAATTCGGCTGAATTGAAAGTGAACTATTTTTTTTATTAATTTACAAAATCTTTTGTATCCTTTAGTTATTCGTTACGTACTGTAAACACATATTTTTTAGTTCAATAAAGATGGAGTTCTAGTGAAGATGACATCATCGCTCGGATGACTAGCGATGCGAAAACTTTTTAAAGTGAAACAGATTTTCACGGTAAAAGCTTGCATTTAAATAAAACAGACATGATTTGAGAAAAATATCAATTCTCCGCTAACGAAACGCCATAAAATAAATGTAATTTTGACAATTAAATAATAATTTTTCCTCCGAAGAGGATAGATATGCAATAGGTATTGTCGTTGCAGATTTTCACTAAAGTTTCATACTTTGCGCTTTTTTACGGTCACATTTTATATTTAAAAGGACAGATAATAATTCCTATTATTTTTAAAACGTCTTTTTGTCTTCCATCATTTTCATCAATTGTTGGCCTTGAAATCTTGTTTAACAACATATTGACGTTTTTGATGAATGAATTCAACGAATCATAAACGTTTGACATCAACCATTCTAAAAATAATTTTTTTTTCTTTTGCATCCATCATCGTTTGCGTCACGCACACAAACACAATGATTGATGAACAAATAAATAGTGTATATTGCCCTTTACGCAGCGTTGACAGAATATTTTCCAAGTCTAGTCATATTTTGATAATACACTCGTCAAAATCGTCAAGATTTTCGAACGCAGTCATCAAAAATTCACATTTTCCATGCTCTACAGGAATATTTTCTGAATTAATGCAATGGGAGTATATTTTCAAATTCAAGATGCAGTCAAATAAATGGAAGCCTTTTTTAAGGAATGACTGCTCCAAAGTATGAATTAATGTAAAACATTTTTTGCACGGAAGCAAACGACTTGCTTTGCAAAAACACTTCAAAAACTATACATTTTCAATATATGAACCAGATCCTGATTTTGTGAAAAGTCATCAAAAAGGATTAATAAATCGTTTTGAATTGTGGATTGTAATACGATCACGGAAACTCTATGCTACGAATTTAGATTTGATTCTTTTCATGAGTTTTTATTAATAAAAAATTTTTTTTTGTGAAATTTGGGATAATTTTGAAATATATTTTACAAAATTTCGGTCACACACTCTACCCTAAAATGATTTTTTTTTTTTGGAAATTACGTTCCTGTTTCTTTCTGAAGATTTTTAAAAAAGTTTTAAACTTTTTTTAGCGATTGTTAACCGTATTTTTGTATTTTTAAGAAAATTTTTATTTGATTTCTCTTTTGTTAAAATTTCGTGAAGTGTTCAAAAAGTCAATAGAAAAGATGACAAAAACAACAATATCTTTTATTTTTTTTTTTAAGTAGAAGTCAGATTCCATAATCTCTCATATGTCGGCCATATAAAGGGTCTTTCATTAAGCGCATTATATCTTTAAATTTAAATAAAGCAAAGTTTGTGTGGAGCATCATTATTATTTCTTTTTATTCATGTGAAAGGCCTATCGATGCGATTATGTATGAAATATAACATTGTACAAATGCTATGCGGCGCTCATCCGAAATCCTCAATTTTCCATGACTCTGTCGACTGAATCAGGCTGATTCTGATCGATGGCTCTATGTCTTGTGGCCTATTGCACAAGAACAAGTCTGAGTGTGTCAAACCACACTATCTCGGTGGCTAGTTCACATCACCTACACGTGAGATGAGCATGACCTCAAACCGCTCGTGCAGAATGTCTAATGTGGCATGAGCTGTGTGGCACGTAACGCCATCATGTGTCGTTGATGTCCGTATCATCCCATTCAGACCAAAAGAAATCGGTAACCATTAATATATAGTGTTCGCCGTAGACTGTGATGGCCTGGCCAATGCCATTCTGAAAGAAATGTGCACAGATGATGCCACAAACCCAAAATTTACACCGAACAGTGACTTTTGTATCTCATTTGGATTGGGATCGTCCCACATTCGACAATTTTGTTTTTTTTTTTTTGACGTAACCATCATTCAGAAATGGGCCTCATTCCTGAAGATGATTCTGCTCCAGGGCCCATTCTGCGAATACACTTCGTTGTCTAGGATCGTTTACCTTCAGCTCCTGGTTCAGTTGAATTTTGTGCGGGTGCAACCCCAATCCACGACGCAAAATCCGTCGATTCGAGTTCTTGTGAGCGACGGAAATAGATTGCTTCGGATTCTCCTGCATACTCTCACTGACAGCGGCGATATTTTAGCCAGATCTCACGTTTTGTCGTCGTACGGGTGTTGGTTCATTAGTTACTGAACCAGTCCAGTGGTCAAAGCACGAGGAACGTTGCCCGGATTAAAAAAATCTTTGTGATAAAACGATTTGATCTTTTGCACCTGTTGTTCAACGTTTTATACGTCAATGGTAATTTGGCAAAACAATTTTGTTGGCTCCCAACGACATTGAATGCAAAAATCAGGAGTATTAAACAAAAATAATTGATGTACTTCATACATTATTTTTCTAACAAATTGAAAAGTTTTTTAAACTAAATAAGAATTAATAATTCGTAATTTTCACTTTGACTTTAACTATCAAACAAATAAATAATCGTAATGGTAGTTTCATACCATACCACTCACCTGAAATGCATCATTCAAGCTGTGCATTCGCATGCGCTCCCTTTCGTTGGACTCTAAACGTCTTAAGTTGCGCTCTTTGGCATTAAGAGCACCTTTACGGCGTCGATTTTGGCTGGTGCCCGATGAGTTACGACCACGGCTCGATGGCCGGGCGCCACTGCCACCGTTGCTGCTGCCACCACCACCACTCGTGTCATCACTTTGCGAACTTGAATCTGTCATTTCCATATCATAATTATTGCTTAACTGTATGTCATTAGTTCCATATAAAGGAAATTAATACAGTAACATAAAGGAAAATAAAGAAGAATTCTTTAATAATAGAGGAATTATGCATCATATACAGTTTGTCAAGTAAATGTTTGCAAAATTATATTTTTATTTGCGAAATTTTTCTATATAATGAAGAAGTGCAACAAATTAATTTTTTATGCTATTAAATAAATGAAAAATAAAATGAAATACATACGCATATTTGCGAAACGATTACTTGATGAAAAACACTCACCTTAACAGGCAGCCCAGACGAATATAGAGTATTTTTCAAATAATTTTTTTATTTCTCTTTATACAGTTTTTAAATTCAATTAAGACACAAACAACCACCGTTATAGTGAATCAAAGGCGAATAATTTCCATGTGGATTGTTTTCAATGAACAAAATTATTTAGAAGAACAACGGAGGAAATTTTGAGAAATGTGGACAGATATCGCGCGTAAATTTGTTGACGATAAGAGGATTAAGGACTAGCTTTTAGTACAAGGACGTGCAAATGAAATGCTATACTTTGAACTGGCTGCCATTATGTTATAAATGAAAAAAGAACTCGGTTTTTATAAAAAGTTTATTTGAAAGTGTAGAACAGGTGAAATTAATTCAAAAAAATTTATATCGCTCAAATGGCCACCTATGGAATTGATGTATAATTGCGCTCGTTTTACGGCGTTTTGAGTTGTTGCTCCATCCTGTTAAAACCAATAGTGATCGAGATGTAATGAATCAGTTCATTTAGCATCTGAATGAATAAGCGCCAATTTATAAACTGATATTAGCATATCTGATAGACTTTTCCAAAATTCTAAACTCTTTATATCATTACCAGTAGCAAAGCTTTTTACGTTTAATAATTCCAATTATTTCAACTTGGAATCTGTATCTAGACCTTTGCATTTTTCAACAAAATGGCTGAAATCTTTCATAATGTCATAGAAGGAAATAATATCTTCCATGAGGATTAAACTTAAAATCTCTTATCAAAATATAATCCTACTCACACGATTCTGTATAAAAATTAATACGATTGTTAATGATGCCACATTTTTCGAATTAAAAAAAATTGTTCTTCTGTCAAAAACAAACTCTTAGATAAGTTTCATCAAGGCCTAAGAAATATGTATCTCTCATCTTTATAATGGTAAATTCGTAAATAAAAGTTTTCAGTATTTGGCAAACTTATTTTTAAAAATTCATTTAGTATTTCGATTGTTTTCCTTTGAAACAATTTGTTTATACTATTTATAATTCCCGAAATATATTTCAGAAATAAATATAAATAAATTTTTTATGAAGAGTTTAAGTTGTTTAAAATCAAAGTTGCCCGAAACGTGTTAAAGTAGTGTCAGATGTTAATATCTGAGAATCGTAAAATTTAGGGCAAAATTCGTCAAAATGGTACGATAAACAATCAAATCTGGCAACTACAACTACGGGTCTATGGCAAGACATGAGGTTATTTTTTTAAAGTGTGTATTTTCTTAACGTTTGTACACTCATAATTCTATCATTTGTGAACCGATAAAATTTTTTTGTTTGAAAGGGTTTGGTTGCATGTTGATTCCATCATCTGGAGGGAGAAATTTGCTCCAAATTCACGCCGTAGCAACATCAACGACAAAGCATGTCGCAAGAAATCGAAACAATTATTCCGTGTTGTTGATAACTTATGGCCTGGTTTAGTATATAGGCTGCATTTTATCCTGACTAATGCCATAATTCTTATATTTAGAAACGGCGGAACAAATTTGAATGAAATTTATTATATGAACAGTTTATAGCCTGAATTAATATATAATTATAATTTATCAATAAAAAGGAATTGGTTTGACCACTTTTGGACACTTGATATAATTCTTGTTATTGGCAATGAAGCATAACCGATTGAATAGATTTAAATAAAATCTTGATAATTTAAAGCCCAGGTTAATATGTAGGATACGGCAATGAACCTAATTTGGCCACCGAAGGCCTAGGACCATAATTATTATATTTGAAGTAATGCGTAACTGACTGAACTGAATGGAAGTCGGCACAGTGATTGCCTGTATTAACATATACGAGCAGGATACCTTTAATCACTGTGGAGGAATAATGGTCTTAATTATTTAAAAATAAAATAACCATATACGGACACCACTACGTGATAAAAGACTAAAAAAAAGACCCGTGTCTCCCAATTTTTCCCAAAGTCATGCACTTTTTTTATGGGCCGCCAAAGATTTGGGGCCTCGGTATCATTTTCGCAAAAAAGTGATCATTTTCTCGGGCTCATATCTTGCAAACCGTTCCGAATTTCGATTTACTCTCTGAGGCAAACTTGTAGCTCTTGTCATAAAGAACAAAAATTGCGAACATATAAAATCAAAAAAACTTGACCTTCCAGATAAAAATCGCAAAAAACTTATAAACTTCCTGGGAATAATTCTGAACACCGTTTAGGTAGCGCTTAGGTAGCCGCAAAAGTGAAAAAAGTGACGCGGTGAAAGTTATATAAAGTGCTACAACATAATTCGTACACAACAGTGTCAACTGACAGTTTCAGTATGCAGTGTGAAGAAATTGATTTATTTTGCTACGTTTGCGGTCATCAAACCAGAAAAAAAAACATCTACAAGATTTCAAAAGGAAAATAATCTTTTAACTAGTGAATTCAAAAGAGCATATACATTGTTTTTCGACGAAGTGGACTTGACCGGTGAAAATTACACACCTAATACAGTGTGTCGCCAATGTTATAACAATCTCATGGCATGGTTGAGTGGAGGCAGAGGTAGTATGAAGTATTGTAAGCCGGTAAACTGGATTAATCGCCCAGGTGATCATGATGCAACCAGTTGCTATGCATGCGTAAATTACACATGTCGTCTAAATCGACATGCTGAGAAGAACAAAATTTATTAAGCAACTGCAACAGCCACACTACCAGTGCTTGTACCTGAAAATTTTGTATCACCAAGGCCGCCAACTCCAGATCGTACTACAGAATTTACAGCAATGAGTACAGCAAGTGGTGTTACTTATGAAGATCCATTTGATACCGATTATGAGCCCCAACAGGGAAGAGATGGACCACAACTAATAACACAAATGGAAATGGATTTCATTGTGGCCATATTGGGATTATCGCAGCGACTTGCAATATTTTTGGCAGCTTTTTTAAAGCAAAGAAAACTCACACATGCTAATGTTAACTCTACGGCGTACCGCAAACGACAAGCTGAATTTCAGATGCTCTACACTCTAAATGATGACAATTCGTTCGCTTACTGCAACGATATAAAAGCTGTGGTGGTAAAAATGGGAATGAACTACATCGCTAGTGAGTGGAGATTATTTATTGATGGTTCTGTTTCAAGTTTGAAAGCAGTGTTGTTGCATGTGTTGAACCGAAAACCTTCCATTCCGCTAGCAATGGGTATCAACATGAAAGAAAGCTATGAAACATTGAAAGATATAATGGAAAAAATCAAATATTACGAAAATAAATGGAAGATTTGCTGTGATTTGAAGGTCATCAACATTTTGCAAGGGATCATCGATAAGGGCGGCTTCCCAAATTTCTTTTGTTTTCTTTGTAATTGGGATTCACGCTCACCTCTGAATCAATTCCAATGTAATTCGTGGAGGCCAAGAGGAAGTGTGGATGAACAAATACAATAACATAGACTGAAGAATGCACCTTTAATTGACAATACTCAAGATATCTTGCTGCCACCGCTCCACATAAAATTGGGAATTGTTAAAAAATTCATCGAAGTGGCCGTTGTAAATTGTCCAAACGCATTCGACTATTTGAAAAGCGTAGCGATGACAAAATTAAAAAAGGTATTGTAGTAAATTTAAAACGAATTTTTGTTCACCTAATTGTACTATTTACACTATGTTAATGTTTTCTTTTCTGTCTTTATTTTTTGTTTTCATTTAACAGGCGTACTTAATGGCCCTGACATTAGAAAGCTATTTAAGAGCAACTTCGATTCATCGCTTGATTTACCTTCAGCGTGTATGCACCAGAGTCTTGGGAGGGGATCGCGACGCGGAACCGGAAGCAAGAGAATTGGTGAAAGAAATGCTGCATTATTTTGAGATAATCGGCGCATCGATGACATTAAAGCTGCATTTTCTTCATTTTCATTTTGACGATTTTATCAAACAACTTCCTACCGAATCCGATGAGCAAGGAGAACGGTTTCACCAAACCACAATGCCCATGGAAAAACGGTACAAAGGCAAAAACCTCGACGCATTGCTTGCAGAGGTATGTTGGTGGAGTCACAAGATCACCCTGTATGATGTTAATGAAGTATTTGAAGAAGAAAGAGCTAATGATGGAGGGCAGTCTGAACTTATGGTGCCTGTGGACACCATAAGTTCTGAATCAGAGTCAGATTCGGACGATTCGGACGACGATTTGGATCCACAACTTAAGAGAGCGCGATTTGCAAGTCCAGGGCCATCAACATTATAAACATAATACGAATACTTTTTTTTTAATATTTTTGTAATTGATAGCATAGTATCTCAATGTTGAAGTAAATAAAAAATAAATGAAATTAAAAAAACGGTGTTCAGAAGTATTCCCAGGAAGTTTATATGTTGTAGAAATTTGTTTATTGAGATCTTAGGTAAATTTTTGTAGTTGATTGTTTCCTTGAATTTTGAACGGTTTGCTACCTATGGACCTGAACAAGAGAAAAAGGTAAAAAAAAATCGAATTTTTTTAAGTTTTTTGCACTGTGTAATGGTAAATAGTTTCTTGACTTTATTATTACGGGGTTATTTTGCCGATCCCAATCAAGAAAGCAAAATTTAATGCAAAATTTATTTTATATGTGAACTGGTAGTTAATTTTTGTAACTAGTGTACATCGGTAGATGAAGCGCATGCATGTCTAAAAATGTTGCCATCCTGGTCAAAGGTAGAAAAGCTTTATCTTACGAGTACATGCATGTCTTAAATTTTTTTCGTAACTTGAAATCAGTTGCTTTTACATCGAGACTGCTTTAAATCGGAGAGGATCTACGAGAAATAAACATAAAAGGTAAAATTTCATTTACCAATGATTTTTCAGCCGACATTTTTCTTAGTTAATGGATGATTTTTCCAGTAAAGTAATAGATATCGTGGCAAAAATCAATATCGCCCTGAGAATGGCGTCTTTTCCTCAAATTTCTTCCACGAAGTGATGATTCCCTTAGCAAGAAAGTGTTTTTAATTAAAGTTGCGAGTCTTTCTTTCAGTTTGACGATTTTTTTGTTAATCAGGGAATAAAGAATAAGGCGGGGAATAAGCAGTCTAATTATTTTTAAAAACTTGTCATTTACATTTAAAAGTCTGCAATTTCTCCTCAAGTAGGCATTTACAAAACCCATTTGATAAGTCAGAGGGACAAACGCCGAAGGTGGTGGAGATTTATTTGAGATCTCCTTGCTTATCACATGCTCAACTGCTCAAGAATATCGGGCGTTATAAACAGAGTGGTATTAACTTTAAATGTGCATATATATACGCAAAAAAATATTAAAAATTCTTTATCTATTTTCTGGACGAGATAGAAGCCGCGGGTAAGTGCTAGTTAATACTATGGTAAATTAATAAGGTAATTAAAAGTAATGTTATTAGGCCCACAATTTTATGTCCATTCCTTGTTTATATACCGGAAATATGTATGGGAAAAATAATGATAATTTTCCAATTAATTATTGTTGTGTAAACACTTACTTGACAAACTGTACATAGTGGTCTTTTAAAATTAAAAAAAATCGTTTATCATTCATTTATTCATTTATTTATTTGTCGTACATTATGAAAATCTCCAAAACTGATTGGAAACTATTCGGTATGAGTATTTTCAATATTTTCATCTTACCTGTGGTGTCCTACGACTAGTTCTTCTAATTGGTCTTGATGACCTGTTGTTATCCTGAATATTATTGTTTTCTATTGCATGTTGGGCGGTTGGTATATTTTGCGTTTCTGTCATGGCGTAATTGAGCATTTGTTGTTGTTGTTGTTGTTGTTGTTGGGATTGCTGTTGCTGTAGTTGAGTGAAGTCATGAGTGGCCATTAGTTCGATCACTTGACTATCGTGCATATTTAATTTACACATTAATTCATGATTCATTTTTTTATATTATTGGCGGGTTGTTTTCTAAAAATACACACGTATGAGAGTTATAAATTAAAATGGGGTTTTCAAATAATCATTTTAACTTAAAATTATTAAATGCACACCTTAAATGTTAATGCATGAGCCTTAAATGTTAACAAAACTGTGCAATTTCAAACTAAAAAAATACGAGTATATTCGATATTCAATATCAATAACGTATCACCAAGTAATTCCTCCGAATCTAAGAATCGTAAGACAAAAACGAGTGGAATTGTTTGTATGAAATAAAAATTTAATACAATTGGAATCGGGAGAGAATACTCTGATATCGTCTAAAAGGTGTATACACTTTGGATTCTATTTAATTTTGAACTTTGTGCTTAAAAAACCTTCTAAAAGAAGAGAGAACACTTTTACCGCTTATCGGTTGAAAAATTATTCTCTCTTCTGAGTTGCGCTCATGAAATTTTTTTATTTCATGAGCATATTGCAATATGAATATGCATTGATGCAGATAGACTATTCTTGGGGGGCATTTTACCCCAAACTTTAATTTAATTACAAAATGTATTGTTTGTTGTGGCTTTAGCTGTTCACATCCTGGCATTTCATTGGTCGCTCAACAAATCGTCAGTGAAGTTTATGCCGGTTTGAAAGCATTCAACCTCGGATCTTTATGCCACATAAATCAAATACAATATGAGAATTCAATATTGCATATGAATTACAACAAATACATAATTATAGTATGCTTGGAATGTTTTTATACAAACAACAAACAACAAACTGCTTAAACTTCACTGACGATTTGGTTTTAGCAACCAATGAAATGTCGGTATATGAAGAGCTAAACCCACAACATACAATGCATTTTGCAAAAACTCTAATTGTTTTTAACAATTAGTTGGGGAAAATATCCCGAATATTAAATTTCAATATTAGGTCAGGTTAGGTTAGGTTGATTGGAGGGGTGCGATAGCCCATGTCATACGACATACACTTACGCCAGTGAAGGCTCCCTTTAATTGTCAAACACAACTGCCAGAGTTATGCGGCAGGATTAGAACCTGGGACCTTCGCACTACGAGTCTAGTACACTGCCTACTAGTCTACGAAAGTCAGTTTAAATTTCAATATTAAGTATTCAAAATAAAATCAATTTCGAAAATCGGTCCATTATGCGATAATCGATTTCAAATTGCCCATCCAATTTTGGAAAAAAATAGTTTTACCAAACTACATATGATAAAGTAATGCTTATACAAACATTAAAAATAAAAAAATTTAATAAAAAATACACACGAATTGATAACCTCCTCCCTTTTGGAGTCGGGTAAAATTTTTTACACTTTCAAAATGAAAAAAGGCAATTTAGAGCTCTTTAATAAGAACAAATTTATTACGAAAGAGCACACATCCCTGTAAGGAAATTAGAATTTTAAAACTAGAGTGTGAAATAACTTTATTTTTCTATAAATTGATCAAGAAAATGTTACACTTTTTTTCAGAACGAACTCGCCATTTATTATTTTCAATATAAAATATTCAAATGAAATTGTTTTTTCAATCTAAAGAAATAGACATTAAGCTGCTTTGATTGATTATATTAATTTGCTTTTGCCAGTTAGAAATAATAATAAATTATTTTATAAAACTGTTTTATTTGAATTTAATATAAAAATGTAAACTGTTATAATCCTTATTTCTTTATTACCTGGTGTTAGTAATTCATCTTTAAATATTTAATTAATACATGAACATTTAACACGTATCGTTACAAACTTCCCCAGCATTTGTACAATAAAGTTCTTGCCTCACAGATGTAACCATATTTCAAATGATACTGACCATCAGCCCAGCGAACACTGCCTCGGACATAATATTTGAACCATTAAAATATTTTTACACAAAAGAGAACAATAATTTAACGGAACCGAACAATATAACAACAGATGTACAAGACAAAAGGCCAATCCAAAAACGCACAATCATAGATTACTACCTGCATACAGATAATACACCTATTAAATAATCGCCGCCCTATAAAGACAGGGAGCACAGACATGGTATATAGAAAAATGAGAGGAACAGGTAGCTGGTAGAGAGAGGGAAAGAATGAGAGACACATAGACATACAAGGACGAGAGAGAGAAACACAAAGGGGCAAAGAAAGAAAAAACGAACCATACAAAAGACAACGTACAGCGAGAAAAACGATTTAGTATTCGAGAACACTGAAGATGGCACAAAGCCGAAACCGGTCTGTTCATAAACCAAATTTGACGTGGGATGACGGAAAATCGTTCCAAATTCAAACAAACCCCGTCGGAAGAATATCACAAAAATCAGCGAAAATCTCTTGATTTGGACCAAGTGTGAACGCAGGGTTGATTGTTATCCAAATTGTTGGGTTCGCCCTCTTGCCAATGAGCAAATTGAAATTCTTTGCCATTGGAAGACCAAACGAACTTACGATTGGAGTTATCAGCCGTAGAAGCGGATCCACCAATCCAGTCCATTGCCTATGGAACAAGAATACTAGCAATTACAGTCTCACCAGTTCGTTTGTGTGTGTAAAATAATATATTTTCCAAATTACCATAGCGGGTTCTCATTAGTGTTACAAAGTCATGGTTCTTCTCCACCGTATCCAAAGTGACCAGCGACAAGTTGCGCTTGTCATCCATGTTTAACCAGAAGGGAGTAAATTTCTGGTTCAAAACTTGAAAATTTTCCAATTCAATATACATTTTACTAAGAGTGATTAAAGCTTTTAAAGATAAAGTCGTTGCCTCTTTAAAATAAAACTCGTAATAATTCTTTCCCTGAAACAGCAAAAAGCCACAGGTGCTTAGAAGGGATGTCTGCAGTTAAGATGCATTTCTTATGTATTTAATAGCGTGAGTCAAAAAGTGGCTTTTGTATTGCTTTTAGTTGACTTCTTTAGTTACATTTTCAAAACACATACAAAAACAAGCAAATTCACACATACTCGTGGGTCCTTGGTGACACTCCCGTGTTTGTGTGGAAGTATTATAATTGTGATGGAGCATTTGGCGCCGTACTGGTGGCAACACATGATGACTTGCCTTCTGACGATGGAATGGGTCTGTATGAGGGTAGTCCTTGTTAATTATTCTAAAATAATTTCGAACGATTCTGTAATGATTGTTGATTTTTATTTAAAAGGAGTTGTTTTATAAATTTTCCTTAAGAAGAAATATTTTTGTTTGAAAAGAAAACATTTTCGTAATAAAAATTTTATTGCTACAATTGTAACGACATCCGTATGGATTTGAAATTTTTATTTGTAAATGGCGGAAGGTTTTGTACAGAAATTTAAAATGGTTAATTGTTGAAAGGTCGGCTTAGCTGTGTTCGAGTATGTGCCTGCATTTCATTGGCTCTAACCAAATCATCGGTATATTTTAGCCAAATCATATCTGGCAGGCATTTGAACTTATATACTCATACAAAAATTCACTAATACTGTATGAGAATTTCATAAAATTAATATTTTTTAATTTGTGAATTACAAAAAAAAAAAATTGAAAATAATAATTTTTAATCCTTTACATAATTTTTCAAAGTATATTTATTGAGTACGTTAGTTTCTTGTTTTTTAGCTAATCAGGCCTAATATGTTTTATGACAATAAATTTCAAAAATTATTTATTTCATATGAAATAAATAAGAAACTAACGTAATCAAATCTAACTTGGCCAATAAAAGAAAAACAACACTATATTTATGGAGTTAAATTGCAATTTTATTTGTCTGGTGCGAGTTCGATTATTAAATTTCTCAATTCGTGTAAATAATTTTTTAAAGGAAAAGTCAATTATTACCAGTAGCAATTATTATTAGGTTAGGTTGATTGGAGGGGTGTGATAGCCCATGTCATACGACATACACTTAAGCCAGTGAAGGCTTGTTGTGCGCTCCCTTTTAATTATCAGACACAAACTGCCAGAGTTCTGCGGCAGGATTCGAACCTGGGACCTTCGCACTACGAGTCTAGTACACTACCTACTAGTCGACGAAGGTCAGTAGCAATTATTATTAACAGAAGCAGAAATAGCAGCCACTTAATAAGTGATAAAAAAGACACATGCACGCTGATGATGATGATAATGATGGCATGGTGACCATTGAAAACAGTGCTGTTCCGTTTTGCTAATGTAATAAAAAAATAAATTGATTAAATATTTCACTTAATCCGACAAAATCCAATAAACGAACTGGAGCCACACAAAATTCAAGCTAATGCTATAAACACATAGACACCAGCAGGCTACACGAACACCGACTACAAATGTCGTTGGCTACAAATGTCGCTATGTAGTCAGCTACTTAATTATTATGAAAACGACAACTACATGGTAAACAGCTGTTGCAACAATTCATATATGTATATTACAGTCGTGCATATTTAGCGCTTTTATTTTTTTAAAGTTCTTGTTCAGGATAGTTTTCTTTTCCTTACATCTTTGATAAATTTTACTAATTAATTTTTATGTGAATTTTTAATATTCACCAATGTTGGTATTTTTGGCTCAAGTCAATATGATATCTAACAATAAAACAAATTATAAATTATATAAAATTATGTTTTTAATATTTTAATAAAATAGACGAGTCCCTGGATAAAGTGAACAAATAATTCACGAAACGTAGAAATAAATAACTTTTGAAATTTATTGTCATAAAACACATCAGGCCTGATGTGCAAATCAAATCTAAATTGGATAAGAAAGAAAAACAACACAATAAAACAAATAAATTTATTTATTTAAAAATTCTTGATGCATATATATTATAACATATAAAATTTGGAATTTTATTTTTCATTTTGCAATAAAAAATATTTCTAATCGGTAATTTGCTTTACATATTTTCTTACATTGTCAACACTGTTTTTGTTTTGTAGCCAACAAAAATTAAAATTAGTTTAATTTGACTACACGACAAAAGTAGCATGGACAAAAACCTGCAGTCGTGTAGCCATGAAGTTGTGAAAATAATCATTTTCATATACACACATGTATTCTATTTTTGACAGGTTGTAGTCGGTAGCCTGCTGTCTCGAATGTGTTTAATGCATAATGTTTTTTTTAATCCCTTACGCTTTCCTACCAAAAAAGGTTCTATTACCTGAAGGACCATCTGACCTCTTCTACAAAAGCTGCAACTTTCTCCGGTTTATAAAGTCAAAGTAAGGAATTTTAGCTCGCTGTACTCCATTCCGCAGGGTATTTTTTCCGTATGAACATTAAATTTATCAGCCTTTATCTTTCCAGTTGCCATGTGACCTTTAAATACATTCTAGAATCGTTTTTTCAGGTACACCTGTTATGTTTCAGAACAGATACGAACACCAGATTGTCGTCGACACTCTTCTTTTGCGTTTGCTAAATGTCCAGTTCAATGAGAACAGCGGAAGAGATGGTGACTTAAGCGGCAAAGAATCTTAAGGAATAAACATAGAAGTTAACAGGAGAATGTATGGCCTTTGCAATAAATTGAATTAAACACAGGCTTTTGGATAAAAAATCATTTTATTTTTCAACATAGTTTCCTTTGAGCTCTATACACCGTGTCCAAAGTTTCTCCAGTGCACTTTCCTGGAAGAAAATAACTTTTTTCTTGGCCAAATACGGTCGTTTTTTTCAATTCCTCACTAAATCGACCAAATAAGTTGGCTTTATATTCGTCGTTGATTGTTTTACCCATTTCAAGGCAGTCAATGTGGATTATACTGCTTGCATCCCGAAAAAGGGTCGCCATGATTTTATTAATTGGCAAACCCACCTTCGTCTTTTTTGGCCCGAGAAACCCATTGTTTTTACTGCCGTTTGGACTCTGGTGTATTGCGGTGGATCCACGTTTTGTCAACGATTACGAAACTGCGCAAAACTACGCCCATATTGCGATTTAACAACGTCTAACACTCCTGCGAATTTGTCACACGTTTGTGGTCGATTGTGAGCAAATGTGGCACCCATATTGCGAAAAGCTTTGTAATACCCAAGTGATCATACAAAATTGAAACAACGGAATCATGTGATATGCCTTTGGCTTCCACAATCTCTCGCACTTTCAATCGGCCAACACCATATAGTGATTTTGTTCAATTGTTTCGTGCGTAGAGACCTCAACTGGTCGTCCAGCACGTTCGGCATCTTCCGTGCTTCTACGGATACAAAGAAATTGAGTAAAACACTTTTTTTTTGGTTTAAAATTGATGATGTCAACTTTCCATAGTGCGAGTGTTTATCGAGTTTAGCCTTGGTTTTGGTAATGGTTTTTTTCCGCACACAAAACTCACTTTTTTCTATTTTCTCCACAAATCACGTAGTAGTCTGCTATTAATGGCTGTCAAATTCAAATTAATGACGCAGCCTGTTGACAGGAGTAGTTTGCCTTTTCAGTTTAGAGGCGGAATTTTAAAAAAGTCACAGACTTATTGACCCGCTCTCACATCTCATCTTACTTATTAACAATTATTTTGCTTCCTTATTCAAGGAATTGATGCCAAAGTGATAAACTTTTAGTGAATTAATACCTTGAATGTCCTGCTATTTCATTGTGCGCCATCATTATAAAACAGTTAATATGACCCGTTGTTACTTTATGAACTATTTACAAGTTGGTTGTAACCAACACATCATAAACGGTTTCATCACAACATTCCCGAGCAGTTGCAAAACATTTATTGTTAAACAGCGACCGACACAACACTTTTGGTGCCACTTGTTGATGGTGCGTATGATTCTGCGTGAGTGTGTGCGTATGTGGCTGTGTGTGTGAATGTTTATTGTGTTGCCAGGAGTGTAACCTTATAACCTTATTTCCCGCTTGTTCATTTTCAACATTTTCATTCACTATTCAGTTAAATGAAAAGAAAACTCAAGTTTATGAAAAATAAAGAAATCGTAACAAAACGTTTAACGCTGTTTAACACAAACTACAACCATTGCAACAAACTGAGCTGAACTTTAACTTAAGTACGTTGCATGTATAGCAAAAAAAATCCCTACAGGTCATTTGATTGCTAAAACAGCATAAAAAAGAAAACCAAAAAGAAAGTCCCAAGAAAAAAGCAAAACATACAATAATAATGAAAAAATGAAGGAAATATTAAAAGCAAAATAAAAGAAATATTTAGTTGTTGTTGTTGTTAATGTGTTGAAATGGTATTGTTTACAACTTCAAAGAAAGAATTTATTTTCTTTGGTCGCACACAAGGCAGAAACGTTGTAAATTTAAACTTGTAGCATGACACTTTAACAAAAGTGAGTTGGTGTGAGTGAATGAGCGACTGCAATAGGAACAACATCCTTAATTCACTATGAGCAAGATTTAAAGAATTTTTTTTTTGGAAATACTCTTGCTTTAATGGTTGCAACATTTTTCAATATCAGAAAATAAACTACACTCCATCAACTGTTGCACTTTAGATGCAACAAGTTCACTGACTTGTATTTCTAACACAAATGTGCGTGACGAAATATGAATTGGGAACAAACGTTCCAAGTTAAAACAAAACAAGGTCTCATGGCTTAAGGCTTATCCTGAATACATTGAATGTTTTATTGTTTATGATCAAATAAAGTTAAACAAATTCACTTTATAAAGTTTTCTTAAACAAAAAGTAGATTTATTAATTTTAAAAATAATTGGCAAGGACAAAAAGGATATAACTCTCATACAACAGCTGGCACTTGTCGATCGCGTTGAGGAGAGAATCAAAATTCCAACTCTATGGACTTATTTAAAACATCGAAGCAATTTCAAATGTTGTTCCCTTCTCTACTGCAATGAAATGTGGAAACCTGTTCCAAACAATCTGCACTTTTTAGTGGACAAAAAGCTCATCACTAAGAACATAAGCATTTGTAGTCGATTGGCCAGTAAATCACGAACGATCTTTTTGTGTTTCCTCGGAAAGATTGGCGTAGCTACATAATTTTCTCTAGGGGGTCTACAAGGCCTGATAAGGTAGGTGCTAAAGCCGTTTAACAAAGAGCAAAACTATAATCATTTATTAGAAACTATTTAAGTAATGAAATCATAAAACTGGTCACTGAATAGTGCCGGCAGCGACTGATACTCTTCTATCCTAATGAACGAGTACATCACAGCACTCCGTTTCGTCAGTAATGTACAGGCTATCCGGCAGAATGGAAAGTTTCGGTGATTTCTATGATCCTTAAGCCCGCAAAAGACCTCACGCTTGTATATTCATACAGGACTATAACTCTCTTGTCCAACATGTCAAATCTGTTCGAGAAAATAATGCGAGCAGGCTGACCCCAGTACTGAACAACACTGCGTATATTTCGGATCACCAATTTATTTTCAGGAGGAAACATAGCACGATCGAACGATCACTTGTAAATGTAGTTAGAACTGCGTTTTAAGAAAAAATATATATATATATATATATATATATATATATATATATATATATATATATATATATATATATTGTTCAGCTCTCTTTATTGACGTTTCCCAGGCCTTTGATAAAGATAATTAATAAATTGAAGCGGAAGTTACCCGCAAGCACTCACAATCTACAGGCTGCTTAAGTGGTTGCAGGTTTATTAAAGAAGATAACTTTTTAACCACAGCAATACGCCTATTAGGTCCAATCTGGTACTTTATATATGCCTTCGATGTGTCGCTAAGCAATAACCTTCACATACATACATATGTATTAACGTTTGCTGATGACACAGCTTGAAACCCGCGGGAAGCAAGTTAATGTTCCATCAATACCGCAACACAATGAAGTCAGATACCTTGGCATTCATCGCACATAGATGTCCAGATAGATGATCTATATAAAATTAAAGGCTGCTCAAACTAATTTGCTTATGGGAACACTAATCCTAGATTGCATGCTTCTTCCATACAATGCGATCCTAAAACCAATATGGTGCTTTAGAACTCAGCAAAATTTTTTTATTTCATGTCACTGTGCCTTCTAAGATGAGTTTAATGTAAGGAAGATAATTTGTTACATTAAGTAGCATCACACCGGTTTTCATTTAATACACACACACATACATACACACATACATACATATATACAAACTCTAAATCTCAAAACCCGTATTTCTATACTGATGCGATAAATTTAATACTTTTTTTTTTAAGTTTAATTAAATAATTTTTTCCACTACGTCTCTGAATAAGTTCGGTTTGTTGTTTGATAATCAGATGATAGAAAAAGCTTTTTTACACTCATTTCAATCAATGTATGTTGTGCTCTTGACCATGAAACATTGGCAAAATATAATCTTTTGTTTAGTGGTGGCAGTCATCTCTTTATCTTCGCATGTCCAACCTGTTGCCGAATGGGCCACAACGAATGAGGGCAAAAAGTATTTAATCGAAGACAAATATGGGGTAAAGTTTTGTAGTACCAATAAAATACACAAATTAGATACTGATGCTTTTATTTTTTTAAATTTAGTACACTTGGCTGGAAGCGTTGCATGAGTGCGCCAAGCGCAACTTGTCGCTGGTCACTTTGGATACGGTGGGGAAGAACCCGCTATGGTAATTTGGAAAATATTTTCTTTTATACATACAAACGAACTGAGGAGACTGTAATTGCTAGTATTCTTGTTCCATAGGCAATGGACTGGATTTGTGGATTGGTGGATCCGCTTCTACGGCTGATAACTCCAATCGTAAGTTCGTTTGGTCTTCCAATGGCAAAGAATTTCAATTTGCTCATTGGCAAGAGGGCGAACCCAACAATTTGGATAACAATCAACCCTGCGTTCACACTTGGTCCATATCAAGAGATTTTCGCTGGGCTGATGGTTAGTATCATTTGAAATATGGTTACATCTGTGAGGCAAGAACTTTATTGTACAAATGCTGGGGAAGTTTGTAATGATACGTGTTAAATATTTTCTTGTATTAATTAAATATTTAAAGATGAATTACTAACACCAGGTAATAAAGAAATAAGGATTATAATAGTTTACATTTTTATATTAAATTCAAATAAAACAGTTTTATAAAATAATTTATTATTATTTCTAACTGGCAAAAGCAAATTAATATAATCAATCAAAGCAGCTTAATGTCTATTTCTTTAGATTGAAAAAACAATTTCATTTGAATATTTTATATTGAAAATAATAAATGGCGAGTTCGTTCTGAAAAAAGCGTAACATTTTCTTGATCAATTTATAGAAAAATAGAGTTATTTCACACTCTAGTTTTAAAATTCTAATTTCCTTACAGGGATGTGTGCTCTTTCGCAATAAATTTGCTATTATTAAAGAGCTCTAAATTGCCTTTTTCATTTTGAAAGTGTAAAAAATGTTACCCGAATCCAAAAAGGAGAAGGTTATCAATTCGTGTGTATTTTTTTATGTTCTTAATGTTTGTATACGAATAACTTTATCATATTTGAACTGATTAGAAAAATTTGTTGATTTGATGGGCAATTTGAAATCCATTATCGCATAACACCTCTATTAATGGACCGATTTTCAAAATTTAAAGGGTTTCTAATTTGGCCCCATAATATAATTTCGAAAAAATAATTTATGTATTTTATTTAAATTTTTTTTCACTGAAATTAAAGTTTAAAGTTGTATGGACAAAGTGATTCCCCGAAATAATGTTTATAACATAACTCCGCTATTTATGGATCGATTTTCAAAAATTTTTTATTTAAGAGAGTATTTCAATTTCTTCTGGGGAAAAATATAAACTAGAAACGGATTATATGGGGCTTTAAACCAACCCATTGTTGCTTCAATTGACAGTTTGTATTGAAGTACATAATTTTTTTTTTGCCAGAATTATTAAGAAATGAAAACGCCCTAAGAATTTTATTGTTTTAATTTTTCAGCGAAATATTATTTTAAATTTATAAAATAGGCAGTATGTAATAATTTATTTTAATTTAATTTTATAAAAATAAGAGGTGGCACAAAAGTAATATCATAATTTTTAATTGACTACCATTTTGTTACAAATAGAAAAAGGGCTCTGTTTTCACAAAAAGTTTATTCATGAGGTGTGTATCGCTCCGTGGCTTGTTGAGAACTAATTCTATATATATCTACATCGTAAATGTTACAGTGGCGTTTGCCGCCAATTGAAATTATGATATTACCTTCGCGCCACTCTGTACTTTCAATGACATCTCCTTACCTTTAGGTTCAGTTTGTAACAACTTTTAGTATATTAATTAGAAATTTAATTTTATGTTTGGCACAGTGATTGAAGAACTTGTTCAATAGCTCCTTAAAATTGGCAACGAGGATCGTGAACGATTTGCAAAAAGTTAATCAACTGGGATATAATTATATTTTATTTTCAAAAAACTATGGAATTGGATTTAATTTTTTGAAATATAAAAGACGCTCATCGTATAATTTAACAAGATCGTGAGCGCCTTTTCTAAAAATGAAAGCTGCCAAGATGGCATCGGTGACCACAGTTTATTCATATTAAATTAAAAATTAAATATTTTTTATAAATTTTTCCTGGCAATAATTATGAATTATTTTACTTCCTTCATAATATGACAGTTGATATGTTAAAGACTTTTCCTTAAATATATTTGCAACAAAGGAAACATGCACAACTACTTTTACTCCACGTTTTTTTTTCGACCAACTAAATCAAAATGAAGGCAATTGAAAATTTTTTTCATTTTTTCATTATTATTACAAAATAAATAAAAATGAAAAAAGTTTTCTTACGTTGTTTTTCTTCTCTAATATTTATAAAAATTTTTCACGATATACTTCCAAATAATTATTAAAAAATTTTTATTTGTGTGAAACTTTTTTTGGAATAATTAGTTCAAAGAATATCCTAAATAGTCTTTATAAATATTATAATCGCTAAATTTTATTTTCCTATAAATACAATCAAGTGATGACTAATTGTACGTGTGCGAGAAGAGGGGCTGAGGGGAACTTCATTGGACCCACCTCCTCCTTTGGGTTCAATAAAAGTCTCCTTAAGGGGGAAATTTAGAAATGGATATCGTCACTCCAAGCAATTCCTACGCTTTGACACTGGAAGTGCGGATCTGGCTCTAAGACTGGACAGGAAAAGCCTACGGACGCTGGGAGGGGGCGCTCACAGGCCATTACACCTGCAAGGCCCACCTATACAGAATGGGCTTATCTGACACGGACATCTGCAGATTTTGCGGTGAAGATTAGGAGTCAATGGAACACTTGATAGCAAATTGTGGGGCATTGTACCACAGAAGACGCAGGACTCTACATACATATACGCTGAGTGAAAAGGATCTGCTAATGCTCCTATTGAAGGAGCTGATCCTATTTGCGAACGTATTGGACTGTTAGGGACATATCAGCAATGGTCGCAGTCCAAAAGGTCATCCTGGGCCAAACCCCCATTACATTACATTACATGTACGAGTAGACAAGGCAAAACAAATTCGCAGGTTGTGTTTGTTTAATATAACAGTGGAGCGCGGTTGTAACTAACTAAATGGAACTGGGTAATTTAGTTCGTTATAGACGAATTTCGTTATAATCGAAGTAAATTACAATAGATTAAATTTGTTATCTTATTTATCAATATGATTATAAAACTTGAATATATACTCACAAATTTCATTTGTTTTATTATTTTTTTTTTGTATCAAATACTTTTTAATAATAGAAAATTTTGTTCGCTATAAGCGTAAAAACATACAAGCATATTTACATTTGATACTTAAAAAATAGCAAGTTTTAAACGAAAATCCACTAAAACCGTAACAATTTCTATAAAATATTTGTACAAAAGTGTTAGGATCGTTGTACGTGATAATTCGTTGTAACTGATGTACGCTATAAATGAACTCCACTCATAAAGTTATTTTACAGAATAACTTACATATGGTGTATATATGGGCTCAATCAAAAAAGAAACGCATGTATTCAAATGGGAAATTCTATTTCTTTATTACTTCATCCTAAGGACAGCGGATAGACAATGTCTTGTTTTTTTTTTATTTGGGGTAAAAACGTATAAATTTTTTGTCGTGCCAAATCGGGAGCATGCCACATACAACTGGCCGTGTGAAAAACATGAATTTTCCAAAATTAAGCCAGCAATAGTCAATGATTGGGCTTGCGCTTTGTTGATGGTAATAGCAAAGGCGAGACGCAAAGGGATTTGGAGCCGCTTGAATTGGAATGGTAAATCGTTGGAAATCATCGGAATTCGTGGAATAAGTACGTCTTCCCCTTTGAATCTGCCACCGATGACTGTTACCTAGATTAAATTTGGTGAATAGTTTTTGATGGTCAATCTGGTTCCGTTGCATAACTTTGGTGCGTTTAAGTTGCGAATAAGAATTACCGGTGATCCGACCTTTAATGGGTTGGCATTCCGGGTAGTTCCAATGAATTCAAAAATTCAATGGGATAATTGACGGCTTGTTCTTAATCCATTAGTGTGTCGATCGATTTGTATTTGATTAATTTGCCGGGCAGTTTCAATTGAATTTGCCCATTGAGCTTGTTGACATCATAATTTTTTGGTGCCAAAATTGCACGTTCGCACAGCCAATCCGGATTTTTGTAGGAGGTTGTTAGACTTGGCAATACCTTGTCGACAACTGCTTGAATATTCATTTGCATTTGACAGAAGTTAGATAGGTATCTTAAATGCAAGAATAGACAAAGTTGTTTATCATCGATTGATAATATAATATTATTTTTAACTTATTGTACAATGTTGCACCTTAGCAAACGCGGAATATCTTCTGTTATCGAATGATGTAAATATTTTGTAAATAAACCGAAAACTCGGATTTTTTAATGCAACATTTCGAAAGTTTTAAAATTTTGATATTGAATCATTATTAACATAGGTTTTTTGTAAATATTTTTGGAACTACATAACCGATTTAAGAGTTTGATATCTCGTTTTGAAAAACATCACAACGGCTTTCAAATAAAATAAAATAAAATAAGCAATAAATCAAAAATCAGACTTCACAGTTTCACCCGCCTGAATATTCTGAAGATTCCCTAAAATTTTCATCAAAATCGGCCCAGCCGTTTTGGAGTCCATACGTTACATACATACACACATTCTTATATATATATATATATATATATATATATATATATATATATATATATATATATATATATATATATATATATATATGATCCAAATTGTCTTTTCTTATTTTCATGTCCTGTTATCAAAGAAATTTCCCTTACAACGAAAGAAAAAAATCACTCTAAAGCGCAGATCGATATCTCAAGTCTACAGGATACGACGTTATTGTTTTTTCTACATAATTTTTTATATTTTTATTATACTGATTTTGAAATCATATTCCCTACAAAAAAGCGTAAGCATGTTTTTCTCGTAATACCAACAGATAAAAAATTAACAAGTTCAGTTCTCTTGTGTTTTTCTAAGTGTAATGATAAATTATGTATGTATCTTATTTAAAATGATGGACAGCAAGCCATAATAAAAAAAGAATAATTTATGAACTTAACAAAATGGAGCGACTAATATGTATTCGGTTTAAAGAGGTACAATGTAAGGGACACCCTCTTTATACGCCGCGGCCGTGGGCAAATAAGGGACACCCTATTTACCGTGTATGGTATACAATTAACCAGACTTCTATCTTCATCGGTTAAATCACTCTCTTAACAGAGGTTTTGGTTTAATCGGCTACTAATCGGTTAATTTTGGATTACTCGGTTAATCGATTAATAAAAATTTTCCATGATATAATTAGTTTCAGTAGATAGAAATAGATAAATTGTTTATTATTTTGAGATTTTATTAAAAGAAAACATTAACGTAATAAATATAACAATCAGACAAAAGAAGAAATTATGATTATAAAAAAACAAGTAAGTGAGACCAGTTCATTAGTTTAAATAATCCTTTAGAAAAAAATTGGTTGAAATATAAAGAACTTAAGCGACGCTTTTCTTAAATTTTAACAAAACCTGACTTGAAAAAATCATATCACTTATCATAGAATTATAATAGAATATAAATTGTTTGCTGTGCTGAGTGAGAATTCTCGTATTTGATTTGTTTGGTGCTGCTTAAAAAATTTGCTGTTGAGTTGGTTTAGGGACTAATGCAGTTCCAGCATTTGAAAGCCACAACAAACAAATTTTTAAAGTAAATTTTCAAATACTTTTCGAATACTAGTACAATTCCGATAAATTTCAATACTAAGTGTTTAATAATAGTAATAATATTTAATATTAAATTTTTTTAATCAAGATTTTGTGGAAAAACTGGGTTTGTAATGTACGAGCATGTACCACTGCGCGTATACTTTATATACAATTGTGTGAAATTCCATATAACGTGTGCCACTTCCAAATACAATCAGGTATGTGATGAAAATCGATTTCGATATAAAATCGAGTAGAATAAGTTAAAAGGTGTGATGTGGTTATTTTTTCGTTTTTAAGTTCTCGATTTCAAATTCCATTTCGTTCTATGAAAAAAGTAATCGATTTGCCATGTGATAAAAATCGTTATTTTTAGTTTGAACTCGTTTTTAAATCACATTAGCATTGTGAATTTTGTTTCTCATATTAAAAACGTAAAAAAATGTAACTAAAATTTATTTAACCATAAAAATAAAAATAATTTTTTGTTGTTGATTTTTAAGGGGTAAACACAAGAATTTACGTCAAGAGAATGTCTTCATAAAGTTTATGGAATGCATTCAGACATTGCAAGAGGCTTCACCAAAGTTGAGAAGGTATCTGTTGAAAATCTTTGGCAAATCCAGTGGATCTTATTTGTCTCTCAAATGCTTTCTTTTCATATTTTCTTTTCTGTTTTCCTCTTGTAACAAAATGAACGAAGATATTACAATAAAAGCCATTTCATAGGCTTTTTTTTAATTTTTTATTGCTGCACAGGATAATTGAAACTTTTATATAATTTTTCCACTTGTTTACTTTGTAGTATGTCATTTGAGACAGAGTTGCGTTTGAATGCATGGTTGCAATATTGGTTAAAACAATATGGAATTCAAGCAAAAATGAAAATGAAATCGATCGAAATTCATCACACTCGTATCGATTTGGAAACTCGATTTACTTTTGAAATCGATCGAAATTCATCACATACATGAATATTTTACAAGCTTTTAATTTTGCAATTTGATATGACTAACAAATTTATTTTTAGTATTTCCAATTTAGTGATTTTTTCATTTTGAATTGTATTATTTCATCTCCTTTAAGTTTTACATCCTTTTTATTTTAAGGCTCATTAAAGCTTATTTTGGAGAAAAGTTTTCGATCATGTTTTTAGATTAAAAGAATAATTGTGAATTCTGAGTCATTTTGAATGCTTCTTTTTGAATGTTGATTTTCAACCAAAACCACTTTTAATAAAAATCAAAAATATTTAACTATAATATAGGAAAATGTGCCATGACCACATACATAATTCTTATATCTGGACATTTGCTACTCAATGAAGCATAAGCGACATAGAGAATTTTAATAAAATTCGGAACACATAATTTATAGTCTTCGTTAACATATAGAATGAACATTATCATGGCAAAGGACTTGAATTGGCCACTTATAGACTAATAACACATTTCTTATATGAAAATCCGATATAAATGGCTGAATAGAATTAAATAAATTTGGGCACACAGATAGTTTATGGGCTGGGCTAATATATAGGATGCCTTCTATTATGGTGAGGGACTTAATTCGACCACTTATGGACTAATGCCTTAATTCCTATAATGGAAGTCACGCGCAAGTGGATGAAATGTTTTGAATGGAATTTGGCACATAGATATATTAAAGATATCATTGATTAACACATAGAATACACTTTATCATGATAAAAGACTTAGTTTGACCACATATAATAACTTATTTTGTGTGTGTGAAGATAAATTTAAATTTAACTAGTACAGACAAAACCCATATTTTTTAGTAATGACAATTTCGCACTTAACAGAGCTCTGTTAACAAGTTAACAGAAATCCCAAAATGGACTAGGTTCATTTAAAAGGCGAAATATAGGAACTACGACAAGGATAAAAAAAACTATATATCAGGGTATATGCTCCAGGAGTTTCTTAATAAACTGTGGCAATACGGAAGGCAAAATACATCTTGGAGTAGCAATATAGCTCGTTTAAACAAATGTAATTTCTTGAGAAGATTAGTGGTCATATTGGAGAAATGGGGAGGGGCTGGTACTACACACTATATAGAAATGGTGGTTCAGGGAGTGCTTAAATGGAATATAATGGTGGGACATCTGAAATAATCTTGGAAGCTTAATAAATGGGATTTTAAAAAAAAATTTTCTTTTTTTTTAATTTCTGGGGAAGATTAGTGGTCATATTGGAAAAATGGGGAGGGGCTGGTACTACACACTATATAGAAATGGCGGTCCAGGGAGTGCTTAAATGGAATAAAATAGTGGGACATCTGAAATAATCTTGGAAGCTTAATAAATGGGATTTTATATATAGTTTTTTTATCCTTGTCGTAGTTCCTATATTTCGCCTTTTAAATGAACCTAGTCCATTTTGGGATTTCTGTTAACTTGTTAACAGAGCTCTGTTAAGTTCGAAATTGTCATTACTAAAAAATATGGGTTTTGTCTGTACTAGTTAAATTTAAATTTATCTTCACACACATGCTTATTTTGATGTTTATACTTCATCACGCCAAAATAGATGAAAGGACTTGAATGAAATTTAGCACCCAGATAGTATTTTAGTGCACAGAATAATTTGTTTCTCCACAAAAGACGTGGTTTAATCGAGAGAGTTCTATTGCTTTTTATTACAGAAACATTTTTCGGATCCCAATCAAGCAGATTCTTAAGGTACATTTTCTTACATGTGTGAACTAGTAGAAAATTCGGTCACTGAGGTACTTCGTCAAAGACGTACATGCAAAACGTGTGTTTAAGTTTTTTTTAGGAATTTGAAATCAGTTACTTTTACATCGAAACTGCTTCAAATCGAAGAGTATCTACTAAAAATAGACATAAATGCCAAAATTTCATTTACCAATGATTTTTCAGCCGACATTTTTCTTAGTCAATGGGTAATTTTTCCATTAAAGTAACAGCTAAGTTTGGAGTTCGTTGAAATGTCAAGTTTCTCCCACGAAATGATGATTCCCTTAACAAAAAAAATGCTTTTAATTGAAGTGCCGAGTTTTTCTTTCAAATTGGCGATTTCTTAGTTAATCCAGTGGTCACAGAGAATCCCTCGCAGACTAATTATCCTTAAGAATTTGCCATTTAAATTTAAAAGTCTGCAATTTCCACTCAAGGAGACATTTACAAAACCAGTCCCTCGACAACACGTTTAACATTTCCAAGAAATGTCACCCAGTGGTTACTAACAAATCGTTATTTAATATTTATAAAATTATTTTCTTTTTAAAAACAAACAAAAAATACTTTTCCCAATACAAGGAATATGAGTTCCACATCACAGGTGAGGACATTCTCCAGTTACAAGCCTTATTGAAAATTATCAAAATAAAACTTCTTCCGTATACAGTTGGATTCGAATATGAGAAAATGGAAAGTTTCAAATTTTCGTTTAAACTTCCTTTGGATTAAATCAAAACGTTTTCTTTAAACGAACATGCAATTACAAAAAAATTGGTCTTTGAATCGAAAATAGAAAATTGAATGGTTATTATTCAATTTAAAAGTCAAGATTTGTTTCATAAACTGCCCAGAAAAAAAAATTGCAAGCTTTTGTTGAGGCATGACATTTTCTTTGCTTCCAAAGTATACGCTACTCAATTCTTACGACTTCTAAGGAAGTTAAATTGCAAACAGTATCTTTCGAAAATTTTATTTGAAATTATGTATCACTTTCTTAAAAAAATAAAAAGTAAACTGTGGCTGTAAGCAAATTTTTAATCGTTATTTAACACGACAATATTTTCTTTGCAAAAATAAAATAAACAAAAATCAAATCTCTACTATTCTTAATATGTTGAGGATAATCTACAATTGAGTTAAAAGCATTAAGAAAATAATTTTTTAATAAGACGCTTATATTAAAATCATTTGAAAATATCTGGAAATCGCATTTTGTTTTTGTCTGCAGCAAAATCTCTGCATTTGCAAGACTTTTTTGGAAGTCCTTTTAATGACCCTCTCCCAAACTTTTACTCTTACAGCTACTCTATGCATATATTAACTTAGTACCGTTGCTGGCTTAAAAGCGGACTTCGAGCTCGAGTTAATTTAATATCCAGTCTACAAAATTATCAATAAAAATAATTAAATTCTGTCAATAAAAATTTAATGTAACAAGGTTGCCTTTCACATGAGTATAATAATACTGTGACATTGAAAACATTTGACGTTCTCCTAAAACAATTTTTTTTTCATAACATCTTGCAAATGACTTCAAATCCAGTGAACAGGATCCAAAAATAGAACATCTCGCAATGACAAACCTACATTAAAATCATTTCACTACTTCCGGATCACAAGTTGTGGATCTTATTGACTTCCTTAGAAGTTTTTTTTTCCCACTTGGTGAGATTTTATCGGTTACTATTAATGTGAGCCCATACTGCATGGTATTTCGTCAGCGGAAAATGTCTTTAAGTGATATTTATTTCATATAATTTTTCGCTTAGCGATATTTGTTTTTTTTTTTTTTATAAATTTGCACTTTTAGTAACGAAAAGTGTGTCGTTTAAATGGCCTTTCTCGTAAGCAGTTTATCGATTTCGCGAATTAAACAAAAAATTTTGGTTTTCTTACAAACGATCTTTAAAGAGAATAATAATAATACAAAAAATTAAAAATAAATAATAATAACATTATTTCTATTAAATTTTTAATTATTAAAAATTAATTAAAGATTAAAGCAAATTCGAAAAGAAATCGATGTAAATTTATTTGAAAACTTTCAAAAACTTCAGTTAAAATCTTAGTAATTATTGAAAAAATAATTATAAATACGAATAAGCCCAATTTATAAAAAAAAACGAAAACAAATTTAAAAAGAAATTTCAGTTTCTTATTCTTATCGTGTAAAATTTATTTGAAAATTTGCAAAACTTCATTTAAAATTTTAGTAATTATAAAAACTTTAATAACAGATAAACCCAATTAATATAAAAATGCAATATGTTATTAATTTAATTAATTCAATGATATAATTTTTCTAAATATTGCAAATTTTTTCATAAAATTCAATTATTTCTGTGTATTTAATGTGTCTTGTTCTCTTCACACGTACATATACTTCATAGCGAAATCGCTCGGCTAAGGCGGCGATATTCTGCTTTATTTATTTTAATTTAAACTGTAATTTATCTTTGCCCGTTTCACATTCATGTCAAGATTCTTCGAAAGTAACCCAGACATTTATTTACTGCTGGATTACTTTATTTTTATTTTTATTTTTTTTTTTTTTCATTATTAAATTTATTGTAATAAATTACATATTTCTGTTAGAACTTGTAGTGAAAAAAATGGAAGCTGAGGAATGACATTTTCATTGCCTCCAAAGTATCCATTAGTGCATTTTTTCAACTTCTTAGGAAGTTAAGTTTGAAAATCTTACTTAAACTTAAAAGAAATACTTATTTCTTCAAATTTACATGAAGACAGTATTTTGATTAAATTTGTAATTGAAACTATTTATTACTTACAACTGCGGATAATAAAATACACAACGTCATTTTAATGACATTGTACTTGTATGATTTATTATCTGCTTATGGGAAGCAGATCTGAATGCTGCCGGACGCGTCATAGGTTGCGGATAATGGTACGTCCCTTTGATATGCGTGATATCCGCTTTTTAGCTGTCGGGGACAGTCAGCAGTTATAAGGGGAGAGTCTTGAAGGGTTTTTCTCGAATTCCCACTAAGATGACAGTGATCCTTGTAGCGACGTGGCAGGTTATTGGCTGCACCAAAAAAACCAATCCTACAAACCTAAATTCATGTTAACACCGGTGCACTGCGGGAAATTTAGTCGTTGTTTTTTCTACCATTTAGCGAACGGGTCCGGATGCGGATGGGGAAGCCCAATCAGCAACTCATTTTAAATCAAGCGAGGATTGTCGAAACCTCAAATAAAAAGAAGTCCTTTGCTCCTTTTAGGAGCCAAAGGAACCATTATGCTTGTGTATACTACTTTCATATATAAAAAAAGGAAACTGTGGCTGTTAGCAAGTTTTTAATCTTTCCGAGCTTCATTTTTAGTAAAACAACAAATAAATTATCGCTTTTTAATATGAAAAATTTACTCATCCTAATCTAATGATATGGCTTATAAATCATTTAAAGGCATTAAAAAGGAGACTTTTTTCATATGAAGCCTGTAGCAGTCATTGGGGAATAAGCTAAAATCCCATTTTAATCTGCATCTTCATGACTTTTTTCGGAGCACTTTTTGCTGAGTCTCCAAAACGCATTTACTCTACCAAACGCTACTATCTGTACATGTTAACTTGGTGCTGATGTGTCTGAGATGGTAAACGCGTTGACTGTTAGTCATATCATTTTAAACTATGTAATATAAATTGATCAGGATATTTTCCCAACAACAAAAAATAAATTTTTATTAACAAATTAATTGGCGCAATACACCAAATAATTTTTAATAAATATTATTAGAAGAAATTTTATTATTAATTTAACGATTAAGTGCGTAAAGGTGTTGGAAAAATAAAAAAAATGCGAGTAAATTGGAATTGTTCGTTTGTTTGAAAGCTTTCCAAAAATTTAAACTAAATTTCTAATTAGTAACGCTTTGGGACACCCATATTACCAATTGTGACGAGACTGTAACCAGTAGATCAGTACCAGTTAAAAAATGACAAAAATAAGAAAAATTATGAAGTATCAATGGCACTAGTTTGCAAAAAGTAGAATTTCAAAGAGTATATAACTATATAGAAATGACGTAGTTGGGATCCAATGACATTCTAATGTTGCAATCAATAGTTCGAAATATGAAAAATGGACAGATTGGCAATTAGTCTGAAGCGGAAAAGCAACTAGAACATTTCCAATCACATACTAGTCGTTTTTCCTATTATACTAAATATTATACTTTTAAGTTTTTTAATTCACAAGTAGAAAAATATTAATGAATTTAATGGAATTTGTTGGTTTTTGTATAACTGCGACTATATGATTTTAAATGCTTTTCAAACACGATTCGGCTAAAGTCTACTTATGAAATGTAAAGCCAACAACAAGAAATAATTAAAAAAATAAATTAATTAATTATGTGAACAAAAATCAAATGTAAAATATCAATATGCAGATTTAAAGATTTTTGATCGAAAAATCCAGATTTTTTAAAACGATTAATATTTCGACACTTTTCAGTTTCGAGTTTCTTTTTCGTAATATCGCTGTCCGAAGAATTCATTCGTAGTCTTCGCGTGCTTGTTAAAGAAAATCATACTTTCACTTGGTAAATAAATTTCTAAGTCCGCGTGTCTGTTTTTTTGAAATAGTTTAATTATTAAATCTTGTATTTCAAAATCGAAGCTGCAGTCGATAGAGCAGCAATATTGAAAATACTCGCAATACATACATACATATCATCGATATATAATATATGTATATATAAAATTACTATTCCTAACATGCCACTAAATATTATATTGGTCTTAGCAATCCTTAAATTAGAAAAACTTTCAATTATTTCTTCAGTAATCGATTAAAAGAGAATTTATTTGTCTCAAATAATTTCTTATATAGTTTTTATAAGCTGCGCAACATTATTAACCATTTAATTGCCTTTATTATTGTCGTTTTGCTTCACACTACGCAATAAGTTGTTCAATGTTTTTAAAGAAAATATGATATAATACGTGCATAAGCGAATTGTAAAATTAACTTTTCGTGATGCTTAAAAAATTAAACAAATTAAACAGTTTGACTTGAATAATTAAGCAAAAAGTTAAAGACATTGATAGCGATATGAGTGAAGAAATTATTATTGTAAAATGCTGTCAACACTCGTACATAAAAATATATTCCTTTTTGCGCAATATAAATCAAGAGCCTTTTTTGGTATTGATCAATATATTGTGCCACCTAATCATATAACATACAACACACATTCAGTTTTATTGTACAATATCAATATTATTGAACAATAATAATGCAAATGTATGGGCACTTTTAGTAATTTTTTCAACTTGCTTTTATAAAAATACAATTGCATATGTTTATGACAAAAAATTAATTGCAAATACGTGTAACTGTTATTTTTAAATTACCTTTAGAAAATAGAAAAAAATTAATTGAAAATATATTGAAGATTTTTTATAATAAGATGCAGATTTAATGGATTTTTTCTTAAAATTTTATTTTAGATGCTTCTGGCAATACTATACACAGTACAATATGAAATGAACTGCTGAACGAATAGCATTTAAAGTACTTCCGAAAAGTTGGTTTTTCATTACATCTTGTACATGAGTTCAATCAAATCTAGTAAATAAAATCCAAAAAAGAGAACATCTTGCAATGACAATCGTACGATAAAATCATTGGAAAAGAACCGAATTTTCACTACTATCAGATGACGAGTTGTGGATCTTATGGACTTCTTTCGAAGTTATTTTTTTAATTGGTTATGTTCATATCTGCAATGTTAATAAACCTAAATTGTGGACTGCATGCCGCCCAACCTTGACCGTAACACTGATTCTAACGAACACTGATTCTAATTTTTAACCTTTTTTATGGTTATTTTTTTATAAAATTAAAACCGATCCAACATTTTAAAGGATTTACCCTGGTTACCACTAATTTTGTAATCGGTCGCTCAAAACGTTTCAAGTGGATTCCAAATTATCTCAATATGTGCTTCATATAGCCACTGATTTTTAAACAAACTTTACAATTATTTTCTACTTTTTAAAATTTAATTTGAATTTTTCCTTAAAATTTAAATATTGCATGCGGCATTTATTGCTAAAGTTTATAAATAGACTTACCTTTTGCTATTTAAATATTTATTTTATTTATTATTTACAATTTTTCTGTTGCACACACTAATCTTGATCATATTTGAATATTTTTTGTGTGTGTTTTCTTCTAATATTCAAAATTAAGATTTAATTTCTTAATTATATATACATATATGTATGTATGTACATACACGTGTACATATATATTTTTTTAAATTTCTGTATTTTTTATATACTCATATATTTTCAAAAACACTTTTTCTTCAATCTCTTTTAAATTTTCATTTGCACTAAATAATTTTCTTTCTTGTTGAATATTTTTTCAAAAGAACAAAACCGACCGTTAGACAATCAGCCAACTTCCGCCAACGTTAAAATTGCACTAAGCGGTTGCCCACGTAACCGGAAACGTATGATGCTACTTGTGGAATAATACAGGAATGCCAACACAATGTTTTACCACATTCAATTGTAGGCCGGCAAAACAGCAACAAGTGCCGAACGAACGCACTTACAATGTACAAATTAACGAACAACATTTTGCGAAGGAGCAACAAGTCCACATACGAGTGGTTTTTACTTCTGTTGTTCGGCTCCCTTAGTTCGTGGCACAAGATACTACACTTTAGAGAATCACAATTGAAGTGGGTTGGTCTATCAACCCACAAGCGGAAATGGCGCATGCGACAATCTTGCCTCAGCCGTTTAAACGAGTTCAACAGTATGTGTATGTTCTATTGGATTTGAGTGAAACTCTTGCACACTCGAGCACTTGAGTGAGATTATTTGACACTGCCAAATGCTTTGAGTGATGGTAACATTTTCTTATCACTAGCATAAGCACCCACATGAAAATATAATAATAGAAAAAAAGAACGAAGTTCTTCTATGATAAAGAACATCATAATGGAAGTGGGGGTGGTTTACGAGTATATCAAAATTATAGTGATGAACCCAATTGATTGTTGCACATTGTTCAATGTTTTTGTTTTCTATTTTTTCTCCACTGTTTTGTCTGCAATTGAGTTTTTGTTTATATTTAGATTAAAAACTACAAACATGTCCTCGTATGATGTCTTGCAATCATAATCATAATCACTGTCATTGTCATAATGATGTTACATATTACTCGTACGTCGTATCCTTTAACATATAAAAATTTAAGGAATCAAGTAAAAAAATATTTTAAGGAACGCGGCTGTTTAAAAATAGATTTAACGTTTAAGCTGTTCGGGGGGTTTTTTTTTGCTTTACAGATGAAGAGTTTCATTCCTTTTCTAAAGGATCTTTCATTAAGAGCTTTTTATCTTTAAATTTAAATAAAGCAAAGTGTGTGTGGGAGACACCATTGAAAATTTGTATACATTTGAAAGGCCTATCGATGTCATTATGTATGGAATATAAAATCGTGCAATTGTCTGCCGCGGCTTCACTGGGTGGAGCGCATTCGAAATGTTTTACCCATGAAAGGGGTTATGTTAGCTGCTGTGGGGTATGTGGATTATTCGAATAGACCTTCGATTTAAGAAAACCTCTGAATAAAAGTCCAACTGAGTCAAATCGCAGTTTACATTACCTGTAGGTAAGATGGGCATGCCATTAAATTACGCATGCAGAATATTTAATGTGGCATGAGCTCTGTGGCACGTAGCGATGTCCTATTAAAACCACATGTCTATATTATGTCTATATTATTCATTTCGCCCCAAAATAAGTTGATAATCATCGACTTATAGCGTTTGCCATAGAATTTGATGGTCTTGCCAGTCTAAAATCTGCATCAAACAGTAATTTTTTGACGCTCTTTGATCTCATGTGGATTGGTTTCGTCACAAATTCGACAATTTTGTTTATTGACATTCATCCAGAAGAGGTGAACACTCAGCGAATACACTTTGTTGTGTATGGTTGTTTACCTTCAGTTCCCTGGTTACTTGAATTTAGTGCGGGTACAGGCCAAAGTCACGCTGCAAATTTGCCAAGTTGTGGTCTGTGGGAGGCCTCGGACTCTCCTGCACACTCTCTCGGATAGCGGTAATGTTTTCGGCAGATGTTCGGTTTCGTCGCCGTGCTATTGTTTGTTCATAGTTTACTCTCACACTGCGAATTGGCATCTCCGTAGGACAATTATAAATATTTATATTTATTCCTTTTAACTCCTACAAGGGGCATAGGGCCATAAGGACGATTATGGCGATTATGATATGGGCGAAACGCACGAAACGGTGCTCGAAGAGAACACTTATTTTGATTAAAAACAAAACTTTTATTATTTGAACGTGTTGTTGAACGTTATGTCCGTCCGTGATAATTTGGCAAAACAGATTTAATAAATGACAGATACAACTTCAACAATATGGCCTCTATCAACATTTAAAGTTCAAAAGTCCTTATTGGGAGACCATTTATTAAGCTTGTTTACCAATTTCTCTCACTAAGTGTTCTTTCAGGTTAGATCAGGCGTGTGTGCTAGATTCGCGCCACAAATTCTGGTGTGCTCCACAAATATTTAGGATCTTTGTTAATGTGCTTAATAAATTAATAGAAGACAATTGAAATTAATTTAAATTGGACGACATTTTCATTGCCTCCAAATCATATATTAGAGCATTTAATCGACTTCTTAATAAGTTAAATTGCAACCTGATGAATAGCCTTCGAAAAATATAATTTTTTAAACACACATGATGCGAACTAAATATATTTTTAGTACACAGTCTCTGCAATTTCGCGACTTCTTTGGAAGCTCTTTTTCACTGAGACTACCAGAGAAATTTAATCACGCTCCCAATTGTATTAAATTTGTGCCATGTTTCTGCTAGACACAGGGAATGTTGATCGACTTAAATAGAAACCGGAAGTGACGTTTTTAATGAGTAAGAGACAACATTGAAATTTGCCAAGAACTCTTCGGTTCTTAGATCTTAACTAAATTTTCGTATAAAAATTCCAATATGAAGTACCCATCTTGAGGTGATGCATAAAGCTAAATGGGTAATTCCAATAACGTTTGACCCACAGTCCTTGACCGCCCTCGATTATATATTTCCCATTTTACTCTTGCCATGATACATAAACTAGTTCGATATTGATTATGTTTCCAAAGTTGTAGCCTTCCAAATTAGTCAAATGCTCGAATTTTTGTGAAAAATTGAAGACTTTATAACTTTGAAACGCGTAATTAGATTATAAACAAAATTGGGGTCACTTAAAGGCATTGGACTTCCTCTATTTATATAACTACCCTTAATGGTATATCTCTCTGCTACAAGGACTTCTAAAATGAGAAAATGTCTCTTATTCCCAAAAGTCCTGAAAAATGATCTCTCGATTTTTTTAAATTCTTTTATTTATGTATTTCGATTTTCAATTTTTATATACAAAAAATATTTAATTCTTTAAATCTACACCGGAATTTGTGTCTATTATTTTTCTTCTATTCGTTTTTATTTAAAAAATATTTAAAATTTGATTATAAATAACTTTCTGTGCAAATCACTTGTTTCACATAATTTTTCTTTTATATTTTTATATTGTAATTACATAGGGTTTCTCTTTTAATAGGCTAATAATCGGTTAATTTTGGATTAATCGGTTGTCCGATTAATACAAATTTTCTAATTTCAATAAATAAACATATTTTTCAATAAAAACCCATTTGAATAAATAAACATAGTGAACTAAATCAGACAGAAGAAGAATTCATAATAAGAAAAAACGAGTGAGATCTTTTTATTAGTCCAGCAGTTGAGTGTACAATACCTCGACATTGTTCTAGACTCCAAGCTCTCGGAGACGCAATGTCGAGGAGATTGCAAAGCACAACTAATGCGTTTTTTATGGGTTTAAAAGGGTTTTTGGAAAATGGTGGGGACTTAGGTTATTATACATCATGTATTGGATCGCTTGTCTGGTGGAGGGCGGTGGACGAGAGTTCGTAAATCTCCATGCTGAACAAGGTGCAAAGGATGGCATGTCTGAGGTTAACTCCTTAGGCTAGTTTAGAGATGATGCTCGACTTAACATCCATTGATATTCTTAACAAATACATATGGGCCAAATCTGCTCTTAAACTCAGGGAGTCAGAAAATTAGAGGCACAACAATATTGCCGAAGACAGGTACTAATGATCCAGACGGACTCCTGTCATAGACCTTGACAAGTCCTTTTATGTCGAGATTCCCAGCAGGAAACATTGCTAGGAGAATAAGGGATCTCAGGTTAGACGCCAACTCAATCGACATTTTGTGAATAGTCTGTCTGCTACCGTGGCCCTTAATACGAGGGTGGGTAGATCAAGATCAGCTCTGCTAGAGCGAGGCGGTATCAGGATAGTATGAGTTTGGGGTCATGGAGGTATCCAGGCAGCGAGAGGGCTCACGAGTGTGCGAAATCAGGTTCGGTTTTGGATTTGGCAAACTCACAAAGAGATATACATATGTATCCCTTTGGTTAATTTTGTAATGGATTTAGAGTAAGTGCTCTGAGAGAAACGGAGCTTAGGTAGTCTATGATGGCTACATGGAAAATATCCAGGACTATATTGCCTACGATTAGCTGCAGCCAGACGATACAGTTTCTCTCTTGGGAGGAGGTCGCCAGCACTTCTGGTTGACATTGTCATAGGGCGTTGTATGATCGGCCGTATAATCCTTTAGAAAAGTAGTTTGGTTCAAATGTTTAGAATTTAAGCAACATTTTCTATATTTTTTAATTAAACCTCTTTCATATAGAAGAAAGATTTCATAACCGATCTGCAAATGACGAAAAAGTCGCTATAAATGCATTTGTCTTTTTGTCTATTTCCAATTACGGAGGTTTACATTCTCTAGACAATAATATTGATATTAAGAGTTGCGTTTTTCTTCCGACTGGGTTTGCTTGAATTCGGAAGGATTTTTCGTCATTCCACGTCAAGTTTGATCTGTAAACAGTAACCAATAGAATACTGACTATGGCCCGGTCTGGTTACAAACCAAACTTGACGTGAGTTGACAGAAAAATCATTCCAAAAAATACATTCCATATATAAAGTAAATTTTTACTTTAAGGATACTTCCCATTTTTATTGAAGTCGGTTAAAATGAAAATAATCCCAGTTTATGAGTTGGTTATTATCAACTGTTGTATCGATTGTTGTCGGACATTTTTGCAATTTTGTCTTTACAAAAGTACAATTGCATTCATTTTACCATCCTTGGAGGCATATTTACATTAAAAGCACATGCATGATAAATATCATGATCGCCATTATGTTTCCCTGAATTGTAGAATGACAAATTCTTGGAAAAATCTGCCTTAAAATTGACAATATTTCACCATCTAATGGGAGTTAAAAAAAAACAAAAGACATGGGAGTGGCACGTGCTGCTGTTTGCTTAAATTTGTATAAATATCATATAGATATATGAATATTTGGGACAATTATGAAAACAGCCCACCCCTCCTATTCACGCACATATGCACACATATACAAAATGGGCTAAATTAGACTGAAATGTTGACTTACAGACAGTGACAGAGATGCAGGAATCCAGAATATTTAGGTATGCAGGTATGTATATACGTTAACATATACATATACGCCTAAACACACACGTACTGTTTTATACATACAAATATTTACACACTTGTACACACAACACTTACCCAAACATCGCACATTTTTGATTTTATCGTTATCGCTCCTTTAATTCATATCAGTCGCATTTGCATCGACAATTTTTATCTATTATCATTTTCCCTATAATATCAGTTGTCAGTTTGTTGATAAAATGACAGTTGTGAGATAAGAATAGATTACATATAATACTTATTACATTTACAAAAAAAGGAAAATTCATATATAAAAAGGATTTAGAAAAACTAACGAACTTTTCACTCCAGATTTCGCAACACAATCGTGTAATATTGTCCGTCTTAATTAATGGCGTTTTCTTTTCTGAAAAAAAAAATGTTGCCACACCATCGCAAACGAATGTCTTTTTTTAATTCACGGTGGAACAAAACTAATCGAATGTGGTTAAATTTACCTTCAATGTATTCACATATGTAGCGTTTTTAATATTGAATAATAATTGTGCATTCTTCAACAATTTTAACGCTGTTGTAGCGATTTATGACATGCAATTAGATGGTTGCAAAGGAATGTTGACAACACTGATCATTTAGAATAATAAATATTCGGATGACACCTTTGTACATCCGCAGTCATTCTTTAATTATGAAATATTCATCATGTTAAACTTTAACGATACGAGTATTTTGTAATCTCTCCACTAAGAAACAAAGTGTAACGAAAATAAAACTCTTATGGAATATTTGATACTGAAAAAAATTTTACACATTTTTTGTCCGTCCTGCATGTTTGTATTCTGTTTACAAAAAAAGCGGCATTACAAAAAATAGCATGTTCTTTTCTAAATATGTTGCACACAAAACATGGAAACATTAATGTTTTGCATTGAACAAATTCCAACAGTGTTGACTACTTTTTTTGTACAAATAAGGATTGTTATTTTCAATACTTAATATTGAATTTTGTTATTATTAGATTTTCAAGAGAAATAAATTAGACTCCCATCGAGTATAAATTGCTTGTTCTCCTCTTTATGTGTTTTGTAATATGTAATCATATACGATAGAGAATTCTCCTATCGTATTTGTTTTGTTTGGCATAAACATACTCGTATGAGTTTGAATGTTTTAAAATTGCTTAAAGTTTACTGACGATTTAGTTTAGCGGCCAAGGAAATGTCGGCATACCGAGTATGAACAGCTAAAACCACACCAAACAATAGATTTTTATTCTCGTTTCGTTTTGGTGTGAAAAGCTTATGAAAAATTAATTTTGCGTAATTTGTTGAACAATTCGAGCAGCAGAATTGAAAATTTTGTTCGAGCTGGAGTTCAGCTAGTGTAATAATTGCAATTTCCTGACTTCTTCCTCAATAAATTAGATGGTTGCAAAGGAATTCAGAACCGCAACATGAACTGGATTGACTGAAAATTTACAATTTAAATCAATTAATTTTACTTCAATATTTCTAGCAATTATTTTTGTCGTCTCAGCATTTAATATAGAAAAATATACATAGAACGTGACAACATACATTAAGAAATTTGAGTACCATTCAAACCCACTAGCCCGAAAAATTCTAAACTATAGAGGCCACATTTGGCTGAGAAGGAACACGAGAGATGTGACAACAACACCGAAGAACCCCCTGAAATTTGTGTTTCTTTTATGTGCGGCACTTGCTCTACTTAAATAATACATTTCAGATTTGAATGGGGCCCAATGATTTTTGTAGGAGCGAGGGAAACATACATGTATACATATAAATGCTTATTGTAGTTCATTTTAAATTGAAGAAAGACAAAAATTTTTTTGTTCTATTTGTTAGCTTGAAAATGCATCATTTTGTTACATGAAACATGTAAGAAGAGTTTCTCACTTTTATGGAAAATTTTTTCAGGTTTGAATGCGCCATTATTTGTCTGAGCGAAATAGTTCACACAGTTGACAGGAAAAGTCGTATCTAATCTGAAATAAAGTTGAGTGCAACGCATGCCAACAAAAAAGAACTTTCAAAAAAGTTATGAAAATGTTGAAATTATGATCCGGAAGTAGTGGAAATTCAGATCAGTTCCATTGATTTCAACTCAGGATTGTCAATGAAGGATGTTCCCTTTTCAGACTTCAATTCACCGATTTGGAAACTGTCTTTGTTTTTAACCGACTTCGAAAAGAAGGAGTTTATAAATTCTTCTGTATATTTTTTTATTATTATTATTTGAACACGCATAACTTTGCCATTTGTGAATCGATTTTTTTCGAAAGAGTTTGCTTTAGTTTGAAAATCCAACGGTTTTGTAATCTGTTTGATTTATTCTGCCAAAATTATTTGCAAAGAAAACATTTTTTTATTGGGATTTGTTATTCACCACTGGGAATAAACTTTATATCTGGATGGTCTACAGATTTACGATTGCTAGTATTCACGACTTCTTTTTCATTATTATTTTAACACAGGCTCGTCATTGCAGAATATTCTCTCTTTCGATTCTTATTCACCGATTTGGAAGGCATCCCCATTGTGCGGGGGAAAGCGAACTTTTTATAATATTTTTGCATAGAAACTAATTTTATAAATATTAAATTAGGATCGTTTATTAGCCACTGACAATAAGCTTTACACTATAAGTCCTACAAATTCGCCAGTAGTTACGATAGTTTTTCTAATGTGAAAGTATTTAGATCATTATTGGTTATACAAAAAATGATATATTTATTGTAGATTTACAGAAAGAAATATGCTTTTTATACAAAAAAAAAGTATTTTCAAATCGATTTTCACACATTTGTGGAAAAGTACGTTCAATTTTGTCAATTGGATCCTGGGAAGCCAGACAATGCGCTAAAATTGCTTTGGAAGCAATAAAAATGTCATTCCTTTAGAACAACTTCCATTTTTTCCACTGGAAAGATATTGTTTTCGTGTGTAAATTCAATGAAATAAGTATTTTTTTATAAAAAAAAAGTACTTTGAATTATAGTTTTACAGATTTGTGAAACTTGACTTCCTAGGAAGTTGAAAAAATGCACTACTGGATTTTTCGAAATAATGAAAATGTCCTTCCTTGAGAATAACTTTCATTTTAGTTCACTAGGATGTTACACAATTTTGTGCATTATATTTAGAAAAGAATATGATTTTTTTCCACTTCTGCACTTTTTTTCTTAAAAGAACACAAATATGCAGTGGAGGAAAATTATATGCAACATATTGGTGCGGAAAGAAAACGGCCAAGAATCTTTCAAAGAAGTTATTAAAGGTGTTGGGTGAGTGGATCGATCAGGAACACGAAGCGTATCATCAACGAATCTTTACGGCCATAGGAGAGTCCATACCGGAAGATGTCGAAAATGGCCGCATACCGGAGACTAGACTAGAGGCCAACTGTGGAACATTGATCTCCGACATCCATTCCTGGTTGACCGACCCTTGGAACCAGATCCCCATGGGGCTTCATTGTTACACGGATGGATCAAGGTCGAGAGGGAAAACGGGACTTGGTGTTTATATAGAAAACACCACGGAACTGTTTTTCCGCCTGCCGGACTATTGCACAGTTTTGCAGGCGAAAGTTCAGGCGATAGCAACATAGTTAGGTAATATAAGCTTGGAATGCGCGAAACCTTTCGATGCAGTTAAATCCGAGCTAAAGACTTGGGCTCATAGAGCCCATTTAACTCTCTGGAATAACGCAACCATGGGAATCGATACAAAAATTCTATGGGGAGATCCAGACGAGGGAAGAACGAGGGAGCTGCTAAGACTTAGCAAGCCCGAAATAAGTAGAATAGTGGGAGTTGTCACAGGGCACTTTCAACTACGGGCACATCTTAAACGCATGGGAATAGCGGGAGGAGATGAATGTAGAGCATGTGGGGAGGAGAGCGAAACATTGGAACACTATTTGTGCCAATGCCCCGCCTTCTCACAAATAAGGTCCCGATATCTTGGGGGTGACACCTTACCGGACGTAACCCGATTACGGGGAATATGCTGGAGGAAATTAAGGAACTTTGTGAGTGACACGGAGTTTCTCTGGACCTTTGGGTCAATATGTTATGGTTAAACCCAAGGGAGCGCACAACAAGCCTTCACTGGCTTAAGTGTATGTCGTATGACATGGGCTTTCACACCCCTCCAATCAACCTAACCTAACCTAACCTATTAAATTGCTGTGGTTGTGATAAAGAAGTAGTGCGAATTCAGATCATTTAGCCACAATTTGTGTTCTCTTTTGCGGGAGTTATAAATTAAAAGGAAATAATGTTTTTATTTAAATTTTAAAAAATACACTAAAAATTTTTTATAAAGTATTGCGAATATTAAAATTTTATTGAACAAGTTTGTACGAGTAATTTAAAATATTCAATCAAGATGTCAATCAATATCGAAAAAATATACCAAGTGATGCTTTGGAGGAGGCATCGATAAGGCAAATCCAACTGAAACCCAACCTGAAATCAAATTAAAAATTCGAAGGTTAGACGAATAAATGTTATTTTACTGGAGGAGAAATGATATTCGCCAAGGCATCAGTCAGGAGGTCGATGGGGGAACAATGCATTCCAGACAATAGGGTACAAAGAGGTACAAAAGCAGAAATAACGACTTATGGTCAGAGGCAGTTGGTGGGACATATCAGCTGACAAACGTTCTGGTGTACTCTTGTTGACTCAGCAGCAATTTACATTAAGCAGACGAATAGAGGAGGGACGACAGAGAAAAGTCGATGGAGGAGATGAATCAGAAGTGATGAATAACAGGAGGGAATTAGCAAGGAGAGCTAATAAATCTGAGTATTAAGATGTAATTTATAAGTCAAGATAAAAAGAGAACGATCAAACCATAAACAAACAAGAATAGCAAAATATACACAACGACAGAACAAACAACAACCACACACAACAGCAACCTACAAACAACAAGGACATCAAACCATTGAGAGATTGTAGTAGATATAACCACTATCGGTTTGGACAGCAATATTTTTTGCGCATTTTGTATTAAATTTTAGTTTTTAAGATAATCAAAGGCAAAATCTTATTGAGAACTTTAATATAAAAAAAATTGTTCTCAACATACTGATCTGTGAAGGGTTAATGTTCTAATTTTGAAAAAAAGTTCTTCTCAACTTTTTAAGAAATTTTAATAATTAAAGCATAAAAATCGTATCTTCGTTTAATCCATTAACAGCAGCTTGCAGTAATGGCCCTTCCACCGTTAAAGTTGTTTTCACATTAAATTTGATCCTTTAGCATCCTGCTTCTTATGTAAACAGTCCACATCATCGCTCTGCATCCATCTCATACAATCCCTTTTGTGTATTTTGTCAAACTTTCTTGCTTTCAATTTTATTGATTTAAATAAAACTCATGTCAAATAATCACAATGTAAATAAAATATTTAAATGAAAATCGAACGAAAAATGCCAAAGTGGGTGGGTGGGTGTATTTGGAAAATACTGGTGCTTAAAATGACATCATTTGCAAAATGTATTCTATAACAAGTTGTCGAGAACAATGATCGGTTTAATATGTTAGACGAAACACTTGTTCGTTAATAAACAACTACGAAAATATACAACTTACTTACGAGGACTTTAGCCAGGAGCAGCCACAACAGCACCCAATACGTGAAAGTAACGCATTCAACAGCTCGTTGTACTTGTTGAAATGATGCTTGTGGATGATGATAGTTTAACTTGCAATAAAAATGTATAAATATACACTGGGAGAAATTAAGTGTCTCATTTGGTATTTCGTAAAGGAAACGCGTTGCGCTATCTCAATGCAAATTGTGTTTTTGTTTTTAGTTCATCAAAAAGAAAAGGATAATGCAGCGCCCAAAAGTAGGTTTTGTTTCAAAAATACAAAAAATAAAAAAAGGCCTATTTTGAAAAATCACTTGTCATCAAAGTGATTTCAAATCACTGAAAAAGTGTTCTGGACACAAACATTTTTGTAATCTCGTGATTTGAAGCCTTTAAAGTAAGCGACTGTCGATCTGATCTGATCTGATCTGCTTTCGCTTTTTACAAGAATTTCGTTTTGAACTTGTGAATTGTTTTATGTTTTATATGAAGTACTTTTTATATATTTCACGAAATTTTTAAAGATATCGCTTGCAAAAATAAATTTTCGGTTACTAGAGTCACAAAATGTTAAGAGTAAAATATGACCGTGGGATCAGCCGGTAATTGTAACACTTTTGGGAGTGGGGCGTGGTGTACCTGCATGCTTAATGGCACAAATCTTTGGAATTTTTTCCATGATATCGTCATAGGTGGTTTTCCGCCACCATACCAATGTCGGTATTAGCTTCACCACTATTTAGAGTTCCTAAGGATTATTCCCCAGGATTTCCCAACGGCCTTTACTGTTCCATGACAGCTTGGGTTTAGGTTATGCCGAGGTTCTTCACGCAATTAGACAGCCTAAGCTCCACTCCAATCAGTGTTGGTAATGGAAAATTTGATATCTTGTATCCCTTCGTAAAGAGCACAATATCCGTTTTCTGCTGATCAATATTGAGTGAATGCTGTAATGGATTCCTATCCCATCCGCTGTAGAAGTCCTAACAAATGATATTAAAGGTATCGTTATGCCTTGTGCACCCTCGCACTAATTGTTTTCACACGTCCTGTTTGTTCGAGAGGAGCCAACTGGAAGAAAAGTGTTGGGCAACATTTTCGCAACATCTGCATCAATTATAGTTCGAAAAACCGTTCATTTTTCTATGCCAGCCGCTGGTTTTATGGTCTTAAATATCCCATTATATCGTCAAATATCCTGCAGAAAACTCTTGTTAAATGGTAACGCCCAAAATTAGCAATAGATCAACTTGTGTTTCTTCTCGAAAACTCCTAATTTTTCTAACGATAAGATGGATTCAAATTACCAAATATTTTTCTGCAAGTGCAGTATCACAACAATAAAACAATTCAGTGTAAAACTCCAATAGCAATAAAAACAACAGCAACGACTTGAACAAAAAAACAAAAAAAAAAAAAAACTCAAGAAAAAAGCCAAAAGCTTAACCAACAAATATTTACATAATGGCCTTCGTCAGGCATCTACATATTCGTACAAGTTGGTTGTCGGCCAGGGATGTCCTGGATTCTGCAAAATCTCTAACAGAAGGTGTGCAGGAGTGGTTGAGACGCTGAGGGGATTTTTAATAAGTATTTATTATCATCGTTATCAATAAATAGTAAATGTTGCATATTGCTTTTTGTGGTTGGCATTTGTTTTTTAGATTTCAAATAATTTTGCTATTATTTTAGTTTCGTGCTCAGTTCTCTTGTCGTGTTTGTTTATTTGTTGTGCATATTCCTCCCATCAGGACTCTCCTTTTATCAGTCAATTTGTATTTGGCACTATCATTGCTTGGCTTGTAAATCCTTCCTTACATAATGGCAATTGTACTTCAAGGGGGACTTAACGATGCCATGGCGTGTTGAGTTCTCTGTTGCTGAAATATTTTCTTCGAATACGATGTTGCATGTCATTTGAATGCGTTTGTTTATTGAAGACGAGAAAACCTGTTGCATCATAAGCGATTTGTACACACAAGTATTGTAAGATTTTTTTTTCTATTTCTATTATATTTATTGTTTAATAAAATTCTATGCAGGCATTTTGTTTTTATTAAATATTTATTTTAATTTGCAATTTTTTTAAATCAATAAGGAATTAAGCAACCATCCCCATTGACTTCAGCCGTATTGAAATGTCATAATGACTGCTGCTTTACAGTTTTAATCTCGCGAAACCTCAATAATACATTAAAAAATCCTGACAACCTGCAATTGCGTGCTTGTGCATGTCACATTAAAGGCGTTTAATGTATTTTTTCAACATTTTCATTTCAACACTTTTAGCCTTCTTTCAGTCCTAATTGGCTGTACAATGAAAGTCTACCTCTAGGTCATGAAAACAATAAACTCTGTGTGAAAAATTTAATAAACCGTTTATTTCTAAGATTGACACATTTAATTCAATCATTCCAGATTCCTGTACGAGTGCCAGTGGCAACACAATGAGCAGCATTTAAATTTTGTTTTGCCGTAGTATGTTCGAGTTAATAAAAATAACATGTCTAGCATAAATTATACTAAATAAAGTGAATAGAAGTACGTACGGCTCTCCTGCTCTTCTCTAATATGCTTATAAATAAAATTTAATTTTTCACTCAGCGTTTCAAGCAAAATAAAATTTATGACATTAAACAGGCCCATCCCTGTAAGGAAGTGTTAGAAACACTATTTCTGTTAGATGGGTGTATTTAGACTTTTTCAATAGAATGCAAATGAATTGAAGCAGAGTTCATATAAATAAGAATTTTATGCTTCTGACGAGATTTCGTAATAGAGTGAATCACTCTTCGTTCTCCACTGCCCTTGTAGACCTTGTAAAAAGATCTAGGAAGTCTAGAATGTGTGCTGCATTATGCTACACTACACCAACAATATGAAAGACTTCAAATTTCTACAATTGATTAAAACTGCAGGGCTAATTTAACATACAAATCTTGCATATGTTTATAATACCCATCAGGGATGGAAAAGATATCGTGGTAGTATACTGAGTCATTTGATATTCTCTAAGTTTGTATGAGTTTGTGTATGCGTCTCATATTTCCTGTTTTCAGCAAGCGATGTGATAATAATAGAATGTTACATTATAGCTTTATCCATAGGCGTAGCTAGAAAATTTTATAGAGGTTCCTACAGTTCTTAAAAATATTTTAGGGGGCCAAAATCCTTTAACGAAGAGGAAAATTATGCCATTTATTCGAAGGAAGACATTCTTTCTGGGGGTACTTTTAATCTCAACTGAACTTGCGATCTATTTCTTTCATTCCTTTCTTTGTAAAATACCTTCTTAAGGGACTAATTTCAAACATGTGTGTAGAAGTAGACTTATGATTTTCTACTTTTTATATGATTAGAGACAAAATTTGATTAGGAATTTTTCAATGAGTTTAATACCACCATAAACATACTTTTAACAGTCGAACAAAATAGAAACATATAATTTTTTTCGCCTGTTAGACGCCTCGAGCTTTTGTTGTTTATTAACTCTGTTCGCAATGCAACAAATATTTTATATAGTTTTCAGATAAGGAAAAAATAACATATTCCATCCCTGATATCAATACATTTGAGTCTATTGTTTGCCAAAAATTTCTAGAGAACAACGCCTACGAAGTTTTTTTACCCCGGCTGCCGTTTCTTTAAATATCAGCTGCAGCTTTACGTGGAATATGAAAATCCTCAAGGAGTAAAGATTTAAGTTTTAAAAAAAACTCCAATAATTTAATTAACGCACTCGAAAACTTATTAAAAAAACAGAGTTAGTTCTATGAAGGTAACATTTTAGTGGCTGTATTTTCATAAAATTTTGTTGTACAACTCTGATTGCGTCAACATGATACTCTGCGGCAAAGAATTTTTTTTTTTCAATTTAACTGACACAGAATATGTCATGTGCGGTGCGGTTTCCAACACTGCATGAAATGGAGTGTCATAGGAGGGAGAAGTTTAAACCATGTGATAGGTCTAAAAAAGCTTTCGTGCCAGTTAAACTACCAAGAAAACTATTAATTATAACAGTTTTCAAGAAACTTGTTTAAAATCAATCCCTTCTGAACTGGCTAACCTAAAAGAATTTACATAGTTCCCGTCTCTGATGCGAGTTAAAGAAATGGTTTCAAAGGATCATTTTAATAATGTTTAACAATTAAAACTTTTAAATTTCATATTTTACGTGTTGGCAATATCTTACCATCGATATGTGAGTTTTTAATTCATAAAGTTCTTTCTAAGACGAATTCACACGAGGTAAAGTCACCAGTACAACAAATAAACTCTCTCTCTCTCTTTACTCAGTATAAAAAACAGCAGACTAAAATGAGAAAGCGAATGAAACTATTTAATATCAATCAAAACAAATGGAAAAAAAAATTAGAACAAACCAACAATGTTTGATATTGAGCAACGAAAAAAAAAATAAAAAAAGTTTTTAGATGCGCTGTCAATTCCACCTGTTCTGAATTCGCTTTTGTTCATTCGAATTAAAATTTTTATTTGTTTTTTTTTATTGACAATCAAATCATTTATCGATTAATACGCGAATGGTTCTAGGTTATTGTCACGCAACATTATGAATAGAAATTCTTTTATCATATCGGAAAATTTAACTAAAATCAACACATCAAAAAGTACGACTTATGCGGTTCTATTTAATTGTTTATCAATTCAATGTTTACCTTAAATTGTTGGATGCTTAAATTTCTTTAAAACATTTGCACCATAACCTTCGTATCCTTGTTACTATTTCACAAGTCTTGGGACAAGTTCGTGTGGAACAATCAACACACATTTCCCGCTGATGATAGGGACACGCATCATATCATATATCGTGCCCTAACCGCGTAAACGATTAAGTAGCATAATTTTTGATTTTCACTTTTTCATCGCAATTGATAACTTACGATCACTAAAAATCAATCTTAAAGTTTTATATTCGTTAGAAGTGGCAAAACAAATATACAACAAAATCAATTTTGCAGTAGCCATACAACTTCGTGAAGATAATACTAAATGGGTATCGAAATATCGATAATTTCAAATAAAATTGTTTAACCAATAAATACAACCTCAAGCTTGAATAATATTTTAATAAAATTTTTATTAATGTAAATGACAAATTGTTTTTCAAAGCGGACCAAAGAATATGGGAAAACTTTGAGTTCAATAAAATATATTTCAAGAAACTCTGTCCATGAAGCATTAAAAATTAATTAATAGACGATATTTGGATTTTTCAAAGGGGCAAATAACGTGAATGAAAAAAGTTATGTAAATAATATTAAGACAAATTTTCTGAAATCGTAAATATTTGATTAACAATCGTTGTACTTCTATTTTTAATTTTCTAGATCGCACTTACGCATTGCAAATGACGGAAATTGTGTATCATATGGCGGTTATTCAAATAAGGCCAAAATAGTACGGCCAAGGATTTCGATTTCTGAAAAAGGTAATTGTTTTCATCGTAAGAAATAATAAATCTAACTATATGACAAATATCTCGTACTTTCGAAACATTTGCTCTTCGTACAGATGTGTTGAGAATTTATCGCCCCCTTAATGCAACAAAGACTCATCTCAAGGAACAACGACTGCCTGCTTCCATATCCATTTTTATATAACTTCGACTTACCTGATTGTTTTTATACTCATGAGGAGAATATTGACGAAATTTTTTTGCTCAGCAATAAAAAATTTTGTGCATTTAAGAATAAAGAATAAGAATTAATTTTTTTATTTGAGTTTGATCTCTTTTTACATATAATGGGTCTTTCAATAGGAACTTTTGTACTTTAACAATTGATAGTGGCCATATTGGCTGTCATTTATTCAGTCTGGTTTTCCAAATCACCATGGGCACATACAGCGTTAAATAACACGTGCAAATCATAAAATTGCTTCTTTAAAATGGGTGCTCTTTTAGGGTAAGGTTTTTCGTGGTACGCCCATTTTACGGTAGTGATAATCGTTCTACCGAGAGGACTATTGGCGGTGTAGTGCCAAAACCCAAACCACAGCCACTGTAAGTGAGAATGTTCAGGAGAATCCAACAGTCGATTAGCGGCGCTCACAAGAACTCGGCTTTTCGCAGACCACAACTTGGCGAATTTCGCGTAGTGACTTGGGCCTGCACCCGTCCAAAATTCAATGTTACAGGAGTAGAAGGTAGACGATCATAGACAACAATGTTTAAGGGCTGAATCATGGAAAACTGACCTAAACTTTCATCAAAAAATTGTCTGCTGCGATGATGTGAACTGGAATTCTCTTGTGGGGTTTTGTTAAGTCGCAGGTCTATTGGAATAAGCCAAATGAGAGCAGCCCTCTAAGCCAACATAGAAGATTCTATCGGTCAAATTAAGTTTGATATATGAGCCAAAGTTATATAAAATTCGACATTTCGGAAGCGCGAAGCTCAGAGAAGCCGCGCGGACATTTTCAGGATACTATATTTCATACATAATGGGAACGATGTCTTTACAACGAATTAAAAAATTTCAATAATTTATTACATACACTTTGTTTAATGAAAGTCCCTATAAAAAGGATATTGAGGAATTATTTTTCGTTAATAACTCCAAAAGACTTTAATTTTTGATATATGTATGTCTATGTTGCATTAAGTGAGCGATGTATAGGGTCCATACAAATTTATTTCAGAAGGTTACGCCAAATATCGTAAATAGGGCAGATTACATAAATAGGGGAGATTTCGTAAATAATTTTATTAGCGACCGACCGAAACTAATTTATTAAGACCAAACACAAATCGAACCTAATATTCGGTCTAATCCGAAAATTTTCGAGATACATATTGCAGCCTTAACTAATATTGTAATTTTCAAAACTAATACGAATTTTAGATTAGTTTATTAGAAATATTTTATTGGGATATTCGTTTAGTTTATTATTATATTTTATTGACAATTTTTTGAAAAATTAATTGTGAGAATATCCCAAATAATTTTTATAAATTTTAGAAATATGAATTTATGTTTTTATATATTTCTCATCTTCTATTTTAGCATTTTTTTTTTAAATAAAAACACGAGGGTAAATGGGTTTGAAAAATGATGGTTACAGTCTACTGATAAGTTGGCATTAGTACCAAAGAAATATTGGCATATAGAATAGCTCAATCTACAACAAAAATTTTTTCTTTTAATTTTTTTATTCTTTCTGGGTTTTCAACAAGAACTTTGTTTTTCACCACAAAATAAAACAAAGAATTTTTATGAAAATAATTAAAATTCTTATTGTTTGAGAAAAATCGAGGTTTGGTAATTATAAAATGAAAAATGATATCGGACCACAACCACTCATATGGATGTCTATTCCTTTATCGAAAGTTTCAAAAAAAAAAAATACAACAGAATTTTTTCTCTCTTTTTTGTATACACTGAGAGAATTTCATTTTATTTACCTTTTAAAAAATATCACCTTTAAGAGAGCTGAAGGAGAATGCGTTCGTTGTTACGAATTAATCTTTTTGCTTCGTTATAATTAAATTAATTTTAGTTTTATTTTATTTACTTAATATCAAAGTCATATATCTCATAAATAGAGAAACAAGTATACCGGATATAACGAACTTTTCTATTTAACGAAACTTGCCTGACATTACATCATTCGTTAAACCGGGATATCACTGTAAACAGAAATAGCAAACAAAATCTCGGTGCCACTAAAAAGTTTCGGTTTCGGTTTCGGCCTTCAGTAAAAATTTTACCTGAACCGAATAACAGCCGAAGCTACAATTTGGCCCCGTATAAAACCTGAATTGAATATACGGTTTCACTATTTAATTTTGTACTTGTGTTGTACTCGTATTGATAAATCAACACTTCCCCGACCACAGCAACAAAAAACGATTAGAAAAGGAAAAACAAGGCAAATACACGCCCGCGGTTATTTAAAATTCTGAGAAGGAATGGCAGTGCTGTGAATAAAATTAAGAAAAAAATATGTATTTAAGCTTTGAGAAGAAACGTAAAACTTTTACACAATCAAGTTGAACAAAAATAACTTGTTCCCCTTTTCATTATCCTCGTTTGTGTTGTTAGTACAGTTGTTTGCGTTGCTCGCCTTTTTGGTTAATGCAGAGCCAACTTTAACAAAATATTCTTGTGCCCCATGACAACGTGACAACACTTGTCAAGTGTCAATAGCAATATGTCAACCCAGTTGCACGCTGATCACAACCCGCAGCCACCTTAAAGTAAAGAACTCTAAACGAAATGGAAATAAGGAATAAGAAAATGAAAATCCGCTCGTAAAGAAATAGTTTTGTATTCTTTATGAAAAGATGGTTTAAAAGCGCCTCAGCCAACCATTCATTTTTGTAACATAATAATGTTTGGCTTTTGGCCAACTTGACTGACTTACAACGAAGAATCCACAAATGGGTGGCGGAGTGATAATCTTAAGTTGAGTGTTGAATGAAAATCAAAGGTCTACTTATTTGTGCAAATTATAGAGATTTACGACTTGTAGTCAATGAATTGGCTCCACTTTGGCTCCTTGTCTGCCCTCAAGGTTTCAGCCTTAAATTGGTAATTCGTACAATGTATACACAATGTGTATGTGTATGTGTACTCGTATATGTGTACTGAATCGCAGGAATGAAAGCCTTATAAACTCTTTTCGTATTTTAAAGAAAACAAAATCATGTAAATATTTATAAAATGTGTTCCAATTATTTACACATGTGGGTCATAAATATCCTGCGGGAATAAACATCCTAAAATTGACATCGTTTTATTATGTTTTCGCTAGATTAATGCAAATAAATCGTAATTATTGATTTTATTCGAAAAACAAATTATATACAGAAAAATATTTTCTTTGACAATACAACCTTCTGGCATTGAACACTTTTTCGCAGATATTTTTATTTGAAATGCTGTTAAAAAACTTATTACGGTCTCATCTCAACAGCATGGTGATCTCCGCTATCGCCTCTTTATGCCGATTGGAATTGCAGGTGTAGTCTTTTGCTCAAGGCTCTGCTCAGGAGGTGGGGCTACTTTTCCTCCATTGCAGCAAAAGTAGCCAGTACGTAGTTGGGCAATCTCTGGTCTCTGATGTTAGGCTGCTGGTAGTACATGTGTAAGATTTACATGGATACCTGCCTTCCGTCCGGCCTAAACCTACGATGTTCTTAATACTGGACGAATTGAATGCGTGCACCACCGCCCTCGTATGCGGTTGCACTCCGCACCACAGATTGCAATTTTTAAGGCGTGACCTTAGAGCTGTAGTTCTAACCACTAGCGCTAACCAAATCTCTCGCCTATATCAAAGAAATTTTCTCCGTGGTTTATGTTTCAGCCACAGCCAGCACTTAACTTCTGAACGAGACACACTAACAACCAGTCCCAGACAAGTCCGGGAGGCTATTGCTGATTCCTGTGATATGATATGAATCTCTGGTTGTCCGTATACATATAAGTATGTAATATAATTGAAGGAACTTAATAGTCGCCGTGGGTGGCTCTGAGCCTAATTTTACCTTAAGTTTCTTATTTCATTCATATATACATGCCCATCGCCCTATTATTTTAGGGATTAGGTACTTAGTTTTTCTCCGATGCTCAATTGCTTACGTTGACGGCCCAAGTTCTACGCCTTGAGGACAGATCTCCGTGATCCGATGCTCAATTGCTTACGTTGACGGCCCAAGTTCTACGCGAGGACAGGTCTCCGTGATCCCCCACGCCTAGGGTAGCTATCAAAAAAATATACTTTAAAAGTTCATAAGAAAATTTTAATTAAAAAATATCCATCCATTAAAGACAAGGAAAAGCGTACGTACTATACGTGCAAAAGTCTGTGTCAAACTTATAACATAAATCGATCAGCTGTTTTCTCCAACATTAAGAAACCACGTGAATTTTGTAAAAATCAAAGTAGAAAAAAATCTATGTTCAAAATCCTAAGAAAAAATTAAATATGTCCTTATTAGAAGAAGTCGAAATTAATTTTGTAAAATTTTTAAAATTTTTTATTTTCTAATTCTTTATTTCTTGATTGTTTTTTTTTTCAATTCGAGCAGTCAGCTGTTCAGTGCTACCACTTTCTTATGTCTTGTACCAGATTGTATGTTCTATATATGACCACTCATGGGGTTAAAACGTGCTAGAGTAAAAACATTGTTATTTATTGACTATAATGTCCAAATGATTTTTTTTTCACGCTTATATTTATTTATTGTATCTTCAAACCTGAACTAACAATAAGTATTCAAATTTTAAGTGCAGATATAATTATTAGGCCCAACCAGTGTCATGTTAAGCACAAAAATATTTTCAAAGAATTTCATGTGGAGTGTTGCGCATTAATGCCGTAGTGCCCCTCTTTTTTAAGCGGATGTATCCAGTAAAGTTCAAGATGTTACGAGCAAGAGGATTAGGATGGGACCAAATAATTAACATCATGTTTTTAATTTAAAGTTATTTCTAAGCCAAGCCTAATTTTATATATCACTTTGGTTAGGTCCCCACTTGCGCACAGGGTAATAATATGATTGTTGTATTTTATTAGTGTATGTACATCATTTTATTTTCCAGTTTTGGAAATAATAAATAGTCACAGGGAGCAATTCGTTTCGTAATTCGTGGAACTCTGCCATGGAAACTGCACATGTATGCACGCTTCCATTGTCTTTGTGCAAAATAACTTTTTTCTTTGCGAAATGCGGGAATTTTTTTCAAATCCTAATTAAGTACAGAAAATATATTGGCATAATATTCACTATTAATTGCTTGATGCTTTAAAGGTGATAGTCTATAAAATAATAAAATAATAAAAAAAAATAAAACGGTCGCCATGACTTTATTGGGTAAAAAACCCACCTTAACGTTCTTTGGCTCTAATTTACAACGAAAGTGAGTGCTGTTTGGACTCTGGTGTATTGCTGTGGATCGACGTTTTGTCCACGGCTATGAAACGGCACAGAAACTCATCCATATTGCGCTTGCACAAGGCCAAACACTAATGCGAGGTTGTCACACGGTTACATTTGTGCTCGTTTGTAAGCAAATGCGGCACCTGTCTAGCGGAAAGCTCTCTCATACCCAAATAATCATTAAAAATTTAAACCACTGAGAAGTGTGATATTCCTATGGCTTCCACAATCCCTCGTGCTTTTAATCTCCGATCGGCTTACATCATATCGTGAATTTTTCAATTGTTTCGGGTGTAGAGACCTCAACCGGGCGTCCAGAGCGTTCGGCCACAACGAGTTTCAGGAAACCTATTTTTTAACGTTTGAATTGATGGTTCAGAGTGCCAATAGTATCTATCAAGCTTAGACTTGGCTTAAGTGATGGTTACTTTCCACTAAAATTAATGTTTAATGAACACACAAAATTCACTTTTTGCCATTTTCTCCTTAAATCACGCGGTAGTCTGCTATCAATGGCTGTCAAACACAAACTAAATGACGCAGCTGATTAGAATTTTGACAGAAGTCAACTGACAAATGGCTGTTGAGAGGAGCAGTGTTGTCCTTTAAGTTAAGAGGCGGAAAATTCACGGACTTATTAATCTGTCCTTGTATGATAAAAAAAATTTTGAATTCTGATATATTCTTCAGATGGGAAGTGTAATGTTGTGGTTACGTTCGTAAATGCAGCACTGGGCTGCTGCAGTATATTAAAATGCTCTTAGCTGCACTGCTCTTAGCTGCACAAAAGATCATCAGCTGATTTGTATCGGTATAGAAGAGAAAGTTCGCTTTTCTATTAGTTCCCGTCCACATTTGCAATTTTGTTGCAGCAATTCTTGGTTATTTTAGGTGAGGGAGGTAAGAAGCTTGGGGAGGGGTACAGAATTTCATGTTCTCTGTAATTCTATTTTGCTTTCAAATTCTCACTATTCAACTTGATGTTTGGTGTTGTGGTATATGATGTTTTATATACGTTTTATACAAAAATTGCAATACAAAATTTTTTCTAATGTGGACACTAAAGCAATTTCAAAGCAGAATTTTAAAGAATTGCATGCAATAAAATTGCTAATGTGGATGGGGACTTACAACGCAGCTCTACATTTACGAACGCGCCGTGTGTTTCTCAAAATATTCCATTCTCAGTCTTATTTTACTTGCTTGCTTTTTTCATTTCTTATTTACGAGCATGCAGCGTCTTAAATACTACGTGCAACAATTATTAAATAGTGCAGTTAATGCGGCGTTTTTTACACGCATATTGTAAAAAGTTTAGTTTAAAAAAAGTTGGGGTAACTATACTTTAGCATTACATTTTCGAAAAGCAGTAGAGTTGATCGAAATGCCCACCGCAAAAACGATAGAGTTGGCTGGCACAGCTGTTTCCCATGTCCATGCACCCATATTAGGGATACCATCACACCTGAGAGGAACCTATTTGATGTGGATATTCCTGTTAACTCCGCCTGTAGGATGCCTATCTTTATTCGTAAGTTAGAAATACAATTTGGTTATCTTGTTAAGTGCGGCCAAAAATTTTATGGAAGGATTTATAGAGACATTTCGAAAAGAACTAATTTCTATCATACCAACTGTTTTCATCATTCTCCCTATATATTGACTTGGCGAAAAACGTATTGTAAACTTGTTTTCATCCTATTAACAAACAAGTTTATTCTATATATTGTGTGAAATTAAAAAAAAATTATCTTGTTCCCTCTTAAACATTAATCACATAAATTTTTTCGCGTGATTGATTGATTGGTTTGACCTCAAATGAAAAATATTGAAAGCATTTCGCAACCCCATGATGACGAAAAAAAGGGTTGTTTGCGATTATCTTTGATAAACGAATCATAGAAATATAAAAAGAATAAATTTTAATAATTTCCAGAACACCAATTACTCGAACTTTATCTACCTTTAAGGGCGTACTGTATGGCAAACACGTATAATTATGGTCTATTGGTTTTATTCGTAACACATTATAGATATAGATTAAGTTTTATCATTTATATGCAAATACACTCGTACAACAAAAATGTAACAGGTGCCAACTTTATAATCAAGTTTGATATTTTAATAAAAGATTAAAAAAAAGAGTCCTGTTCCGCCAAACATGAATTAAAAAAAATTTCAAAATTTTCTGCTCTTTTAACTTGATAAGGGTAAATAAGAGAAATAGAACTAGAATAAAACAAATATTGTAATAATTACTTCATTAACATTTTAATAAAAAGTTAATTGAACAAAAATTTTATTAAAATCCAAATGTCAAAAAAGAATGTTTTTGACTTTTCACGTCTACTTTGAGGAAAGTGACTGAATCTTTTATATAAATTTTCGTATTTGCTGAAATAACGAAAAAAAGTTTTGTCCAGTTTATTTACATATCAGGACAGTGTTAAGATATGGACTAATTGTCTATTGGCATTATTAGCTTTTACTCCAAATGGCATCGTTTTGCAGTTCCATAGGTGGGCAAATATTTTGTAACAAATGCATATTTTTATTAAATGAAATTGTTTATTTTAACTAAAAGGGTGAACATGCACCAGTTTTAAGTTGAAATATTTTTTAAAACGAGTTTTTAGTTTTAACTTTAGTAGTAATTTGTATTAAGATTAAGTCAGTCATATACTGACGGTCCAACCCAACATTGAGAAGTATTTAAAGGAATTAAAACATTATAGAACTCAAATGCCTATTCTTTTGTGATTGTGGCATCAAACGCACATACGTCTTCCATGTGAGGGTTTTAAAATTTAATTTTCATAATTACATTGTGTTAAAGTTAATAACTTTTCAAATCAAACTTGGCACTTCTTTCGTTAACTGATTGGTCTTAATTTCCTTTTCATCTTTGTCCCATTATTTATTATGATTTTTCTCACTAAATAGTGAAATATAAAGAATTTCAAAGCAAACGAATTATGTAACAAATTTGAGCGTCGTGTTAAAAAATGCTTATCTTCGATATTGTGGCGCCACAGTGACATGCCGCCAATATTTAATCGAAAACCATTCACATTTATTTATATTTACACCAACTAAACCTACCCAAACTCTGTTTATGAAACCTCCAAACCACATACAAGTGTGCGTATTACGTTTTGGAAAGGTTGATGATGATGAGGAGCCAAGAGTTCTCTGGTGGGGAGAAAAAAATTACACAGTTGAAGTACATATTAGAATGAATTTAACAAACTGCGACATCATTGAATTTTGCTTTTGCAAACACATTTCGCTTTGTTGTTTGTCGTTTAATGAAAATTAAATATTCTTTACAGTGGGATAGAATTGAAATTCTTTGATCAGAGAAATTCTTTGAGAAGAGTTTCGAATTAAAACAAAATCATCTGTAACTGAGCAGATAAAGAAAAATGTAATTGAGGCACTGACTTCCAAAGCTCGTTACATGGATTTTTTTTCAACAACATGACAGTGACTTTTGACAGTTTGCATCACGTTGCTTTAGTATCTAAAGTGAAAAACAGACAAAAGTCTCGTATTGCCCTTTGCAAAGTGTATTGAATGTTGGAGTGAGTTCCAAAACTCCTTCAATAAGTCCGTGACTTTTTGTAGAAAACACAGGTTTTCATTTTATTTTTCAACAAAGTCTCCTTTCATTTTTATACACTTTTTTCAACGTTGCTACATTTTTTCAACGTCCCAAAAAAATAAGATGTAGGACGATTTTATCGCTGGAGTCAAATCTCTGTCCGCCCAGCCATTTCTTCAGGTATGGTAACAAGAAGTAGTCAGCCTGGGCTAAATCTTAATAATAGGCTGGAGCAATCCGTAGCCTATTTCATAGATTTTTGCCATGAAAACTGCAATTGTGTGCACCCTTGCATATATTCTGGTTGAAAAGAACTTTTTTCTTGGCCAAATGCGGTCGTTTCTTGTCAAATCTTTATTAAATCGATCCAATAAGTTGGCATGATATTCGCAAATAATCGTTTTGTCCTTCCGAAGGTAGTCAATATACCTCGCGCATTGCAAAAATAAAAACGGTCGCTTTAATATTATTTTTTTAATTGACAAACCAACCTTGGCCTTCCTTGACCTGCCCTCGTATTTTACAATTTGTTAAAAATATGAAAATGTTTTTGGAAAAAATTTTGCATTATTATTTGCAGTGTAGTATAATATTGCTTTCATCATCGGTCCCACTGTGCATTGTACTGAACTAGAATAATATTTTCCTTATAATTATTATACAATTTTTAATCTATATACTCGTATATACATATTGTCTCATACAATATTTTCATTTTACATTCGCCTTCGGTGAATAACTTGTGAAGGCTAATTAATATGTTCATTGTTGCCCTTTCCAGTTGATTTATTTGAAGGATAATAAAATCAGGTATTGCTAATTAAGGAGTTTAGGGATACCTTAACTTTTTTCAAAATATATCCTTTTGGTGTTTAAGTCATGCATCCAAAATAAGGTTCTAATTCGCTAATCCATTTAAGTACTGTTTCATTTAATTCCAAAAGTCGGATAAGACTTCTAGTGAAATTTTCGGACAACGGCCTAATTTTTTTATAAGGAACCAGAAAAAGTCTTTTTTTTTGTAATACCAGCACTCAGGGAATTTCCCGTCGTCATGTATTGCACTGTGCTGGAACTAGGAAAATCATTTGTGGGAAGGAGGCAAAAGCGAGTATTATTTGTGGACATTTGACTTGAATCCTCCCGCGCTGAAGGTGAGAGAAAGACCTCTGCTGTGAGTTTATTCGACAAACGTGTAAAGCGAAGCGACCACAAGTGGATGTGCTATTAATGAAGAACGTGTTGTTCGTAAAATTGACCGGGTTTCGGGAACAAGTTGCCTGATTTCATCAGAACACATTTCATGGTATTACCGATAAAACAATGAAATGCATCCTACTTTGCGATGATGATCCACTATCACCGATGAGCTTTTTCGCTCTCTCCTGCACGTTGTCGAGTAAAATCAAAATCAAACTCTAATGTACCGGCCCATACATCAAGGTACATTGGACCCACTTTTTGGGTCAAATAAGGGTGATGTAAAGAGGAGTTCAGTGGAAGTGAAGTACTCGTATGTTTTATAACGTCTTCAAATACCAAGGCATATGAATGTTTCTTTAGCGACAAGAAATATGTTCAGTCCATTGGACATCATACTGGATTACGGATGCGGCATCATGTTCAGTCACATGTTTATGCGAATGCGTACAACACTTAAGAGCATTAAATCGACCCCATTTGGAGATTGTTGCAAGTTCCCGATTAAGTGTATCATTTATTCGTGGACTCAATATCCGGTAGGTTTAATCTATTGGTATCTCTGTACGAATGGCGAATGCTGCTGTCATTTTCAAAAGGCAAGTAGCATTTGATGTTTAATAGAGAAGGTGTTTGGCACAATAAAAAATAGTGTAGCAGAAAGAACGGAGCCTGAATTCGTTTGATGAGATCCCATCTATAACAACTCGTATAAAACGGTCCCTACAGAAGTTCCATATAAATCGAGAGAAGTCATCAACTACACCAAAAGCAATACTTTTGCCAAAATGGTGAATGAAGTGACACTATTTTTCCAAGGAGAATGCACATACCACTTGCAACTAGCGTAAACTGAAACACGAGTCACATGGTAATATTTGTGTTGAATACACCGCCATTTAGTCGATAGTCACAAAACAAAAGTTGTTTATAACAACATTAACAAATTAACTCTTACATATGCAAAGTTTCTTCATCATGTGGCACTCCGGGCACTTTTTTTATCCATATATTTGCATGGATTTATGCATATTCATATGGAGTGCGAGTAGGGGGTTGATTTGCTCTATTTTTCTGGAGCTTTTTGTTTTTCTTTATTTAAAAGGAAAAGACAAAGAAAAATTAATATTTTAATTGTCTGGTTGTTTTATGGATTCCAATGAACATGAAATAAGAAATTGAAAAGAAAAAGTTATTTGTGGCAAAACCATAGAAATGTTAATGATGTAATTACATACATACGCCTGTACACATGATCTTTATCTTTACGGATGCAAAAAAAGTACACAGTATGCTCCCGCCTTGTGCAACAATTTAAATCCCAGTTTGTTGCAAGACAAAATCAAAAGGGGAAGGCTCACCAGTACACCAAATACAAACCTCTTATTGCTTAATGCTAAAAGCAGTAGAATAAAAGTAAAAATCTTAGGAAAATATTCAAAAATAATAAAAACAGAACAAGTTTTGACATTCAACTATAAACAAATTGAAAAAGTTAACAGCTGCATTGGTATTTCCCTCTGCTGTAATTCGCAAAAATGAAACGAAACAATTCCATGTCTGATAAATTCTGATGTACATAATTATATTAATTATTTGATAAATGATTTCAAGCATTTTATTAATCAAAAGGCACAAGTTGATTAAACAAATTTCTCTGATATTAAATGAATAATGAGAAATGCATTTATTTGGCATATAAATAAAAATAAAATGGGTCTTCCAATTGGAGCTTATGAACTTTGACAGTTGATAGCGGTCATATTGTGGAAACTCCATCTGTCAAATTGGATGTCATGTATTCAATATGTTTTACCAAATCACCATGGATCGATATAGCGCTTAACAACAAGTACAAATGATCAAATTATTTTATCACAATGGGTTTTCTGTTCCGGCAACGTTACGCGTGCTTCGTCCATTTTACGATCGCCATAATCATCCTCCATTTCCGGTAGAATGAGTTCGTGCGATTTGAATCTGTTAGACTTTTTCTTGTGGAATTTTCTTAAATCGCTGGCCCTAAAAGCCAACATAATCAATGCCATCGTCAAATTCAACCTGATTTATGCGCCAGAGGTATAAGCATTGCGGATGTGCATCACCCAGCGAAGCAACGGCGCCCTTTTTACGATTTATATTCCGTACGTAACGTTGTCAGTAGGTCTTTCAGACTAATAAAAAATAATGATGTCTCACACACACTTTTTAAATTAAATTTAAAGATATGAAGCGCTTAGTGAAAGACTTATTATATTTAAAAATTTAATTAAAATATATAAGAAATATGCAAGAACTACCAATGCATCCCGAAAAGTGCCCTGGTTGGTGTGGATTAGGCTCTGGTGGCATCATTGGAACGTACTTTTTCAAAGACGACGAAAACAGAAACGTTATTTTCAATGCCGGGCGCGACCGTTCGATGAATATAACTTTTTTGCGCAAAATAGAAGAGCTGGACTTGGCTGACATGTGATTTCAACAAGATGATGCCACATGCCACATAACAAGCGAAACAATGGCCCAATTGGGGGCGAAATCACATTTGGGGCTGGTTAATCGGGCGCTTAGATCGTGCGATTTAACGGCTTTAAACTATCTTTTTGTTGGGCTATGTTGAGGCTCACGTCTATAGGGACAAGCGCGCAACCATTTACATGAAATTATCTTTAAACATTGAATTATATCGATCGTTCTATCATTTTTAAAGTTAAAAAACTCGTAAACCAAATTTTTTTTTATTTTCGTAAAACGCAAACTGAGAAATTGATTCGCAAAATCGAAAATTGTCGGACTTCTTAAATTTTGTATATCCACTTTGGACAGACTTCCACTTGAAAGTGGATCCGCCACATAATTAACCGTAAACACTTTCGTAATTCAGACGTATTTAGTTGCTTTTTCTTCTTTCAGTTTTAATTTCAAAAGAATATTCATTCGTTCATGTGTTTTGCTGAAAAGAGAAACCACTGGGGTCAATTTCCAAAAAAAATAATAAATAAAGAATAGTAAATTGAGTTACAATACATTTAACCTCAAAAAATCTTTTAAAAACCTTTAAATCTGCGTTTTGAGGGTTCAAAATCTGCAAATTGCAATTAAATCTGCACTTCTTGCAACAATGCTGATGCATTGGTTGAGTGACCAATGAAATTTCGGCATATGAGAAGCTCAAGAAAGCCGCAGTAAACAAATTTTAAAAGTTAATTATTCAAATGTTTTTGGGTACAATTCCGATAAATTTCAATATTAAGTTTTTTCAAATTTTTTATTTAATGTATTAAAAGTTCATAACATGAAACATAAAAGAATAAAAAAACATAAACAAATTACATACATACGTAGTCTACATACTTACATATTTACATATCCCTTGAGCCCTTGAGGTACTAAAATCTCTTTTTAAAAAAATTTAAGAGAATTAATTTATTCTATGAATGTCATATTCGCTATCAAGATCTTCTACATCACCCCTTTCGCTATCACCTTATGCGATTTCCCCTTCTGTTGCACGACGTAAATTCTGTCATCTTCGGATATTTTAAAAGTTTTTCATGGAGACAATCGGAGAGTGAAAATATAGAAAATTATTTATGTGTGGCGTTAATAGAAAATTTAACTGTTACAATGTGGCAGTAGTTGCTATAATTGAACGTTGCTTAAAGCGAGGGCGTACTGTAACTACATTCAAACTTAAAAGACAATCTAAACGATTATTTTGCAAAATGATTTTAATTTTTTTTTGTGCCAGTTTATGTGTTTACATACATTTGTATGTCTGTGCATTCATACGTTTACATGCCATATGAATGTAAGTCATATCGTTAGAAACTTACTCGTATCATTAGAGTAGTCAAGTTCGATTGATTTTTATTAGTGATTCTCATTAGACCATTTAAATTTTTATATAAAATTATTAATAGTGTAATGAAATGAAAAAACTAAAATATGCAAAATATTCAATATATTTTTCTGTTTTTTTAATACTTCAGTATATAAAGCATTTTTACCAAATCGAAAAAGGAGGAGTTTATATACATGCATGTATATATGTATGCTTGTTTTAAATTTTCAACGATTTCTCGTTTGAGGTGTTCCTATTTTCATTAGAACGTGAAAGGACCAGCGGGAGCGGTACCATCTCTACAAAGTTACATTTAATTATTTTATATTTCATTGAAGGCAAAGGGAAAGATATCTCCCTTAGAACAAGGTGGCGCAAAAGTAATATCATAACTTGAAGAAAATAAGAAAACTTTTCGGTTTTAGAAAAAAAAACAAATCCTCGAAGGCGTAAGTTTCATATTTCTGCAAGTAGTACAAAAAGGGGATATTTTTCTTCAAGTATTAATTCTTTAATAAAAACTAGGCTTTTTATGTAACTCAAGTCCTTTATGAATTAGTATGACGGTGTTTAATATTTGAAAGAAATTTTGCCATTTTTGGTCGTTCAGTATGGTAGAATTAAAAGGGTTAAAAGGATTCAAGCTCATTTGATACGTTATTAAATTAATTTTCAGATTATCTGACTAAACAGTCAAGTTTAGTTTAATTTCGAACCCCCAAATGCACTTCATTGGACACTTAGATGTAATGTAATGTAATGGGGGTTTGGCCCAGGATGGCCCTTTGCACTGCGAGCATTGTTGATATATTATGCTTCCCCTGTGCCTAGCAGTCCAATACGTTCGAAAATAGGATCAGCTCCTTCAATGGGAGCATTAGCAGATCCTCTTCAGCGTAATGCATGTAGACTCCTGTGTCTTCTGTGGCACAATGCCCCATAATTTCATATCAAGTGTTCCATTGACTCCTCATCTTTACCGCAAAATCTGCAGATGTCCGTGTCAGATAAGCCCATTCTGTATAGGTGGGCTTTGCAGGTGTAATGGCCCGTGAGCGCCCCTACCAGCGTCCGCAGGCTTTTCCTGTCCAGTCTTAGAGCCAGATCCGCCCTCCCAGCGTCAAAGCGTAGGAATTTCTTGGAGTGGCATACATTCCAATGTTGTGCAGTCCTGGACGATGTCCATTTCGAAATCTCCCCCTTAAGGAGACTTTTGTTGAACAGTTAAATGTAACTTAAGTGTTGTAATTAAATGTTGTTAAAATTGTACTCAATAAACACGATTCATAAATTGAAAGTTGTTCAGACATAACCCCGCGGGCTACTTTCAGAACCTTTTGTGCGATTGGTAGACCTATTGGCCACCGATTATTACTATAATTATTAATATAATGCGTAACATTAAAGCTTTTCTGCAGATCGGATTAGTTATATAAGAAGCACTTAAAGCTAGTTGCGTTGCTTTCAAGTTGTCGGAGACGGCATAAAGGAATTATATCGTTTTCCCTTAAGTGGTCTGGAAAAGTTGATTTTATTGCAAATATATTGTGGATTTTGCGGAATATTTCTTTAATCCGCACACATCTTAAATAATGTTGTTATATATGACTTCCTTTTGTTTATAGAATCACGGCTTGCAAAATGTTTACAACCTTTAAATAAACATGGAATATGATAGTGTTCTGATGACCAAAGGCACCTCAGCTTGGTATAAACCCGAGCTATGAATGTGGTAACAAGGTTTGGCAAAGTAAGATTATTTGGATATTAAAAAATGAACCAAGATTTTTCGCAGTTTTCACAATAATAATTTTTCTCACCATTTACAGTAGACTCGGCCTAGAGGGAAGCCAGGATTAAGAGAACTACTGTATCGAGGCGACTTCAAAAACTCTTTCATCGATTACTTTAAAGAGAACACCTTCAATCTGATGAGCACTGTGTAGATTGAACTTGGGAGTTTTTGTGTGATATTGCACATAATAAAACAATATAAATACAAAAGAAAGTTATTTCTCCACAAAAAAAAAAAATAATAAAATTGGTTACTACTTCCGTTTCCTTCATTTTATGACTCAAAGTAAGAATTAATTAATTAGTGCCAGTGTATTACAAGGTGGCGCAAGAGTACTGTCATAATTTGAATTTGGCGTTTCACGCACAAACATGATGAGAACTTTGCCGAAAGTTCTCAGGTTATTTGCCCACAAGGTCCACAACGTTACGGCTTCTCTGTTGGGACTTTACAGAACCTCCAAACGGACATCGCATTTGACTGAAAAATCATACTTATTTTCTGACTAAATGCATTTTCATTTCGGCAACTGTCAACAAATAAAACCACCGCATCTGGGGATCGGTTAGGAAGCCTATGCATCAACAGAGAGTCACAGTTTTATGTGAATTTTGTAGTGGTGGCATCATTGGCTCATTTTTTTTCTCGAAAATCGTGCCGCAAACGCCCTTTGATTCAACAGCAACCGCTACAGAGCCAAGATGACAGAGTTTTTATGGCCTGAATGGAAGATATGAACTTGGATAATCTCATGTCACACAACTCATTCAATTTACATTTGACTTGTGTTTGTATGTGTACATAAAGGCCTCTTGTAAAAGTTTATAATGGGATGCGCTATTTTACAATAAAATATTTCTTTTTTCTTTTGCCAAAGTCCCTTGATGCTAAATTTATATATAAAATAAAATGAAAAAAAATTCTCCTTTTTCAATAAATAAATCAGCCAATGCAATAGCAAAAATCCAATTACATGGCAATTTTCTCGATAATCATTTGATAATGAAATCTTTTTTTCAAGCTCTTTTACAATTTTATTTGCCACAAACAGATGAGATCGAATTTAAAGCTCATCTGCATTTTACAATTTATACATGGATTTATTTATTTTAAAATAAATTGTACTTGTTTATTTAATATTTAAATAAAGTGAGTCAGACGATTTCACATCTCCTGAAACGTTCAGCGGATGATAATACGAGAACATTTAAAAATCCTTTTTATATGTAATTCATTGCATTCGTATGTGTGTATGTCTGCGAGTTTTAATAACTTGAAACTCCCTATTTGAGACTTATGAAAAGTTTATGGTTGAAATGCTCCCACACCCTCATCCAACGACACTTGAACTGGAGTCAACTCTAAGTCGTCGTTAAAATTAATTAAGCATCAAATGACCAATATTATTGTAAATCATAATACAAATGGAGTGCGCAATAAAATGGACATTATAACAAATCCTGCCACTGCTGGTTGCAACCAATACTATTGTTACACGATACACATAGACACACACAGAGTCACACACATCTTAAAACAGATGAAATATAAGGAAAGGCAAACAAATAAGAACATTTTAAAGGAGTGCACTGTGGGCCATTTTGGGTTAAAAATTTTCTAAAAATATAAATACTCGTATGAATTCGGAAGTACTTTTGAATTCTTAGACTAGATTTGTGGGATAATGTTCGTAACGTATTTTGGTTAAGAAAAAATAATGTCGAGGCAATGTTCCAAGGTCAACAAGGGAAAATTAAACTTTTAATTTCAACCACTACACACACCCCGCTTCAGCGCTCGTGTATATTTAATGTTTTCTAAAGTTTTTAGGTGGTAGTGGTTGTATGTAAATTAGTACGTAATTTTGCACTTCAGTTAAGTGAAGCGTTGCGCTATATTTATGTAAATTATTATTATTTATTTTAACAAAAAACAAAAATAATTGTATTAAAGTAACGCAACGCATCCTTCACCATTTGTGAAATATAAAATTAGGTCCCTAATTTTACTTAAGCAAATTACTTAGTGAAAAATTGTAGATGTGTCTAAGATTAACATGGCTACTTGAGTTGTGCCACTCGGCTCTGAGCTAGTTCAACTAAACGCTTCAGTAAACTGAGCGAACTAGGCGCTCATTGAAATTGCCGATTTAAGCTCAGTACTGAGCATTTTTATTTCAATTATGAGCGCTTTTCACCTTTTCATTTCATCTTATTCTGTTATTAGTGCTGCCACAACCAAAGAAGTTTTGTAAGCGAAATTTTGTTGCTATGAAAATGCTTCATTTCTAATTGGAGTTTGGTGTCTGAACTTCCTTATGCGTGAAATCAACTCAGCAACTGAGCTACTGAACGAATTAGCTCATCAAAATGAGCTAAGCTGAAAAGAACTGCCAGCAAGTGAATTAAAAACTACAACTCTTGTGAATACCTGCCTTCAAGTCTGACTCCGCGGTGTGCTTTTAATACTAGGTGAACTGAATGCTTCCACCACCGATCTCGTATGAGGTCAGCACTCTGCTGGCAGGTAGCAATTTTTTATATATGACAGTAACAGATCATGCCCCTAGCTAAGGAGCTGGAACTTTCTAAATTCTACCACCGCTGCGTAAGCCTCTATTGTTTAGCAACAGAACTTAGAGGTATAACTGTTGGTAGCAGGAGAAGTTGGAAGCCAGCTAATAGAACTGACCCAAACTTCCCACCTTTAGCCAACAAACTTTTCCCCACGATTTGGGTTCAAACTACATCCACTAAATTATCCTCGAAGGTGCCTCACTAATAACAAGTCTAGGGCAAAACTTAGGGGCTTCTGGTTGCCATGGTACCAAATAAATCTCCGGTTACACGTAATTTGAGAATATTTATCCCAATATCTATTGGGTGAACTTAGGCCCCGTGCAACCGTGCACCGCATTCCTTGGAACGCGGGCATAAACCTACTTTTACCGGGTTTGGATAGCACCATACATAATTTAAGGTTATCAGCAAAAGGCCGAGGTCCCGAAATCTGAATAACCCCTACCTTGCAGACAAAGTACAATTATATGCCTACGGGGTAGACATGTTCCCACCCAACATTAGCATTTCGTTACCGGTGGATGATTTCAGTTAGTTCCACTATGGAGGCGAGACATAGGCACACGCGGTAGCACCCAGAGGAGAGTTAGCTCCTCTGTGTCCCCCACGCTTAGAAGCTGTGAAAAAGGATAAGAGAGATTATTTGAATCCATCATATATACGTGGTGATCATTATTTAAATGAAAAAGTAACGAAATTTATTTATTAAAATTAATACGTATTTTACAGAAAAGTATCAAAATACTGACATACAATGTATAGTATACAAATTACTTCTGAAATTTCACTACAGAATGTATTTTTTTTTTTTTAATATCAGGACTATTCGTTACAAATGTGTTAAACTCAAAACAATCCAAAATTGTTTTTTACGATCGTAAGAGAATCCATAATGTTTTTGGATTTTTCCCAAGTCCAAATATTGTTGGATATTGGAAATGGCCGTTCTGTTATGCGTTAGACATAGACAAGGCTAAGGAAAAATAATCAACAAATATTAAAATATTTTTGCCAGGAATACATATTTTCGTTTTCAAAAATCGAAAAATTTCAAGACACTGTCAGAATATTCACATTTTTTTCCACATTTCTATCTTTTCTACATTTTCGTAATTTTTTAACGTAATTAACTTCATCAAATATAACAATAAAAACCAATATATAAAAAAGAATAGAGATAAAAAATTAACAGAATTCGCACACTAAAAAAGTGGGCGCGAGGCCAAAATAGTGTACTGTCCGCCATAATACTGAGCATTTGGTCACAGAAATTATATGCTAACTTTTCACCATGACTTTTTGTAAGCATTACGATTTATACCATTTTTAATAACCACTGAACCCCCAGATCAACTACCGAGATCATTGCAAAGTTTAGTTTTCTTAAGCCTTTGTTTTCTACGTAAGTCAAACTTAATTTAGTAAAAAAAAAATTTGTTCATAAGAGTATTTATGAAGTCCAAGCCATCGCCTAATTTGGTGTAGTCTTGATTTTCAGAGGTAACCGCCAATATACATTTATTTATCGATTTTATGTTATTGATCTTAGACAGTCTTTGGAAGGTCGAAGGTCTTTTTAATTTAAAGAAATATTTGAAAATATTATTTATTAATTAAGTCATGAAAGTGCAAAAATTGATGCAGAAAAAATGCAAGTTCAGTCCATGAATTTTTAATGTCATTAAATGCATTATAAGCTGCTTCAACATGGCAAGGGCCACTTTTTTAAATGGAAATTAAACTTATATTATTATTAAGCTTCACTAATTAGTCAGCTAATCAGAGAATTAATTTAATCTCGTATTATAGTACGTTTCTATATACGTGATTTGGGCCAAATTACATGATTTGCCCAAATTGCGTAATTTGTGACATTATTTCGCTTATAATTTTCGTAATACCAAATTATCTCAAATGACTAGATTTGCACCAAATTATGTCGAAATTTGTCTGTGCAACACTGCGCGGCTGCTTTTATTACAAATGCAACTCTGGGGCATCCATTATTAGTGACTTACGAAAAAGTGACATTTAAGTACGAATAAAATTTGAATATAATTTATTAAAAACCGAATGTTATTTTTCCATTTTTATAGGTTTTTCTTATTACGCTCTTTCATATTATATTATTCAACAAAATTTGTGTTTCTTTTATGGTAAAAAGCAAATAAACAACACAAACGTCAAATTGATATCGAAAATTCGAACACGAAATCACTTAGAACATAATGGAAACACTTCGAAATTATTTCATCAAATCAACTTGATTTGCTCATAATGGAGTTTGATTTTTTTAGTTGGTAATTTACACCTTCCAGTGTTACCATACTGCACGACCAAGAATGACGACATTTCCTGCGAACGTTAAATGTGTTTTCGAAGCAAGTCCTAAGGCCCAGTTTTTGGTCTTGAGATCAGAGAATTAATTAACTCTTTTAATTCACTTTAAGCGGCCAATCATGGGGGTTTACCATAATCATAAAATCATACGGTCGTCTGTGTTCATTCAGTATGGTAACACTGAAGGGCTTCAACTACCACCGAAAAAAGTCAGACTCAGTTAATACGAGATTAAATTAATTTTCAGATTAGCTAACTAAACAGTTAAACTAAGTTTAAACTAAAATCAAAAAAGTGGCCCCAGGATGACTAGATTTCTTGTTTATTTAAAAGAAATATATAAATACATACATATATATTTTATTAATTAACGAATAAGTTCTTTACTAATGGAAATAAAAGTCTGGAAAGGGAAAAAACTTGCCAAGAGCGCGGATTTGCTTTTTTACGTGAAAGTAAAAGTTTCATTTAAATTTTAAGAAAAAATACTGCAACTAAATACTTTTTTCAACTTGATCAAGATTTTCTCAACATAAATTCTTAGGAAGTCTCAGCGTCATTTCTTCGTCTACTTTTCTAGTCATAGGAACCAGTTTCCTAGTTAAGCAATGGAATTGGAGCCCTTATGGTGAATTCACTCACTCGTTTTGAACGTTCCGTACGCTTTTTTTATATGTAGTTTGAAGTCTCTATTTTTGAGAGAGAGAGAGAGAGAGAAAGAGAGTAAAAACCAATTCAAGCAAAAATTTTTCCGCATTACATTTACTCTCTTTCTCTCTTTAAAAAATAGAGACTTCAAACTACATATAAAAAAAGCCTTTGGAACGTTCAAAACGAATGGGTGAATTCACCTTTAAAGTACATCTGGTGATCCGAGGCTTATCAAATACAACTCTTATTTTATTTCTTTAATTATTTATTTTTACACTTGTCCAATTAAAATTTTTTACATAATTTCTTTATTACAATTTGCATGAGTATTATTGACTTCAAATAGGAATTTGTATTCACTTTTAACATACCAACCAGTATCAATCTTATTGATCTAGATTAAGTTAAAAAAATTAAATGGAAATGAAAAACAAAATTTTGCTTTGCCGTTTGCCACTGTTCTGAAATCTCTTGGATGTTCATGGAAATTCGTTTTACACTTCTTTTTTTTCGTTTTTTGAATCTCATAATGAAAAACTATTTTTTTTTTGTTAAAATAAATCTGTTCCCTCAATTGCCGGACAAACCAGCAGCAGTGGTTGAAAATTTTCATGTTTTATTTAATAAGGCATGTCTTAATTCCCAACACAGGATTCGGATTCACACCAGCGTTAACAGCCGTAGTAACATTAACTAACAACCAGGCCGAATGAATAATTCCAACCCTGTTGACAATTGACGCCAACACGACGAGAATGAATTCTTAATATTCATTATTAGAGCGTTTATTATCTTCACTGTGTGCGTAAGTGTGGCTGTGTGGGTGTGTGCGGGTTATAAAAGTCAAAGACGACAAGCAATAACAGCAACACGATAACGATTAATATTTTCTTACGTAACATTTAACCGATTTTACATTGATATAATATTTAAATATTGGACAAAAAGGGGTTAAATAAAAATATCAAAGGTTTAAAGGTGGGGCAGGGGAAATGCCTATGAAATTATTAAAGAAATGAGAAGAGCTCCTTAAAAGTAATTAGAGGTAAAAAATAAAAATATTAAAAAAAAATAATAATGAAAATGTTTATTAAAGGATGCAGTAATTTTCAGAGTGCATCCCAAGACGGAAAAAACTTGTATAGAGTTCTATGTGCTGCAGTGCATTTAATTCAGTACTCTTTAAGAACTTTTTCATGACGTATTACTTTTCTAATGAATTTTGTATATATTCTAACGAAAATTTTAATAGATAATACATACAGATGAGTACGAATCCTCCATTTACCATTGAATCATTAACCAGCAACTTTCATAATATTAGTCAAATTCGTCATTCCGCTAATATTCGTTAATGATTCCAAATATACATTCGGAAGCCTTGAATCTGGATACCCGAAATGGGTTTCGTATAGAGCTTCCGGACCTCCATTTTGGAAAGATGAGCGAGCAAGTGTCTTAAAAACTTTAGTGAGTTATGGAAAAACATGAATGGACTTGTTCATCTTCTAGTCACTCAATGATTTCTTAGGTTAGGTTAGGTTAGGTTAGGTTGATTGCAGGGGTTTCGTGTAGAGCTTCCGGACCCCCATTTTGGAAAGATGAGCGAGTAAGTGTCTTAAAAACTTTAGTGAGTTATGGAAAAACATGAATGGACTTGTTCACCTTCTAGTCACTCAATGATTTCTTAGGTTAGGTTAGGTTAGGTTGATTGGAGGGATATGATAGCCCATGTCATACGACATACACCTAAGCCAGTGAAGGCTTGTTGTGCGCTCCCTTGGGTTTAACCATAACATATTGACCCAAAGGACTAGAGAAACTCCGTGTCACTCACAAAGCTCCTTAATTTCCTCCAGCATATTCCCCGTAATCGGCTTATGTCCGGTAAGATGTCACCCCCAAGATATCGGGACCTTATTTGTGAGAAGGCGGGGCATTGGAACAAATAGTGTTCCAATGTTTCGCTCTCCTCCCCACATGCTCTAGATTCATCTCCTCCCGCTATTCCGATGCGTTTAAGATGTGCCAGTAGTTGAGAGTGCCTTGTGACAACTCCCATTATTCTACTTAGTTCGAGCTTGCTAAGTTTTAGCAGCTCCCTTATATGATTTCTTAAATAAATAAATAATTTTTCACTTACGGATATCATCAAAAGGTATCTGTTCCGATCACTTTGTTTTTTTTCTTTTCTTAATGACCATGCGCGCTTGCGTGAGCGGAAACGAAAACTTACTGTCACAAATTATCAATGTAAAAAAATAATTCTGTCATATAAATTTATCAATAAAGTTATTTTATAGATTTTGTTATAAATAATGCAATACTTAAAAATTTTCGATTTGATTTCTTGAAAATTCAATTATTAAAAAATCACACTCGTGTTCATTCACTTAAAAATATTTTTTACTAAATTTTATGAGAAGTTGTGGTAATTCAAAAGGGCAATTTCTGTTGAAAATATTATGGAAATCTTAAAGAAAAAATTGTTTAGTTTCTGAGGAAGGACCAAAACTCAGAAAAAATTTTACAAATTAAAAAAGTTCTCACTTGTATCGAATATTTTACGTTCATTTATGCACACTCGCGTAATTGACAGAATAAATTACTCACTACTGACAATCAAAATTCCCAAGTTGGTGACTAAAAGGGTATAAAATATGAGGATGGAGTAAGAAACACCTTGGTCAGGAAAGGTCAAGAATCAACTTTAGCTGGGAAGCGAGCTCGCAAACCACTCGCACCTAATGAAGGAGTTTATCTCTCTCTCTCTCTCTCTCTCTCTCTCTCTTTCTCTCTTTTTCGACTGTTTTCATAGGCTACTAAAGTGACCGTGGTCCCAAATGGCAAAACCGAAGTCCCTCCACTGCAGGGCAAAGGCATAGGAGATGATATGCCATCTCCTTCTCTCCATCACACAGCTGAACCAACAGTCATTGTAAGGGTAAACAGGTTTTCGGGAATTATGGGGCAAATTCCCCTGACCGTAGCCATGAGGTCCCTAATCTGCAATTTGGGTAACTTCAGAAGCCGCTTGCGTTGTCCTTCTTTTGTCAAGATGAGACCATAGTGTTCTGTCCATTAGTATCTGTCTAATTATTTCATCTGATCTGAGCCTTCCGCATGAGAGCATTATCGTGCCCAGCAAAATGAGAGCGGGAGGTCGCAGAAGTTGTATATTTCGCTATTTTGCAGCAGAGCTTCTCTCCTGGCAAGATCATCCGCGATTATGTTCAAGTTATTGGTCTCATGTCCACGCACCCTTATAGGAGTTATGCTTGAATGTTCGACCACCCCCTTCAGCTATATTCGGCATTCGTGAACCAAACCTGATGTGGTATACACACCCATATTTTATGGAAGTGATATTCAATTAAGAAGTTCAAATTTTAAAGACATCCACAGAGATAATGCGAGCAAATTTACTGTCATCAATTCCTTTCTTATTATGTGCAATCAAGAAAACACTCTTTTACGCCTCGGAATACATCATAAATATATGAACTTCTTCCCAGAGCATGGGAAACCTGCTGCATTTGCAACAAATCAAAGCAAATTTATTTGCTCACGACTAACAAAAAGTGCATTTGGTCATGAAAATGCAGCTTGCATTGTGTTGCAGTACAATGAATTGATGCAACAATTGCATTTTCAAATTCATGTTACAATAACAGGCATCGACAATAAAATTACCTTTAAATAATTTTTTCCAAATAAAAAAAAAAAACGATAACAGCAACAACAAATAAAAAGAAGACATGTATGAGAATTTAAACAACTAGAAGCGATTTAGGAAATGTCACGTACCACTTGTTACTACATTCACCGCATCATATTCATATTCATCGGTATGAAAGTAGAAAATGGAAGGAAGATTAAAGATGTTGTTGCCATAAGGAAAACCGCTAATTGAAGGATGTTGTCCGTATTTGTTTCCATATTCAACATATTTGCATTTTAGACGTTTTCACAAATGCATACGGAAGTTTACAATCATGTCAAAATTTTTCATTATTTCATGTTTCCACTTTCTCTGTTTAATATTTGAAACCTTTTTAGATTTACAAAAATTTAAATATAACACACGTACTTAAGAATGGTACAGACACATGGAGAAATGTAATGAGTGATTGTGAGTTTTGGTCTCGTACCCACCTCAGATTGAAATATACAGTGGAAAGAAAAAACTGGAATTATTTCTAAATAAAAAATTCCAATAGAAATGCATGGTTTAAATTGCATTATTCCATATAATAACGCATATATTTTGAAGTCGTTGCATTAGTAGAAATCGCTGTTGATTGCAAACTGCCCTTGCACTCTTAAACCTTGTAGATTTAGCAGGTCTAGGATATGTACTACAGTTTCCCAGTCTATTTTTTTTCTATTTTTGAAGAGTAGTGACACTCAGGCACTTAATTCCTACAACTCGTACTTAAGGTGTTACTTCTTTGGGGATAGGATAGTGTAGAGAGGACAGATGGTGAAACTAAGAAAGGGAGAGCTTAACTATTACATGTTTTATTAATTTTTATAGTAGAGTTGCAGCGCCCCAGACGCAATAACATTCTTAAGCTGTAAGTGTTGTAACAATTTTATTTTATTAATTGCTTTACTTTACTTTCACTGACCTTCGTAGACTAGTAGGTAGTGTACTAGACTCTAAGGTCCCAGGTTCGAATCAATCCTGCCGCAGAACTCTGGCAGTTTGTGTCTGATAATTAAAGGGAGCGCACAACAAGCCTTCACTGGCTTAAGTGTATGTCGTATGACAGGGGCTATCACACCCCTCCAATAAACTAACCTAACCTAACCTAATTGCTTTACTTCGCCATTGATTTGCTAACATTACCGCCGTAGGAAGGTGCCATCGAAAAGTATCAATCGCTGTCGTAAATGTTCTAGTGTCCAGTGCCTGCATCGCTTACTTAAACAGTCCAACAATAACTAGCACAATGTCACTCTAACGCACATCAGGAAAAATTCATAATGATGACTTGCTCTGAACTGGGATGGAACTTACGTTCTTAATCATAATTTGCTTTGTTGTTAACGCTGATGTGTATCTGCATGTCTGTGTATCGGAGGACGAGCGACGACGAGAGGGTGACATGAAGTGTATCGGGAAATATGTAAAGGCATATACACAACCGGGAGGAATATAAAAGAACTACGAACAGCAGGAGAACGATTTAGTTGGAAAAAGAACACTGAAGACAGCACATATCAAATTATTCCAAATTCAAGTAAACCCCGTCGAAAGGGAAACACACCTCTTTGGTCCACATCAAGAAGATAGCTCCCAAATCGGTGAATAGGAATCGAAATAGAGGACATCCTGCATTGGCAAGCCTATACCAGTTCGAAAAAGGCTTTCCTTGTCTACGGAAACATCGTATTTCAATAAAGAAGTCTTTCAACAGCTTCAAGATGCTTGCAAATTTTCTTGATTAATTTTCTTACACTAATTTTGTAGACTTTTATTCGACTTCTTTTCAAGTCCTTTTCATAATTCTACAATTTTGTGCTTTTATATTTTGACTATATATGAACGGATCTTACAATATGGATGGCAGAACTTGAATAACTATTAAAATTGTTGAGACTACGTCTGTCAAATTATTATTATTTATTTATTGCTTTTACGCCAAGTTGTGGGCGTATAGTCTGTCAAATTGGCTGGAGAAATCGTTCAACAATACGTGAAAATTATAAATTTTTTTATCAAACCGATTCTCCATTTCGCGCTCGCTACAATCGTCCTACCGAAAAGTCTATTCGCAGTGCGGTGGATAAATTTGAGTCCACTGGTTCAGTGAACAGTGAGCCCATTCGTACGGCGACGAAATGCAAAATCTACCGAAAACATCGCCGCTGTTTGTAAGAGTGTGGAGGAGAATCTGAGTCAAGCGATTTCGCGTCGCTCACAAGCACCCGGCCTTTCGCAGACCACAACTTGGCGTATTTTGTGTCTTAACTTAGGCCTGAACCCAAACAAAATTCAACTGACACAGGAGCTGAAGGTAAACGATAAGTTTTTCCATTCAACTCTGAACTGACCCTAATTTTCATAAAAATCATTCTCAACGAAGAGGTCAATTTCTGCATGAATGGGTAAGTCAGCAATCCACATGCATCCCGAAATAGTCACTGTTTGGGCTGACGAAGCCATCGGCCCTATTTCTTTGAGAATGACGCTGGTCAGGCCATCATTGTGAACGGCGAGTTCTATAGGTCGATGATAAACAACGTATGATATGAACACCAATAACATGTGGTTTTAACCGGACGGCGCCACATACCACACAGCACATGCACTCGAAAATTGAGGGAAGTGATTTGAATTGGCCATCGAGATTGTGCGATTTTACCCCATTAGACTTTTTCTTGTAGGGTTTTCTTACCTTGCAGGTATATGAGACTTAAGCCATAGTGGCCCTTAAACCCAATATAAGCCAGGCTGTCGGTTACGAAAGTTATGGAAAATTGGACATTTCGGCGGACATTTTCATGGCATCAGAAAACCTTTAAAATAAACATGAAAAAATTAAATCTTTCACACTTTCTTTGTTTTATTTAAATTTAAAGATAGAAAGCGCTTAATGAAGGACCCCTTATAAGTATGTATATTGAACTTTCGCCCGATTATCGAGGTGATTTTGGGTACAAAGTATTTATATAAATTGAATACACGCTCATGGTGTATTCAAACAGAAATGTTACGAGTATTTTATTTTAATCAAACTCAAGTGGTTGGCAATTTGCGCATTTCAATTGATTTGAAGCTTCAATGAACACAATTGGGCCACAATTTAAACATCGCAGTTTATTTGAGGTGCATTTTGTATTTAAGCAGGCAGGCACTTTTAATTTAATCGAAATTGGCTTAAAACTCCCGCATTTTTACATTCGTTTCAATTACATTATTAATTTATTTTCGGTTCGAATCGACTCACTTTCTATATTTGTTTTCAACTTATTTGGGTTTTATGGTCTAAAAAATCATCAACATCAACAACAAAAACTGTGTTACGGGCTGTATGTGCTCATATCTATAATAAAATATTCAAATAAAAATTTATATAAATGGATGTGATAGAAATAAAAAACCCCTTTTACACTCTGAATGTGTTAAATTTTATTGATATTTTGATTTTGAGTGCCTTTAAAGGGTGTTGGTTGGCAAAAGGGGTTGTTTGAATTTTCACATTTGAAATTTGAGCGAATGAACGGTTGTGCTGATAAGCATGAACAATTGAAATACTTGTTGATTAGATAAGCAACATGCTAAATTTACAACAAATAACAACAATAAAATCGTACCTATTAGAAAAAGGGTTTCAAGGTTGAGCCCAGAATAGTTACTTTTTTTCCAACAGAAGAAAAACTACTTCTTGCAACACAATTAATATAATAGCGAAGCAGAAAAAGGGCTTCCAAAGAAGCCATTACAATGCTAAATTCGCATTCTGAAAATGATGTAAATTCGGATTATCTCTAATGATTAACATGGGCTTGACATTGCATGCCCATGGCACTTATAAAAAACAATTTTTTTTGAGTTCATGCTTATAGCAAATTTGTTTGAAAATGTTTTAGAATTGCTTTTATCTGCATTAAAAATCTCTGAATTGTCATGACTTCTTTGGAAGCTCTTTTTACCGAGTCTCTCCCAAAAATATTAACTCTCTCAGCTACTCTCTGTATATTTTGGGCTATTCCCGTTACCATTTTATATACTATGTGTGTCATAATGAAATAATATTCCCAAATTCTGAGTCCAAATACAATCGACGAAAATATTAAAAAAAAATTTCATATAAAAAAAAATTCAGAACGAATAACATAGTTTCTCTTGACATCTTGCACATGACTTAAAATCCAGTGAATAGGATCCAAAAAAGAATCTGGCCATGAGAAACCTGCATTAAATTCATTGCAAAATATGTGAGTTTTCAATACTCCCGGATCAGCAGTTTTGTATCTTATTGACTTCTTTGGATGTTCTTTTTTTACTGCACAACTGCAGGTTATTTGTATTGACGAACGTCATATGCCAGCCAGCAAAGTTACCGCCCTTTTAAAAAGAATATTAATCTTGGAACAACCAGAGTGCAAAACTCCATTATAAAATTTATTAGATTTATATCAAGTTTTTCCTTGCATAAAGCATAATGTGTTACAAGGGAATAAGTTTCTTTTCAGGGATGCCAGTAGCGATTCCGAAAAATCCGGGATTTTTCGGTATTTACAAATATCGAATCCCCGTACTCGTCAAAATGGAATTCTGCGGGTTTTCGAAATTAAGTAATCCCGAATTTGGAATATGAATTTTTTGAAAATAAATTTACTAAAGAACACTGTGTGTTTTTTTAGGAAGTCCTATACCTTGAATCAGACACATAATTCCATAATGGAATTAAACTCTGAACAAAAAAACTATTATAGAAAGAAGAAATTTTTCTTCTTCATTATCATTAACTTTAAAGTGAGACTTAGTATTCTGAACACTGACCTTCGTAGACTAGTAGATAGTGTACTAGACTCGTAGTGCGAACGTCCCAGGTTCGAATCCTGCCTGATTAGTAACAATAATAAATTTATATTTTAGTTGAATTAGTTGATTTTAATTTTAGTTGAATGAATTAACTTTTATTTTACTTCCACAAAAAAATATCTCTGATTTGTTATATGCACAAAATCCCGAAGAAGCTTGCAATCCCGAATACCGGGACTTTCGAAACCCGGTCTTTCCTGGCATCCCTAGTTTGTATGCAGTCGAGTGCGTACGTGTGTATATTTTTTGCGTATGTGTTGTCAGCTTGTTGGTGTTTGTGTGTGTGTTTATAATTACAACATTCTTTATGTCACAATTAAGTCTTATCATTATCCAATTGTTATGGTCTTGTTGTAAAGCTTCTGTCTACTCGTAAATATTCCTTTTTGCTCTTGTTGCGCTTTTCAACGGAAACCAACATACGATGAGTGCTGGTCAGTAATTATAGTTCACAAATTCTTCATTGGTGCCGCCAAACAGAGTCAACCACAAAAAGTTTAATAGTGAAATAATTATGCATATTGTTAAATCGAAGTGGACTGTTAATGCTCCAAGTCCCTTCTTTAGTAGGTCTATGCAAAGCGAATTGATGGCAATAAAATGGAAAATGAAATCGTCAAACTTTTTATAAATAAATAAGTTGACGGACAAATTTTTTGTATATTTTAATATATAAGGTTTCACAATCGCCTGGGCTGTTCCATAGACATTATTAATGGGCCTGAATTTTGTTGATAAATGTAGACGTTGGACTTTTTGAAAGCATTTTCGTTTTAATTTGACACTTGTTATGCATTTTTCTCGTCTATCTTATCGATTTTTCATTAATTACGAAAATTTAAAACTAAATTAAAAGAACACTCTTTCATGGACTTCGGTAAAATTTATTATAATTATTATGACTAATTTCAAATTGGGCTTTCAGTAAAATTTATTAATATTATTAAGAATAATTAAAAATCAGGTCAAAGAACTTTCATTTCGCTCACGTTAATTTTTAATCAATTACATTATTTTATTAAATCCCATAAATAAATTCTTTTAAATCTCTACATATGTAAAAATTACATGTATGTTCGTGATCGCTAAACTCAAAAACTACCGGACCGATTTTGACCAAATTTTATATGCATCCTCTATGGACCGTGAGTAGTGTTTCTGTGTAGTTTGAAGTTCGCCCAACAGATGGCGCAATATTAATTTTTTTGTGTTTTTCCCGATAGAGATTAGCTCGATAAGCCTATGCTGTGTTTCGCTGAAGGCGTTGGGTCTTTAAACTGCGTGTAGTGGCGTTAATTAGCCCGATACCGGTATTTGAACAATAATTGCTATGTCGATTTAGTGCACCTTTCAATCTTCTTCGAAATATCAATTCGTCATGACTTTGCAACGAAACCAGACTTGCAGTGAAAATAAAATTTGAAGGCAAAACAACGTTTGCCCGGGTCAGCTAGTAAATATATATTTTATGTTTTGAATTTTAAGACTCTCTGTCGATATTCCCATTATTAGAAAATATTGTTGTCTTGATGCAAAATAATTTTCTTCAAAGATTTTGTTAAAATTTATACATATTGTTCTGCTAAAATTTTACCTTTTTAATAAAATTATGATTCATGGAACTTTGAACTTTCCGTTTTTCAATTATTTTTCTTGTTCTCTTTTTTATCAATGTCGATTTTTAAAATTTTTCGAACTTTGGAAATTCATTAGATTTCTAATTATAATGATGTAGCAAAATAATTTTGTAAATTCTGAGAAAATTTTTTTAAAAATTCCAACTAATAATTTATAGGGGCAATCATAAAAGTTTTACTGAAAATAAAATTGAATTTAGACAAACCGTTTGTTTGATTTTTTAATAATTTTTTCTGCGTAATTTCTTTTATGAAATTTACAATATTTTTCAAACAAAATTTTTGTGAAATTTAGAATTATTGGTAAACATATCTTAAGGAGACTCAGATAAAGTAATAAACATTTGGTTAAAAGTTAATTACAATTCATTCTCATTCGGCAAAAAAAAAAAATTGGGAAATTCAGTTTATTTAACAAAGAATTTTTTTTAAACTCTGATAAATTTGGGGAAAAATTTTTGTTTCATTTTCATTTGGAAACATAATTTGAACTAACAACAATCAATCAAATGTTAAATTTATAATTATTATCTACATATGTAAATCCAGCCGGTGTGGTATATGTACATGTTTCTTTGGAAACTTAAAATTTTTTCTGTTGAAACTTAAAATTTTTGGTAAATTTATTTTGGAAGATTATTTAAAAATTTTTCTCCAATACACGTAAAATAAAGAAGTTTTGATGCAAACTTTTTGCCAAATTTCTATTATTAAATGAATTATTTTATTTTTTCATACACAGCAAAAGTAGTGCATAAAAATCTGCAATACCATGAAGACTTTCTTCGGAATTTTTTTCTAATCACTGCTAGGAATCATACTCAACAATTTTTCTTGTTTATCAATTTCCTGCATTTATTTTCACAAGTGAACTATTTATTCTTTTGACGAAAAATGCATCATATATAAAATAATTCTTATTTTTTTTTTGCTTATTTTTTAAGTTCACAATACCATAATTAATAGAAAAACTAATTTTTTCAACGCACCCCATTAAGGGTCAACATCAATCTTGTGTTTAATGGCCTCCAACTCTATCCTCTTGTCTATCAGGACAATATATTTAATATACGAGGTCTTTTTAATTTAAAGAAATCTATATATAAATAGGCAAGTGGAAAAAGTTATGAACCATTTTAACTGACTTAAACTCAACGTATTCGCTTGATTTTTTTTTTTTTTGTTTGATAGATTGTCAATAGGAGGAGTGCAGAATGTATTTTTTATTCTATATTTTTGTGCCTAAGATAGTTAAAAACAGTTAAGAATATTATCCAATCATTAAGCCATGATCTCTCTTAATTTCCTAAAAAATTACAACAAAAAACTCAAAATTAACTAATTAAATTTGGCTTGGCAACTCCGTAAACACTCAGAAGGAAAAACTTATTTAATTTGTTCATTCTGTTCCACCATTTGGTGGTAAATCTAGAATAATAATGTGCGATTTAAGGCAAATTTCCACACGGGACCCGATTTACTTTAATTGAAAATTGCATCATTAGTTGGAAGGAATTTGATTCTTTTCACAAAGTTACCTTAACACAAAATACGAGAGCTAGACCAGAAGAACTAGAATTTGTCGAATTTCATAAATAAACTTGGTAATGGTGAATTAAGAAATTATCCAGAGATAGGTGATGACATTATTGAATTGCCACAACAAACAATTGGTTGTTTTGATAATTTATATACTGATATCTTTAGTAACATTCGTGAGAATATATTATCAGATAAAATTCTTAATTCCGTAATTTTAGCTTCTACCAATGAAGACTGCGCTTCAATAAATAATGATATACTTAATCGTCTCTCAGGGGAGGAGAAGGTTTATTACAGTTTTGATAAAGTTTCTAATGATATCAATGACGTAAATGAATATCCTTCTTAATTTTTAAATTCACCGAACGTAAACGAAATGCCACCACATTAATTGAAATTAAATTCCATTGTTATGCTGATTCGTAATTTGAACACGGCACAAATGGAACTCGAATGAGAGTAAAATGCTTGCACCGCAACACCATAGATTGTGAAGTATTAACGGGAGTAGTTCGTAATAAAAGAATTTTGATTCCACGAATAAATTTAACATTTTCTGGAACAATTCTTCCATTTCAATTTCAGCGGACACAATTTCCAATTATACCCGCATTTGCTAGACTATTAACAAGTCACAGGGGCAAACATTTGAAAAGATAGGTGTCCTCTTGAGACTACCTGTATTTGCTCATGGACAATTATATGTAGCTGCGAGTAGAGTTCGTTCATTCTTTTTCCTAAAATTTTATATTTCAAATAAAAATGGTCAAGGAAACGTACTCAATGACAATAGAGTTTTTACGAAGAATATTGTCTATAAAGAAATTTTCCTTAAATAAAGATGCCAGTTGTACAACTACTTTAAATATTTTGAATAAAATGAATTTTTTCTTAAATGAACATCAAAACCGTTTCTATTATTTATTTGGAAAGCTCACTTTAATAGACACAACTATTAAAGAATTGAGTAAGTGCGGTAATACATTTTATTAGAAATGAAGAAAAATATGACATTTTATCTGAGCGGTTTTGTATTATTGCAATAATGGTTGAATTTGAACCACTGGGCGAACACTAGTATTTTTAATTTAATGTAATTTTTCCAAACCATGCCAGTCGGAGTTCTGTCGAAATATTGAACAAATAATATGAAAAAATTTTGATTTAAAAAGTCCTGCTGCTGGAAGAAACATACATACATATTTTCGTAAATAAAAAGGGCGTTTTGAATTCAAAAAATTCTGAAAGAATTGTGTGGAAAAAACTTGTATATATTTATATATACTTTATTTATTCAAACATATCATACACATACAATACCTTAATAAAACGTTCAAAAAGAACACAATCCTTTTAAGTCTATAGGACCTTTGGGGTAAAGGTTTTCTTACAGAGGTTGACAGGCTTCTATCTGCTATCCAACTGGAAGGAGCAAGAAGTGATTCATATGCTTAATACTACTAATCACTTACAACTTTCGGTCTGATACCAAATGCTGTCCCAATTAATTGTTAGAAACAATTAGAGCTTTTGCAAAATGCATTGAAGAAACGTATTGTTTGTTGTGGCTTTAGCTCTTCATATGCCAACATTTCATTGGTTGCAATATTGAATTCTCATATTGTATTTGATTTATGTGACATACATAAACATCCGAGGTTGAATGTTTTCAAACTGCTTAAACTTCACTGACGATTTGGTTTTAGCAACCAATGAAATGTCGCCATATAAAGAGCTTAAGCCACAACAAACAATACATTTTTTCATATTTTTAAACTGTAACCAATTGAGAAAAAGTAAATGTAAATGTATTAAATCTTTTTTAGATAAAGCTTTTCTCGAAACTAAAAATATAACTTCTTTTTATTTTTTTTATTTTTGATTTTTGTATTTCGATCATTTTATATTTTCAATACAAGTTTTTAATCGGAATTTTGCTCCTTCTTCTGTTTAAGATATTGCAAACTATCGTATCGAGTTTGAGTATAAGAAAATTTAAAATTTCAGCAGATATTATTCGCTTAAGCGAGATTTTCGTTTAAACGAACATCGGAAACCGTTACAATTAAATGAAATCAATAATTTAGAACTTTTCCATTCAACCAAAAATAGAAAATATGATCTATGCTAAAAATAAATAAATATATTTCGATTTTACGAACTGAGATTTTATTATATATACTCGTATATTTATGAGTTTTGACATACATAGATATTTATATTTTTATTTTAAGCCATGTTTGTTTCTTATAACCTTAATCCTTTATAGAAAAAACGTGTTTCGTTTAAACTGTTTTACATTTAATCGCATTTTTTAAAAGTTGAAATAAGTCAAAAAGAATAGTTAGGAATTTAGTTTTAGCTTAGTTTTTTCCTCTTTTCATGAAATTGTCTCTACTTTAAAGGATTCTTCTAGTCCTTAACTTGTTGATAGTTGCAGAAAAATTAAATTTTTTAAGTAACGAAAAAGGAAAAAAATTCTACACCTAAACATTGAAGAAAAAAAGGAACCAATTTTGTTTAAATATAACTAAAACGGTAACGCTGGCTATTATTCTCATTTATTTTTTTAAATCTAATATATAATTGTACAAGTATAATAGACTGAAATATATAAACAATTTAACACAATGTCTTAATTTATTTCTACAGAAATTTCATTAAAAAACGTGCAAGTCGAGGGACAGATGTACGTATTTGCTTAGAATTATAAAATGTTTATAGTTTCTTATATTCAACTTATGACTTTTTTTTGCGGAGCCGCTTGTGATATCGTTTCTTCCTCGTTGTTATCTTCTATAACTGTATAATTAAATTCAATATAATGGCTTGTTTATGGACAACTAGTTGCCATTGTTGCTGTATTTGTTTTTCTATTTATTTTCTGTTGTTGCTGTTGTGATATAATAAAATTAAACAAATGTCCTTGCCATTGTTTGTTTTTAAATCGACTCACTCCCCTAATTGATGATGTTGCCAACAATGACAATAACGAAGTTGCGGGCGATGGTAATTACGACTATTAATGCTGCGAACAAAAGTACTATTACAAAAATAAAAATAATAATAAAAAATAAAAAAATGTTAAGGTTGGATGTAGGGAATTATGGAATTATGTGAAGAAAGATGTGTATTTTATAGAAAAGAACAACACAAAGGCATTAATTTAAAACACTGTGGGAAACAAAGTCAAATTTCTTTATAAAATAGAGTAACAGTAAATAAATAAATATGCCGAGTACTTGTGAGCAGCAGCGTTGCCGTTCCGAAATTTCAAAATCATGGCTGAAAGTCTACTGATGAGCCGACACACAGCGATTTGTTTAATAGACAATAAAAAAATTATGTGATATTGAACTTGTATGTAAACAGTTGAAATAAAGGCATAAAGTGTTCTTATAATAAACTCAATGTGCCGTCAAAAGAGGTCGCTAATATAAATTTTTTCCTAATATTCATATGCAATAAGATTGATAATTTGGCTCACGTTAAAATAATTTCTGAAAACTTAATTGAGAACTGTGTATATAGAACATTATATGAATTTATAATTACTTGTCCCAGAAATATTATGAAAAAACCCTTAAAAGGGAATTTTGTATCTGTGTTTGTCAAAAAAATTTTAAGTTTGATGAGGTGCAGAAAAAAATATTAATCAAGATCTCTCTTCTTGATAGTTACAACAGAAGCAGCTCAAGGCACTGCTATTGAGAATAGAAAAGAGATTTTATACATTATTCGTTTTAGGGATTGTGGGGAGAACATATTTTTTCCGCCCCTAGATCCGGGCTCAGCTGTTATATGTATATTACTAAAATTCCCCTGAAATGTTTTCTTAATAGATTTTTCAATATATTAGTTAAACGATTTTTATTTCGATGATTTAACTGTCCAACATATTTGAAAAATTTTAAATGAAAAAGATCTATTTTCTTAAAAATTGCAAAAAATATAAATCGGTTCACAAATGATAAAGTATGCGTGTAAAAAGTTTAAAAAAATGTAGAAAAAATACACGAATTGAAGTCGGTTAAAAACATTATTATTCGTTACTTAATCAAGAGTAATTTCCGTTTTTCTCTTAAGCAGAGATACTCAATTCTTTTCCACAAGGCGTGTGGCATAAAATGCAGGTCCAAAAACGAATTTTTCACATTCGATAGTTGGAAATGTTAGGGACGATATACGTGTATTTAAAATTTCATTAAATTAAATTATAAATTCAGAGATACTAGTGACATACTATAGATCTAGAAAATAGAGTGAAATACTCACCTGTATTCTATTTAGAGTCGTCAAGTTCGTTGTAAATTTTGAATCAAAAACCGTCAAAAAAGCGGCGTCAGATTCATAGTTGTTCTGAACATCATCAAATTGACAGCCACAATACGATTATTACCTTCTAGAATCGTACCAGCTGAGTGCCGGGTCGAAGACTCTGTTTGAGACATTAGATGTCATGAAAAGGACAAGTTGTCCACAATAGATACGCTTTCAAATGGCAGATACTGAAGTCAATGGCATTAAGCACCGTTAAAACTATTTGAAATAGTGCCCCTGCAAAATACTTTTGCAAGGGGCAGGATTTTCTTTCTTATTCTTCTAAAAAAAATTCGAATCGGCTTGAGCTCGTAAATTGTAAATTTTCTTATGTTTCATTTCATTATTTTTTTAAGTGTACGACAGTGGTCTGTTAATTAAACTTTTTACATCTTTAGCATTGCAATTTTATTAAGAGGCGTGTTAAATTCTGCTTTTATTCTATTATTGTTACTGATTCCACTATTGATGCTGCTAAAAAGAGCTTAAGTTTAATAGAAAATCAAATTGATTTTCTGTTTAATCTTTAAACTTCAACTTCTAACTTCTTTGCCCACCAACCCGTATAATAAGTATTTATGTATGTGTGTACGTTCTATTGCTTTCAACAAGTATTGTATTGTTATTGGTGTTAGTGATACGATAATTATGACGTTGGTAGGCACTGTTCAACACCCGTTTGGAGGCCATCTGTACTAAAGTCTATTATAATTTATTTAAGCAGTAGGCAACTGACTCTTTCCAAGTATCATATTATTTATATCCTGTGTTTTCTTTTGGTGGAAATTCCGCATTTTATATTCCTCTTTAAACGTAGAGTTTTTTTCTTATTTCAAAGAACATTCGTTCTTCAAGAATGATCAGATATTTTTATTTTTAGAAAAAAGTTCTTTCGGTTCACTTCTTCTTTTTGCTCTTTAACTCTGTTAATCCTCGTCTACGAATACACATGCAATTTTGGTTTCTGTAATTATTTGACGTCTTAGTCGTCTCTACACAATGAAATTTGGGTCTTGCAATTTTATTTCTGTCCTTTTTAAATTGAAAATTTTATTGCGAGTAAAGCGTGCCAAAAACTAAAGGAGAACTGAAAGTAACAGCGACTCTATATCCATTTCTATTTGAACTGCAGCAACTAAAATTGTAAGCAGGGCTGCTGGACACGGCGATTTTATGTAATTTCGTCGATTTTTCATAGCAAATTTATCAAAATGAGGACTGACGGTTTTTTGTTCCGTATCCGTCATACTTCGATGATATGACATTCGATGACATTGCGAGGATGGTTTAATAAGTTCGTGAATTTTTAAATGAAACACAGGTTTTTGGAAAATCGTTATATTTTTCCATATAGTCTCCTTTTCAATATAGTCCCCTCCCTATACGCTTTGTCCAACGTTTCTCCAATTTTTAGATTTGTCAAGGCCATCAAAATTGGTATTTCTTTGTGAGATAATTTCATCGTTGGAATCAAATCTCTTTCCGCCGTGCCGTATCTTCATGTTTGGAAATAAGAAATAGTCACTTGATGGATTTAGCCCGCATGAAGGAGCAATTCGTAGCTTTAATCGTAGAATTTTGCCTTGGAAACTGCACATGTGTGCACCCTTGTATTGTCCTGGTGGAAAAGAACTTATTTGGGTGACAAACTCACCTTGGCCTTTTTCGGTGCCGATTTATCCCGAAAAACCCACTGTTTTGACTGATGTTTGATCTCTGGTGTATAGTGGTGGATGCATGTTTTATCCAAATTGCGGTTAAACTACGCCAAACACTCCTGCAAAGTTGCCACATGATTGTGTTTGTGGTCGATTGTAAGCAAACGCGGCGCCCATATTGCGGAAATATTTCTCATACCCAAGTGATCACTCAAAATTGAAACCACTAAGTCATGTGATTCTTCTTTAATTAAAAAGTTTTCCATATTTGATCTCTAAATATAAATATCAATTAAGAACTTTCTGACTTTGAAGGTAGTGCTTCAGTATTGAAGCGAAATTCGGTCTACTGATAGTCTATACTAATTTACTGTTGATACCATTTAAGAGAGATGCGATGACCCAAAATTTTGTTGCACAGTGTAATTAAAATTTGACCATAATTTAAGACTGTGACTGCTTTTAGTTTAATAATGTTATTAACAAAGTATGACCGCTAGAATCTAATAATGTATCACATTATACGAGTACAACCTTGATATTCTTTTTTGTAGTTGTCATATTATGATCTAATTAACTATTCCTAATTAAATTATAACGAAGTTATTTGTGTAATTATCTACTCCCTTATGATTTTTTGTTGTTGGTTTTGGTTCTTTTATCCACTTATTACTTCATATTACATACGAATATAAATGTACAACTTATAAAGAAATTAAGGACTTGACAGAAATGTATGTATACATTCAAACAAAGTATTAATAAAATTATGTTTGAAAGCAAATGTCATTTGTTAACTTTTTGTTGTTTGTACTTCAAATTCAAGTAAAGAAACTTATACGATCCTGCTCTGTAAATCGAATTCGTTTTTAAAACGAATTACTCTCTAATTTGCTCTCTAAACCGAATTCACTCTCTAATTTGCTCTCTAAATCGAATTCACATAATTATACTCGTTTTTAAACCGAGTTTCACTCGTGATCGCATTAACTTTCGTGTTGAATGATATCTCGTTACCATTCGAATAAGCAGATCGCTGCATTAGAAGAGTTTTTTCTTTGTACCAGTAATAAATTCATACGCGTCTTAAGAAAATGTTAAAGAAATAAAAATTTTGATCGCAAGGAGGTAATCAAACGTAAGTAAAGCTTTTAACAGCTAAATATTTACGGGTATTTGCTTTTAACTACGAGTGCTTTTATTTTGTAGAAAATGTATCCTCTGTTTTTATTGTCTTTGTGTTGTTCTGATGAACAAGATGAAAATGTCACTCGAGCAAGGGCGATCGATCCTCTATCACTGTCTTATACATCGTAAATAATGATCTAATCAATAAATGAACTTGAATAAACAAATAATATAAATACAAACATTTAAACAAATTTAAGTTTCTAAAATATTTTAGGTTGACAAAGAAGGCCTTTAATTTTGTATTGCTCGGGCGGTCAGTCAAAAAATGTACCATAAGTTACCTGCTGCTTACCGTTCATTTTATTTACATTGGTCCTAAATGGAGCAGACATTTTTAAATTTATGATTATATTTCTTGTTATTTACTTGAAAACGGAAGTTAATTTATCGCAGTAAGGCAATATGAAGTTTCTATTTTGTTAAAAAAAAGAAACAAGTGCTGCACGACAGCTGTAAACCTATCGGGTGATGTTTCGAGGGAGTGTATTCGATTGATGATACGTCACTCGAAATTAACTCGAATGCTCTACGATTTTAATAAATAACTAAGGAACAAAAAACAACTAGTAATTTTAAACTTGAGGTCTTTCTTGACTCTTGTCAAATCACTCCTACATACGGTTTAATACATATTTTCATATTTTTTCTTAAAGTATGAAGAAAAGTCTTTTTTTATACTTTTATATAAGTATTTGTTTATTTAAAAAATTTGTTTTATCGCCGTTTTTAACGTTTCTGATGTGGAAAATATTTAATTATAATTTAACTTTGAGTAAGTGACTTAATTTTCAAAACACATTTGTTTCTAAACACGTTCTCAAGGAATGACATTTTCATTACTTCGCCTGAAATATACTTTTAATAAAAAATATTGTGGCAATACAAGGAAAAACGTCACGTTTATATACCCAATACAATAGAGCTTCTACTTGAGGCATGAAAACGTTGAGGTTATGATCTGGAATTTAACTCTGGCTTGTCATTGCAAAATATCCTCTTTTTTGATTCGTATTCACTGATTTGGAAAAAATAAGATTTTTATGGTTATTCCCACACAAAAAACATATTGAATCAACTTTGGTTACTCATTACTGAGAATAGACTTTGCCATCTAGAATAATCACCATTTTTTCCCTCAATGTGAATGTATCAACTATTAATTGAAGAAAAATAATATTTTCATGTAGATTCAAAGAGGCAGGCATATATTATTTCTTTATAAAAGTATTTAAAAAAAAAATAATAGATTTTCACAGATTTGTGGAAGTAATTCAGATCTTTGGACAAAATTGTGTCAACTTGACTTTCTCAGAAGTTGAAAACATACACAAATTTATTTTTGGAGAAAGGCTGTAATTTTTTTCCGGTGTGATATCAAGGCCAACCAAGACGTCGTGAGTTCCGATGAAAAGTATTTCAACACAAAAAGTACGTATTTCCTTCCTCTCGTATTGTGCTGTAGTATAGTCTACTCAACTCAAACATTTGCTACAGCTGCAAGTGCTAATTGCAACATATTTATTGTAAATAAAAAGGACACAGAAATGGGCCAAAGACAAGCTCTCAGATGAATCCCTGTAATTTTCATAAAAATCAGATATCAGCTTCTAATCTCTTCAAAAATTTTCATTTGATTGAAATTAAAGTGTGCAAATATTTCGTCCTTAATATGACTTTGTGGCACAAATATGTACATACTCGCACAAGGAAACATCAAAAAATAACCTTAAACAAACAACCATAACATTTGGTTGTTGGCTTAAATTTCAGGACAATACCAACAGCAACAAAATTAGGGAGTAACTGGCCTTTTAGGAGGCCTTATTAAGCAGGCACAAGAAATTCCATATTTAATATTCACATCACTTTGTCGAGCCGAAAATTAATATTGCGGTTATTTTAAAAAGACTTCACATGAAGTTTTATTAAAAGACATTTGGAAATACTTTCTGTGGACAAAGCTTGCCATTAAAAATGACGGAAAGGTCTTCCATTAAATAATTTAAAATCGACAATATCAATGTCAAAACTAATAAAAATGAAAATCTTATGGAAAGAGGGAAATGTGTGAGTGAATGTGGCAACTGTTAGGAGCAGCTAAAGCTTTCTTCGAAGGTCATGCAAAAATTATAGTGTAGTTCATGAGGCCTGCAATTTAAAGATCTTTTCCTTTCACTGTCGGCTAATGTTTGTGTGACACCTATTAAGAAAATGTGTATGCCACATACACACACGTGCACATATATATATACTTATAGTATATATGTAATATATATAAACATACACAAACAAAGCACAGAATCCCAAACGTAATTTCTACAAACTCATTGAACTGCGTGAGTGTGAAAAAATAACAATTTAGATAAACATTGCGTCGCCATAGGTCGCGCCACAGTTAAGCCAGAATGTGACGTCTATGAAGCTCACAGACCACATGCACAAACAAATTTAAAGCACACACTCTGCCGCACAAATGATGGCAACAAGAGCAACAAATGTTTAATAAAATTTATTATAAAAATATTTCACAGTGGATCATTTTCTCTTTTCTTTATATCCAGAAACGATTGTAAAAAGTTCTTCTTGTCGATTAAAAACAAACTCTGATGTTTTCCAAACACTTCGAATTGCGATAAAAGACGGTAATTGCTTTAATGTTGATGTTCAATAAAATGGTTTGCACGCTTCGTTTGTCCTTAAAAGTTAATGCAGCATCATTATTTGATTTCATTCTTCTGAAAGATTTTACTTATTAACTATTGTATTGTAAAACTCCCACCAATACACGACATATGTGCAATCCAGTGATCGTCCTAATACAGTTTTGGCAACTCTTTTAAGAAGAAGGAAAAAACAAAAGGATACAAAGATCAGCACGCTTGGAATTACAGGCGCACTACGAACTAGTCCTTCAGAGGCACTGAATACCGCACCATCTACAAAGCCAGCAGTTTACTTTATGAGAGAAATATACGAGGGAATATTGGAATTTTTGTCGCACAGCCAGGCTAATGAAATCCTTCATTAGCACGTCTCTATTGGCCAGGCAATATCAGAAAGAGGTCAACATTCTATATTACTTTGGTTTTGATCCCTGCGCCTACAGACCGTTCTGGCAATGAGCAGGCATAGGAGCTTTGAAAATTTTCAATGCGGTGTCAGTTGCAACTCCGCAAGAGGCTGATAATAGATGGCTTAAGGTCGACACATGCTGGGTCGCTAGGGTAATGTGCCTCTCTTACAACATAAGCCGCACAATGCAACTTATAAACCACAATCGTAAGGATATATTGAGTTTGTTCTGCGTATTAATGGATCACTGGACGTTAGGAATACATGCAATCCAACTCAGACCACCCTTTAATGAGCACTGCCGAAGCTGCAAGGAGATAGGAAAAGAAGAAACATTCTCTCATCTTCTCTGCAAGTGTTTTGCCTTTGCAATGAAAAGACAGCGAATCCTGCGCGACTATATATTGGAGATCTTTACGAAGTAACGGGTTCAAGGCTAATTTATCTCTTAAGATAACCTCACAGCGGGAATCGCTCAGGAAATGTTGAATGACATTAACGACGATCCAGATTTGCCTAAAAGGATCATAACTGGTAATGAATCATGGTTATAACATCGAAACCAAATTCAAATCGTTCCAATGGAAGAGCAAAGGAGAGCCAAGACAAAAAAGCACAACAAGTTCGATCAAATGCCAATGTTTTTCTCACTGTTTTCTTCGATTACCGTGGTGTAGTGCATCATAAGTTCATGCCACATGGTCGCACGGTTAATAAGGGATATTTGTCTTGAAGTTATGCGGCATTTGCGAGAATCAATACGAAAAAAACGTCCGGAAACTGTTCACTCGTTATTACTTGTTCGTAATGTTTTAGCCGAAAAGAATACCGTAATCATGCTTCAGCCAGATTTGGCCCTCTGAGACTTTTTCCTGTTTCAAAAATTGAAGAGACCTAGAAGTGAATATCAGAACTGCTTCGAGGATTGAAGTTGACAAAAAAGAAATTGGTGAATAAATAAATAATTTTTGAGAAAAATGAAAATTCACCTTTTCTATTGGACAGACCTCGCACAAGAGCATTGATCATTTAAGGATATTAGATACACATATTGTTTTTTAATGCCATCTTTCTAACGAAAAGTTACCAAAAACTTAATGCTTTCAAATTTTATGCATTTCCGTAATGTATATATTTTTTGACCACTGTGCAAGTGAAAGAATTGCGTTTATAAAATAACTCCCGTAATCACTTTAAAGCACTTTTTTCAAAGGCGGCTGAAATCAAAAGCCGGCATTGCGATTAGACTCTAATATTATTTACTAAAATATGAAAACTTATTTATGTATATACATATGTACACACATATGTATGTATGTATATTTGTATATAACGTGCATGTGTATTTACTAAGTAATTTATATACTTATAAGATTATAAGGGTGCGATCCAAAACAACAACAACAACAAAATATTGGCTTTGACAGTGAATGACGCTTTGGATTTTTCCTTTCAGTGCCAAATGGGGGGTGACTTGGAAGTGAGAAAGTGAAAAATGCTAAATGACAGTAAAGAACCATATTAATATAAATTAACGATGTGGAAAATTCAGTTTAATAGTAAAAATGTCGTCACATTCATGATACATCTTCTTCTACTGTCTGCCCGCCCCACTATGGGACTATTTGCTTCTTATTTTGATTTGCTTATATCAGATCGTGTATACCGGGGATGGCATAACCATGACACGCGACGAAATAGTAGCACCGTCTTACTAAGTGGCGAATATAAGAGACTATGAAATGTGTATCTATTATGAAGATAATCAATAGATTGCACTCACGTAGGTAGTGTGCTAGACTAGTCTAGTGGCAGGATCAATTCCTGTCAAAGATTATAGGCGTTTCTGCAGTCAAGCCAAGGGACCTTTAGCAGTTTGCGTTTGTTACAAAAAAAAAAACAGAAAAGTCAAACACTAATTTCAAAGGCAGTTTCAACAATTTTGTTTCATTACTTAGTAGATGGACATATGCTTGCAACAAATTTACTATTTTTATACAAGAGCTTATATAAACATATGGCTTTTGCCAATGTTTCACGTACAGGAGAGTAGGCGCGCAAACATTTGTGGTGTGTTTAATTTTTTTCTTCTATCACTGAATTTATATCAATTATATCACCCAAAGAATACTCTTAAATGGCACATTATTCTGCTCGTATCCATGTAGACATGGATCTATGGTTCCATTTCATTGAAAATTACAAGTTCATTATTTAAAGTTTGCTCTACCTGATTTATACAGTAATAGTTGACCAAAGTGTACAAAAACACCAGTTTTGCCAACACGTACATCAACTATTTTTCACTTGAAATACGCAAAGATTTTGATGAAAAATGATTATGGTCGTTCTGTGCGAACTTTCTTCCATTTGATGTCCCACATGACCAAAAATTCGAAAATAAGCGAGTGTAACTAAAGTGAAGAAAATGGTAAACGAATTGCCAGGAACTAAAAATAATAATCGAAATATAAAAATGTATAATAATATAAATATATTATAACATAAATAATTGAAAACTACATTTAAAAAATCTGACAAAAAAGTCTATGATCTATTAAATCAAGTCAAAAATTAAGAAAAAAAAAATAAAAAGTTTTAAATCTCTTCAAAATCGTAATCTTGCCAAAAATATAAACTTCATCACAAATCTGCTTTCAATGATTCAAAATATCCAAATAAGCGAAATAAGGATAAAAATTACTATCAATTAATTTTATTAAAAAAGTATATATATCACAAGAAAATCGAACTTTCATTAAACAATATTTTTAAAGAAACAAGGCAACTTAATTTTGCTTACAATTATGCTATAAACACATAGACACCAGAAGGCTACACGAACACCGACCACAAATGTCGTTGTCTACAAATGTCGCCATGTAGTCAGCTACTTAATTATTTTGAAAACGACAGCTACACGGTAAACAGCTGTTGCAACAATTCATTTATGTATATTACAGTGGTGCGTATTTAGCGCTTTTAATTTTTTATAGTTCTTGTTTAGGATATTTTTCTGTTCCTTACATCTTTGATAAATTTTACTAATTGATTTTTATGTTAAAAAGGGGTATTACCCTCTGTTTTTTTTTTATCTTCACCAATGTTGGTATTTTTGGCTCAAGTCAATATGATATATAACAATAAAACAAATTATAAATTATAAAAAATTATAAAATCTTGATGTTTTTAATATTTTAATAAAATAGACGAGTCCCTGGAAAAAGTGAACAAAAAATTCACGTCGGGAAAATATGAAATAAATAACTTTTGAAATAAATTGTCATAAAACACATCAGGACTGATGTGTGACGCAAATCAAATCTAAATTGGCCAAGAAAGAAAAACAACACAATAAAACAAATAAATTTATTTATTTAAAAATTCTTGATAATATATATTATAACATATAAATTTTGGAATTTTCTTTTTTATTTTGCAATAAAAAATATTTCTAATCGGTAATTTGCTTTACATATTTTCTTATATTGTCAACACTGTTTTTGTTTTGTAGCCAACAAAAATAGAAATTAGTTTAATTTGACTACACGACAGAAGTAGCATGGACAACAACCTGCAGTCGTGTAGCCGTGCAGTTGTAAAAATAATCATTTTCATATACACACATGTATTCTATTTTTGACAGGTTGTAGTCGGTAGCCGAATATTAGCAATAAATTTTAAAAACCAAACAACTCAATTTTGCAAAAAAAATTTTGATGTACCAGAAAATAGACGTTTAACTAAAGAAAATAAAATTAAGCACATAATTCAATCAAACTTTAATCCTTAAAAAAAATCAAGATGTTTATCCCAATTTCGTTTAAAAAGAATTCCAAATTACTAAATTTTTGAATAAACAACAAACCGTAATTTTTCAAAAACTAATTTTTTCATAAAAATTGTTAAATATAAATACTAGAAGATAGAACTTCCACCAAACAAAACGAACCAAATCAAGTAAACCAAATCATCAATGATCTATTTAAGCAGTTTGAAAACACACAACCTCATACGAGTATGTTTATGCCAAAACATTCAAATACAATTCGAGAATTCTCTATCGTATATAAATATTACAAAATACTCGTACATAATCATAGTGGGCTTAGAATGCTTTTATATAAACAACACAATAAACAATTATGCACTCTCAGCATGAAAAATAAAACAGACACATGAAAAATAAAACAGAGTATTTGGTAATATTCATATACGATAGAGAATTCTCGAATTGTCTTTCAATGTTTTGGCATAAGCATATGGGGTTGAAAGTTTTTAAACTGTTAAAAAATTCACTTGCAATTTGGTTCAGTGAGCAACAAGATGTCGGCATATGGGCATCTAAGAAAACCACAACAAAGAAACGAAAATTTGTCAAAAGAAAAGTTTATATCATAAAAAATTTAAACTTCACAACCAAATCTGAGTACTTGGGACATATTTAATTTCAAAATAAATACGAGTAATGCATCCAGCGGTTTACAAGAAAAATATTAATTAATAATAGAAAACAGTCTCAACTTGTGAACCCACTGAAAATCCAACTTGAAATTTTTCAGAAAATAATCATTTCTTTATTTTCTGTATAAAGAAAAAACATATTAAAGAATCCAGACATCATATTTCAGGATATTTGAAAATAAAGGACTTTTTCCCATTTTAGAGATCCTTACAACAAATGATAAGTTACTTAAAAAAATGAAATCCGACGATACTAATATTATTTTAATCTGATAACTCATTCCATAATTATGAAATGTTTAATTTTTCACAAAAATGCTCGATATAATCATCTTTGGTGATCAATAATTTCGGAACCGTAAGTGATATCATTACTGATTTACACATCATATAATAATCCAGTAAGAGCAGAATATGTTTTTATGTCTATAACCCCCTCTTGGGAGCATTCGGCTTCCACAAAGTCTCTCCATCTTTCAAGAGTTGTTGCAGTTGTTTTCGTATTGTTATTTTTGCCTTGTATCAGTTTCTTTAATCGGTTGTTGGTCCGCTGAAGCAGGTCCTAGCATAATGGCGCTGCCATTTGCCGTTGTCTAGAAACAACGTCCTCTGTGTATTTTGGTGTAGTGGTGAGAAACCTTGCTAATCTTTGATTCCTACCTTTTTTCCCAGGGGGTGGGTGGCGGCTGTCTGACTTTTGTCATGATGTTACCCTGTTTTCCAGGGAGAGGGAGGTCAGAGGCTTCATGGATGAATTTTTTAAAACTCGAAAACCATGGAGAAAATTTTTTGTCCTCTGCCAGCGAACAAACCTGGGGTAGTTGGCCTTGTAGGCAAGCACTTTAACCACTACACCACACCACTACCGTAGAATATTTGTGTACTTCTTCTCAAATAAAATCGGACGAAGACTTTCGGACTGACTCTAACGGAAAAACATCTTAGGAAGGCGTTATTAATTTCGAATGTCGTTGTCAAGTGGGACACTACTTACGAATCTATGGGTGTGTGCTTGTATATAAATATGTATGAATTTGTGTAAATATGTATGTCTACATATGTATATTTGAAAGACACATAAACATCATGTGTAGAAATTGAATAAATACGAAATCTGAAATAATCAAATTGCAACAAATAGATATTTTTTCGTTTGTTTGTTTTTGTACAGCCGAGTGTATTGCGCTTTCGTTTAGGGATTTGAATTTAGTTCTTTTGCAATTAATTTAAATACATGTAGATGGGAAGAAAATCTCCGCATTTGTTTCATTTTATTTTGTTTGATAACAACACGTCTTCTTTTATTCAATTTTGATAACAGATTAGGATAAAAATACATTTTTGAGGTGATTCTGCCATTTGCGTATCACTCTATTAACTGAAATATGTGGGAGGAGTGATAAATGTCTTGATATGATTATAAATGAAGAAGGATAAGGTTTGAGCCGGTATTTAGGTGTTTTCTTGGAATCGTTCCATCTCATGGAAATTTTTAGGAAAATTACAAGATATCAAATTTAATCGCAGAGAGACATAAAATTAGTGTTATCGTGGTGTTATAATACAAGGTGGCGCAAAAGTAATGTCCTAATTTGAACTATATAAAAAGAGCTGTGTTTTTTTTTTTTTTTTTTTGAAAGAAAACATATTTGAAAGTGTATTTACAAATATTAGTGAAATTGCCACCTCCCGAGTTGATGCATAATTGCGCTCATGTTACGACATTTTGAATTGTTGCTCACATGAGAGGACAGGCTCCAAATTGGCAATTTCTTCTTAAATGTCAGCTTTCAAGGTTAATGGTTTATTGTTTTAAATGCGACATTTAAAAAACTCCCAAAGGAAGTAGTCATCTACTGCTGTTAGATCTGGAGATCTGGACGACCAGTTTAAATCTCCGAAATGACCTGGAAATTGATATCTCAAAACATCTATCGTTGGCCGAGCTGAGTGAGCGGTTGCTCCGTCCTGTTAAAATCAACAATGATCAAGAGCTGATGCAGCATTTTACTGCAACAAAAAATAGACAAAAGCACTTTTGCTGGAAAATTTTGCTGGACTATAAAGAAAGGTTGAATTGCCTGTGAAATAAATTTTGTCTTATCCTGTAATCTATCATAGATTTGCAAGGAATTTAAAAATGTATTTTATTTACTTTATGTTGTAAACACGAAAATATATTTGGAAATATTTTCAACACATATTTACAAATATGCTTCATCTATCAACAAGTTTTTGGAAAAATATGTCCAAAAACACTTAAAAAATGTCGTCAAAATTTGTTTAGTTCATCAAATTTATCTTCACTCACTTAAAAAGATCCTCACGCCAACAAGTTTTTGGAAAATATGTCCAAAAACATTAAAAAAATTTCGTCAAAATTTGTTTAGTTCTGCAAATTTATCTTCACTCACTTAAAAAGATCCTCACGTCAACAAGTTTTTGGAAAATATGTCCAAAAACACTAAAAAAATGTCGTCAAAATTTGTTTAGTTCATCAAATTTATCTTCACTCACTTAAAAAGATCCTCACGCCAACAAGTTTTTGGAAAATATGTCCAAAAACACTAAAAAAATGTCGTCAAAATTTGTTTAGTTCATCAAATTTATCTTCACTCACTTAAAAAGATCCTCACGCCAACAAGTTTTTGGAAAATATGTCCAAAAACATTAAAAAAATTTCGTCAAAATTTGTTTAGTTCTGCAAATTTATCTTCACTCACTTAAAAAGATCCCCACGTCAACAAGTTTTTGGAAAATATGTCACAAACACTAAAGAAATTTCGTCAAAATTTGTTTAGTTCAGCAAATTTATCGTCACTCACTTATAAAGATCCACACGTCATCATTATAATGCCACAACTGACTTTACGAAATCACAAATGAAGTTCTTAAGACTCAACGTTAAAAAACTCTTTTCGCTGTATTTAAAAAGTTGTTTATCTATGACCACCACTCTGCACTTAGAAGGCAACCTTTGACGTTTCCTTACGTAAATAGAAACAGATTTATTGGGAAGTTTAATGTCAAGATTTCATTTTTACATTGCGCCATATACGGGACCGCATTTTCGATATTGGGATCCAATTTTATATAAAAATATAGATTTATTTAAACCAATTTTTCGTCACGTCCTTCTTTTTCATCTACTGACGTATGTATAGTCTTTTACAATTAAATTAAAGCATTTTAATAATTTAAACTGCAAACTGAAAGAAAAAGTTCTCGTTTTCGATTTTTGCAAACTAATTGTCTGTAATGCATTCCCAACTGATTTAAATTAACACAATGAGATGATCATGATAGTTTTTCCGGTGGTATAATATTCCTATACTAAGAGTCTTTATTTGTGTCCTGCTAATCTAATTTTCAAATTATCATTATCCTTTCTATTGCAGGTTATTTTATAAGCATCTAACTTAATGACATATCGTCTTGTTGCAACGACCTCAAAAGAATATAAATGTCCTTTATTCTCAAATATCCTGAGCCGCAGCTTGTGATTTTCTTTATTGTTTTTCTCTTGCAGAAAATTTACGACTTTTTTCATCTTTATTTACCGAAAACTTACATTTGGGTTTTCAGAAGTAACTTCTGTTGCTTTGTGCTGATCCTCAAATTCTGCTATTGATTGAAATGCAATGGGATTATTTCTTTTATAAAACCTTTACTATAATATTAACTTCCAATCTCTATTAATTTTATATAAATAATTGGCCTCCAACTTGCTTATGATGAACAAACAAAAGTGATTCAGTTCAAAAAGATATTCAATTAATAAGTTTAAAAGATCATTTCAGCGGTGGTATGATTTCCTACTTGCAGTAATAATACGAGTACATGGATTTCTTTTTAAGTCTTTGACTCAATTATACACGTTTGTATGTTTGTTTTCAAGCATAAAAATACCGCTTTACAAGATTAAGATGTTAAATGTTTCCATGTTTCTGGTAGTTTGGGAAATGTCACAAATAGTTTGTATTAAATCACAAATAAACTGGCCTCAAAATAAATTTGTTAAAACTTTAGCACATCCTACTAAACGTATGTAACCGTACGCGTATACGTTACGCACAAGTGAAAGTTCTCTATAACGTATACGTGGTCATATAAACTTATATTGGAAAATTATATATTTGCAACAAATTTTTATTGAATTGACCAATATCGGCCGAAGATTCTATGAAAATTTCAATCTTTACAAGATGTCTTAACATGAGTCCTCCTCTTTTGTGGCCATTCTATTTTTTATTTTAAAAGTACATACAAACAAGTTTCCTTAAAAACTCGTAATAAATATTAAGATAATGATTTTTATATAAACTATCAGAAAGGAAATTTTTAATTATTAATTTCAAGTAATTAAGGTACATTTACTTAAAAGGTAAATGGTCTTTCATCAAGTCTTCCCATCTTTAAATTCAAATAAAACAAAACGTGTGTAAGAGATTGTTTTATTTATTTGAAAGGAATATCAATGCCATTATGTATAAAATATAACATCCTGCGATTATCCGCCGCGACTCCGATGGGTGACACGTATCCAATTAATCAGATTTTACTTTAATCTGGTGCATAAATCAGTCTGAATTTGACCAATGGCAAGGATTATGTTGGCTTTGGGAACTGCGACTTAAAAAATCCCCAAGGAAAAGTCTAACAGGGTTAAATTACACGATTTTGGTGCCCTAAAATCGCTCATGTAGAATTTCCAATGTGGCATGAGCTACCGTTGCTGTCCACATCATCCAATTTAGGCCAAAATAAGTAATCATAGACCTATAGTGCTCGGCATTGACGGTGATGGCCTGGACAATATCGCTCTCATAGAAATATGGACCGATGACTCCTCCGGCCCAAAATCCGCACTAACCAGTGACTTTTTTGGAATGCATTTGACGGACAATCTTGCATTTCATGTGGATGGGTATTGGCCAAATTCGACAATTTTGTTTGTTGACGTACACATTTAGCCAGAAATGGAGAAGCTTACGCGATGTTGACCGAACAGAACAACTATTTTGATAAAACGATTCGTTAATTTCGTAAAGGCAATTAAAAAAACGACCGCCAATTTGACAGAAGTTCCCACTATAATATGACCGCTATCAACTGTTAAAGTTTAGATGTCATTATTAGAAGACCCTGTGGCAGCGGTTCTGCAGTTAATGCTGCAAGATAAAGGCGACTTAATATTTTATTAATTTCTTTCGGCCCGAAGTGGCAAGTAATAGTTGAGTGAAATATAACAAAGTAGGATAAACATGTTTGCGCTTGAAGCGGGATAAACACGCTCCATATGCTTGACATCACATTCATATACGTGTGGCTGGATGTTATCACATATTCGTGCTGGATAATTTGTCATACATTTATATTGAATTTGATCAGGCATGTTTTTCCTTTACTATCAGTACAGGCATGTCAAATCGCACAATTCTGATCGAAAGTAGTCAACTGAGTCTTTAGAAAATGAATGGAATTGACAAGGCCTTTTTCTAATCGCTTAATTTGTATTTTAAAAAGATAAAATGATTGCATAGTTTTAAGAGTCACAAATAAACGTTTGCGCATGAGCTTTGCATGCAAAGAAAAGGAGATAAAACTAAAACTATCGGAATCAAATGTGTGACATGTCTGTATATATATTATTCGATCTATATTTATAATTATTCAAGCTTAAAGTCTTTTTAAGTTGCATAACTCATTAATATGTTTTACACATACTGTTTAATTCAATAGGCTTTGGGTATCTTCCCAGGAGACAAAAACTTCAACATTTATTTAATTATTTTTATTATTATTATTACTGTTTTATGATTTACAAACATGATTTGGCTAATGTAAACTGATGATTTGGTTGGCCCTAATGAAATGCAGGCATATAGAAATACCAACAAGCCGGCAACAAATACCAACAATATTTTGAATATTTATTTTTGTAAATTAAATAATAATTTTTTCCCTAAAGAAGATACCCTAGCCAAGGGTATTAAAATTTTTAGATATTAGTAAATTAACAGAGCTTTTATAAATAAAAAACCTTAATCATGAATAATTATAAATACTAAAAGAGAAAATAAAAATAGCGAATTTTCTTTATTTTAAATATGCACTTTGTGTATGTGAATGCAGTTTTTGTTGTTGTGAATTTTAGTTAACGCTTCGTACTGTTCGTCTTATATACTGACGTCATTATATTCTGCACATTTTACGTCGTAAAGTGAAAGCAATGAGTGTAACACTTCTATTCTAATTCCACAACTCATTTCCGCCTTCTTTAACAGCCGTTCACTTAAAAATCTCTTTTAAATGTGTAAATGCAATATACACATCGAAAATATATGTAAAAAATAAATTTTTATTTTCCATCCAGCAGCATCTGTGTCACGTAAACAAACAACTTATTACAAATGCTTCCACAATGCCTTATGAACATTTTGGCCGTGTACACCCAGCAAACACGCTGGTTTGATTTAGAATTGATAATTGATAATGAATGACATGAAAATAACTTGAAAATCATAGTTTTAATAACAATAAGAGAGGAATTTTTCTCAGATTGAGAAATTTATTTCTTTTCAACTTACTCTCGAACGTTATTCTCAAATGTTTATCAAATTCGTTATTCGAGATATTCTCCAAAATAATTATTTAAATAATTTATTGTTTGCTGTTGGCTAAGCTGAGTACTTGCTAAATTACTTGGTAAACTACAGATCCTAGTCGGAGCATAGGATGGAAACGAACATAGTCCACTGCTGAATGACCTGAGCCAGCTCTTTATATTGTTGCCATATTCCTAAATGCCTGCATTCTGAATGAACAGATCTTAACCATGTAGTTTTAACCATGCACGTCCAGTCAAAAGCCATTCTCGCCATGCTGTTTTCGGGTTTCGGGAAGCGTGTGCCCAGTGCCACTTCCTTCGTTTTATTCCGCTTTTATGGGTTCACTGCCAAAGATTCTTAGCAAGTCCACATTTGAGACCGTAGAAGGCCCATATATACGGTATATTCGTCACTGGCATTTATTGGTGAATAATGGAGTTTGCTGCATATGACGTCCGTTACACTCCACGTTTCAGAGCCGTCAAATAAAACCGGTTTTATGCTAGTATTGACGTTTTGGTTAATACAAATGAATTATCGATCCCACAGCAAAACAAAATTACTATTAGTTGGAAGCCATGTTGACATTTTTATTGTTTGTCGCAAAATATTATATACATATGTATGCATGTATTTCTAAAAATCAATTGAAAATTATGATACCAGATGAAAAAAAGTTATTTGATTTACCTGTATTCCACACTAACTTGCAATCCACATTTAAAACAATTATTTTTAAGGTTTATCGTTTAAGAATGAGTTTGATATCAAATCATTCTCAATTTAAAATCAAACCTACATACATACAAATTGGCTGGATATGTACGAGTATAAGTATGCACTATATATAAATAATAAACTGTGTACTTAAGTACATACATACATATGTACATAATAGACTAATTAATACCTTTTTTAAATTCTTATCACCTCTTCAAAATTTAAATATTAGTTTCGGTAAGTTTTGGATTAAATCGAATATTAAGTTCAGTTCGGATTCGGCCTTAAAAACTAGTTTCGTTCGGTCTCTGATGCACTTAAATGAATGTGTAAGTAATTATGTATGTACATAAGCATGTACTTACATATGTAAGTATACTTATGTATGTACTTATGTATGTATCCACATTAGATACATACACGTGTGTTTACAAATACGCCATAATTTTTCACTATACGGTCGAACTTCACTATGACGATCACTGTATTTTAGTAATATATTCTTTATATTTTTAACTCCCTTTAACGAATTTCTCTATAGCGTAATATAAAAGAAACAAAAATAATTACATACTTCATTACAATATATGTAAGTATGTACTTATATCGTAAATTATTGTATATATGTAAGTATGTATTCACACAAGTGTGTTTAGATGTAAGCAACCCTTAATTTTAATAAAACGCAATTGTTTGAATAGGGTATAATGTGCATACGTATTTAAAGCAACGCCTATTTAAAAAGTTCTAGGAATTTTTACAACAAATATTAACCATTACCTTGCGAAACTCTGTGCATGAAGAATTCCCTTCATATTTTTCATATGGAAATTAGCGCCCGTGTGAACAGCTGTTGACGTGCACGGACCATATTAATAGGACTTGGTTCAAAGGTAACGTAGTAGTTGGGTGCTGACAAACTTGGTCATAAAAGCTTATTGCTGTTAACTCTAAATCAAGGCCTATTAATATGGTCTTTGCAAGTCAACAGCTGAAGAAGTTCTACTGTATTTTACATCTTTTTCATTACAATAATTAAATATTTGTTTGTTCTAATTTGCAAAACAAAGTAGAGAAAATTATACACATTTTCAGACAAACTATTTGTTTGTAAAAATAAATGAATAACAAAACCAAAAAGAAACAAATAAAATAAAAGAGATACATAAATAATGAAAAGAAAATTCATCATGACTAATTCCTACAATCAGGCATGGAAAACTCAGTGCTACTGTATTTCTTTAATATATATTGTAGGATTCTGAAACTAATAAAAATAATGTTCAGGACTGCGTTAAAATTAAAAAGATTTCTAAGAGATTTAAAATAAAGGGTTTTTGAGACTGAAAATTAATGCTCTTAGTAAAAAAATTTTTAAGTTGATTATATCTTCAAACATAGTTTTTTTTTGTTGATGTTGCTTTATTGTATGTATATTTGTGCAAATGAATCAATAAAGCTAAAGTGTGACGAAGAATGCAAAGGATAATGGGTAGTGGTGATCCGATTATAAAACATTGAATTGAGATGAATGCCTCGGGCTACAAGTGCCCTTCGAAGCTTTCAAATTAAATATAGAGCAGTCTTATATATAAGAACTTAAGCTTTTTAGTGGAGAAGAAAATTATTGATAAACTAAATGAGAGTGGATCGATTGAAGGTATTTGTCACACTGTTCGTAATAATAATATAGCAACAATAGTAAAAGCCAGAAACATCAATTTGGGTCCCATTTTAGATTATGGAAATTGAAAGATAGACAGACAACGTTTGTTCGAGAGGGGACGAAGATGTAGATTGTATAGTACACGATTATCTAGTCTAGACATTTTTTATTTCTCTTTTTTACTTTTCTCAATTTTGATTATGTTGCTCCATATACTTTTTCTCACTACTTCGTCCGAGTTAATTTTGCATACTGTGTTAATTTCTAATTTTTCAATCGAATCTCGATTTTATTTCTTTTTATTTACTTTTAGTCAATTCACTTATTTTTACCTTACGTTTGTTTGCTTTAAATATTTTTATCAATCAAAGAATTTTTGCATTTCAAGTAAACAAACCGAGAAAATGAGTAAAAAAATGTAATGTGTCTATTAATTTCCCAATTTAGGCAAAATCAAAAGAGAATTTAAAAAATTTTTACTTATCAATTTCCATAATTTAAAAGTTGACTAAATATTACAACTTAAAAGCAGAATTATTTCAGACGACACTAAATGATATTAATGTGCACGACATGTGGTTTCAGCGGGGCAGCGTGAAATACTATAGAGTCAATGCATATCACAGTTGAAAAACTAGGAGCATAACTTTCAATAAGTAAATCAGTTTTGAAATAGAAAAAGGTTATTCTTTTAATAAAATGAAAATATTTTCAATTGACTTTGAGACTTTTTTACATAAATTTTGTAACAAAAATTTAGAAATTATGAGTTGTATTCAATAGTTTAATAACCTTTTTAAAAAAATGTCCAATTTATTTCCATATTTGATTTCAATCAAAATATTGTAACTATAGTCATATCTCTAATAAGATAAGTTTTCAGAATTATTCCAATCAGTCGTTTATTTAAATCTAAAAATTATAAATAAATTAAATCAGTGATTATAAATCTAGTTTAAAATTTTCATAATTAGACTTTATGGTTTGTTTAATCTCATTTTTGGGTTGGATCCGATTAATTATCTATGGGCTTATTCCTGGGCTTAGTTATTTGAAGTCTAAGGCCTTCTTAAAGCTCTGAAGGTCATATGTCACATGAGTTACGTCTAATATATTCATTTAAAATATACTTTACATGCATGTGCATAATTGTGGTGCCATAAATTATTGAATATTATTATTATTTTCCATGCCTGGTATGGCAAGATTATAATTTGTTTACCAATAAGTTACACCGCTGCCAGACTGTTTTAGCCAAATTCCCCGAATTGAGAATATTAACATCGATTTTTGTCGAGAACTTATATATGAAGCTGACCAATAAAATCAAAAAAACTCGGAATCAAAATGTTTCTCTTCGGAGCTCAGAAAATTTTACCATAGCCGAAAAGGCATCAAACGTGACGCAATAATTACGTTATCACTAAAATGATGAAGATGTGCCAGTGAACAATTTTAAGACTAGTTCATTGTTAAATTTGTCCATTCTCTGTCATTAAACAAAATATTCGCTGCTTGTGGTATTCATACATTTGCAATATCATATTGTACATTATAACTGCTTGTGTTTATATTACATTACTATATGGCCCCATATATAAAAAAATCCTTCAATAATAATAGAGGCCAATATTATCTTCATATATCTTGAAATTATTTAATACCAAATTGTTTAATTTGTTTAAGTTTTTATATGTCACGAAAAATTTATTTCACAATTTTTTTAGCATACATATGTAGGTATTGGTGTGTAGGTTATATGAGAGAATTTGCGCCATATTTTGCTTCAAAATTTTGTGCAACGTTTTTTTTTTACTGTGTGAAAGAAAACGACAAGACGAAAGGTAATAAAATACCCAATAATATTATGTAGTCTATGGGTACTTTTAGGAACAAATCTGACAGTCTGACAACACCAAGCAATGAGTCCCTCTCTTATTATTTCATAAAAGAAAAGAGATGTTTTTACAATGCCCAGTATTGCCAGCCTTACGACCTTCAGCCGAGATTAATTATATCCATAAATTTAAAAATGATTTTAAAGGTTGTTAAAAAATGATTTTAAAGTTTGTAATGTTAAAAGTAATCACCCCTATCGGGAATAATTTTCCGCATGAAATCATTCCACATTATTGCAATCGTGAATAATTTCCCCCGAAAAAATTCCACTTAAAAACAAATTCCCCTTATCGTAAATGTTGTTTTTTCGTGCAATATGTGGAATTTTTTCATTGTTTTGTTCACTTTGATTTTGCTTGGGGAATGCATACATCATGTAAGTATTTTTTTGTCTAATTAGAAATTTAAGGCTAATAAAAAGTAATTTTAGGACAAAATCGGTAAATAAATTTCAAAGTGACATTCTTCTCAATAAAATGAAAGGTAACAGATCCACTGGTCTTATTTTCGCATTTAGGTATGTTTTTGTGCGGATCAATTTTACATCATTCACTCGACTTATTTTGAATCGTGGGCCTTTCGTGAAGAAGATGGGCTACATGAAGTGGACTTTCATGCTTCCTTATTTATATGTCTATTATTTTAATCAAAATTTTGGGTAATGACTTTCCAATGTTATGGCAGAAATATCACAAAAGTAGTAGCAATTAACTAACGAATTTCTCATTTTATCTGTGAATTTTTAGTCAATTAATACAACCGACGTTTCTTTTCCCTTGGAAATTCTTTTAGAATTGGCACATAAGAATTTTCATAATGTGCTGAGACAAAGAAAAACTGCCTTTAATCATAAACCAATCATGTTTAAGTTGTGTGATCGACAGAAATTGAAGAAATAAAACTTCGATTATTAGAAAAAAAACAACTCTAATTTCACAACTTTTTTTTTAATTATTGCTAATACGTATGTATGTATTACTCTATTTCTGCAATATTTCTCTGCACCTTTATGTGTATGTATATCTTTTTATGTGTATGTATATCTTTTATTTTCAAATGTTCATTCAAATTACACTGATAACATATTACACTTTGCACAGGTGTTCAAGTTGTGGAAAAAATTGTTCACGTGAAATTCCCGATACCAATTTTCTGTTCGGGTGGAATAAAAATTCCACGTGAACAAAAATTTCACTTCACGATAGGGGTGAATATTCTTCTTTTGCTTTATGTGTTACTCAATATTCAGGCGTCCATAATATTGTTCACCTAAAATATTAGAGGATATTGCAGGATAAATTTTTCAACACGCGATATCAATAATGTCAGCTTTGGATGACAAATCTTTAAAACATTTTTTTCAGAACTTCAATACTTGGAAATACTAAAGCCCTTTAAATAAGAAACCTAAATACGAATTAAAAAACTGATACAAAAATTTTTTTGTACACAGTATTAATTATGGAAATATTATTACATGATCGCAAAAGTTCTGAAATGTAATTTGAATTTTCTGTAGATCAACACAAAAGATATGAAATGGAAATAAAAATTTTTCACTTGTGACTGTGTGTAGTTAAAGAACGGCTCTTATCAGTTTTTATCGTAATAATAAAGAAGTTCTATTATTAAATTTACTTACTTTAATATTTAGTAAAAGTGAATAATGATCTTCAGTGAAAAGGTACTTACATGCATATTCGTAGGTATTTAAGTACATTGCTGCTACGCATAACATTAATTCTGAGATTATTTACTTTGCGGGGAAATAAAGGTATAACACGGCAACACTGAAGATGATAAAAGTTATTCTACAGCGTAGAATAGAACTTTTCTATACTATTCCGCCGAACCCACGTACTATAATTTTGTTTTCATTATCCATTCACAATTCTATTGTTTTCTTTACCGGGTGTGTAAATTTTAAAATATTTCCACAAGTTTGGCAATTTTATATTTATTGCTTTTTTATAAAAAAAAAACATCCTTATTAATAGTAATTAGTTGCACTGAAGTAAATAATTTATTAATAATTTTACAAATTAATGCCTCGATTGCTAAATGGATTTGCTGGGAAAGGTAAGAAAATGTTGCTTAGAAGAATTCTGTTACAAAATTAATTGAATTGAATTATTTTAACTTGACTATTCCTGTGGGAAAATTTTTTCGGAATATGTACATACAGTTTGTCAAGAAATTGTTTTGACAGTGTGCAAATAGTTTTTATTTTGACTTTCATTATTAAAAAACAAAACGTGTTTTAACTCTTTTACCATTTTTTTTTATAATCTAATTTTAGCTATATGTTAACTAACAAATAACGGCAAGGAGAACAAAATAAAAACTTAAGATTAAGAAATAAGATAAAAAATTAAAAGAAACTCAAGAATGTTGTTGTCAAGAAAATGTTTTTACATACTAATATAATATGAAAAAATGGATTGGATCTTTAAATTTAGGATTATCAATATTTTGTGTGGCCACCATTGGCATCAATCAGGGCTTGCAGGCGCCGTTTCTTTGAAAAAAAATAAATTTTTGTACATATTCTGTTGGTTTTTTATTCCATTCTTCAAAAATTACAGCTTTTAACTCACTTTGGTTTCTGGGACGCCTTTTGGCAGTATTTTTCTTTAGACAAGACCATAAATTTTCAATTGGGTTTAAATCTGGACTCTGAGCAGGTGTATCGAGTACCTTACCGCAGTTGTAGAGAAGCCACGTCCTTACCAAAAGAGCCTTATGTTTAGGGTCATTATCCTGATAAAATTTGAAATTCGGCTTTCTATCAGAATAAAACCCAAATTTAGTCGCGGTGTTAACTAGATGACTCTTTAATATACCCAGGTATTGATTAGCATCCATAGTGTTCTCAATAAAACAAAGATCTCCAACTCCCTTACTAGAAATGCACCCCCAAACCATTACTGAAAGTTTTCCAAATTTTACAGTTGGAATTATGTTTCGACTTTCCAATGCTTTCAAAGGTTTTCTCCATACTCTATTAGGACCATCATTGTAGAAAAGCATTATTTTGGTCTCATCACAAAATATAACGTCATCCCAGTAGTCGTCAGGCTTGGAAATATGTGTTACAGCAAAAGACAATCGTCTTTCTTTATGTTGCATTGTAAGCAGTGTTTTTTTTTCGTGCCAGTCTGCATGAATAGTCGTTCTTTTTCAAAACTTGTCATACCGTTTCGTGAGAGACTGTCAAGCCACACTCTTCTTTAAGTTCACATGCAAGCGTTCGTATGGATACCAAAAGGTTTTCGTCTACCTTTCTTCTTAAAAGACGTTCTGTTCTCTCCGAAATTTTACGTGGACGCCCAGTTGGAAGCTTTAACGTTAGACTATTTTCTTTTTCAGCGCGATTTAAAATATTGTATACTTTGCCTAGTTATTGAAAACATTTTAGACAACTCTTGGACCGTTTTCCCGATCGCGTGGTTATAGTAAACTAACTGAATTACACCGGTCGACGTTCTTTTGCCAGGCATTTTAAATCCTCGTAAAATTATCGTCTTCAGTTATAAAAAAAACAAAACTATAATTAAATCATTATCAATGATCACTTGACTAACGAAAAAAATTGTAGTTTGAACAGTAAAAACTAACGGTATAAAAAAAACACACACAAAAAGAAATTGTAAAAACATTTTCTTGACAACAAAATTTTTGTATTTATTTTGTTTTTCTTCTATTTTTTTGTTATTATTCTCTATTTTCTCTTTCTTTTGCTCCTGTTTGTTAACTAATATATAGATAAAATAGAATTGAAAAGAAAAAATTTTTAAACTACAAAGGAAAACTATTTTTTGCATTATTAAAGTCAAAACAATAATTTTTTTCACTATGTCAAAACAATTTCTTGACAAACTGTATGTACACTCTTGTCATGGCGATTCATAAATTCTAAAAATAATTTAAAAAATTTAATACTGGACCACATTTACACGATGGCTTTTTTCATAACTTGCATGCAACTTTTTTGTTTGCCAGTTGGGACTACAGAAATGTTTTTTAATAGTTTCATTTAACTTGCATGCAACAAATTTCATTAAAGGTCTTGTTGTAGATATACTCTCTAATGGTTTTGATTTTCATTATTTCATTTTATTTTTCTTATATCTTTAGATGGCTTCAGCAGAAGATGACAATGATGATGCGACGCATTTTTTGGATTTAAATGATGATTGTCTATTAGAAATATTCAAATATCTTAGCATTCGTGAGGCATTTTCTCTATTGGGTTGCATTGGCGAAAGAGTCGATGAAATCGTTTACGAAAGGATTGCATTGGTGAAACACTTGTCCATTAATCTCAGAGATCCACCCTTATTTACCACCCAGCAATTAGAGATTATAGGACGTAATTTAATAAGTCTTTACGTGAGCGCTGGCTACTCTTTGTCCTCAAATTTAACTCTTAATTATCTACGACCCATCTGTTGGCAGAAGACACTTCAATTTCTTACTTTACACTACGTTCACTTTGATGAAAACTATCAACAGTGTATTATGAATGTGGCACCACAACTCCGATTTCTCGATTTAAGTTATTGCCAATTAACTGACAATTTGTTGAGTCCAATTTTAGATAAGTGCGACAATCTCAGAACCTTGACAATTTTTGGAAATTATAATTTGAGATGTGAATCGCTAAGACACTTGGAATCGAAGTATTTGAGGGAACTCAAAGTGGAACAGAACTCGAATTGTAAAAATGAGATACAAAAGTTTGTGGAGAAAAAGCCAGAAGTTGTTGTAACGATTTTCGCCATTGGATATTTGGGTCATCTCAGAAGTAATTTGGTTTAATTTTTATGGAATAAGTGTATTTTCACCTTAAGTTTAGTTTAATAAAAATGTTTTATATTTTTTACCAATAAGATCTGATTTCGATTTCTTCAAGCTGTTTCATTCACATACTGATTTATCGAGTTTTGAATAATATGTGTTAGTGTTAGTGTGCAACACTATATTCAATTGAGAAAAATTATTTATTCATCTAAATAAGCTTCCTACATATAATGGAGATAATACTCAGACATCAATTGATATATATTAGAGACCAAAATCAGATGAACATTCACTAATTTATTTATGAAATTAATATGAATATCTGCCGATATCCGACGAATGCCTTTTAAAAGAATTTGCGATTTAAAATCGCATAGTACGATGCTGTTGTTCACAATCGCCAAAAGTTTAATATTTTCAAATTGTATTGAAGTGAAAGGATACATTTTGGTTAACGTGAGTTTCAAAAAGTTGCTAAAATGATGGAAAAGTTTAACTGAACTTATTCGCTTTTAGTAACGACCATAATAAATTAATAAAAATTAGTTAAAATGTTTTTTTTCTTAGCTTCCGCATAAGATATAGATATTAAGTTCTGTCTGATATTAAAATAGATCAATAAGTAGAACATGGTGAAAAAGCAAATTCATTCCCACTAAGCATTTTTCATGAAATTTGTTGCATGAAACTTTATAAATTTGCCAATACAAAGAAGAGTGAAACAGTTGAGATAAAAAATGTTGTAATAAATCGTGTGGAATTTCATACCCTGCTAAAGTTGTTTTGCTATTAGCTTCAATATGCCTCATATAGGCGAATAAAAAAGTTGCATGCAACAAATTTCTTTGAAAATGCTTAGCGTAAATCAAGTCTTATATCCGTTGTTTACTAACAACCTCAAACTATAACAATGAACGGATCCTCAAGAGCTTTAGGATAACTAAAGAGATAAAAAATCAGAAAAAGGCCATAGCTGGAACTTTCTTCTAATATCAAGCTCAAAGCGCTCGAAAATGTTCAAGTTCCTAGTGCATTTAAAAATTATTTGGAAACTTTCGACAACATTATAAAGTTTGATCAAATTCGCGGCATAATACTCCAACTTAAAGAAAAGTAACAGCCACAAATAAAATCTCAAAACTTATTCGACGAAATAGAGATGACGAACATTTTCGAATTAATTGGAAATGGGCTGTTATCGAAATTTTTAGATAAAATTAACGTTTAAAAACGTAACTGAATTTACGAAACCGATTTGATAAGTATTTTCAAAAACAAGCACTGTTTTAGATAATTTTCGACAATAATTACTCCCGAACGAGTTGAGCGATTTAGATAACACTTGCGGCAATTTGAAGCAATTTTCGAAGTTTTGTAAAATTATTTAATCTATAAAATCGATTTAAAACGATGTTATGTTAAATAAATTTGTTGAAAATTGTCCGTCATCGATATCTTTGTAAAAAGGAATTAAACGATTGTAATGAACTTTACAACAAATCTATATTTTTTTACGTCAAGAGCTTATTAGATTTTGGTCTTGATCGAAGCGATAGTCAGATTTTTTACACCAACGTGTAATTGAGGTAGAGCTCTGTGTTTAAATTATTTTTAAATTCAGTAAATTTTCTGAAACTATGATTCGTGAAAATCCGCCATTTACGGACCGATTTTTATAATTGCGTTCTTTTTGTAATCTGTTTGACGTTTTATATTGACGTCAGTTTTTGTTGTCGAACAAAAACGACAAAGATTCAGAAAATTTTTTTTCAAAGTTGCAAATGTTTTTGTGACAAAAGGAGCTATTTTTTTATTTGATCAATCTTAAATGAATGTCGCACAAATATAAGCGAATGCAGGTCGCATTGCATTATATTGAATTTACCATAAGGTCATAACTTACAGTGGGGCCAAGTGCAAAAAATTTTGAAAAAAAAACAATTTATCAGCTAAGTTGCCGATCCGGTTTACACACTAAATTCATAGAAAACCTTTCAGAAAATTATACCTATTTTATTCTATTCGAATACATGATGAGCTTCAATAAGTTAATTATGTCCATATTCGAGATCAAAAAATTCTTTAGAACTGAAAACTATGTTTTCTTCTACAAGAATGTTTACAGATAATCACGAATAGAAGATTCATGATTATTTAATATTATTTATGTAATCTATCCCACCGTAACACGAATTAAATGGAAGTATTCCGGAATTCTTAATATAAGGATATAAGCTGAACAAATTTCTAAAATTCCCATTGAAAAGAACGGCAAAAATCCAATAGTGAATTTTTTCAACTTCCTAGGAAGTCAAGCTTGAATTGAAGATATGAACACAAATCTGTTAAAGGTGATTTGAAAATATCTTTTCAAAATACTTATTTCCTTAAATCTACATGAATAATAATTTCACACGATATAAAAGAAAATCGTGAATACTAGCAAATCCAAATTTGTTGAGTTTCTAGATGTGAAGTTTATTCCCAGTGATAACCCATTCTGATTTAATATAAAACTATTTTCTTTGTAAAAAAATAAATAAAAAAAATTAATTTCTTCAACATAAGGAAGACAAAATAATTATAATTTAAGGGAATTTTCACTACTTCCGGATCCTAATCTCGCCATTTTCATGACTTTTGCAAGCAATTTTTTTTTTGCTAGGACGTGATGACAAAATTCTTGAGACCAAATTACAACGTCTTAACTCATCAAAGTAGCGTCCTCTTTAAAGTGTCCACAGATATTTTCGCATGCCACCACATTTTCGAGACCCCATTTATTTCAATCCAACACACAGAATAAACCGGAGAGGTCAGGAGACGGAAGATATTGTACTTTCATCCATCTCTTTCGTACGGAATCTTGAGTTTATACTTTTGTTTTGATATTTATTTCCAGACGATGTGAGAATTCATTGTATTTGAAGAGTACAAACGTTAACAACTGAATATATTCGTCCCTTTCTGTCGCGATCTCGAAGAAACATTTAAGTTTTTCATTTTTTAAAGATCTTCAGCTCCGGTATAATCTGTGATCCAACAATTTGAAAAAAAATTTTTTCTTAAAACCCCAGCTCCTTATTTTTAGTTTCAAAGTTAAAGAATAATAAATAATAATTCTTTCCTTTTCTCGCAACTTTTCATTAAAATAACTTCCTATTTTTGACCGTGTATTTGATTAAAACACATCTAATGAGTATTTTTAGTTTAATGAAAAATATGAAATTCAAAACAAATCGAATTAAATCGATTATGTAGGAATGTTTGTATGGCGCTAATCCGATTATGGAACAAAATGCAAACGTTCAGTCTTTCATCTTCTCGTGTACACACATACACACTTTTAAGGTTGTATGCAAATAAAAATAGTGTAGAAGTCGGTGAGGGAATGCATGCAACAGGCACCCATTGTTTTTGTTTTTCTAATCAACAAGGAAATAATAATTATAAGTGCTAAAATAAACTGATATAAATTAAAATGTAAAATGAAAAGAAATTATAGGAAAGGATTAAAGTGAATATGTATTTGTGTGTATGTGTGTGTGTGTGTGTGGATTTAATAAACTTAAGCTGCACAAATCCTTTTCAGCGTTGTTTAGACATGTTTTATTTTCCCGCACAGTCTTTGTTCAGCTCAAGAAACTTGATGATGAGATTAATTTTTAAGCCCTCGTAAATAATCTTAGATCGCAGGGATGGTGACCCGCTAATCCGAATCGAAGCGCTTTCTCTGGAGCGATTTTTTTATGTTGGAAATACAAAAATCGCTGGATCCATGGACTTTGCCCATATTCCAGATGAAAGCAACCTTCTGAATAAATCAGAGTGCAGCTGCTAATTGCAGTGGAAGTGGGATTGAGGAGTCTGTCTTGTTAAGTGCAACTAAATTTGAAACTACCATATTTCCTTGGTTATTTCAACGACAATATTGGCTAAATTTATATAAAAATAAAATTAGGAAACATGCATTGTTCTCGTAAATAAAAATCTTTTTATGTATACGTACATAATGTACATAATGTATATGTATGTCTTCTGGTAAGTCCAATGGAGTTATACTGCAATTGTTTTCTTCTTACAGTTTCTACTTTGCTCTTCTCCAGACACAAGGTAGCGCAAAAGTAATATCACAATTTAAATTGGCTGCCAATTTTATAGATGGCGCCAAATGTCAATGTGTTTTGACATTAATGATGTAAATGTACAGAGAATTAGTTGCCAACAAGCCATGGAGCGATCGATACACACCTCAAGAACGTGGAATTATTTCTACTGTTTATTTGACAAATTTTCAGTCTGTTGTTTTAATGCAGCCTGAATTTCGTCGTCGTGTTTCATGTTATCGACCAATTAAGCATTTAGCTGAGCGACCCGTGCGAACTCGTTCCAGTACAGATTTTGCCTCGTATTGCTCGTTCGACCGAGAAAGTCGTTGCTGTTGACAACGACGTCTGAGAGAGTCCATAATTATCAACGAGACGACGATGCACACAATTAGACATCAACAAACGTTCGTTACAACGAATTTTGGTGAAAGATTTTAAAATGTTCCCCTACAAAAAGCAAACTGTTCATGAATTGCTGCCTGTTGACCGTTGGAGAAGATTAACTTACTGCCACGCTCTGCTAAACTTGGTGTGCCCATTAAGTATTATTTTTTGCGGACCATCATTCAAACCATGACTGAAGTCGACAAATACTATGGGAATTCCGCACCATCAATTTCAATGATAAAAAGTGATTTACTGAATTTCGTTGTGGCCGTACAAGCAAGGAAGATGCCGAACGTTCTGGTTGCGCGATTGAGGCCTCTACACCCGAAATAATTGGAAAATTCACGTTACAGACATATCACATGGCTCAGTGGTTTCAATTTTGAATGATAACTTGGGTCGGAGAAATCTATCCGCAATATGGGTGCGGCGTTTGCTCAATATCGACGACAAACGCAATCGTGTGACAACTTCGCAGCAGTGTTTGGTGTTGTTCAACCGCAATATGGACGAGTTTTTGCGCAGTTTATATCAGAGATCAAACAGCACTTATTGGGGGAAGTCAGCGCCAAAAAAAAAACCTAGGTGGGCTTGTCAGGCATTCGACCGTATATGTACGGGATATAGTCCAACTTATTGGATCGATTTAATTAGGATTTGATAAAAAACGATCGTATATGACAAAGAAAAAAGTTGTTTTCCATCAGGACAATGCAAGATTTCACACATGTGCAGATTCAAATGCGAAATTCCATGAATTAGGCCACGAGTTGCTCCCTCATCCATCATATTCTCGGCGGAAAGATATTTCACTCCAACAATGAAATCACAAAAAAATTGGAAAAACGTTAGACAAATTGTGAAGAGCTCATAGGTGACCAAGTTCAAAAATAAAATGAAAGTCACTGACGTATTTACCCGCTCTCGTAGACGACTTCTACTACACGACTACAAATGCTGTTGGCTGCAATCGTCAGTTACTGAATTATATTATTATTACTAATTCCTTTAGCTTCCTTAGTTCCTATAAGGACCATAGATCCTCACTTAATTTTATATTTTGTTTTTGAGAAGTTTCTTTGTTGCCTTCGTTAAAACAAAGGATTGTATTTTTGGAAAGTAATTTTTAACACCGGTTGTATCATACATAGTTGGTCCAAACTAATGCAATTTAGGGATAAATTGCTTCATATATTGTCTTCGTCTGTTTTATTGGACTTGGTGAATCGTTGAGCTCTCCAAAAAAGAAAAGAATTGGAGCGTGTTCTTGTTCGAAACTTTTAATGTATTCCGATATAAAATGAACAAATACAGGTATGTGATGGAAATCGTTTCGATTTAAAATGAAATCGTAAGCTCAAAACGTAGAAAATGGTTTTAGGTGTGACAAAAAACGTATCGATTTCATATTCCAATTTTGTTTCATGTTCAGTTGGTTATAAAAAAAATCAACCCTGCTGGTTTGCTTTTATTTGCTAGAAACAGAAGTTGGTTATTTAAAAATGGCTTTTGTTGTGGTTTCATCGTTAATGCTAATTAATGAAGAAAATAAATGTGAAAATATTAAACGGAGAAAGCTGCGGGACTCATCCAATCCATTAGATTTACCAGATAATATGTAAGTTGAAATCATCACCTTTTTCCAAGCATCTGGTTTCTTCAATGGTGGTCCAATACTATTAAAATTATTCGAAAGTGTTTGCCAAAGTTTCTCGATTTCTATTCGATCTCCTTTGGCAAAACCCTTTGCTAACTGTGGATACTTTTCCATAAATTGAATAACCATCTCTTCCTGATAAGTATTTATATGCTTTCCCCTATAAATATTAATATGTATGCAGATAAACTTGTCTTAATTATTTTAAAGGATTTTACTTACATTTTTAACCAAGTTATTGCACGCAATTTTTTTTTTTTTTTTCAAATAAACAAAAATTTTTAAATCGTGAACCAATGCTTACTCGATTTAAAAACGCAAAAAGAATACAAATTCCGTTTTCCATCACATCTTTTTTTCTCACATTGTCATAGAACAAGATGGGAAATGAAATCGATTTCGATTTAAAGCAAAACCAGAATGAAATCGAAATAAATGTATGCATCACAACTTTTTACGTTTTTCAATCGATTTTAAATCGAAAACGATTTTCATCACATACCTGATAAATACGTGTATATAGAATATTTAAATTTTTTTCTTAATTAAAAAAAAAAATATTCACATTTTTGCTTGTCCTTCGAGAATTACGTTCATGTTTTATGATTTAAAAATGGTTTTATCCATGGTTTTATCGATATAGATCACATTTTAAAAATGAAATGGAATAAAAATCAAAAATGAAATCAACATAACAAAACGACAATAATAAACACATGACATACTCGTTTTTTGTCGATTTCAAAACGTCTTGACGCCGAAATAGATTTCCAACTCACACTTGAAGAACAAATAAGAATTTTTTTGCTCACACTTCTTTTTCTTACAATGAATTCTTTGAAAAATACGATTTCGATTGGAAATTTGCATTTGCACGCCAACTTATTATCGAGTAACATTATAAGAAATTCCGATACACTTTGCTCGATATCGAATGGCCACAGTCGCAACAGTATAAAAATACGCAAATTCGGTTAAATTTCGCTCGCGATAATTAGCATCCTGCTTCGGTTCGGAAAATACTGTTGTCGAAATATGTTCGAAAACAGTGTTTTATTAATTACTCCGAACATTTTTCACCATTCCAGGAATGGTCTATATGGTCAATCACATTTGACCGCAACTACAACAATTCCAAATATTGGAGCTGAACAAAAATTCTTTGGAAATTAAAAGAATGAAAAAATCTTTATGTTGTATTATAAATTTAAAATGCACATATTTCAACATACAGATAGATCATTTTTAATATAATTTAGGAAATCTTACCGAACAACAAACAATTGGGCGGTTTCATCAAGACAATCCCAAGACAAGTAGACAGTAAAAAAAGACAGCAGTTCTGAACTCGTTGAAGGCAATAATTAACTAATATTGATGGCCAATTGTAATTTTATAAGCCATAGTAGTAGTAATATCCTATCAACAATATTTAATAGTTCTCGATAACGATCCCACAATTGCCGATATATTGATGTCGACTTGGTGTGACGTCGGCGTCGACAATCATAATAAGGGCAAGTATATAAGACTCGTATATAGACAGTTGGAAATTTAATATAAATACTACATACTGCTAGAGTATTATGTGCCATTGCTTAAAATAATTATAATCGAAATAAATTGTCTAAATCTGCGTATTTAGAAAATGTTCTTTTTTTATTAGAGCTGATTAAAAAAAATATCAGTGATAATTTGTTATATCACTTTACAAGCCACATCCAAAAGCACATCTACGATCCTTGACAGCAATCGCGCAGTTAAAGTAACAAAAAACACTCCCTGTTTTATTTGTAAAACCCTTTATTGTGTAAAATTTAAAAAAAAAATATTCATGTAATTTCTTAAAGTACATTCTAATGTTCTGCCAGCATTAGCAATAGATTCTTTTAACAAGGGTTTTTTACATTGTTATTTAATCGATATGATAAAGATGTTATTCTTCTAGTTTATCTAGTTAAATAGACAAAATAGTTTCGATGACCGTTTGGAAAAAGAGTCATGTCATGAGTGTCTATATTTAACAAATAAACAAATGCTTTTGTCATCGTGCATTAGAATGAAATATGCTTTCAATAACATAATTCTATGATCGAACTATTGTAAAAAAAATAACTTTAACTAAGCATTACGGGATAGAGATATAATTTTGTAAACAATATGAAAATAAAAAAGAATAGCGCAAAAATTGTTATAAAACATGATTATAAAAATACAATTATTAATTAAGGGATCTTACAAAAGAGGGAATAGAACATACAATTAAAAAGGAGGAAATTTAAAGACAATAATGGCAACAAGAAAAGATATTGTAAATTTGGAGAATTTTGCATGAATTGAATTATTTCTTTTTGGAATAGAACTCGCGTATGAGGCACCTCAAATATTTCGCTTCACGTTTGTGTTCGGCCAATTGACGTTTTAGCACTTCGTGGCGCTGGCTAAGTTCTTGTTCTTCGATTTGTATTATTTCCATTTCAAGCTTCTTCTTCTGGCGATAACGAGTGGCGGCATTTTTATTTTGTTCCTTCTTGCGTTTTTTGCGATCTTCAATACCACGGCCATAGGGTCGGGTGCGTTTCTTGGTGGTTGAATTTTCGGAAGATTCACTCAACGTTGGAGTTAGAACAATTTGTGAGGGTGAGCAACTGCCCGAAGATGGCATCCATTCGTCATCTGTGCTAGTGTAGTCTACAGTTGAAGGAGTCGAAACCGAAGATTGTGATTCACTTTCTTCGAAGAACTCATTAGCCGCGATCTTCAAAATGTCATCGATTATTTGGGTGTTTAAGACAATGTCATAATTAGAGGGGCTACTGGAGGTGGGCGACGTAGCAACACTTGAAGATGATGTGTCAATTGTACTATGATTGTTATTCCAATTGTTAAAGACGAATTGGTTTTGAACTGGAACAGTGGTTTCTGATGATGTATGATTTCCTAAAACATCGTTGATCTGTTTGGAATAGAATATAGAATAATCAAATTTTATATTGCATTTAATGGGAAAGTAACGCATTTAACTTACGGCTATTGGCAAATTTGTGACTGCAGCTGTTGTAGTTGCTGATATTTCTAATGGTTGTGGAACTGGCGAAGCGACAATTTGTGGTGGAGAGCTGGGTGGTGTAAGTGATGTAAAAATGGATGCTCCATGATTTACAAAACCAAAATTACTGACATCGATTGGCGATTGTACTTTTACCACCTGTGTTGGATTGGTGACCACATTTTCTAGAGAATTTTCCAAAAGTGGAGGCGGTGAGTAAAAATTTTCTGAAAAAAAAATATTTAATCAATTTGTTATTCGTATATAATATCAAAGAAATATATAATTTGAAGAAATCTTTCTGTAAGAGAAAACTTTTGTAGCGTATTTCTTATGCGCATTGCAATAGTCGCTTGCTTCGTGATATTTTTCTAAGAAAACTGTTTTTAAATTATTTAATTTCAAGTAAAACTTAAATATTTTAATTTTTGCAAAATTTATTAAAATTTATTACAATTATACAAAATATTATTTTTAATTTTTAAAAAGTACTTGTTTGTTGTGGGTCACAGCAAACCCCGAATACCTTTAACAAATTAAAATATTATTATCATTATTTTTTAATTTCGCTTACAATTATTAAAAGGGTAAATTTAAAAAATTTACTTATTTAAAAAAGGTACTTTTTCCAAGGTATATTTTTGAAGTGTTTTTTTAATATAGAAAGTAATTTTCTTCAGAAAGGTACTTTGCAAAATTTTCTTTTTTGAAAAAGTTTTTGTAAAGAGGTACGTTTAAAGAAAGTACTTTTTCAAAGAAAGGTGCTTTTTGAACAAAAAATATTTAATTTTTTTTGGAAAAATGTCTTTTTTTATAAATAAAGAGCATCCCTTGTTTAAAAAACAACTCATCTAAACTTTGGTGACCATGTCTCATATGAAATAAAAATGTTAACAGCCTAGATGTCCTTAGAATTTCTAGATAAGGATCTCAATCAATAGTAGGAAGAGACAATATTTAATTTATTTCAATTTGAATACAAACCAACACTTTATGTTTCAATGCAACAAATATTATAGAATATAACAACAAATAATATTCAATAAGAAATTTCAAAATATATCAATATTGTTAATTGCTAAATTGTGTATGTGTGTAAGTTAGTATATGTATGTGCATGTATGTATATGTGTACATGTATAGTAATGTATGTATATCGTCATCTAGAATCAAAGGTTCCTAAGTAGAAAAAAAGAATTAACTTTTTATTGATGGGCTATATATAGCGAATCAAAATAAACAAACTTACAAAATCGTATGCACATATCGCTTGTTTAATGCAACATAGTCATATCTCAACAAACAAAGCCGATCTTGCCAAAAAGCGATAAAAGTTTCTAAATAAAGCATTATCCAGCTTCCATATCGAAACTTCTTTTTAGCTTCAGATATGATGTTTTTCTTTCAACATATGTGACGCGCAAAATAGAAAGGGACCTAAGGGTAAAAACCGGTTTTGTTCAGGAGAGCAATTTTAAAGATAAGATTTGCGCTTAGAATCGTCGACTTCACTTTCATAAAACGCGCATATCTCTGGGAGGGAACACTTTTGGGGCATGGGAGGTCTCATTTGATGCTCAGATGTTGTCCACATCAAAAAAAAGTGAAAATTAATTTCTACCCTTAGGTCCCTTTCTCTATGCGCTGTCACATATAAAGAATATAGTGAGGAATAATTTTTCCACAATAACTCACAATTTTCTAGATATGTCTATCTTGAACTAAAGGAGCCCAGTAAAATATAGAGAACCTGCTACTCACTCATAACTGGTGTAATTGCTCTACAAATGTGTTAAGTATAAAAAATATGTTTTTTAATCAAATATATGCAAGCATATATGTATTTACGATTCGCTCGTACACTACTGGCTACTGTATTAGACTAGTAGTCACAGCGTCGCAGGTTCGATAGCTCGCGTAGAGTCTGGGGTTTTTCAGCTTTCTGTCTTCTTTACTCTTCTGTCTAAAATTTTCAATTCTCTATCATTCACTGGCATTACAAAGGGAGCAAATTATGGACTCAATGAAAAAAAAAAACTTTGTTTCAGTGAAACTTCGATATAACGAATCTAGAGGGGATCGAAAAATACTTCGTTATAGCTATTGATTCGTTATACATATGCATTGTGAAACCTTGGTACAACGAAATTTAAAGAAATATAAAAAAAATTCGTTATAACTACAGTTTTTTTCCAAATTCTATTTTTAAAAGGGACTTCCCCGTTTTGCTTAAAATTAATTTTGCTTTATTCTGACTTCGTTGCATGGAGCCTATAGTTCAAGACTTCATTATGTAGAGGCTTTTGATAATGACTTATACACTTAAATGTTATATTAAAATGTTATGTATGTATTTCTCAATTATAATTTCGTTGTATAGAGGCTTTTGAAAAAATAGTTCGCTATCTAGAGGCTTTATAGCTCAGAATTTTTTCGTTATAGCTATAGAGCATTTTTGTATGAAAAACTTTGTAATAAAAAGGTTTTTTCAAGGGACTCAGCTAAAAATTCATTATATTGAGTTTTTCGATATAACGAACTTCGTTCAAAAGTTTTACTGTATTTATTATCATCTATTCTTAAAAAAAAAAAATAAAACTTTACCATCTCCTCTTTAGTTTAATTTTTTTACAAACTTTTTTTAAAAATCCAGCAGAAATACGTTTTAAAATAGTTTTTTTCTACATTCTTGAAGAGTTTTACTAAAGTAGGGTGAAAAGTATGATCTAGAATTGAAGACAACTATTTATAGCTCTTAAATTGGATGAACTATTCCTAAACTAAATTTCTGTTATTTACGATATTTAGTATAGTGACAATTATTATTGTTACTTTACTATATATTTAAACAAAAATAAAATAAATTTGTTTGTTTTTCATAAAAATACCTAAAACTCGTTTATGCAGTAAAAGATATATTTACACAAAAAGCTCGAAAAACAATGTTAATTAATTTTTATTTCCAATGACAAATAAAGATTTACCAAATTTTTGAAAATATATTTTTAAAGTCAATTAATTTTTCGTTGAAGGTATGAATGTGTTGTTTGTGGGAAACTAGAAACTATTTTTAGGTCTAATTTTATTTAAAATAAGAAAATGTTTTTCAGTGCACAAAAGTCGGCCGAAGTCGGAGGCCAACTGCAATAACACAACTATTTTCTCATATTTTGGATGGGAATTTTTTTTAATATGTATTTTCAATAGGACATAATTATATTATTGACTGTTTCTAAAATGCAACAACAGATTGACGGATTTTGGGTGACGATATGCAAATTAATTTCAATATTCTATATGAATTAAATAAATAATAAAAGAAAATCTAAAACGTCTACAGCGAGAACAAAGAATTATCGCCATAAATCACAATAAATGCAGTGACCCAGTTACGAATCCAAAGTGCGTATTAGTACTCGTGCCAAATGTTGGAGAGAAACTTGAGGGGAAGGAGAGCCAATCGTCTTCAAAGTGACGAAAAGATGATAACACATACGCACACAGAGAGAGAAACAAACATTGAGTGGCCAAATTATTACACTCATATGAAAAATAAAAACGTCCATCATGAATTCGTATGTCAATTTTGAACCATTTTTGTGAGTTAAGTTTTAACGATCTTGTTTTAGTTCCAAATATCGAATCTCATTTTCTGTTTCTTTTTTTACGTTTTTATTGCCGAAAATATTTAAAAAATTTTTTTATTAGTTTTCGTTTCACAAAAACAAGCTCCGTTGACACAAATGGTTGTTGGTTTTACGTGTATCTATCTATACGCATATGAATTTCATTCTTATAAGAATTTCGTCTGAAATTATTATAATTTCTACCGATGTGAACGTTAAGCAAAATGTTTAAAAAACTCAAAGCGATAGTAAAGATTCGAATAGAAGAAAAAACCGGTTTTAACACTTAAGCTGTTATTTATAAAAACCACAGACAACTAGAGATAATATTTCTTTGGCCACCCACTGTATGATTTTTTTGTTCAGCTCTGTATATAAACTAAACTGTTATTTACTATAAAATATTATTAAAACATACTTAGTGTACATACGTACATACGGTAAATACATATGTACATGTGTGTGTGTAGTGTATGATTGTTATACTTTAATATTGAAAAAGAGAGAGGCAATTTGTTACGTTAGAGCTAAAAAGTGGCCACTGTTAATTTAAATCTAAATCGTACAAGGACATGAATAAATTAAAACTAAATTATTGATTGGCGTAATAATATGCGCGTTCATTCTTTGATTAATTCAATTAAATTTAGAACAAAATGGAGTTCATAAAGTCTGAAGTACACAAGAATATGGTCTTATTAATTGCTAAAAAAACAAAATCCTCAAGGACAGACATACATACACATCATCTAGATTTACATTTCAACAACTTCTGTTGTATATGATTTGCAAATACTTATATGTATGTACATATGTATATTAATACATTTGTAAAACATTTGAAACGTTTACTTTAGAGCTGCTCGTATTTTAAGTTTGTGATGAGGCAATGGGCCTCTTAATTCGATTTTTAAACATCGTCTTACGTGTAGACTTCGACATTATTTGTACCAGATTAAATAAAGTTGCTGGGCATCATCTTTAATTTAGTTTAAAATGTCGAAGTTAATGTCGAAAATAGCCAACCGCAAAACAGGTGAATAATAGATTAATATGTTTTTATTATAAATCATAGCTTTTTTGCTGCATTAAATTTCATCACGCATTCATGAAAATTCACCAGATATACAGATATAATAACTTACATTGGGACCATACCAAACAAGTTCTTAACAAATTGGAGCTCGCTTACATTAAATAACGATTATAATGAATCAGCGGTCCTGGTTATTTTTAACACTTTATTCCCAATTTTCTGATTCCTAAAAATAAACTAATTCCCAATTTTCAGCACAAAAACAAAAGACAGATCTAATAATTTTGACAGATAATCTTATACATTATAAAATTTTAATGAAACTTGAATGCTTGAACCTCATTTTTTTAAATATTCAAATAAGCGTCATTAATCTGGCAGGCCATACCTGGAACTTAGCGCTAAAATCACGCACGATTTAAAAATTTAAAACGAGTTTCCATAATAAATAAATAAAAACATTGTTTCCGAAAATTTCCCACAACGTTGTGTCTTGAATCAATTAATAGATTTAGTTAAAATTAACGACATTTAAAGCAGTTTTAAAAACTAAACTAAACTAGAAAATTGATTTCACAAACATTTTCGCAAATATTAAAAAAAACGTTGTTTTCGGAGCTATAGTTTTCGAACGAATAAGCCGATTTTGATCAAGTCTGAGGTATTCGAAGCAGTTTTCAAGAATTTTTAGAATAATTTATAGATTTTGTTTTATTTTTTCATATCCCTCGACTTTAATTAACATTGGTTTTTAGATTAAATAATCATTATATTTTAATATTTTATTGTTTGTTGTTGGTCTAGCTGAGTATATGCCTGCATTTCATTGCCGCTAACCAAATCATTCGTAGTCTTTAGCCAAATCATGATTGAAAAGCATTCAAACTCATATACTTGTACCAAAGACTACAAATACCAGATGAGAATCCAAACAGAACTCAATCATATTTTTATATTTGTAATCAACAACAAACACATAAATATAATAGCTTTAGAAAGCTTTTGTACAAACACAACACAACAAACAATTATAATCGAGTTGCGTCTTTTTATTTTTCTTTTTACGCCTTTATACATACAATTAATCGTCTTTTGGGTGATAATAAAAGTATTTATAAGCCAAATTGGAAAACAAAATTTATAATAACAATAGCTTTGTTTCTTTACTTTTTGGATAAAGTTCGTGTAAATGAGAGTAAGAACAAAATTCTCCCATAAACAGGCAAAATTGCACAAAAGTACGGGAACACAAAAAACCAAATTGTCAACACAAAATAGAACGTCAAATTGTTTTGTCATTTACGTAGCCTTCGAAATTTCTTTAAAATTTACTTTAGTAAAGAATATCTTTTTAATAAAGCAACATTTCACAATTATTTCTCTTTAATTGACAAATTAACTTCTTTTGCTTCTCTTTTTGATTGTTTATATTTAAGCAGCTGTTTTGTTAACAGCTGTTTGATAGTTAACACAATTTACACAAAGAAAAAGTCTGGGCTTTTTCGTGCGAGAAGAAGAAGAATTTTATTCTCTCAAAACCACTCTCATTTGCACAAATTTAAAGTACAGGAACGCTTTTCGTGCAAATTGGGATCCCGAGGGATCCCAAAGTAGAGTACAGAAACACAACTAATATTTATCAAATTTGTTATTTGAGATGTTCTCCAAAATAACTAATTAATATTTTATTGTTTGTTGTTGGCTTAGGGTACGAACAGAGTGAACGCTGAAAGCCGAGCGGAGATTGTCAGTGCGATAAAGATTGTCAGTGCCATAAAACTGGTTACATACAAGTCAATACAAATAAGCGTGTGTATAACACAGTGAACGCCGACAAGAGCAGAGAGCAAAGCTGATGAGTGCGAGAAAACAGTTTCAAAGCGTATTTCAGCGCCGAAAACATTGTTTATATTTACTTTTTAGCGTACAGTCGTGTTTTTTTTTATGGTTTAAAATAAAAAAATAGATATCGATCAAATAATAAGTGATTTTTTTTCCCGGCCTGCTTTGTGGGACCAAGAAAACAAATTGTATCACAATCGTGTTTTAGTGGAAAAATTGTGGGCATCGGTTGCAGCAGAAATAAAAGGAGAAGCAAAATACTCTTCATCAGATGAATCCATTACCGTGTACAGCAATTTCATAAATACAAATGAACAACAAGACTAAATGACAAAAGCAAAACACATGGAATAAACAGAATTTCAGCGTTGATTCTCGCATTCACTGTGTTATACACAAATCTTCTTCTCGCATGAAAATAAGCGTCAATAAGCTCGGCTCGGCTCCGCTCGGCATCAGCGTTCACTCTGTTCGTACCCTTAGCTATGACATTACTTTTGCTCCACCTTGTACATATGCGAAAATCATAGAAAAATTAGAATAGATTTCTGGGACCCCAAGACAATCAAATGTGATGAAAACTCTATTTTCGAAATTCGTGGTGAAATCATTAACTTCACATTTTCTCTGCATAAATAAAGCACGTCTGCTTAATTTTTAAGAATATTTCGATATACATTCGTAAAATATGTACATAAATTTAAAGAATTACGCCACGTTAGAGTTTCGCAGAACCCGAAATACAAAAATTTTATTATTCGCAATGAAAAAAAAATTTGATTTGAAATCATTATTGGTTCTATATTCTATCATGCGCGTTTGATAAGTAAAAAAAAATGAGGGCAGTCTCAAAAATAAACGAATTTATATAATTTTTCCACGAAACTTACAAGCATTAGGTGTCTTGCAACAATATCAATTGGATTTTCATCGTTTTCTTAATTTACCTTTACAAAAAAATGCAAGACTTCCGATTTTCGGATATCGAGAACTTGTCGTTCTGAGGTCTTATAGCGCTATTCTGTTCTTGTGATGTTCGTATGACTGTATTTAATGCGAAAGAAAATTTCCGGCATTCTGTTTTGCGATGGCGTAAAACGGGCATCAGCTAATTTTTTTTTTTTTCGAAAAAGATTTTTAAGAAGGAGCGAATTTCATGAAATCGCTAATAAATTTGTTCGTGGAATTGGGCAGTAAAATAATGAAACGAAGCAAGTATGGAAACAATAAAACAGACCAACTAAAATCTATCATTCAGAAGACTGAGGCCATAAATGAAAATTATAAGGTTTTTTTCGAAATTCAAAAGATTACGTCAAAAATAATGAAGGTTCCAATGATACAATATAAAAGCCAATAATAGAGTATAAAAAAAAATTCCTAGTGGGGCAAAACAATTTATGGGAAATCTAGAATGTTCACAAACCCAAATGTGGCTTTAGTTACAAGGCAAAAGAAACAACTCAGTATTTTAATATTTAAATTATTTATTAAGAATAAAATTCTTCGACATACAAATTAAGTCATTTAACAAGTACATGAAACTGATTTGCTGGACCACCTGATTCGTGATTTTCTCTAGAGCAGGAATGGCCAAACTTTTATCTCTAAGCAACTTTGGGGTCTTTAAAAATTTTTCATACATATTTATACAAATAATTAACAAGAATTTCAATTAAAAAAATATTGTGACAAGAAAACAGAATTATAATATTATAATTATAAAGAAATAAATGTTGCAAGAAAAATAAACTCACGAATATGTTGATCCGAGGAAGGCATTGGAACGTGCAACAATGCTCCAAATATTTGGATATTTATCAGATTCCAAAAATTACAATCTGAAATCGTAAGATTTATGTCGCATTTAATGTTTATTATTTCTTCTCCTAAGCCCGCCAAAATTGTCGTAACGAAAAAGTTCTTCAGTTTCTAATCCAAATTTTCAACGTCAATATTGTTATTAAAGGGGCAAGACAAGAAACTGGAAATACGTGCATATTGAAACTGAAATAATTTTAGAAATCTTTCGAAATCTAGTAAAAGCAGTGCATTAGATTCGGCTTTAAATTAAGTGCATTGCCGGCATATTTAGTTTTCCTTTAAACGGCTTTAAAATGGTTACCACGACCTGCACGTTTGAAAGGTGTAACATCAGTAACATCGCAGAAGAGAGCAAGATAAAAAAAGCCATTTTTGATAATTTAATTGTGGATGCGGATGATCCTTTAGTTTGTAAATATGAGGATACTTGTGGCAGTAGATCTCTTAATCTAGTTAAGAGTGCAGCAGCACTTAACCATCTTACATCAGGATATAGTAAGAGCTCATTGTGTTCGTCGCTACAACATCCTTAATATGATCGAAATTCAATACCTTTGAATATAGTACTTGAGTTTGAGTATGTCAAATACAATGGAGAACCATAAAACCACCATTACAAAGTGTAACGAAACCACTTTTATTACCGATAATTGCCGGAGCACCATCAATAGTTATTGATGCCAACTTGCGATATGGAAATTGTTGTACGTGCAACATGATTTTCAAATAAATAGAAGATATCCTGATCTCTTGTGCGTTCATTCACTGGAATACCAGTTAACATATCATTCAAAACTATCGAAGGTGGCTCAATAACTACGTGACTTCTTGAATTTACCACCAATTAACTGAAACACTGCTCTTGTCAATAGGCATCAGTCAGTTGACTCCTCTCAAAACTTGAACAAACTGTCTAATTTAGTTTATGTTCGACAGTCATTCATGCCAGACTACCACGTGATTTGGGGAAATAACTGCAAATTCGTGTGCTCATTGAGCATAATTTTTTGCGGAAAAAGGCCATCACTCAAATGAAGGCTAAGCTTGATAAATAATCGTACTATGGGAATTCTGCACCATCAAAGTGGTTCACTGAATTTCGTTATGGCCATACAAGCACAAAGATGCCGAATATTATTGACACCCCGACACAATTGGAAAAATTCGCGATATGATGTTGGCCGATCGGATATTGAAAGTGCAAAAGATTGTGGATCCACAGGCATATCACATGGCTCATTAGTATTAATTTTAAATGATCAGTTGGGTATGAAACAGTTTTTACCAGAGACCAAGCAGCAGTCAAAACAGAATCGGCGCCAAATAAGACAAAGATGGGTTTTTCAGCCAACCAAGTCATGAAATATGGCATAATCCACATTGAATACCTTCAAAATGGTAAAACAATAAATTGCAAATATTATGCACAACTTCTTGGGTCAATTTAATGACGATTTGAAAAAGCTATCACATTTTGCCAAACAAAAAAGTTCTTTTCCACCAGGACAATGCAAGCATGCACACATATGCAGATTCCATGCCAAAATTCCACGAATTGCTCTCCCATGCATCTTATTTTTCGGATTTGATGACCTCGATAAATCTCATTTTTTGTTGAAAAATAAAATGAAAACCTGTGTTTCAATTAAAAAAGTCACTGAATTATTGACCTGCCCTCGTAGTTAGTGGATTCATCAAATTGCAGTTGATAATACAAAGCATTTGTTAATGTTCTCATGCAAAATATCTTCAAGATTTTGGTTAATTCCTTTTGAAAATTTTTAAGTAAAGAAATACTCGTATGCATTTAAGTTTATTTGTCTATGGACTCAAATTTTTGTCTGACAATCAGAACAAGTCACCAAATCATATGTTGAACGCGTTTAACTTAAAACCTCATTGGACACTTAAATGTTTATTGTCATTAAATGTTGTTACTGAAAAGCTGAGTTTCGTATTTTAATGGCATTTAAATACCAAGTCATAAGCTATTCCTAAGATTCTCACAATTGATTTAAATATAAGGAAGTTATTCAACCTTAGATTCGCGGACTACTACCGAAACCTTGTGGTCGACCGTTAGTTGGCGGTCGACATATTGGCCACCCCTGCTCTAGAGCAAAAATACTGCTTCAACAACTAGTTTCTCATTACTACATTCTAAATTATTTAAATATATTAACATATTGCAAATTATTATATATAAGTATACTTATATTCAACTTACAATGCGATTAGTTAAAGTGGGTACCCATTGCAGTCCCCAACACACGTTAAACATTCTGGTCATTTAAATACCAGTTCAACAACATTAGAGCCAGAAACACTTAACACGTGTATATTATAAATATATACATACTAATGGCTAAAATATAGCAACGGGCGAAAAATATTAATATTTTACTGATAATGATGCAGTAGATCTGCTGCCGCTGTCTTAACAGCGCTGCCTACTTAAAGCTGTTGCATTTTAAAATTTGGAGCAAAATTTTTAGCTTTTTTCTTAATTTTGCTGGCAGCAAATAGTTTTGCACAATTTTATAGCGAGTGAAAATAATTGAAAGTTGTTTTTAACGAATGAGATTTTCACTGCTTCCAAAGTATACGTTTTTCGAGTTGGTATAAAACATTAGTTTTCTTAAATTTTTTTAACTGCAATTATGACTTTCACAAAAGAAAAGAAAATTGAACTCCTGTCAAGCTTTCTCCTTTCAAGACTTCGGACTTTCAAGACTTCAGGCAACACTGCACTGCATGCATTGCCGTAAATTACTGGAAGACGCTACAGAAAGATTCTCGAACAACATTTAGATAATCAGATTATAGTGAACAACATTTAACAGTGATTGTGGACTCACTTGTATATTGTAAGCACAGTAAGTAGTTGTTAGATGACCAACCCATCCCTGCACGGTTAGCACCAAAGTTACAACGGGTGAATTTCAAGGGTATGGTTTAGTACGTAAAATCGAAAATAGCGAATGGTGCATGCCATTGGGTCGAGTATCTCTGGAATATTCACACTGCTTAAAATTCACTGACAATATGGTTCAACGACCAATAAAATGTCAGCATATGAGCAGCTAAAGCCGCAATAAACGATACATTTTTGAAACTAACTCTAGAAAAAAATAAAAAATGGTGCAAACGAAAACACGTTCACTTCTAAACATGTTGCATATAAAACATGTATATATGATAACATATTTTCCAAAGTGAGTGCCCTTTTCTTCAAATATGTTTATTTATGCAAAAGGGTTTGATTTGTTTTATTTCCATAAACATATTTGCTTTTGTTTGAAAATTTAGCAATACAAAATTTAATAATTTCAACACAGTGGAGTTAAGTTATAACATATAACGATTGTAACGAATTATCGGATACAACTTCTTCACTGGCTGAAGTGTATGTTGTATGACATTGGCTATTACACCCCTCCAATCAACCTAACCTAACCTAATATATAATGTGTTTTTTTATAGAATATAAGTCATGCGGAGTTCATTATAACCGAATTCCGCTGTATATGGGCATTAAATATATGAAGAGATTTTTGTTTATTCTATTATAAGCTTGAAAAAGGCAACATATTGCAAGAATGACGGCAACATTTAAATGTATTTCCCATTTTTATAGCAACAGAAATAGAAACACCCACAGATAACGGTATATTTCGAGAACAAAAGTCAAATTAAAAAGATTTATTTTACATGTATTGAATTTTTCTGAAGGATGCAAAGAAATCCCGTACGTTAAAACTCGTCTTAACCTAAGGCATTTCAAAATACAAATCTATTTACATATATCAACATCTTTTTTATTCTATCAGTGTTTTCAATACCATGAGCTCGTTTTTCTATTAATATTAGTGCTTTTGCTCAAACAAAAACGTTGACAACACCAATTTTGAAAGCCAACTACATATTGTCAGCCTTGTTTGCATTAAGTTGTAATGTTTAATAAGAACAACAACAATAACAAGTTTGCCGTTTTCATTGAACGTATAAGTTACAATTGCACAAAGAATACATCTGTGTGTAAGAGAATATAAAAAATAAATCAAAATTAATGAAATCAAGTGCTTAAAACTAAGAGAACAAATTTGCATATTACATTTTATGTTAGTGTTAAAAGTAGTCAATAGAATAATAATGTCCACAATAGGTAATAATAAAAATATTAATAATAACAATCATATTGAAAACGACGAAAAAAGAACTATTAAAAACCAAACAAAAATGTAAATAAATAGATAAGAACAGTGGGTCAACAGTAAAAGGGAAGCGGGCAAATACTTTGAAATAAGTGTTTCGAAAATGAAGAATTTTTTACAAACATTTTGTTGTTTAAACAAAATAGCATTACAAATTTAAAATTTTTATAGAGTTCGAATTTTAAATACGTTTTTTCTTGATAGAGGATGATACAATTTAGAGTATGATTTTTAAAAATTGAGTCATAGTAAATTACAGTTATAAGGTTTTAAAAAAAATTTTTTTTTTTTTAATTTTAGGCGTTAATAGAAACATTAACTTGTACGAGCATATTTGATGATTTGATATCAAATTCTACAAGAAATAACGTAAATTGAGCGAATAATTGTACTAATTAGATAAAGACATTTTCCTAATCGTGTTCGTTTAAACATTAGTTTAGATAATTTATCTTTTGAGATAGTGAAATGAAATTTCATGTGATTTTCTTTTTTACATACGTGCTAAATAATAAAATAATAAAATGTATTATTTGGGTTATGGATAAAAAAAAATTCAACATAAATAAGTACAATGAATTTTTAAAGCAATTGCTCCATATTTAGTATAGATACCATATGAGTCCAACATTCGAACATAGTTTTAGTGATAATAATTCACTAACAAGTAAACATTTTAAATTTTGAAAAATTTACTAATAGTATAAATTGCCCAACATAATATTTTGAATTCATAATAGGTTTTAGACCCATATCCAAATATATCCAGAGTATAGTTCCCGAAAACCTATATATATATATATATATATATATATATATATATATATATATATATATATATATATATATATATATATATATAATTATTTGTGGTAAAATAATTTTGAATAAATATTTAAATACGTACATACATACAAATGTATATTTATAATTATATCCTTTAAATCAACTGAATTTTTTCAATTAAAATTTCATGGTAATTCTTAAATGATCACACAACTCAAAAAATCGCTTAAAATGTGGGATAAATCATAGGGTACATTCGTAAATGCAGTACTGCGCTGCAACACAAAAGCAAATTTACTGCCCTATACCGATAGAAATCAAGTGATTCTCTTTTACTACGTGACTATGGTAGAGTATATGAGCCGTATTTAACATATTTTTGGACACCATCTGCTTAAATTAAGAACGTTTTAATTTATTGTTGCAGGGCAATACGGAATTTATGAACATATCCATAATTTTTGTTTTCGTGCTTAAAATAAATTTAATCAAAGTCGTTATAACTGAATTTTAGATATTGTTTTTATAATAATGAGACAAATTTTCGTTACTACTGTTTGACCACATTTACATAAAAATCTTGATTTTGTGCGAGATAAAGTAGTACGAATAATTTTCGCACTCCCTGTCTCTTCAACTCCCTGTCTCTTTCAACATTTATAGGAGCGGCGGGCACCTGATACCGCCAACATACATATTATTAAAAATTATAATTGCAAATTGAATTAGTGGTAATGCAACAATGTATTTATAACAACATATAAAAACCATCACAAACCGTTGTATAACATTTTATATATTCGTACATGCGTTTTTGCATAACCGGATTTGTTTTTGTAAATAATGATATTATAAATATTTATGAAAGTCAATTGTTTTTGCTGCATACAAAAAGCTGTAGGCACTAAATATTTCCAACAACTATTCTTGTTGCAATATAAGCTTGAAAAGGACATCATTTTGGTATGTTACCTGTAAAATTTAAAACGTGTTCCCATTTTTAAGCCACTGAATATATTTTCAGGAACGAAATCGTCAATTGCCACCCATACATTAAAAGTTATTAATTTTTAATGAACTTTTCACACAAAAAACAAAATCCTTCTCACGATGTGATGTCCATATAGTAAAATTTATTAATTTCTTATGAACACAAAAACAAATATGGTAACCAAAATAATTCTGGCAAAGAACCGACTTCAATACAAAGAGCCAATCGAACAGATTACAAAACAGAAGCAACTATGGGTTAGTTAAACCCCGATATAATCCATATCTAGTTTATATTTTGCTCCCAGGAAATATTGAAATACTTTATTGAACAAAAATTTTAAGTTTATTATTTCGGGTGGCCACTTTGCCCGTCCGATTTCCACTTAAATTTCTGTCAAAACAAAAATTTTACTTTTGAATAAAAAAGTTGTTTTTTTTTAAATCGGTCCAACAAATAGGGGACCAAACTACAAGCAAACCCTTTCAAACAAAAAAAAAATTATTTAATATTTTATTGTTTGTTGTTTGCTTAGCTGAAAAAAGTATTTTTAAAATCGGTCCATAAATGGACGAGTTATGCGAAAGTAAATTTTTTAAATTGCCCGTCCGATTTCGCAATATAAAAATATGGGACGAACCTGCAACCAACTCTTTCAAACAAAAAATTATTTTGAAAATCAGTTCACAAATGATAAAGTTATGCGTGTACAAACATTAAAAAAGTGCATTGTTGTGGTATTTTACAAAAACTCTTATTGTTTTTAACAATTAGTTGATGAGAATATTCCTAATAATAAATTTCAATACTAAGTAATAAAAAAAGTTAAAAAAATAACCTCCTCCTGTTTTTGATGTCGGTTAACAAAAGAAAACTCCTTATTTGTATAAACAAAGTAGTTAATACAGTTGAAAAATAAGGGTAACATCTAACTTTGAAATGAAGTTGAGTGCAATACATGTTGCATTGTTCGGGGGGTGTCAAAGAATCCAAGTCGGTTGCGCTCTTTGTCGGGTTTGATTGACAACGTATTGGTTTTTGGTTTTGTTAACAAAACCAAGGTCAATTTATAAGCGAATTGATTACAATAAAGCGGAGAACGCACTTGTCAAACTCCATATATAAAAGTGGAAGGAAAAATTGTTATACCTATCACGTGGGCTGTTGCATAGACCTCATTAATGGGCCTTGAATAAAACCAATGTTGGAATCAGCTGTTTTATGTATTTATTCATTTTCCAGTTTTTTAGTGTTTTTTTAAGAAAATTTTATAAATTTTGGTGTTAGTGTTTTTAATAAAAATCATAAAAAAAGAAAATAATAGTTAAAACTTGAAATGAACTCTAAATGATGAATGCCGATCAAGAGACTATTTCTATAGTAAATACAAAATTGCGTGAATAATTGATTGCATCGACGGGGATCTTATTAAGATTGTAAGGCCTAGTATTGAAGAGCATTTACACTACAATCGAAAAGGATATTTCAGTATAAATGCCGTGATTGTAAGTAAATCATACAATAGTTAAGTTTGCATTAGGTTTAAAATTTTATTTGCATAAAATATGCATTTATATTCAGATTTGCGACGGTACCTTTAAAGTTCGGGCGGTAGATGCATGGTATACCGACTCTAGCCATGATTCTTTTGTATGGTACATTAGCAGCGCCAGACAACACTTTCTTAGGAAGTATGAGTCAGGCAACCGAACATCAAAATTTTTAGGGAACTGTGGCATTGAATATCTGTTGTCAATGACTTGCAGATATCCGCCCTATAATAACAAAAAAGCCAACGGTTGCCAAAGGGCATCGACAGTTGGCTTATCTCGTGTTGTGGAACCCTTCTTATTTGTAATTAAAATAGTACAGTATACATTTTTTTAACAAAATAAACACGAATTCACTTACATTTTAACAAAATGTACAACTAAAAAGACACCAGCAAAAAAATTCTGCCTGTGACACCTAAAACCAACACCAATTCTAGTTCGAACATAAAACCGATAACACTGGTTTTTTGGCTCCAACATAAATAAGTCTTTTTTCTCGTTTTCAAATTCAATTCCGATAAGATGGGATTCTTTGACATTCCCGATTTACATGTTTTATGTTGAATATATTTAGTAATAAACTTGTTCTTTTTTGCAAATCCATGCAGGAGGGGGAAAATAAGTTTAAAGTTTTTATCAGAAACGAGAACACCACTAGTCTTTCGAAGTTAAGCTGAGAAAAAAGTTTAACTCCACTTGATATTGAATTTTGTATACATTTTAAAACGTTCAAATCTATAGATCGGAAATTTCAAATGCCGCAGGTATCGGATTATCCATTTAATGGTTTCAAAACTGCATGTCTGGCAAGGCTGACAGCTATTAAATATCTGTCATCTAAAATGCCATTTAAGAATATGGATCGCTTAACAACCAAAAAACGCGTAAAAATAGTTAAAACTTACTGCAAAAGTTGTGGTTCAAACGAGGCTACTTTTCGAGCATTACGGGGTGATTATGTCTATGTATTATCACAATGTGCGCGCTGTTAAAAATATCGCTGCTGTTAGTGAAAGGGTCGCGGATAATCCGAATTTGTCGATTACACTGCGTTCACTGCAATTGGGTCTATCTTACGGCTCATTACGGCGTATTTTACATTTGTTTTTTTTACCACGATCTATATAAAGTCCAACTCCCTTCTGTAGGTGTCAATGGACTGTATTTGTTCGAAAACGACGCTAGAAGAACCGTTACCGTTAATTCAGGGCGCTACTGTGCCACGAGCCACAAAACACGACCGATTTTGGGTTTATTACATGGAAAGTTTCCAGAACTCGTAATTTCACTTTTTGGCGACGTCGATGCTCACCAAGATCATGCAATTAGACGCCAACGTTAGGGTTGGAGCATTTAAAAACTAACAATCGTCAAGTTATCGCCGAGATACCGTCCGAAAAGTAAGAGAAAGTGACCGAAAGCTATCTCAAAAGGATCCACTGCTGCAACCAATCTAGAGGCGGCCATTTAAATGGCATTGTATGTTGTACGTAATGGCAAAGTCCAAGCATCATAACGAAGGTTCTATCGAAACCATTCAATATGTTTATGTGTGTTTTATTTACTTTTTTACATTAATAATTAATTTTATTATTGACAGTCAAGTTTATTATAAAATTATTAAACTTTCTTAGGATTTGAACACAAAAAAATTTATATTCATTTCAAAAATATTAGAAATTTGTGTACTATTGACGACTGTACAAAGTAATTTTTATTTGTCATATTTACTAGAATATTATGGAATTTTTCATAATTTGTTTATATTTAATTTGAAATTGTTGTTGTTAATAAAATTTATAAATTTTTTTTCATGCAGGCGCATGGCAGATATTTAATAAATTGTGAACTGATATGTAGCAACTATTAAAATATTTGAATAAAAAGAATATATTAAATTCCTAATATGCTTAAGACAATGTGTGTTTTATTAAATGCAGCAGCGAAAAAGCAGAAATAAAATGTTGATACGAATTCAAGGCAAAATTTAGATCGAGGTCGTCAACAAATATATTTATTTAACAAATTATATTATTGACTTATTAAAAAATTATTTATGTTGATAACTTGCATATAACAAGAATTGCATTTTGTGGAAATTATTCACTCTACCAATGTATTTTTTTTTAATTCTTAAAATACGTCAATCGTTACGTTTAGTCTTAAACAGGCAAATTTAAAAACAAATTAAACAAAAGGTTTAAAGAAATAAAACATTAACTAGACGTGGAGAAACAGAATTGGCATAGGATTGGTATGATGCCAGGGGAAGTGCCACTATAATCCCTAAAGGATTTTAATTTTCTTAAGGAAGTTTAGTTATAATGCATTGGGCCATGTTCAAGGATCCTGGTCAGAGCCGAAAGAATCCGTAAAGATTTCTTTTTATTTTATAAAGCACAAATGCCAGTGTTACTTAAGAAGTCTTTCTCAATTCAAAGAAGACTTTCAACAGAATTTATTATAACGTAAATAAAATATTCAGCATTTGCAAAAAAAAAACACTCATGCAACTTCGGATTCCTTTTTGGGGATGTGGAGAAGCAGATACACATATATATTCAAATGTATTCTTTAAAGTGGCAAAACGAGAATTTGGAAGTTCGAACCTGTTAGAAAAGGATATTTATGGCATGCGTTCTCTGATCTCGTAGCACAAATCAATGCGCACTTCGAAAACTATAATAGATATTAGATGGAAATGTGATAATATGGGTACTACGAGTATGTGCGAAAGAAAACGTTCCACATTTGGGTGTCGTTTTATCCACGAAAATTTGACCATATCAGGGGGGAAATGTTCCCAAGTTAACAGATTGCCTAGAAGAATTTGGTGCTCAATTTGATCTCAGTACTTTTAACGGTCACAATTATTGGATACTTGGCCTTATTTGCAATATAAGAACTTCCTGGAATCCTTCAAGTGGAGTTACAATTAAAATCCTAAAGAAAGTTCCCATTTCCAGGTTTTCTTTTTATTATTTACTCACCAAACTATATGCCAAATCTAGCTACATTGTAACTGTTCCATAAAAATAAGGGCACCCGGGTGCCCCTTAGTTAAAAAATGTCCGTTTTGGAATTTTTCTAATCACTTACTCACTAAGACCTAATTGTATAAAAAATTTTATCGCTCTAACTATAGTGAAAGTGGCCCACACAAATAAGAGGCACCCTAGTGCCCCTAGATAAAAAGTTGTCGTTTTGAGATATTTCACCAAGACCTATCTGTATCCAAATTTCAGTTCTTCAGCTATCATGGAAGTGCCCCATTATTAGGTGAATCAATGAAAAGGTGCTAAAATATGCCCTTTTCATGCCTTCGTATTTCGTGAAGCTTTTATCGTAAAACTTGCAAACTTCATCTATGAGGTATATGAAGTATCCTTATAGTTCTAGTTTCATTATTTTATAATTAAGTGAAGCAAAGTTATGAGCAGGTAAAAACAGCGCGAATGGTTTCGTATGATATACGTATGTACATACTGTGTGCACAGTCCTGAACATGGCCTGACGCAAAAGCGTACGCTTAATCATGTTTTTTTATTCTGCACCATTTTCTCTGTCTCTCATTTGCATCGATATATGATAAGGGCATGAATAGTGATACTTCATATAAAAGTGATACTTCTATACAAAGTATATTCTAATTATCGTGTACTTGTATGCCTGTGCCACAGTGGGAGTTTTCGTACGATGCAATTATGAATTAAAAAAATGTTTAGGGAACTGTATTAACAAAAGTCTGTGGCTAAATGAAAATTAATATTTTCACATTTGTATGCTTGGTTTTGACTAAAATAAAATATTCAGTAAAAATGTCACTTTCTTGGTTTCAAAAGTATAAATTAGTGTATTTTTTCGACTTCGTTGGAAGTCTAATTGACAATATGTATCTAAATTAGAAATCTAAATTTTTATACAAATTTTTACACAACAACAAATATTTAAACGAAAATAAAACAAAACAAAAACCTTATTTGTATAAACATAATAGTCAACACAGTTAAGAAAAAGTGTAACTAACCCTGATACTTCACTTCGTCCGATATTCTTACTATTTACAATATACCACCTACATATGTCCTCCGAAGATGGACGGGGGTGGGGTTCCTTTCGTTGAAGCATGCTCCAATGATATTAAAGAACTGGTTTCGAAAACTGATCGTTTCTACAAATTACATGTTCCTCATTGAGGGCGCATCCATCCGTGGTCGATGTACCGGCGAATCGCTGCACGCATTACCGAGATAGTTCTTTTTTTAACCAGACAATTCGTATGTGGAATAACCAGCCTGTAGAGATCTTTCAGCATACAAATGTTTAAATCGAATGCCCACATACACTATTCCTCTATCCCACTTCTCATAACCTATTTTCCTAGTTCAAGCACAATGCATTGCAGGAGTCGAGCACATCCCCTGAGTTTTGGTTCATTAAAAATACATATTCACCTATTTTATAAGCAATTTAGAAAAGAACATGTTCTTTTACGCACTTTCAACTGCACAAGCGATGCTAAGAGACAAAATACGTGTAACATTTTTATCGGAAACGTAAAGGCCTTAAAAATATTACATTCGAATAACAAAAATCAAGTTGTGACCATTCGCAACTTTTTACCCTTTTTAGACACACAAAAGTCAACTTCCAGTAATAAATAGCATCGTATTTTAATATAAATTTTTTAATACTCTTTTTTTATTAATTAACACTGTTTTTTGACCTTTTTTGTTTTAATATATATAATTTTTAATCAAGCGTTAGGTCTTTTTTTTAAATAATAAATAATTTTATTCAATATTTCGACGCCTCTTTGGGCGTCTGCTTCAGGAATAAAAAATTTCCTGAAGAAGACGCCCAAAGATGCGTCGAAATATTGAATAAAATTATTTATAATTTTTTAAAAAAAGACCTAACGCTTGATTATAAAAATTATATATATTCTTTTTTTATACTTAATATTGAAATTTATTATTTGGGATATTCTCCCCAACTAATCGTAAAAACAATTAGAGCCTTTTTGCAAAATACATTGTTTGTATAAAAGCATTCAAAGCCTACTATGATGATGTATTTTGTTATGATTCATATACAATGTTGAATTCTCATATTGTATTTGATTCGTATGGCATAAACATCCAAGGTTGAATGCTTTTAAACTACTTAAACTTCACTGACGATTTGGTTTAGCGACCAATGAAATGTCGGCATATGAATATGAAGAGCTAAAGCCAAAACAAACAATGCATTATTTTTTATATATAATAAAAATTTAGTCTATATCCATAAAAAATAAGACAGGAAGATGTGAAATCATTGGAAATTGTCTGAATTCTCATATTTTTAATAACTTTTTCGGAAACTCTTTTTTACTGACAACATTTACTGGGTCCAGCTAGTAACGAATAAGTAAAAACTGTTAATTAATTGATCAATACTTAGGTTTCTTTATAGCGTAATTATCGTAAATTTCGGTATGGAAAATTCATTTCTCCACGCTTCTGACAATATTGATACGAAATTTTAGGCTTGATATAGTATTTTCCCACACACCCACACACCCTCACATGTTGCATATGTGTTTTAATTTGTCGCAATTTTATTCTACTTTCCTGCCTTAAAGTGCAGCTAAAGCAAATTAATACGAAATTTTATTGTTAAACTAGCGGACCAGGCGAACTTCGCCTCGCCCCAAATTTTAAGCCTTCAGACAAACTTTATATTTTTTCATTTAAAAAGCCATTAAGGAATAATTTCAAACAAAATTTCATACAAAAACTCGATTTTCGATTTTTCCAATTGTCCGACTTTTCCGGAGGGATTTTCCAAAATTTTCTTCCATAAAAACCTTCTCCTCGAAAATACGAACAACTGACAAAAGGTTTTACAGAAATCGGCCAAGCCGTTCTCATTTTATGAATTATTGGCTTTTATCACGCCCCTCCGCCCACAGACCGAAAATAAAAAATCGGACTTCACAGTGTCACCCGCCCGACACTGAAGGTTCCCTGAAAATTTCGTCAAAATCGGCCCAGCCGTTTTGGAGCCATTACGTTACATACATAGATTGTCGTTTTGTTTTGAAAATATAAAAATGTTTTTCTTAAAAAAAAAGTTGTAAAGTTTTTTTTTTAATAAATTGCAAAAGTATTCGCTGTATTGAAATATTTGGTCTGGAAATCATAAAAGGAGTCTAAAGAAACAAATTTTTTTTGCAACAACGTCCAAGATACATACAGGGTGATTTTTTAAGAGCTTTTGAATTTGATTTTAAAAAACACATAAAATTTATAGAAATGTATGAAGTCTTTATTTGAGTCGGAAGAACGTATATAGATCGTTCAATGCTTAAAGATGATATCATGTAAATGTTGATCGTGGCTACGCCTCAAATAGTTCATACGATGGATACAATTTTGGCATACTCTCTCCAACATATCGGCCGATATCTCACGATATTGACTTCCAGTGCGTCAATCGTTGCGGGCTTGTCCCTTTAGACATGAGCCCTAGTGTAGTCCCACAAAAAATAGTTTAAAGGCGTTAAATCGCACGATCTAGGCGGTCAATTGACCGAAACCAAACGTGAATGAAACTGAACTTGCCTTTCAATTGGACATTGTTTTGTGTGCTTCGTGGCACATGTGGCACCTCTTGTTGAAACCACATGTCAGCCAAGCTCTTCTAATTTGAGCAAAAAAGACATTTGTAATCATCGCACGGTAGCCCTAGCTATTCACAGTAACGTACCTGTCTTCGTCGTATTTTAAAAAGTACGGTTCAATGATGCCACCGGCCCATAATCTACACCAAGCAGTGCACTTTTCGGAATGGATTGATAGTTCTTGCAATGCTTCTGACTGCTCTTCACACCAAATACGGCAATTTTGCTTGTTCACGTATCCATTCAACCAGAACTGAGCTTCGACGCTGAACACAATTTTCACTTTATTAACCGAGCATGAATTTTGATAATAAAATTCAATAATCTGCAAGCATTGTTCGTTTGTAAGTCGATTCATGGTTAAACTATAGACAAAACTGAACATGTTTGACAGTAACATGTTACACGGAAACAGCTGAGCTGCCAAAAATAGGGTTGCCAAAAAGAAAGTAGCTAAAAAAAATTACCCTTTACGTACACACATACATACTTATATGCTAATGTTATTGATATAAAAACAGTTCTTTGTTTTAAATATTAAAAATATAAAAATTAAAAACAAGATTAAGTTCAATAATCAAAAATGACTGCAGACTTGTAGCAATCAACAGCTGCATTTGGTTTTAATTTAACACAAAAAATTAAAATACTCTCGACATGCAGAGAAATAATTTATACAAAATATGGTTAAATTATAAATTCAGCACATTTTTAACAACAAAGTCAAAGAAAATCGGTAAAAAATATGCTAATATTATGGATAAATGAGAGAGATTTTTACGATTTTCAAAAAAAAAAAATTTTAATGATAATAATAATAAAGAAAAAAAAAATGTCATACAATGTACTATACTAACCATAGGCATAAGGAGTCATAAACATGTTCATATTTGCAGCAGCGGCACTCAATAATATAATGGCAATATTCCAATTAAATATTCAAAATACGATTAAAAAGGGAGCGAACAAAGTTAAAAATAAACGAAACGAAACGATACGTTGAGAAACGAACAAACAAAATTATATGATTTAAAACGAAAAATTATTAAGAAAAGATTGCAATTTTAATTCAAAATCGCTTAAAAATTAGGGGAAATTACAAAGAAAATTTATAATTTTTTTAAATTTACACTAATTATTCTAAACAAAATTTTAGCAGGCTTATAAGCTAATCAGTTTAAGAAAAAAAAAGAAACAAAAATAATTTAAATATAATCACAGATTTTTTTAATTATTGTTGCTTGATTTCACAGAATTAAACCTTGACTTAATTACCAAAAGTATAATTTTTTTAAACTTAAAAGAAATAAAAGTTTTTTATATTAAACTTTAGTATTAGTGAATTGCGTTTGTTGGTTTATTATTATTAAGATTAGAAATGGAAAAAAATATATATGTATATGACTAACGTTAGGCGGAAATATAGAATATGTTTTGTTTAAATGTTGATAGAAAAAAATTAAAGGTAATTAAAGTATTATTGTCTCTTTTTTTACTGCTTAAATTTTATGCAATTTTAACTATGTAGCAACAAGTAGACAGTAACCAAAAGGTAACGAACAATATAAGCAAATTCGTTGCCGTTTAGTTAAAACCGTAACCGTTAAAAACCGTTAAAATGAATGCAAATTATATTTTCTTGTTATTTTTTTAACGTAGTTTTCATTGGCCGTAAACACCTCTTTAGCTGCTACCGCTGCTGCAACAATTTAACGCCGCTTCACCAGCTTCTGCGAGTTGAACACAATTTCGCGGTTCCAAGTATAACGGTATCCACAGTGAGGTATCATGCTCACGGTGATTTTGGCAATATTACACACTTTGTCGGCGTCGTTGTGGTAGTTGATATTAACAGTTGAACAAGTTAAATCCGTACAAAACTTCAGTTTAACGTTTATCCTAACGTCGAGGAAATATAAAATGTATAATTTCTTCCAAGCAACAGACAAAACAACCCGTTGAAGTTCAATTAACAGTTACATTCAATGCTTAAGGATTTAGTCCCGCTAAATTATATGTATGTGCCACGCGGTAAACGTTTACACCAATGCATATGATTAATAGTGAATGCGAAAAACGTTTTACGAAAAGCTTTTTGTTTACTTATGCGTATGTTTTTTATTTTTATTTCTGTTTTTTTTTCGTCTTCTTCTTTGGAATGTGCTCGTATTTGCTTCTCACAACACACCATCCATATTGTGGAAAAGTACCTCCGTGCTAAAGAGGTTTGTTAGTTGTATACGTATACTTATGTACTTATGTTAATTGAGTTTAATAATTTAATAATTGTATTAGATTTCTATTTGTAATCAGATAAAGTTACAACGCACAACTTTGATTAGACTCAGAAAATTTGTATTGTTGTTTTTAAACATTAATTAATTTATTTAAAAATTTCTAGCTTTTTTTGGTTTGCTTTTCGGTGAGAGAAAAAAACACTTTCTTAATATCTTTTTGTTGTTGTTAAATTGAAAGCGCGTTTTTTGAACAGCACGAACGATCGTAAGATTGAAACTGAACTCGTGCCGGAATGCTGTCTTTGATTTTGAGCGAAAACTACACAAACACAGCCGCAAAACAACTTAACAATAGCGATAATAAAAAACTCACATCAATAATTTTGCCAGCTCTGAGCAATGTTGCCAGATGTTGGAGAAGAGAAGAAACGAGATCGGCTCAAAAATGTCTTCTATATTATATCATATGGAAAACTGGGTGCTAATTACGGCAGTGCTGATCGGAATAATTTCGCATCGAAAATTATTTCGATAGTTTGAATTCTCTGATGATGTTTAAGTGTTGATAAAGGAAAGCTTTTTTTAAAGAACTATTCAACGTTGATAATTTATGAAAGATCAAAAAATAAAAGTAAACAAAAAACATACAAATTAATTTTTTTTTTCTCCACAATTCGAAACATATGATCAGCGATCAATATAAATACAAATCTGCAACACCTTTTAGCTTACCAAACATACTTATAATAGGATCATAAGTAATTACTTATCTGCCAGGTGTAGAAAATGCTTTAGAATCACAAAGGAAGCTCATATTCTTGAGGAATTAGAGCTGGTAGCAAACTTGGATGAATCTATATATTGAAAATAGTCGCAAAAGAAAGCCTGGGCTGTTGCTTTTCCTTGGGACGTCCGTCGTAGAACTTCTTGTGACAACTTATTTGACATAAACTCTGCAAGACTTGCTTTTGTCTGAAATTAACTTTCTTTGTATTCGACCTGACAATAATAAAAAATTAGAAAATTTAAAAAGATATATACAACGACTTCAAAGATGGAAAACGCATATAATATATTTATTTCGAGCTTTTTAGAGGCTGTATTTAAGAAGCTTTTAATTTCAACTTCTTAGATTTTATTTTTGAAGTTGTTGTGGGAGGTATAATTCCCTGCTTTCACACATTGGTAAAAATGCGACCACCTCTAAGAGCATATTGAATTTGGGGACTCTCACTATCATAGTGAATTAAATATATGATAATTATGTATTAATTTGTATGGAAGGTACCACACCCATCGCTCCTAGCCATTTCGTTTTTCTTAAGACTGCATGCAATTGCCGCAGAGTAACGCACACCAAGTATTTAATATTAATTTGTATGGTAGGTGCCCTTCCTCATTGTCCTATCACATATTGGTTAAAATAGGGCTACTGAAACACACCATTTTCATATTAAAAAAAAAATCAAGTCAATCCACAAATGGCCAAAAAGTCGCTAAGCATCTCTTTTTTAAATCCTTTAAAAAAGTGTGACAAACTTTCGGTGTCAATATACCGAGTTTTTTCTGCAAATATGATTATTGAAGGACAGAAAAAAAACTAATTTTATTTTGGTGTTATTTGTTAAATACTTTAAAACGAACGGACAATACCTAAAGAGTAAATTATGTACATATTGGGCTTAAATGGAATAACTTTTGATTGGTTCCCAACTCAGACAAAGAAATATTTCGTCTTTTTTCAAACAAGTAAAACCTATGATGTTTTCGTTTCTATGAAAAGTGTAACATTTTTTCAAAGAGGATAAAGGCAAACCAGTAAAAGAGATAAATTTTTAAATTATAAATGGTGCAGTTTTTCAGAAACGAAAACGCCATTATATTAGACCTACTAAGTACTAGTCATATTAAGAAACCGCAGTGGCTGATGTAACCGAGTGGTTGGGGTTTTGATGTTGGAGCCATGGTTCAACTCCAGTTTCGGTGGGAAATGTTAAAAAGTTTTTATATGTATCTCGGAATTGTCTTTTTTTATATATCAGCCACCTATAATTCGATTTTGCAAATTTTTTTAAAGCATTGAATATTGTAGAAATTACAAATGGAACGACAAACCTATACTTATATGGTATACAATTTCCACCTCTGGTGAAGGATATAAAAAATCGATGAAATTTTGCAATAATTAATAAAGTAAAAAATTCATTTAAATCTATTGTACATGTACAATGGACTTTGCTCAACTAATCTTATTATTATCAAGTTTTCAATATTAATTTAATTTTCTATTTTACTCAAAATAATGTTTGTATGTACATAAAACAAATTATTTCAAAGATTATGTTAGATGTCGCAATTGATATTTTTTGTGAAAATAATTTAAATAAAATATTAATCAAAAGTTTTAGGAATTTATCCTAAATGTGCAAGTATGAATATGATTTACACTTACATATGTTCCTTTCACTCCTGGAGGGAGCATAGGGCTTCTACAAAGCATATCCATCTTTACACGGGTTATTATTTGTTTTTTTTTTCCTTGTATCAGTTTCATTAATTGGTTCTTGTTCCAGCTAAATAAGTAGATGATTGATTGGTCTGCTCTAGCAGGTCTAGGATAATGGGGCTGCCATCTGTAGTTGCTTAGAAACAACGCCCCCTCTGTATTTTGGTGTAGTGGTGATGAACATCGCTAATCTTTGATTCCTATCTTTTTCCCAGATGTTATCCTCTTTTCTAAGGAGAGGGCGTGGTCAGGGGGCTCATTGGATGGATTTTTAGGAGGGGGTTGAAGCCACTTTATTTTCAAAACTTGAAAAACCAATTTTTCTCCTCTGCCAGGAAGCGAACCTGGGTTACTCTGTTTTGTATACAAGAACTTTAACCACTTTATGAGATTTTAAAGAATAAGAAAGATCTCAAAATAGAGATTTTTGTGCAGTTAAGTCAAAAGACCTCTTGAATGAAGGGTAGTTAAATCAAAACTGCTGCAGTAGCATATTAGTTGCTGACATTGCCACAACCTTAGATATGAATAAAAAAAAGCTTGGCTTACAATGCAGCTTTTGTAAATGTAGTACACTTGTTTTAAACTTTTTTGAGATTTAAAAAATATTTACTTGCTTCAAAGTGGCAACGCTATCATTGGCTTCAAGATTTGTTGCAGCTTTTCAGTAACGACGAATAGTTGAATTGTTTTCCTCATCAATGTTGTTTTATTTTCCATCTTATTATTGTATACATTGTATGCCAATAGCAAACATTAAAAGTTCGAACTGAATGCATGGACGTCTGCTTTTGGCGCTTATTCTGTGTGGTCACAATGACATGTACAGACCATTACTACCTTACATACCTTTAAAATTATTCATCCTAGTGTAAAAATAAATGATACATATTTTGTTGTTTTCAATTAAAAACATGTACGTGTATTGACGGTAATGTTCACCAATATTGGAGAAAAAAACATGATGAGATCTTACAAATGATCATAGGACACACATTGCTGATTTCACTGTGGGATTCATATATGTATGTACATTCCCATTAGCAGAATTAATTATTCTCTAACACTCATTTATATATATGTATATATAGATAAGTTTATCTTGTATGAAGAAATGGCGTTAAGCCGTGATGATAAGATACCAAATTGTCTTCACACACTATGTGACATAATGTGGTTTTAGATAAGCGTGACAAAGTATGAATTTAATGAAATAAATTTACATTCATCAATACAAAAATTTATAAATGAATAAGAAAACGAGAAAAGTGTAAGTAATTTCTACATACTCCTATACTAAACATGTATTTTTAATTGTTAGTAGATTTGAATGTAACTCGTTCAGTACTTTCGGTTAGACGGTTAGACATTTTGAAGTCATCATCCAATTACGAGGGGAGTTCAATGTATTCTCGGTATCGAGGTGATATACTAATGATAAGGGTAATTTAATTATCTCATTAGTTAATGACACTCTTTGAGGGTATAAATACAAAATTTCATTTAATTGCCACCATTAGTATTCAAAATATCATTGCGAAAAGACAACTATGATGACTGATTCGACAATGATGAAAAAATCGAGCATCGCGCAGTGATAAAATTCCTCACAAAACAAGGAAAAACTCAAAAAATTATCCATGAAGAAATGGTGGCTGTTTACCAAGATTCTGCGCCTTCATTATCTACAATTCAGAAGTGGTCAAGTGAATTCAAACGGGGTAGAGAGAGCATTGAAGACGACCCCCGCGCTGGTGGGCCAATTTGTGCCGCTACTGAAGAAAACGTCAAATTAGTCGAAAAACTTGTACTTGAAGATGTCCGTGTAATAGTGAAAACATTAGCAGAAATGACTAAGCTATCCGTGGGTACCATTCACACAATCCTTCATGAGCGCCTGAATTTTTCAAAGGTCAGTGCAAGATGGGTGCCGCGAATGCTCACAGCGCTACAGAAATAAGTGCGAGTTGACTGTTGTAAGGAGTTTTTGGACCTCTGTGGTGAAAAACCGCAATGTATTTTCGATCGGATTGTTACTGGTGATGAAACGTGGGTTCATCGCTATGACCCTGAGAGCAAGCAAGAGTCTATGCAGTGGGGCAAAAAAAGGATCAGACCCGCCGAAGAAGTTCAAAGTCACTCCGTCCGCAGGAAAGCTCATGGCCACGGTGTTTTGGGATTCTAAGGGAATCTTGCTAATCGAGTAGACAAGAAAAGGTCAAAGTATTACTGCTGCATCATACGCAACCACCCTGCGTAATTTAAAGGAGGCAATTAAAGAAAAAAGACGTGGAAAATTAACCGCAGGTGTGTTGCTGCTTCACGACAACGCGCCGGTTCACAAGGCGCGCCTTGCCCAGGCTACTGTGCGGGAGTGCGGATTTGAAGAAATCAATCATCCACCCTACAGCCCGGACCTGGCCCCTAGTGATTATTATCTATTCCCTAATCTTAAAAAAGACCTTCGTGGAAAGCATCTTTCGGACGATGAAGAGTTGAAGGGAGCGATAAACGAAAATTTTTCGGGCCATGAAGAAAAATATTTTTCAGAGGGAATTGAAAAGTTACTTTCACGAACAAATAAATGTATTGAGATGTTAGGGGAGTATATTGAAAAATAAAATTTATTCAGAATTTTCCGGCTTTTTTTTCATACTTCTACCGAGAATACATTGAACTCCCCTCGTAATAGCAAAATTGTGAGATTTACTTTCATAGAAAAAGATTATTTATAAAAATTATGCCTTCAGTAAAAAATTAAAAGAAGAAAATTTTCAAGACAAAATATATTGTGCAGCAATTTAGTTTTTGGCAATACAATTAAGATTTTAATACACCAAATCATATAATTACATAAAAATAGAATTCAGTTGGTTGAAGTAAAATAATTACATGTGTTAAAATGAAATTATAGTGTTTAATTAAACTTGATTTACTTCAATACTTGGTGGCGGCACAACCACTACATTTAATTACAGCTGATCAAAATTTTAGCATTGAGTCTAGCGGTTGACTGTGAATAGTCTAGAATTGACTCTTACTACACAGAGCCAATTTATGGGATTTAAATGTTTCGACTAAGCCACACTACTGCATATTCTGAACACAATATTTTGCCCATTTCGATGAGCGTTACTCTGGCTAAAACAGTCAATAAAGTGGTATCTCACATTTGAGACAAGGAATTATAATGTTGATTAGTATATTTGCATGATATATAGTATCTTTCTCCATTTTTTTTTTTAACAGCATTCTCTAGCATTTTCTTTAGGCAAATAATTTTTTTCTTGCAATTATTTTCAGGTATCACCTTCATTATGTAGATTTTTGTTTGCTTCCCGACGCTGATTATGAATGCAAAGTATTAATAACGTCTTCATTTAATTCATTTTATTTCATATTTCAAAAAAAATTATTTTTTCTTATCTTTTAATTATTTAACACTCTTCGCACAGGCAAGAGCATGCTTCCTTTAGCTTACATTTACACATGCAAGTAATTACAGTGAAACTTCGATATTACGAACTTCGTTATAACGAAAAACTCAACGAATTTTTAGCTGAGTTCGTTGAAAAAACCTTTTTATTGCAAAGTTTTTCATACAAAAATGCTCTATAGCTATAACGAAAAAATTCTGAGCTATAAAGCCTCTATATGGCGAAGTATTTTTTCAAAAGCCTGTATACAACAAAATTATAATTGAGAAATACATACATACATAACATTTTAATATAACATTTAAGTGTGCAACGAAGTTTTGAACTATAGCCTCCATACGACGAAGTCAGAATAAAGCAAAATTAAATTTTAAGCAAAACGGGGAAGTCCCTTTTAAAAATAGAATTTGGAAAAAAAATCTGTGGTAATAACGAATTTTTTTTCGTATTTTTTTAAATTTCGTTATAGCAAGGTTTCACGATGCATATGTATAACGAATCAATAGCTATAACGAAGTATTTTTCGATCCCCTCTAGATTCGTTATATCGAAGTACAGTATACATACTTACATATTATCAACGAAAATGTGAAAAAGAAATAGTCCAATGTCTTGCAAGTTGCATAAATGTTTACGCAAATGTCTTCGAAGCAAAAGCTTGAAGCAAAATTGCTTTAATTTTGTAAATTAAAAAAATAACAGAAAATGAGAACGAAAACGAATAAAAATTTAATGAGAACGATATACATACATATGTACATAAATATGTTAATTTTACAATATTTGTATGGCCTAATGCTGACTCCATTTTTATGGTTTTTTGTGGTTACCACAACATCACACCAGTAAATTTCTAAGAAAACGTTATGTATTTATAAATTATTTGAACACACAATTCAAATGTACACAAAATAAGTTTAAACTATAATTATTAGTTATTCTAATACAATGCAGTAAGTTTGTATAAAACCTTTTACTGGGCATCTCTGTTTATTAATTTGTCATTTTACATACTGCAAGTGTCAAAAAATCACTGCCTTGCAAATCGAGCTGCAAGCAAGAAAAATGTGTATGTGTTAGTAAAGAAAGTGTGAGTGTATTTGCACTTGTAAATGCATGTACATATGTATAAATGCTAGGTTAACCCTGAGAAAAGCGACGCGATAACCTTATACCAAATAATGGCATTATATCCACAAAAGAACAAATAAATAACTTGCATTTAGTTTTTTTTATTTACACTTTGCATTAAAGGCTTAAAAACAGTACAATGAGCAATAGAATGATTTTCCCTTATTCCACATCGGGGAATCCCACGGAAGTAAAATACAACAAACAAGAGTAAAATATTTACTACCATCACTTTATCACTACAGCGGTTTTCGCGCTTCATAATTTTTCTAAATTTTTTTAAATTTAATATAATTTTTGTGCCAAAGTGTGTGAATGTTGATGCATTAAATAAATTAGAAAACTCACACTTATGCACAGTGTGACCAGATTTTACAGTCATATACATACATAAAGTTAAATAACGTTGGAATTTTCAAATTGGAAATGAGACTAAAAAAAGAAATTTAAAGCGAAACATACATATATTTAAATTTTTTATTTCTTTCTAATAAAACATGTTCATTAACCAAATATTTTTCAGAGTTACAAGTAAAAAGCATGGGAACGTAGAGCATGTGGGGAGGAGAGCGAAACATTGGAACACTATTTGTGCCAATGCCCCGCCTTCTCACAAATAAGGTCCCGATATCTTGGTGGTGACACCCTACCGGACATAACCCTATTACGGGGAATATGCTGGAGGAAATTAAGGAACTGTATGAGTGACACAGATTTTCTCTAGAACCTTTGGGTCAATGTGTTATGGTTAAACGCAAGGGAGCGCACAACAAGCCTTTACTGGCTTAAGTGTATGCCGTATGACAAGGGCTATCACACCCCTCCAATCAACCTAACCTAACTTAACCTACAAGTAAAAAATATGTTAAAATATATTATCAACTTAGCAAAAAGAAATATAAATAATAAAATAAACTTATATAATGCAGTAGATATTTATTTGTGAACATAAAAATTAATTTAAAAAATGCTTTAACTAAGACGACATTTTGTAAAACGAAACGTAAATTCGTTTGGAATATTTGTACTGAAAACAACAATATAAAAACTTAAATTCGCTTTTTTTTAATAATACAAATGATAGAAATAATTTTTTATTAAAAAATTTTGCCCTAAAGTAACAAATTTAAATAAAAAACATTGATTCAATATGAAAATGGTGAATAATATTTCATGCGAAATATGTTCCCTTTTTCAAAAATTTCGATCCGCACTTTTGTATTGTTTTTATCTTTGTTTATGGGAAATAATTCACTGATGGCGATTTATTTATAAAATTCTCTCCTTCAACATAAAAATTAATCAAATAAAACCAAAAAGAAATCCTTAAACAAAAAGTTTATTAAATACGGAAATTCATATCCAGCAAAAGAATACTCAAGATTGAAACTTTTATATAAAAATAACAGACTTTCGAAATCATGTTGGGTTGATTGTATAAAATACTATAAATCACACAAAACTAATTGTAAAAGTGGTTAATAAAAATCTTATTATAGATTTACTTTATTATACAACGATTTTGTCTGAAGTTGTAGACTTGTTCTGTTTGAATACAAAATCTTTTTCACGAAATTCTTCGTTGTTTCAAAACATTGGCTCAATCAAACTTCATAAAGCTAAATTTAGCACGAAAAAAGCTAAAATGGTCACACTGCTTATATGTATATTTAAAACACCAAATATGTCATGGTTTTTGGTCTTGAATTTTTAAAAAGTCTAGTAAATTATGCTACAACGTATTTTGTTATTGTGGTCTTGTAATGTAGTGTATTTAAAAGGGCTATTGACTTTAAAAGGGAAGCGTGAGAACGCTCGATAAACTCGCATGCATGGTTGCCAGAAGTGACGATTGATCGTCATTTTGACGATTTTGGGTGCCTAAAATGGCATTTTGACGATTGGACGATTTGTACTCTAAATTTGACGATGGTTGGCACCATTTTTTTTTTTTAGCTATGAAAGCAATTTTTAACAAATCAAGAGCTTTGCAGCTTTTACTTCAAGATTTAAAAGGAGTAAGGAAGGAGTAAAAGAGATAAATAGCATACGTAATTACTGTTCTGTTGATCATTTTGTATGTATGTGCATTAAAGAAGCACGCCAAAAGTTGAAAAGCAAAAGAGGGAAAAATGTTGAAATATCTACAAAGGGATGGTAAGTTTTTCAAATATATTGACATTTTATCAGATACCTAACTAAATAACCCTTTTTGATAGATGAAGAAACACTGGATGAGGATAATTGCAGCACTTCCATATCCGTAAGTAAATGTAAAACAAAATGTTTTTTATAGTTTAGTAATAATGAGGTTGCAATCAGGTGCTTAAGACAAGTTCAATATACATATGTTTTATATAATACTAGCTGACCCGGGCAAATGTTGTTTTGCCTTCAAATTTTATTTTCACTGCAAGTCTGGTTTCGTTGCAAAGTCATGGTGGATTGATATTTCGAAGAAGAATGAAAGGTGCACTAATACGGCATAGCAGTTATTGTTTAAATACCGGTATCGGGCTAATTAACGCCACTACACGCTGATTAAGGATCCAACGCCTTAAGCGAAACACAGCGTAGGCTTATCGCGCTAATCTCTATCGGGCAAAACACAAAATACTAAATATTGGGCCACCTGTCGTACGAACTTCAAACTACACAGAAACGCTCCTCACGGTCCACAGAGCATGTATATAAAATTTGGTCAATATCGGTCTAGTAGTTTTTGAGTTTAGCGATCACGAACATACACGTAATTTTTATATATGTAGAGATTATACATAAATACATACAAAGATAAACATTTATAAATTTTTCTCTTACAGGATAAAAGAAAAAAAAAGGAAAGTTAGAGAAGATTGGCTAAACGATCCCCAAATAAGATCATGGGCCAAAACAAAAAACAATGGATTGAAAATGTTTATTTGGTTTTTTGTTAAATAAAGGAAATATATGTTTTGAAAAAAATGTTTTTAATTGTGACGATATTGTGACGATTTCGGATAATGCTTTGACGATTTTGACGATTTACAACTTGGACTTTGACGAAATCGATCCCGTTTTATCTGGCAACTATGCTCGCATGTTAAAAAGCATAATACACATGCACATACGGGTATACTTACATACATGAAGTGATATATTTAAATTATATAATTATATAATAATAAATTTATTATTCAAATGGGAACGATATTATACGTGGATTTCGGCTATGACGTACTGAAGACTGTCGATCACCAATACCGATTATCCAATGTTTGTTTGGCGAACAGATTCGAGACGATTAATTCTATTAATAATTACCGAACAACTGTACGTCAAATGAATTTCGGATTTCAATTTCGCAAATTTCGTATATGAACTTGTCTGCATCCATACAACATCCAACTGACTCAGTTGCTAAAATTTACAGACTATACGCTCTTTGTATGCCAAAAAGAAGTCGGAATTTTGGCTTTGTATGCCAAAAAGAAGTCGGAATTTTGGCCGAAAAATTAACTTTAGCGGAGAGGCCGGTCATTTTTAAATGAATGGCTGTATGGCATTTGACGTCTATTCGCACGGCGTTCACATAAGCTTTTCGTTTAGTGTGGAGTTTGGCCGGACGCCCATCACAATTAGTTCGTACTTCTTTCCAATCGATGGTAGAATGATCATCACTGTCTATGGCAAGCGCTAATGATCAATGATAATCAATTTTGTTATGACTTAAAAAGAGATAGAGACGTGCACGAAATGGGATTCTAGCAGGGCGGCCCTACTTCTCACAGAACTAACTTCACAATGAATGTTCTGTGCGAACGATCTCCTATCGCGGGATTGACGTGAACTGGCCACCAAAATCATGCAATTTAAAATTGAAAACGTATACTGAAATTAAATAACTCAACTAGATCTCGGTAGATTGGCCAATATTTCAAAGGTATCAATTGCAATATAAACGAGCACCACATGCACGGATCTTCTCAATAAATAAAAAATTTCATTCAGTGTGTTGGATAGACTGCAAAATATTTCATTCGATTACATCGCTATCGGAAAATCAAGTTTGAAAAATCTACATTCAGTGTGTTAGATGGACTGCATACAGTGTGTTAGATAGACTGCAAAATTATTTCATTCGATTACATCGCTATCGGAAAATCAAGTATGAAAAATCTATGTAAGTAGTAGTTTTTACTTACGTATACAATGAAATACTTACTAAATAATAAAGCGAGTGTTTGCTTTGACGACGCTGGTATTAAAATGTTCAATTGTTGGCAATTTTTTTCTATTAAATTATTTTTAAATGAATTGTCATCTGTTTAGCAAAAAAAAAAGTTCTAATATTTTCTCGAAAGGGAATGTATAAAAATTAAAAATCATTCAAACTAAAAGTGCGTGTGTATGTATGTATGTATATGTAGGTATGTATGCCAAAAAAAACTGCACTTGTTACACAAATCAATATAATTTAACCAGAATACGTGTATACTACATAATATACATACATAATTTATTGAAAAATTATACTGTTTCCAGCCTGATTGTAGAAATGTATGAAATACAATTGGCATTTAAATCAAAACAACTGAGTGATTGGACGAAAGCAGGAAAAAGTTGAAAGTCGGGTTTAACCATCACACAGACACAGGGTTGAACGAGATTGAGAGTGTATGAAATGAAAGATAACCTTATCAAGACTACGTCGAGACATCGTAAAATATACAACAAGTATGCACTCATTTGCTGCAATAATATCATAACTCAGAAACACCGTTTTTTTTTTAATTTAAAAAAAATGCAGTTTTACACAAACATTTTGCACTATCACCTCTTAAGGGGAGAATATTTTTTGATTTTCAATTAAATTGTGATTTAATTGAATATTTTGAATTAGTTTTTCTGTGCCAATAGCTTTTTGGTTATGACGCCCTTGCAACAAATGCAAGAATGAAAAGAAACTATAAAATTATTTCCTTTGAAATTGGATCATACTAAGATTAACACGTTATTTGTTAAAAAAAATAATTATTATTACTTTAAATAGCCTTTAAATATTGCAAATGAAAAGTTCTTTAACAAAACATTTAACTGACTTCAGAAATAGGCTCTAAAGAGATTGACATAATTAAAATATTAACATATTCATTACTTGCAGAGATCTTCAGATCTACGGCTTCAGAATTTCAGTAGGTACTGCATATAATAATATTATATTTAATTCGAACTTTTTACAGTTTTTATTTTAATTTTTTTTTTCGGTCTGCTATAATAATTAGTACCTCATTGGGCAGGATTTATTCAAAGTTTGTAATTTTTTTACTTTTATTGAGGACATGCACCCCCCCATTCCATTTTATTCTGATTTGGCCATTGTACGAGTAAAAGATGTATTTTTTCAGTCCTCCAAAATCAGTACAACAGATTTTTATTTTTTTATATCTTTGATAAGGTTTAAAAAAAGATTTTTATTGTTTGAGTCTTCTATAAAAACCCAAAAAGTATAATTTTTTAGTACGTTCTATTAAACAAAAACAAATCATAACTGAGCACAATACTTTAATTAATTATCTAATCTAATATCTTTAAGTGAGCAATTATTCTATATATATCGCACTGGTTCCTCTAAAGAGTGTCAACTCAAAATTATTTAATTTTCACTTTTTGCAAGAAATCGATGTACAGTAATCATATCTACCCACTGTAAAAATTGTAAAAATCTTACAACATTTTCTCTACCTTTTCGCCAAAAAATACACTTGTATACCTTTTCCTTGAGAAAAAAAAGTAGCGTCTCCAGTGTCAGATAAAGAGAAATATTTTTTTCGATAATCGACAATTACTCGTATTTCTTTACAATGTCATAATTGTTTTAAATTTTCATTGCAAATATTAAAAACTGTTTTTTGCCGCTACTGAAAATTTGTATTTTTTTTATGGGACCAGTACTAAGGGGACGACCCCTGATAGGAGGAAAGAGAGAGTAGTGCCTGTGGACATTCGATTTGAACGCCTTGACGTTAGGTATGGCAGGGAAAATGGATGCGCTCTCAATGAGAAACGTGTTTTTCTCAAATATAAGCGGGTTTCGGGAATATATTCCCTTACCTCATTAGAGCACATTCCATTGTAGTAACGATAAAACAGTGTGACCCATTCCACGTTGCTACACTATTGTCACCAATGAGTCTTTTCGCCCTCTTATGTTCACGGTCCAGTAGCTTTAAAATAGACTTTGAAGCACCATGAGAGTTGTTTAAAACACATTCTTCCTAATTCCATTTGTCGACGTCGACGTCACACGTCGACACCAATATTTTGGCAACTGTCAGGTCATTGTCGACAGCAATTATATATAATTAATAAGCTATTACTACTACTAAGACTTATAAAATGGTATATGACAGTCAATAATGCTCAATTACTGTCCACAATGAGCACAGAACCAACCTCTTTTTAATGTCTACTTGATGCGACGACGATGACGACAATTAGAATAAGCGAAATTATGTAAATGGTATAAAAATATTAATTTTTAATAAAAGATAAATACTTTCTTTTGAACTTAAAATAATAGTCTTTTTGTACTAAACTAAAAATCTTACTCGTATACAAACCGCTGTGAATTCGAGCACGGGCGGGAGGAGGTCAAGAAGTAGAGATATGCTTTCAACATACGCAATGCTTGAACTCATTACAGAGCAAATAATGTCAATTATGAGGTAAAAAAGTAAAGTAAAAAAAATTGATTTGAAATCATCATTAGCATATCTATTGCTTTATCATTACTTTCTAAATATAAAAAAAATCCATAAGAACAAATGCAAAAGCGAGGCATTTCACACTTTTTTGCTGTTCTAATTTTCGTTTTTGAACAAAAAAGTCACATTCTTTTCAATTGATAATAGTTGAAAGAAAAACGAATTAAATTTTTTTATAAAATAACGATTGAAACATTGCAACTTCATAGTTTAGACAATTATTTTAACAAATTAATCATTTTAAATAATAAAATAATGGGTTTGAAAATAACAATAAACAAACACTAAAATTAATGGGTTTTAACCAGTTCTTTTGAAAAAATAATACTGTTTTCGTCCATAAAAATCAATTGTATTTTTTATAATACAATATCACTAATTTTTTTTTTAACTTTCAAATACACTTTCAAATATATTAAAGTTTCTTCAAAAATAAGAATTTTTTTAATTTTATATCATTTATTGCATTTGTTTATTTTCAAAAATCTGTGTTTCGAAGTTCATACCGATTCCAAACGTAGACAACATATATGTATGTATGTAGTTACTCTAAATTTGATTAAATCATGAAAAATTCCAGGAAATAGCAAAATAATTACTATATTTATTTAAAGTATAACATCCAGAGATACGTTTTAAAACAAAAGCTTAAGAATCATTGAAATGTTTAACGTGTTTGACATTTATATTGCATATTAATTAATCGCCCATTGCGCAGACCATGTTAATAAGACCCATGATCATATGCACTATATATGGATAAAATAGTGGTTTGCTTGATTCGGACACTGCTTATTTGGGACATGTTATCGAATGGGAATTCAAAATATTTCGGAAGCAAGAACACATATGATGGATTATTAATGAGTTAGAAAAAACGATCGAGCAGATACAAGGTTTAATAAAATTAATTTATAAATTTTAGAAATAAAAAAATAGAAAACAATGTCGAAAGTGAACACTTTTTTAATGTTTAGTGAAATATTGGAGAATTCGTATATTAGTTCAATTTAATCGGAATAACTAAAGCGTTCTCAAAACGAACTAATAGAATTAAAGTGTAACAAATTCATTTAGTCCTAAAAAAAAATTATTGTAATTGAAGTAACCACTAGTACTTGCTGCATCTGCGGCTGCTCCTAAGAGTTATCAATTTAATTTAGTTGTATTTCTAAAAAAAATGTTGTCAGTAGTCCAACCAGAGCCGTATTTTATTTTTTTAAAGTTGTGTTATTTAAAACATAACTTTCTTATGGGAGTAAAAAAATTTTAAGGGTTTTAAAGGAATCTTTTTCCAATTGTCACGCGTGAGATTACGTGAGCATTCGTGACCAAAAATAGTTTTCGTAAAATTTCGTGTATATGCACACAACAAATTTTTTTGCGATAGTGCGTGACTGCATGTGATCAAAAATTTTTCGTAGAAGTGCCTGATGAAATAAATTTAAGGTTCTTAAGAGGAATCTATACATCGAGTCCAAAAAATTTTTTTTGCCGATCCAGCTGTTTAACAAGAATTAAATTTTGGTAACATCTCCTATAGTACAGTGTGGTAATGTTTTTCCAATTTATTGTTATTACATACTTTTTTAATAATGCAGGAAATTTATGGTAAGAATTTGTATTTTATATCTTTTTACAAAGTTATCGAATGACATCCTTTAAAATTTTTTGACAATTTTTCCATATTACAATGTACGCGAACAACAAGAGTATTCACGCAAGTATATATTTTTCAATTAAATTTTAAATATTTAATTATTGCAGACGTATAAAACGAACCATAGATAAAATCTCTAAAATTTAAATTAAATATTCGAAATTTAAACATTCATTTGAAAGGCAAATTTAAACATTCATTTGAAAGGCCAATCGATGCCATAATGTATGCAATACAACAATACAAAAATCTGTCCTACTCTACAGCTGCACTACATGGAGCACAACGCAAAGCACACTCAGAAAGCTGCAAACATTTGTGAATCGCTGCCTTAGACAAATCCTACGCATATTCTGGCCACATTGGGTGACTAATGAACAACTTTTATACGTTGCCAAATGTGTACCGATTGAGATGGAAATTAAACGCTGAAAGTGGTCTTGGATTGGCCATATTCTACGTAGGCCATATAATGAAATCGGCAGATTGGAACCCGCAAGGTCACCGCCGGCCTGATGGCCCACGAAACACTTGGGTAAGGATGGTGAGAAGGGAAGTCCAAATCTGCAACAAGTTGTGGACCCAAGTCAAAGCTCTAGCCAATCGTTCCAAATGGAGAGAATTTCCGGACGCCCTATGTTCAACATGAACTTTTATATACTTAAGCGATATACAATATCAATTCGTTTATATAAATACATATAAATGGTTGCAGTGCCTTCTCCAGAAAAATTCTCAGCGGCTGTAGACCCCCTGAAAAATTGCCCAGCTACACCTATGTTGATTAATTTCAAAGCACCTTACTTCACTTATGTACATGGATATTCGATTAAACGAAACACCTTTTAAACGATATACATTTTGTTTGTATGAAACAAAAATCGCTTAAAAGAAAATTATTTATTTGCCGCTAACGAAACACCATTTAATGTCGGCTCAATTTAATCGTATTACATTGCAACCGATAAAATCTCACTTTACAAAATATGTAAATCTTAATTCAAAATCGATGTACATGCATGCATACATTCATGTGTATGTATGTATTTTATTTTCAGTATCTGTCTATCATATTTTCTATTTTCGATTAAAATAGCGATTTTTAAACATATATATATATATATATATATATATATATATATATATATATATATATATATATATATATATATATATATATATATATATATATGTTTAAAAATCGCTATTTTAATCGAAAATAGAAAATATGATATATATATATATATATATATATATATATATATATATATATATATATATATATATATATATATCATATTTTCTATTTTCGATTAAAATAGCGATTTTTAAACATATATATATATATATATATATATATATATATATATATATATATATATATATATATATATATATATATCATATTTTCTATTCTCGATTAAAATAGCGATTTTTAAACATATATATATATATATATATATATATATATATATATATATATATATATATATATATATATCATATTTTCTATTTTCGATTAAAATAGCGATTTTTAAACACATATATATATATATATATATATATATATATATATATATATATATATATATATATATATATATATATATATATATATATATATATATATATATATATATATATATATATATATATATCATATTTTCTATTTTCGATTAAAATAGCGATTTTTAAACACACACACATATATATATATATATATATATATATATATATATATATATATATATATATATATATATATGTTTAAAAATCGCTATTTTAATCGAAAATAGAAAATATGATATATATATATATATATATATATATATATATATATATATATATATATATATATATGTTTACAAATCGCTATTTTAATCGAAAATAGAAAATATGATATATATATATATATATATATATATATATATATATATATATATATATATATATATATATATATATCATATTTTCTATTTTCGATTAAAATAGCGATTTTTAAACATATATATATATATATATATATATATATATATATATATATATATATATATATATATCAATGAAAGAATGGTTCTTTATCAATTGCTTTATCGCTTTTCGGACAGTTGCTTCAATATTATACGTCAACATCCAATTCCAACTACGAAACTTGTAAAGGTTATTAACATTATTAATATACTTGTAAACATACACACGTACATGCGAGTATGTACTTATGTATGTATGTATGTATGCCCATATTCTGAAAATATATTTATTGAATTATATGACATGTTTATATTTTATTAAAACCAACCAACAGTTTTGGAAAACATGATTTCAGTCAACTTAAGAGAACATTTTTCAGTTTCCCATTTATCGCTTCTGAATTGATAAAGTCAATGAATGATAAATTTTTGTTTTCGATTTTCAAATGCAAATACTTTTCGAACAAATGCAATTAGACGCATGCATATATACCCAGTGAAAAAATTTGAAAGTCATTCGCAAGGAATGACATTTTCATTCAAAAAAAGAATACTGCATTTTTTATACTTGTCAGGAAGTGAACTTTGCAAAATTTTGATAAATAACATGAACTATTTTCGCAAATCTACTAAATTTAATTTTAATAAATTTGTTTTTATAAAAACAAAAACTTCAAATAAGTGAGGAATTAACTTTCGCATAAAGAATAAGAAATCATGACGGTTATTGAAGATGACGGAAGAAAGAAAAAACGAACGCACTATAAAAGAAATTAGAAAAAAATTATAATAATAGAATTGACCGAATTTAATCCAAAATAACCTGAAATTTTTTTGCACGTTGAAGCAGAATCACCTCCGATAAATATGTACGAGTATGTGTATACTTATGTACGAGTATGTATATACTTGTGTATGTACGTATGTATGTATGTACCCCAAAAAATAACCTAAATACAATCGGTGTTTCAAATATAAATCTGATAATTATGGATACAAAAACACAGATAAAAGAATAAGCGAACAAAATGGAGAAAATGCAAATCAATTTAATATGTCCGGTTTCTCTTTCTCTTTTTTCGGGCAAATAGTTTCTTGACGATACACATTAAAATTTTTATTGAAGAGATAAAATGTATCGAGATAAATACATCCATAATTTTACTCAGACGTTCAAAGTTCGTTTATTAGATCTTACTTTAATACTCATATACGAAATTATCAATTGGTTTTATCTTTTGGGATGCAAATGAGTTGTTTGGAAACAGATTATGCAGTAAACAAATTTATTTCAATTTAACGGCAACAAAATCTAGAGTGCTTAATACATTCAAATAAATAAAATACGAATTTCAAAATAAAATTACATTTTTCAATATTTTTCTCACAACAAATACCGCACAGGGTAAATGAACTGCGTCTTATTTTTGAATTTGTACACATACAAAAAAGCTTCAAATTATACAAAATAAGAATTTGAAAATAATTCATGATCTTCCTAGTGGGTATCCGACAAATTTACTCCACAGTAACTTTCGACACACGATGATAAACTCATTTACTAGTAAACTGACACTGACATTTAATAAGAAATGCAGATTGTCCAACTTTGACACAATAAGAAATTTACAAGGTAATCACTAAGATTCGTCCGTTAGGAATGAAGTATTAGTGATTATCCAAATAAAATTCTTTATAACTCCCTCAGTGATCAAAAGGTTTTTTTTTTTTTTTTTGAAAAATTTTCCTTAAGCAGAAAGTGACTACTCACTATTAGAAACTATAAGTGGAACTATCAAATTGAATTTGTGAGATTGCGTGGCACCTACCCGTTTGGCCACTATGGCCAAAATCCTTCATAGAAACTATGTGTTTTAAAAGTTGAATTTTCAAAGCTGTATAATAATTTTATTTCCATTTCTGATTTTTTAGGAAAGAGGTTGTTATAAATAACATAAAAAACGTTTTTAAATAAATTTTGTTCAAAAATGTGGTTTCTATTCAACTTTTTGTGCATTAATCAAGTTTTTGAATGTTTAACAGAGCTATGTTAGCGTAATAACATCACATTACAAATTTTAAAATTTATCTTCACGCCCATAATTAAAAATTGTAAGCAAATAAACAAATTTATGGAACAGCTGATTCGTTTATTGGTTTTAATAAAATTTGAATTTAACAAAACATTGGTTTACAAAAACGATAATCAGCAAAACCGACATGGTTTCTATGACACTCCTTAATAAGATAATAAACTACAAAACTAATATAGATAATCACCCCTATCGCCAATAAAATGTGAAATTTTTGTTCCCATGAAATTTTCATTCCCCATGAAGGGAAATTTGCTATCGTGAATTTTATGGGAATGTTTGTTCCCGCTATCAATATGTAGTGAATGTAAAATGAGAAGAATGTATAAACAGGGAATAAGAATATAATTTCAAATTGTATGTATGTATGTATGTATGTACATATACATTTAAAAAAGTATTTTGTTTTAGAAAGGTAAATAAATACAAATATTTATGTCTCAAATTAAATTGAAAAGTATTTATTTAAAATCAATAAATAATTAAATTAACAATTCAAGTTTTCTCCTCCATAAAAGTCTTCTGGCAAACCAAAGCTGAAGGAATTTTCTAAGCCCTCTACCGTCTCTTTCATTCCTATTAATTCATATATGCACTGCTCGCTAACTGACAAACTTTTGGTTTTGTTTTGTCCACCTCCTTTTTTGCCATTGGCTTTTCAAATTAGCGGCAGCCTTTGACCGGACATACCTTTTTTGGTCTATCCACACCTAATACAAGTTATATACATATGTATGTATGTATAAAAATGTACAATATATAAAATAAGACTACCTTCTCCCACTCACGGACAAGCACTATTTAGATCCTCTACAAAAGAACTCCAGAATTCGCCCATTACATCTTTGGAAACTTACAAAACCACTAGCAATGGGTTGGTTGTTTTGCTTTCTATTGAGTAGGATGTCGCTTTGTACTTTATTTGTTGATTTCGTCCTAAAAAATAATTTTAAATAATCAGAATATTCGAAAGAAAATAAAAATTACTTACATTTTTATCCAGTTCCCTAGAGAAAAGAAAGTGAACAAACTAACACAATAAAGGGGAAAAATAATTTTGAAAGAGTCGTTCACGATATGGCGAATTTTTTTTAATGGGAATAATTTTATGCATGTTATTCCCCACTGAATTACATTTCGCACATTTGAAGGGAAAAATTATTCGCGATTGCAACTTGGGGAAAAGGGAAAATATTTCGAGGGAAAAAACCGTTCACGATAGGGGTGAATGTTGCTCAAAACTATATGCATTTAACTTCTACTTTCATTTGATTTGTTAAAAAATTTTCATATTGTTTATGTACGTATGTATGTACGTATGTAAAAACAATTTTCAATTTTTTTCAATTGTTATTTTCATATAAATAAGTACATATGTACATATATTAAAAAAAAATTTCTTAAAGACGACGGCTAAAGCGGCGTCGAATTATTGAATAAAATAAATTTCTTTTTCATAAATTACCAAAAGCTCGTTTATTAAATAAGATACATACATATAATAATATTTTAGCTATTTCAAACTTTTTGTATAATATTTTTTGTTAAAAAGCTTCTATTTTACACTTTTTAGAGACTATTTTTTAAGTTGGAATGGGTGGTACCCTTCCACAATCGCCTTCTCTGCTTTGTTGTAATCAATTCGCCAATCAAATGGACCTTGACATTAAGCAAAATTTATAAAAAAAAGTTATCAGCTACGCTGTCAATTCTACCTGTTATGATTTGCCTTGCAAGTGTAGAACCGATTTTAAAATTCGTCATTTAAAAAATTTTAAAATTTGTTTAGGAATAATAGTTTTGTCCAAGTTTGCTTATCAATGATTTGAAGTGCGCGCACTTTGTAAAGAAAATGAATTGAACCAAAATTTTAATGAATTCGTGTTAAAAATTTTTGAATCATTGATTTTACCAATTTTAATTCATTATACACCATAAAATTTTGAATGTAAAAACAATATTTAAAAAAAATATTTAAAAAAATATTAAAATTGTTTTTTTCCATATAATTTTCACTCAACAAGGACATGAGAATTCAGGTCTATGAAAGTTTCCAGAATTAATATGAGAAATAAAAAATACTATGATAAAAAAATAATATTCGAATAATAAATTAATTAAAATTTGGATTGAATTCACAGTTTTTCCTTTTTTTTTTTTGTAAAGTGAATGATTGATTCATTACTTTTAGTTTATCATTAATGCCTTAAAATTTTAATTCAATTCATTTTCTTCACAAAATTAATAATACATTCAGTCCAGGATGCATTATGAATGCATCCACATATTAATCCAATTCCTTTTTGGAGAATAAAGAATGCATTAAGAGTTTTTGCCATTCATGGTGAATTACAAAGCAAATACGAACCATTCTTTTATAGCTCTTGTATATATGTATGTACATAAGTATAACCGCCTAAAAGTATATTACATTTTATTTAGGTGTGAATTTCTGCTAAGGAGTTCTGCCTTGAGAAAAAAATTATAGTGGAATGACACAAAAATTAAATTATGCAAAATTGTTGACATGTTTGACATATTGTGCCGGGTAATTGATTTGAAATTTTGTACTTGCTTAAAAATTTATGAATTTTTGTGCATTAAAAAAAATTTCCACAAATATTGCTATAAGATTAGTTTTCCGTGTAGAAATAAACAAAAATGCAAACGACGTCTGTCACATAGATTCAATGTTGTTGCTAACACAAACGCAAAGATTGAATGAAGCTAAATATTAATGTGTTATCCACCCGCTTTAACACCATATGACAGGCGACGTCAATATTAAACAATTTTAATTTTTATGTGGTTTTTTAAGTATAAAGACATATAATTTCCCATAAAAAATTTACAGTTGGCAAATGTTTTCCTTCTACTTACAGCGGTAAAAAATTAAAAATTGTGAGTAAAATAATTTTGTATTGTTATTGCATTGAGCTTAGCAAAAAAGAGGAAGAAAAATTCTGTTATAAAGATTCCTTTTCCCATTTTCAACCACTTAAAGCTCCCGATTATAAGAATATTATTTTACATTTTGTGTTTTCCTGACACTTTAAAATGCTTTTCACATTTCATAAAGCTGGTATTGAACAATATACTTCAAGTACATTTTACATTTTTTTTTAGCAGCACACACTTTTCCATTAGAAAAATATTACGAAATTTCATTGTCATTTTTTAGCGCGAAATTCCACGATGTTCATTGGAAAGTCACACATAATAAGAAAATTTTTTGTAAACAAAGGCACACAATCGCAAACATTTAAGATAATTACCAATGTGTATCACCCGCTTAATGTAAACAGGGAGTAATGGTACAACCAGCGTTGCCATTTTGGTTGTTTGTAACCAAATTTAGTTACCTTTTTCTCCAGCTTGTACTTGCTTAATAAATTAATATTTCTGGAACAGTTAATAATATAAAGAGTATAAAACTCGCTTCAGATGACGACATTTATAAATGGAGGAAAAAAATCTGATAGATTCTAATATTAAAAATATTACGTTGTACATTAAATAAAATTTCTATATCCCTGAGAAAATGCAAATACTATAATCAAAAATTTCTAAAACTAAAGAGCAAAACTGAGTATAAAAACTAATATCGTGAAAATAAATAAAACTATCGAAAAATTAAAATGGAAATTGTTTTAACTTCAAAATCCGAAAACGATTTTTAAATCGATTTTGAAATGTCAACCACGAAAAATTATAAAAGTAATGATCAAATTTACTGTTACTTTGAGTCCGATACTAAATCAAAAAGATTATTTAAACTGGAAGAAACAGTAAACAACTTTTCAAAAATCACTTGCCTGGAAAAATTCGTTTCCTCAAGAACTTTTCGTAAAATAACTTAAGTAATGTCAATAAGCTCCAGTGGAAATTTTCCCATCGACTGCAATATTCTGACAATTGTTTGTGCACTGAATTTTTTACATTTCATATTATTTGTTCTTTACAATTAGTTTAAACTTTATTTACACTGTCGTTAATAAAAACTACTGTATTTGTGTTTGTACAAATGAACTCTCCGTCTGTTTTATTAAAAAAATTATTGATTTTTTTCGGTCAGAAATAAATGCATAATTGTAAAATTCATGCAGAACTACGTATTGGGATTTAAATACTAAGTTAGAGTTTTAATAGGATTAAAACTTCAACTTCTTTTTATATATAACAGGTTATACAGGGGCGTGTTGGGACACTCCTGCGATTGTGAATTTACAAGACTTCTTCCAGCATGTGTAGTTATATTCGAAATATGTATTTTTGCAGAACAATAAATTGTAAAAAATGCCAATAGCGCTCTTGTTTGTTATGACTTTAGCTGCTCATATGCCGTGATTTTATTTCCTGATAAATTTTAACTTAAGTATTTAATTCCCTATACTATGGAAGGTTAAAACTAGAAATAACTGAGTATTTTGTCTTATTACTATGTGCATTCTCAACAGCACTAGCAATAAATATTTTCGAAAATCAAGTAAATCAGTTGTTTCTACTTGCGGTATCCAGATGCCATCGCTATGCTATGAACAGCAAAGGGCTTATTTTTTATAAAACAAAAAAATCGTTTTGAAAAGAAAAATAAAACACAAATTCGTTTTTATTTTCAATATACACATTCGAGTAAATTTTTCTTATCGCCACACGGATACCGCTCTTGTTCATGGTTTCTTCTTGTTCTACCTACTAAATTCTGTAAAACTGTCACTAGTTTTTTGTTAAAGTAAAAAAGCTGTATTTAAATGTCCTTTTTCTTTTTGGTGTTCAATTTCATTAATATACTTTAATATACTTGAGTATAACCATGCAAATTAAAATCTCCAACGATTTGCAACTGTAATTGACAGAATATTTTATATGCGAGATCAAATCACTAGCAAATATTATGAGATGTGCAAGTTTATCAGAACATGCCATATATATTTTTATTTTTCCAATTTTATCTTTCTGATATATTTTGTTCACAATTTTTTTTATTATGGCAACACTGATTACAGCAGCTAATCCATACTAAAAATACAACTCAGCAGAAGCTCACATAAAATACAACTCGTTTATTGCGTCATAAATACAACATTGTGTTTTATTTAAAAATGGAAGCAAGGCGCTTTTGAGGACATTCATTTTTCAAACGGGTTTATAGAAAAAAAATATAACTCGGTTGCACATAAAATAACTTGAAGCAAATTAAATAAAAGACATGTCCTCCATATTATCTCCATTAGCCACGTTCGACGACTTGAGACGCTGTGTGCAGGTTTTAGTGGATGGTTCCGCTGAAGAGGAATTTTTGAAAGTATTACAATTGCAAGAAAAAATACAATTGGAATGCATGGCTCGAGCATGCGAGGCTCAGCGTATACAGCGTGAATTGGATGCTTCGTTACAATCGATGGCCGATTTGGAAACAAAGTTATTCCATGCTCGTCGCTTGCTTGAAATGGAAAGTAAGGCTCGAAAAGAAGCGGAACATGAAAGAGATCAATTAGAAAAGAAAATTGTAGCAGTGGCCGACATATTGCAAAGCGAAAACAATTTGAAAAATGAGACTAAAAATAAACTCGCTTTTCTAAATACTTTACCCAGAAAGAGAAAATCTCTTAGTCGTCGGGTAGAGGAAGTATATGGTAATGATATAAATTCCACGGGAAGCTTTTTGTCCGATTTATCCATCACTCAATCGGAAGATGACTTTTTAGATGTTCGTCCGTCCAGAACTTGGCACAAACATCGTCCTTCCATTGCCAATAATCCACCAGTACCAAGTAGCAAAAGAAGTCGTTTGAGCAATGGTAGATCTAATACACCAGTGGGTGCATCCGCCACCAGCAGACGTTCGCTACGACGTAGCAATATGGGCATTGAAGAACATACTATAGACACTAATACTGGAAAAGATCGTATTTGTGCTATCACTAAGGTGACCATACCGCAAGATGGTCAGGGTGTCATACGAGCAGAATCAACCATAGAAAGTGTGCCGGTTACCGTCCATGAAGAAAATATACATGATGATAAAACTAGTATAGCCAAGGAAACCCCTTCTACTGCACGTAAGTCGCCATTCAAAGAAGCCACGGCTCCACCAATGACTCCGGCCAAATCTAATTTTGATTCACCTATGGGCCAACAACAGTTAAGATCAATGGGCACACTAAAGCGTCCACACAATTTTGTTAGTAAGACATTTATTAGAGCAGAAACTTGTATGCAATGTCAGAAAAAGTGAGTGGTTGTACTGTTGTATTTTAAAATTACCTTAATGCATACGCCAATTTTTTATTTTTATTGCTTTCTTTTAAGAATACGTTTTGGAACAGTCGGTTTAAATTGTCGTGATTGTACAGTACGTTGTCACACAGACTGCCGCTCCTTGCTGACAGTTATGTGTGTTCCTTCAACAGGCACACCTGTTTTCAAAGGTCGTATGGGTTACATAACTGACTACGCCCCATCTGTGGCACCATTTATACCGGCGTTGATTGTACATTGTGTAAACGAAATTGAATCTAGGGGTTTCAATGAGGTGGGAATTTATCGAGTTTCCGGATCTGAACGCGACGTGAAGGCTTTAAAGGAACGTTTTTTACGTGGAAAATCGCCACCTCACTTGGCCAACATCGACATTCACGTTCTCTGTGGGTGCATTAAAGACTTTTTACGTTCCCTAATTGAACCTCTTATACCCACAAATCTATGGAAGGACTTCTGTAATGCTGTACAAAATCCTTCCGCAGAAGATATTAATAAAGATTTGTATAAAGCTGTCGATGCTTTGCCGCAAGCTAACCGTGATACTCTAGCTTTTCTCATACTACATTTTCAACGTATTGCTCAATGTTCTGAAGTGCTTATGCCATTGGATAACATTGCGCGAATATTTGGCCCAACTATAGTGGGTTACTCGTCAAATGACCCTGATCAACATGCCATATTTACTGAAGTCTTTACCCAATATACTGTCATGTTGAATTTATTAAAATTACCCTTTGATTACTGGTCACAATTTGTGTCTTTGGGAGAAGGCAACGAAAACATTCCAGTTGGTTCTAACGGTACTCCAAGTAATAACCAAGATGCAGTCTATTCATTATATGGTAAGACGTTTTGTTCTTAAATTTCAATAATTCATTACGAGTAACATTCTTAACTTTTTATATTGCAGCTACTCCAAAAAAGTCGACTCTAAAGAAACGCAAATTTTTTGAATATCCCTATCAAAAAAATTAATTGACTCTCTTTTTATTTTAACTAAAATATGAAACTATCTTTTCAGTTTAAATTTTTCATACAATATTAAAATAATCTTACTTAAGAAAAGTAATTTTTATTTTTTATGAACTTTTTTTAATTTTTCTTTTTTCTATTATTTCAAACTTGGACGTATGTATGTATTTAAAAGAAGGGGCCTAAATAACATCAAGATAGATTGCATTTTTATTAAAATTTTTTATAATGCATTATTGAATAAATTTAATCGGATATATGAAATCAATATAAAAAGAATTTGTTTTTATGTGTCAGTTTAAATATTATATCTTACAGAAACTTTTTAATTCGAATTATTGAAGAAGTATTTCTCACTTCAGCTCTTTTAACTACAATTGAACATTTTCTTTATATACTAGGATTGCAAAAAAATATGGACATGATATAAGACCACCTACTAAAGGCTTTTAAAACATTTTGATTATTTGATTCGCTGCATCTCATATTGGAAAAAATTCATGGAACAAAGTTGCAAGTCTGGTCATAGAATAATTATGGTTTTAAGAGAGCTATTTCCAACTCCAATAATTTTGTAAAATATGGGTGGGGAACGCTAAAAGAATATCATTTATGGTATTTGGAACTTCTGTAGTTGGGAGATCCAAAGATAAACAAATATGCCGCTGGTAACAAGTTTTGTATTTTACATAAAAGATTAAATTTTGAAAAATTCTATCGCTATAAGTGCTTATTTTTAGCTTCATATTAAATTATAAAATAAATGTTTTTATATAAGTGAATAGTTTTTATAGGATTGTATTACTGCTTTTATATTTTAAACAATCAACAATAAATTTTTTTTAAACTTTAAATGACTTATCCCAAAATAATCTATTCAATCAACTTTATTACTTCATAAATTAAACAAAGGGCTAATAAGGTTGTAAAATTCAAATATAATTTTCAATTGTCCTAAGTATAGATTGCAGACCATATTGACATTTATATTTTTAATGCAGACGAAATTGCAAAGTATATCTGGACTGAAGAATAGTTCTCCCCTCATCTTAATTATTTTAACCGCAGTCAGTCTTGTGTTATTCTATCTTCGAGAGTTTTGCGTTTCGCTTTTTTTACCCAAAATAATGGTTTGTATGATCACTACTTCCTATTCGAGTATATAGGTCAAACAAGAAATGGTCTCGTCTAAGGATAGGACCTGTCATTGGAGCAACTAAGCCATTCTAGTTTTATGATATATCATGGCATATACAAAATCTGATGTAATAAAAGCTGACATGTTCCATGGACGATAGCTATGGAAATTGAGAATTTCTGTATCGCTGCCATACAACAATAAAACATACATTCGTATTTACATTTTATCAATGTCTATACATATATAGCAGAGCTGCAAAAGAGTGATGAATCGAGTTGGGAATCATTGAAGATGTATTATAATGATTTAAATGCGTTTATTTTGAGCAAAAAAGGAATATTGATATATTAACGAGGTTTTGAAACCGCTTGTTTTGTGTAGCAAATGAATTAAATAAAAATTTTGATGAATTCACGAATGCATTTAATTGTGTTATGCATTCATTCATTTTACAAAAAAAAAATCAATTAAAATTTAAAATCATCGTTTATACGCAAAATTTTTCTGAATGCGTTCGTATTATCAAAATAAAAATTCATTAAAATTTAAATAAATTCAAATTCACAGTCAAATAAGAATTCTCGAATGATTTTAATTTTATACAAATATTTAATTTAAAATATGAATTACTTCATTAACGATTTAAAGCAAAAGAAATTAATTACATGGAGAACAGAAACAATATTTTAAATTTTGTTTTGGTTTCTCAGACAAATTCTGAAAATTTTGGTAGGATGGCTGAGTTTATGAACGTATATAAATACATACATACATACATAAACATATTAATATAGTAATTATGATAATGCAATAAGAAAAGTTCGAAATACAACTAGTTCAGGCTCGCCGATCTGATTTGCTTTTCGCCATAGCCATTTCATTGGATATTGTGTAGCATTTGATCGGGCACGTATCTAATCTTTTTAAACTTTTAATACATCTAATAGCAGTAAAGAGGTACTTTACAATTTTAGTTCAAAACCTAAGGCAAATTTTGTAGGTAGTGTTAATGAAAATTTTCTATTACCTACTTTTTCATCTTTTCTGTAATCTTTATGAAAACTAGATTCAATTGAACGGAGAAATTTGTGGCATTACTTTAAAAAAATGTGTATGCATGCATGTGCTAGTTAGATTTTATAGGAAATTATTTACTTTCGAAAAAAGTTTTTTTGAAATAGACTCACGTTTATTTGCGTTTTAACATTGATGAATAAGAGAACAATCTCTTAACGGCAGCTGAAGACAACACTGACCTTTAGAAATGCTTTATTAATTAAATGTTTTTATTAAACAACCGATGAAGTAATTTGCACTGTAATTGAAATTTTTTTTTTTTTTTAATGAAAACATACGAGTTTGTACTTCATTTTGAAATCATTAAAATTCAAATTCAATAAAAAGTTTTGGTAGAATTTGTAGTTTATGATGAATTCATTCCAATTTTAATTAATAATAGTTATAAGTTATTATAGTTTACAATAGTTGTTACTTTAATGTTGTATTTTTTAAAATGCGATTATGGTTTACAACTGTTGTCAGTATGTGTTGTTCTACAACAGCTCATTAGGTGTTGTTTGTTTAGCATTACAAGTTGAAAATCAAAAATAGATTTAAAAAAATTTAAGTATGCATATAAAATTTGTTTTGCAAAACATACAGAACTGTAAAAAAATAAAAATTAAATAAATAAATATAAAATAATAAAATAAATATATTTATTTATTTAGAATTAGTTAATTAATATTAAGAATTAGGTTATTAAAGAGCAAATACAGTGATTTTTTAAATTGCAAAAGTACAAAAAAAAAAATGGCAAAGCTGGTTGAGCTGATAAAAATTAATCCAGATATTTGCCGAGACAAGCTCAAGACCAAATGGGGACAAAATGGCTTGGGACAGTCAATTAGAAATATTAAAGGATGAAAGAGTTTTTAGAATAGTGCTCAGTTTTTGTATCAAAAACAAGAAAGCATCCGTGTTTATGCGGAAAATTTTTGTAAAACTATAAAGTATGTTATTGTAATTAAGACATTGTAACAACTTTTGGTTTAATAAAAATTTTACATACTTATACTATATATGGTAAGTAGTTCCCATGGATTTGTTCTGTCTCAAATTCTTTTCTGGATACGTGCCATTTGTGTGTGTGTGTGTGTTTTTTTTTTTGGTCTTTTATTTATTTCTAACAAAATAAACGCTTTTTTAATCTATTTTTAACAGTTTTTGGCTTGCAGGTATGTATTTTTACGGAAGTATGTACTACAAATAAAATGCAACAATGTGACATAAACAACAGCTAGATGTTGTAAACCATAATCAAAAAATAAATTAATGGTTTGCTGTAGCCGAAGCAACACAACATTTAAGTGTTGCAAACCATAATAGGGGCATAAATTTATTTATTATTTTTTTTTTTTTTTTGTTAAAGTGAATGCATTCACATCATTTGTTTGTAAAAATAATAAAACAATTTTGAATTCGCCACATAACGAATGTATCCAAGTGTTGTTAATTCATTATGAACGCATTCATATTTCATTAATTTAATTCCTTTCTCTGCCAATAAAACAAAAACATGCATTTAAATTTGTGTCATTAGTGGTAAATTAAAAAGCAAACTCGTATCAATGTTTGACACATCTTGAAAATAAATATTTACGGCAAAAAATAATCACTTTAACATTAAAGTTCAAATTAGTTAACAAACACTTAAAGCTTTGCTAACATATATCATAGTTAATAATTTAAAGAATTTCGAGAAACGATATTTTTTTAATTATTTTAGAGTAAAATAATGTTGTAAAAATAAATATTACTTTTTCTATAAAATAAAAATTACAAAAATATGTATAATGAATTCTCCTTTAAAATCGCAATTATCTTTCTATTTGAATGAATGAAAGGAAGATTTTAATATCGACCTTTTTTGTATTTGTTCTGATTGTAGACGCATCACTAACAAATAATTCTTTTTTTTTTTTTTTTGTATTGTTTATGAGTTTTCATCCAGTTGTTAAGTTTAGTACCATTTTCTATTGCGAAAAAAATATAATCAGAAGTTTCCACTAAGAAGAGCTAACACTTCAAGCTTTAATTTGAAATGCATTATGAGGACATCCCAACTACATTAATAGAGATATATGAGTTAAAAAATTATTTTCGAAAATATCGAATTAACATAAGTTTAACGTAGATTTGTAGCTTGTTTCAGAATTGTCATATAATAATTTATTTTAATTCTATTTCACTTAACAATGGTTTCTAGAGCTATTTTATATTGCTTCGTTTTTATTTATTTATTTTTTTGTTTGTTTTCAAACCAATTTATGGACGTCCTCTTACAACTAAAAGCATTTTGATACATGTAGCTAAATTGCAATGGCATTTTTTTACTATCAAATACGAAATAACGAGCCTTCAAACTTATATAAAGTTGATGTGGCATTACGTTTTCAAAAAAAGAATTATCAGAATGTTTTTTTTTTTTTGTTAAAAATATTCAACTTACCATCTTTTAGATTGTACAATTCCACAACAAGTTCTTCCCCAATTAATTCTTGTGTAAAATCCATATCATCATGTTTTAATTCAAGTTCTTCGCTGTACATTATTGGCATATCTATATCGCAGCAATAATTATATTTAATAAAATGGCAATTAATTTTATCAAAAAAGTGATAACAAAAAATATATATAAAATACCGTTTACAAAATAATCTTCATCGTCCAGGGTATTTTCTGGAAGATCTTCAAAGATGGAAAATAGCTGGCTGGTGGGAGGTGAATTGGGTTCCAATTTCACGTCCCAATACAGATCCTGTGGTAATGCTAGAGACTCCATTGTTGGTTTTTTCATGTTCTCCATGTCCATTAACGGAATCAATTAATGTTAAAGTTGTTGTTGGTGTTGTTGATTGTAATAATAATTGTGATTGTAAGGAATCTTGTCCTAAATAGACGCTTTCCGAAGTTGTGGAAGCCATAATGGCTCTGTAAGAAAAGAAAATTTAATTTTAATATTTGTATTTTTGTATTCTGTTTAATTTTAATTTTTTTTCTTGATTTTGTCATTTTATCTCAGTTTCAATATTGATGCATAATTTTCTTTAGTAGAAAATTCTACATCGATAGTTATTAGAATGTTTAATGGAAATTAGATAAGTCACATGTTTAAAACGACCCAAAATTGAAATAGTTCAAACGCATAACTGCGAATAAAAGGAATTCACAGTTTCATTAACAAAGGATCTTTCAATATGAGTTCCAAACTTAAGTTATATCTGTCGAGTTTTCTGCCATTTTTTCATTGTTTTGCCAAATGGCTACGGACGAATATATCGTTCAAGCGATAAAATATATGCAAGTATTAAAATTGTTTCATCAAAATGGGTGTTCCTTTCAAGCAACATATCACGCGCTGCCCATTCAGCGATGAGACCCATTAATAAATGAATGGTTACGTCAACAAACAAAATTTTCGGATTTGGGACGATAACAATCCACATGAGATCCATAAGCATCCAATGCATACCGCTTGTTGTGGTTTTTGGGCTATATGCGTCATTTTTCTTTGATAACGACGTTGGCCAGGCCATAAACGCCAATGGCGAACGCTTTAAGTCAATGATTACCAACTTCATTTGGCCTGAATTGGATGATATGGTTAGCAACCATATGTGATTTCTACAGTAAGGCGTTACGTGCCACAGCGCTCATGCCACATTGGACATTCTGCACGAACGAATTGAGGGTATAGTCATCTCACGTGGAGGTTATTGAGATCGTACTGATATTAACCCCGTTAGATTTTCTTAATTCTCAGGTCTATACGAAAAAGCTATAAGCCACAGTGACCCCCTCAAACTCAACATAACCCATGCCTAACGCTCGTACATTTTTTTGGACCAAAAACAGTACATTTCACTGAAATTTAAAAAAAAGCAGTAAATCGATTTGGATAAACAGTACTTTTCGCAGTATATATTTTATTCAATATATAAAAAAATTAACAATCATTTCCATCATCTGAATCATTTCCATCAGAATCAGCTTTTGTGGTTGTTTTGTATTTGTCGTTTGAAGCAATTTGATTAAGCAATGCCAGCTTCGTTTTGAGGTAATTGTAGAAATCAACGCACTTGTACTTCAAATTACATTTGACGGTCAGAATCGCCTTCAATGTTTGCACATCTAATCGCGTTTTGTCTGACGTCCAAGTTTTGTTCACTGCAGAGAAGATTCGTTCCACTAATGCTGAAGTTCCTGGAAAACATAAAATATATTCAACGATCGTTGCCATTTCTTTGAATTCGCAATCGGCGTTTTTGAGATGAATAAATATCTCCACCCACCGATCCACAATCGAAACATTGCCTTCTCTCCATTGCATAATTTTGTCACTCATACAATAGTTTTTGATATATCGAAATGGGTTGTGTAAATTTACTGCATTTTCATTGGCATTGTACAAATTGTATTCGCTCAACTTGTTCATAAAGGCTTCGACTTTATTCCATGTTGGTGTTTCTTTCAATGCTGCCCACGTAAAAATTTTCGGCTAGCGACGAATCAGAGGAGAATGCTTATTTTTAAAGTAAACAATAATTTTGCATGAATTCGCTGTTCGCCGTTTTTATTTCTATTATGTATCGAAAAACAGTATTTTGAGGGAGAAAAGCAGTACGCAGTTTTTGATGTCGAAAAACAGTATAATACTGCGAAAAACAGTACATATACGAGCCTTACCCATGCCATAAATCAAATTCAGCCTGATTTATGCGCCAGTCTTGGAATATTTGAATTATCAGCAAAGCAAATGCAAGGAAATATTTCGGAACCAGGTCAAGCGTATGCCATTTTGATATTTTTCAGAAATATTAATTATTTTCAGATTTTTATTTTTTGGGAAATAATCAATTATTTCAGAAACAATTGTTACTTTTTATATTTTTACAAGTACATACACACATACAGCCATATTTTACAATTTCCAAAACGAAAGATGGAAAAGTTGCTGTTCCGTAAATCACATGTATTCAACGTTGAAAACCATTATAAATCACTATAATTTTAGCAATAAAATATTATAGAAATATTGCTTAGAAGTGATTTTCGTTATGATGTCCCTACAATTTCATAAAATTTTTTAATACTTGGAACAATAAAGCAGTTTCTGTAAATCGACTCGTTTTTGAAATCGAATAATTTCCAAAAACGTAAAATTTACACATTGTGTGATTTGGTGCATTCAAAGTTAAATTGGAGTTAAATATTCTAAACAAAGAAAATTTTAAAAATGGCAATAAGTAAACTGTTAGTAATTAAAAATATATAAATATTGTTTAATCAATTAATGAGCTTCAGAGCTTTTAATAAAAAACAAACAAACGCCTGAAGAGGCGTCAAAATATTGAATACATTAAATTTGTTTGTTTTTTTTTACAAAAAGATTTAAAGCTCGTTTATTAAATATTAAATATTGTTTAAAAAAGATTTTTCTTATGATGTCTCTAAAACTTTGACGGAAGTGATTTCCAAGTAATTTTTCTTCATACTGGCAACAAAAATATGAAGACACTATAGTGTGTTTTTTAAACTATTTTTTTAACTTAAATGTATTAAAGTGCAATATAATTTGAATGAAATCAATAAAATTTCGAACTTCAAATGTCAAATACTAATTATTTTTTTTCGTGTTTGTACAGTTTTATATTAGATTTATAATATTTCGATTTACTTTCGACCGGGTTTATTTACTCGGTTTTAATACAAGAAAAATTGTATAATTTCGATTTAAAGAACACTAAATATGTGACTTCATTTTTTAAGCGAGAAATGTTCTCGGATTCGATTTACAGAATTTAAATTAATATTTTTAATTGCAATGTATTAAAATTCGTATAATTTAAATGAAATTAACAAAAATGACTTCAAATTAAAAATACTAATTTTTTGTGTTTCTTCAGTTATTTATTAAAATAATAATACAAGGTGGTGCAAAGGTAATGTCATAATTTTGATTGGCTGTCATTTTTGCAGATGGCACCAAATGACATTTACGATGTCGGCAGATAGAGAAGTAGTTGTCAGCAGGCCACGAAGCGATACACACATCAAGAATATAGAATTATTGTTACTGCTTATTTAGAAAATTTTCAGTATGATTTCGTAAAAAACATTTTAATTAATGACGGAACCCATTTTCATTTAAGTGGTTATGTTAGCAAACAAAATTTGCATTGCTAGAAGACACAGAATCTACATGAAATGTATGAAGAACCATTGAGTCCCTTCAAAGAGGCTGTTTGGTGGGCGTTAAAGGCAGATGCTAAACGATTATTTTCGTTTTGTTGAAAGTTGCTGTATTCTGTCTCGATCATTGTTTGTTTCAACAGAACGGAGTATCGGACAATGATGCAGATTTTGAAACACGAATTATCAATTTGAGTGGAGATGCAAATCGGCTTGATCACGACGGCAAACCTTGTTGACAAGTAATGCGGAAGCGTGGAATGCAGTGGCATCATACGTCGAATGCGTGCTTGGAGCTAAGAAGAAGGATCTGGATAGAGCACACAGCAGCTTGGGATAGGCTAGGACAGCGACTAAGCTAGTCAAAGGAGAAGAGGAAAAAAACAAAAAAAAGCGGGTGCCTGGACGCAGGCATGCGGAAGGCGGTCTCCTGACCAAGGAGGGAGCCACCTTGAAGTAATGCGAAAGCGGTCCCGAGGTGGAAGTATCTCCCAAAAAAATGTGGTGGGGTTTTAGTCGGTATGCCCATATGGGAGAGCCCGACATATCATAGTGGATGACGATCCACTATGAATGCAGTAATGCATTTCCCCAGCTCACCCGCAAAAAAAAATTATCAATTTGAGTGATCAATTGTTTTGGAGATTTAAACTGGCCGTTCAGGTCGTCAGATCTAATAGCACCAGTTTTCTTCCTTTAGAGCTTTTTAAAATCTCGCATCTACCACAACAAACCACGAACGTTGCAGATCTTTAAAGCGTACATTGAATATGAAGTCGCCAATTTGGAGCCAGATGTTTTAAGAGTAACAATTCAAAATGCTGTAAAACGAGTTCAATTATACATCAAATCGGGAGGTGGCCATTTGAGCGATATAATTTTGGCAATTAATGTCATCGATTTTTTACACTTTGAAATAAACATATGAAAACAGAGCACTTTATTCATTTATAACAAAATGACAGCCAGTTCAAATTATGATATTACCTTTGCATCAGCTGTTTTTACTCTCGATTTACTCTCGAGCACGTTCTATACTCTGTTCTAAAACGTGTAAAATTATTTGAATTCGATTAAAGAACACCAAATTTATGTATGAATTCGTTTTAGAAACAAGACATTTTTTTTAGATTAAATTTGCAGAGCATTATCGGTAATTATTATTACTAGTATTTTTCCACATCGGATAAAAAGTTAATAGACATTAAAATGATTCTTAGTTAGTTTTTCAACAGGACTGTCCTCTCGGTACTGTATTAGTGACTATAAACTAGCGATAAGAGTTCTATAAAAAAATTAAATAAAAAAGCAATGATATATTTATTAAAAAAAATAACAATTGCTTATGAAAACGGTGTAAAAAACATTTCTGAAAACAAAAAAAGTATATACTCATAAACAATTGGTCCCAAAAGATATAAATCAGGAAATATTAATTATTTCCTATTATTTAATGAATAAATGAATAGCAGTTTTATTATTATTATTACCATAACAAGATAGCGAAAAAACTCAAAAAGAAGTAAAAGAGAATATTAAACCTTCTTCGTTAAATTTACAAGTAAAAGGTATTACTAAGAGAAATGATGGTGCAGTAGCGATTAGATGCCAGAATGAAAGTGAAAGAGGATTATTGTCTGAGGAATTAAGAGAGAAGATGGGTAGCCAATATGATGTGCATATGCCAAAAATGCGGAGACCAAAATTGTTAATAACAGGTTTGAATGAGGAGTTACAGAAAAGTTGTATTGTAGAAGCAATTAAAAAACAAAATAATGTTGATTGTAAATTTTTGGAATGTATTAAGGTATATAAATCCTTTAAGAACCCTAGGGTATATAATGCGCTGATAGAAACAGATGGAGAAGGATTCGAAATGATTATGAAGAAAAACAAAATAAACATTGAATGGGACAGGTGTCCTGTATATGAAAGTTGTAATGTAATGAGATGTTACAAGTGTTGGGGATTTAACCATACGGCGAAGTATTGTAAACATGAAGATCAAATTTGTGCTAAATGTAGCGAAAACGGTCATAATTATAAAGATTGTAACAATAATAATAAAAAATGCATTAACTGTATAAAAGCAAAAGAAAAATTAAATTTAACGGATATAGATATTAACCACGATTGTAGAGATACAGACTGTCAAATTTTGAAACGTAAAAAAAAGCAAGAGGAGCAAAGGATTACATACTAGCAATCAAATTGTATAAAGGGGTTGTATCTAAATATAGGAGGGTTGAACTCAAATTTTACTGAACTAGAAACTTTGTGTTTGAATGATAGATTTGATTTTGTATGTGTAACTGAGACACATCTAACTGAAAACATTGAAGATGCAGAAGTAATGATAAAAAACTATAAAATAGTAAGATGCAATAGTAAGTCTAGACATACTGGTGGTGTGTGTTTTTACATCAATGAAAATTGGAATATACGAATAATTGACAGCAAGTCGTTAGAAAAAGTTCTTTGGTGGTTAAAAGTTGAAATTAAAAATAAAAAGATGAAATACATATTAACAGGAGTTTATAGGTCACCTGAGAGAAGAAACTCACCTGAAAATACATTTATAGATTTTTTCAAAGAAGAATTGGAAATAAATAATGCCAACGAGAATCATATAATAATGGGAGATTTTAATATCAACTGGTTGGAGAACAGCAATCATAAAAATATCATACATGAAATAATTAGCGATAATTTTTTCAGACAAATTATAACACAACCCACAAGAATAACAAATACTACATCAACACTTATAGATTACGTTGTAACAAATATTGAAGACTTAAGAGCAAAAACAAACTTTGACCTAAAGATAAGTGATCATGAGTCAATAGAACTATCACTACCAGTAAGAGAGAAGTTAGAAATATCTAGAAGGAAAAGAATAAAAATACTAAATTTCAATAACCAGAGATTCCGAAACAACCTAAAGTATACGGAAATCGGTAAAATCAACACAAATTATGACACGGAGCAATTGTTTGAAATATTGATTAAAGGCATAAATGATGCCCTTAGCCCAATGATAATCACAAAATTTATAAAAAATAACACTCAAAATAAGTGGTTTAACAATCAACTAAAGGTTATGAAGGATTATAAGATTCAGCTATACCAAAGGGCGGTTTGGTTCAAGACGATCTCACATTGGAACGAATATAAAAGATTTAGAAATGAGTATAAATCGCAGCTGGAATGGGCAAAAAAGAGTTTCATAAATAACAAAATAAATGAATGTATGGACCAAAAGATGATGTGGAAAACGATTAAGTCACTTGTATTAAAAAAAGATTTTACGACAATATGTGAAATACAAATAAACGGAAAAATTATAACTAATGAAAGACAAATAGCAGAGGATCTAAATCATTTTTTTGTAAAAAGCGTGAAAGAAATTGCAGATAGCATACCATTCGTAAAGTATGAAAACAATATTCAAGAAAACCCAACACTTAAATTCAATTTCGACATAATTACAATAGATATGTTAAAAGATACGTTAAAACGATTTAACAAGAAAAAAGACCAACATTTCGTCTCTGTTAAAATGTTTGTGGAAAATTTTGACATTCTTGGTAACCAATTGCATAAACTCATAGAAAAATCTCTACTAAATGCAACTTTTCCCAATTGCCTAAAAGAATCATATGTGGTACCAATACAAAAGATTAAGAATACCAAAGATCCACAGGAAATAAGACCAGTGAATAAATACTTTAATGACAATTAGCAAAATATTAGAGAAAATAGTACATTACCAATTGAGCAAATATTTTGAAGAAAATAATCTATTAAATGAAACACAATCAGGCTTTCGAAATAAACATAGCTGTGAATCACTGTTAAATTTAGTAATTACACAGTGGAAAACCGAGGTAACAAACAAAAATTGTGTTGTAGCAGTGTTTCTGGATTTAAAACGAGCTTTTGAAACAATTAATAGAAGAATATTATTGCTTAAACTAGAAAAGTATGGCGTAAGAGATAAGGAGCTAAAATGGTTTGAAAATTATTTGAGAAATAGAAAACAAAGAACTAAATGTGGAGAGAATATATCACAAGCTGTATATAATGATATTGGAGTACCGCAGGGAGCTGTTTTAGGAACTTTGTTATTTATAATATATATAAATGATATGGGAAATGTGCTGAAAAATGCAAAAATTTGCATGTTTGCGGATGATGCGCTTATTTATATAAGTGGAGGGTCAGCCGATGAGTGTGTGAGAAAACTTAATAATGATCTGGATGACGTCGATAAATATTTAAAAATGAATAAACTTAAACTGAACAAGAACAAGACAAAAGCCATGATTATAAATGGAACAAACACAGAGGGAATAATAATCGATGGGGAACAAATCGAAGAAGTATCGGAAATGAAATATCTTGGTATTATGATTGATAAAAAATTGAAGTTTGATCTGCACTACGACTATGTTTGCAAGAAGATATCAAAAAAGATCTCATTCCTGAGAAGAATACGCGATAAAGTATCCTCAATAACAGCTGTGAATATTTTCAACACAACAATAAAACCGCATTTTGAATATTGTTCAACTGTTTTATTTCTTGGAAACCTACAAATGAAAAAGAGACTTCAAAAGCTGCAAAACTGGGGTATGAGGTGTATTCTTAAGTGCAATAGGCTAACAAGCAGAAGAGACATGTTAGAAGCGTTGAAATGGCTATCAGTAAATCAAAGACTGATTATGAATGTTTTACTGATTATATTTAAAATGAAAAATGGTATGATGCCGAGATATCTGGAAAAACAACTAACATATGTGGCAGAAGTTCAACCCTACTATTTAAGAAATATGGGGGATTTTAGACTAAAATTTTGTAGAAATAATTATTCGCAAAACTTATTATTTTATAATGGTCTTAAACTTTATAATGAAATGCCTCCAGAGTTAAAAAATGAAAATAATTATTATCTTTTTAAAAGGCAATTAACATTGTATGTAAAAAATTTTGATTAAAGAATGAAAATCCAAAGAATTAACATTTTAAATTGTAAATAATAGCAAATAATAGCTAAATAAATAAATAAAAAAAAATAAAAAAAAAAAAAAAAAAAAAATTATACTAGATCCGATTCATGTTTGACTTCATTATTTATTTGGTTATAGTAAATTTACAACACACTTCAAAAAGATACACTCACGGTTTGTGGCAAGAAATTACAACACATTTGCTAGATTTGCAAATATGGTATCGCCATCATAAAATTTTAAGTTATTAATGTGCCATTTATTTCAAATGTATGGTTTATATTAATTTTGTGTCAAATATAGTTAAAACGATGATTCGGATTTAATTTTATAAATTGAAATTCATACTTATTTCGATTTGAGAAAAATCGTTAATGATTTAAATATTAATCTAAAATTCGCATATTTTCTTTGTATATAATACCTACTTTACATATTTTGAATATTTATTTCAGACCAAGCTTTATCGTCTAGATCTTTAAATAATTTTTTTAAACAGACTTAAATCTAGACAATAAACATTACAAAAAAATTTTACTTTCATATTGTCAACAACAGGGCATTAGAAGCAACATTATCACTCATGTGCGAGTATTGCTCAAACGTGTTGCAGGAAATATGGCTACAAATTAAGAACATAAAGATGGAAAAAGCTCATCAGTGATTATAATTTCGAAAACCATAGATAAGGAAGGTGCTCCACTACATATTTTACTCGTATGAATGTAAGTATGCACGTATATGTCTGCATACTATGAGGAGATAAGGAAAAGCCCTTAATATTGAACTTGGCTATTGTATGTATGAACCCAGCAAACAAGCAGGCTTGATTTCGAATTAGCAATGATTTGAAATCAAATTCATTCCCAAGCGATAAACTTTTGAAAAGAACTTGAAAAACATGGTTTTCTCAATAAGAATTGGCATGTTATTCGCGAAATTGATAAATTCATTTATTCTCAACTCACTGTCGAACGCATTTCTCAAATGTTTTCCAAATGTGGATTAGAATTTGATGTGGATCATGAATGAAATACAATTTTTTATATTTTTTAAATTATTTCTTAATTCATACTAAATCACACAAGATAGTTCATTTATTTTTTACTTACAAATAGTAAATAGCTGCATAAAATAACTCCTCCAGGAAATAATTAAGAAAAAATCAAATAAGTCCCTCTACTTTTTATTATGAAATAAATCCTCTACAAAATGAAATAACATCTCAAACGAGGATGAAATAACACACTATTATTATTAGGAATTTATTATTATATTTGTAATTTGGTTAATATAATAGTCAAGCTTGAGGTCTTATTTTATCGTTAAACAATTTTATTCAAAACAATCGATATTTCGATACTCATTGATAAAATTAGACCTCAAGCTTGACTTGAATAAAATTAATAAATTAACATTTCAAAAAATGAAATGTTAATTTATTAATTTTATTATTAAAAAAAATTGTCCTGAAGATGATGCTAAATGAGTATCGAAATATCGATTGTTTTGAATAAAATTGTTTAACGATAAAATAAGACTTCAAGCTTGACTATTATATTAACCAAATTATTATAAAAAAGGTCAAAAAAATATATATATATATTATTATATTTATAGAATAAAACCAGAATTTTAGAAATGAAATAAGCTCCGAATACAAATTTTGAACATATAAAATTTTGAAACAACCAGGACGCAATTAGATGTATTGGTAGATGTGCAATTTTTCTACAGTAGAGACAATTAACTTTGATAGCCATATTGTTAAAATGTTAGTTATTTATTTTTCGCTTTTAAATTGTTTAAATTTTGAGAATAACTCTTGATATAAACTAAGAAAACACGATTTGTCAAGCGTTTCAATTCAAGTCATTACCAACTTGAATTTAAATATTAAACCCAAGATTCTGTCTTGCTTTGCAAAACGTTTGAGAATTGTGCTTAATTTCAGATTATAAAGTTATCCCATTTCAAAAGTTAGACTTCTTTCTTGTTTGCTGGTTAACTTTCGCAAAACAAAATGCATATGTACATATGTATGTACATACACATAATTTTATGTACATATGTATGTGTTTGCTTGTAAATATTTTCGCAAAATATTGCTTATTTTTCCAAAAATAATTTAAAGAAGTTTCATTATATCGTTGTCATTATCACGTGACAAACCTGTGATTTAATTATGGTAAATTTTACATTTGTTGCGTTTACAAAATCTATTGTATGAAAATTCCCAGCAAATAGTAATGAAAGCGAAATTATCGTAGCGTATTATCAATTAAGCTTAATATTCGGAAGCAGATATAAATATTGGCTCAATTAGCTTTATATGCTAGAAAAGTTCTAACTGTTGATATTTGAAGTTTATTGTCGTAACCGTATTGCTAAAATTTAATTTACTAACCGGCAGAAGTTAGGAAGTGAGAGTTATACCCCTGACAGACATATGATTTGTATACTACACTAGCAGACAAGGCGAACTTCGCCTCGCCCCAATATTAAGCCTTCAGACAAACTTTCTATTTTTTCATTTGAAAAGCCATTAAGGAATAATTTCAAACAAAATTTCATACAAAAATTCGATTTTAGACTTTTCCAATTTTCCGACTTTTCCGGAGGAATTTTCCAAAATTTTGTTCCATAAAAACCTTCTCGAAAATACGAACAACTGACAAAAAGTTTTACAGAAATCGGCCAAGCCGTTCTCATTTTATGAATTATTGGATTTTGCCACGCCCTCCGCCCACAGACCGAAAATAAAAAATCGGACTTCACAGTGTCACCCGCCCGAGTATTCTGAAGGTCCCTAAAAATTTCGTCAAAATCGGCCCAGCCGTTTTGGAGCCATTACGTTACATACATACATACATACACACATCCTATTTTATATATATAGAATAGTATGGTATGGTTAGGTTAGGTTAGATTGACAGGAGAGGTGGGATAGCCCATGTCGTACGACATACACCTAAACCAGTGAAGGCTTGTTGTGCGCTCCCTTGATAGTATGGTATACTACATGTGTGTCAACGTAAACCACAATTAAACCACGAAATAAGCTAGTATATAGCTGGCTTGTATACTACGTACATGAACTTGATATAAATGTAGTATCTCAATTAACACATCTTATTAGCTGTGTTCAGTAAACATTTATGCAAGCCCAATAACAAAGTCAGTTGTAAATCCGTTGATGTTTGCAAATTTATAAATCGTTTTAACAACATTACTTACACATGTCCAAAAACGCCTGCATTTCTTCTTTATTATATTAACACTTAATATACTATACATATTTTCTTTTTATTCTGTTATACATAATTAATACATAACCTAACCAAAATTTTTTCCCCCGCATATAATTCAAAATTTTGTTGTTATTATTTGTAATAACATTCAACAGTTTCTCTCGTTCCATATTTGTAAACATATGATCAAACATTAAAACAAAAACATTAGTACAGATACCACAAGTCTGTCACCCATAATTAGTATCCAAACCCGTAGTATACGTACTATCTATGGTATGTAAACCATATGTCTGTCAGGGGTATTAACCGTATCCCCCAGTAATCAGCTAAATAAACTAAATTTTAGCCCAAGTTGTTCTACACACAACAGTGTAAATTGTTCAGCAACTGAATTCTTGCTAACCCGCGCGATATGTATGTAAACTCAATATAACGCACAGGGAACTTTATAGCAAGGAAGGTCGGAGTACCAGTGAATTATCTCTAAACTGGCAATGTGACATTGTGCAGTAATAACGCCTGATATAATCGAACATTTCGTGATTACATACACTAGTCGCCATAAGTCTCACTCACTGTGTACTATTATTATTATTATTACAATTGTAAAATAATAATTTGGTGACTAAATATCAAGATATTAAAGATAATGAATTCTTGTTCTCATGGATTTATCTATTTACATATATTTTTATGAATTTCTTATTTCGTATTTATTTGAAGAAAAAAATGCAGCACCTTTCAAATCTAAAATAATCAAGGCTTGTATATGAGTACCTTATTATTGTTCAATAATTGATATTGTATAATAAAATTGCATGTGTATATTATATTAGTAGGTGGCAGAATATATTGAACAAAATCAAGTCTTTTCTTTAATATTGCGCAAATAGGAATATTTTGTAATGTGTTGACAATATTGTACAATGATTTACGACTTCGATGTGTGTGATGCATTCATTCATCAAACACGTACACATTTTGAAACGGAAGATGACGGAAGAAAAAAGGCGACCGCAATATAAAAGAAGCAGCATGAAATTATAACGAAAATAATGGAAAATTTTCAAAGTAATAGCCAGATAAAAATATTACATATTTTATATGAAGTAATTTTTAATTTCCTTTTTATTTATTATAATTATTGAAAATTAAGTAATTTTTATTTATAAGTTTTATAAATATATTAATAACACATTTCATGACCCTTAGAGGAAAAATTATTATACAAATTTATTTTATTTCAAAATATTGATTTATTAATAAATTTGTACAATTTATGAAACTTACAAATATAAGTATAATTTGTTTCGTTTTTTTAACTCATTCGGTAAACTAGATTTGTTCTAAAACTTTTGTTTTCTTTGGACTTTTCGGTCTAAATATAGTTTATGGAGGGAACACTTTAAAAAAACTGTATTAGCTGATAGAATATTGATTTTTAATTAAATATATTGGTACTAAAATCTTCTTAAATGCACTTATTTTATTCCTCAACTCAGGAATATTTCCTTTTAGTAGTCGTTTCCTAAAATATATTGGAAACGAAATTTTTTGTGAAATGTGCAGTGATGAACTTAGCCAGGACGAGTCTTATGATGACGTGACAATATAAGAAAATATCGAAACTTATTGAAATAACTGAAACTATCAGAAGTGTTAAGAGCTTTAAAAAAATCAAAACAAGGCTCTAGTAACATAATGGAAAATTTTATATATTTAGAGAAACCAGGAAAAGGGATTCAATATTTTCTATTATGGATTGCTTTCGGTTTCTCCGACATCTATGATAAGTGAAAGGATATTTTCTATCGGGAATTATCAAAACCAAATATCCCTAAGTCCTAAACATTTGAATGAAATTTATGTTTTTTAAGTTTATTTTAAAAGAACTCTTTAAACTATTGAACTAACTAATAAAAATATGTCACCTTCTAATCACGAATTCTTCAAAAATTGTTGTGTTCCGCTATTGTTTTCCTACTAATAAAATGTCAATTAAAATAATTTACGTATTTTTAATTATTGAAATTAGTTAAATCCTGGAAAATGTGCATTAATCGGCTAACCGATTAATCTAAAATTATCCGATTATTAACCGATTAAACCAACAGTCGAATAATTAATCGATTAAAACAGAAACCTGTTTAGTTGAATACCCTGTTCGATATATGCAGATGTAATTGTTTAGCCTGCGAAAGTGGCTATCAGATGGTGCTGAGTTTTCTTAAAATTGCTTAGCCCATTAAAGAGCCTTTGTGTTAATTTATGTATGTATAACAGTTGCGGCCAGTCCAAGACTTGCAATACAAAAATTTTCAAAACGCAAGAATGGAGTTTGTTATTGCATAGAGAAAAAAAATTTATTTAAAATATGAGTTTCCCAATATTCTTGTATGCAAATTTTTTTATTTGAAGGTGCTAGTTTACTAGATTTATGCCGCCTTTTCTGATTGATATTGCTAACTCAAATTTATGTTCAAATCCTAATGTTTGGTGATTTGGCATATTTTTGTAACATCTATTAAGAAACCATATGTATTGTTGGCAAAAACAAATAAAGTAGCAACAAAACTAATAAAATATAAACAAAACAGAAATTATAGTATACGAATACACAAAAAACAACCATCAACTCCATACACAAAAAGAAAACAAGTTATAAAAGAAACAGGTAGGTAAATCTTTTGATTTCTGTACTTCTTTATCAGACACAGGCAGTGATGCATTAATTGCGTCAGACACATTTGTTTACAAAATTGAAAAATACCTCCTTTTTATAATACACACAAGCACCAAAAATAATCAAACTTCAGTCAGAAATAGTACATAAACACGCTGACTAAATTTAATTTTCCATGTAAAAGAATTTCACCAGAGTCTACCCCTTCTCTTTTCTCTTTCCCCTCCGAAATTATTTTTATCAAACGACTCACAAGACCTCAAACATTCATCAATATGCCATAAACTCATTTATTTAACGTTAGAGAGCCATTTTCGACCAGTTTGTTTGCAATCAATAAATAAAATTTTGCAAAAAGCGTTCACTATCTTTTTACTTACGTTAATTTAATAAACATTTTCGTAAAATTTTTAAAAACTTTTTGTGCACTTGGGTGCTTTAGTTTGCTTTGGGGCAAATTCGACTATATATCCATTTTCACCTTATGAAAAATTCAAGAAAAACACTATATAAATATTCACACTTTTTACGTTTCATTGGGGAAAATGTACTGAGCGATAAGAGCACAATTTCAATTAATGGAACCTGAGATGCGTGTATCGCAGTGTTGCCGACTTATGAAAGGAAAAACGCCGACAAAGCGCTGAAAGGGAGACATAGCAATTTCTTCGATTTTAATGGACTAACTGCCTGTTTATGTAAATTTCGTTCGTTCGTGTGCTCGGTTATTTATATTGAAGACAAAAAATTTCAGGTTTTTTGTTGTTAGTTTCAATATATATATATATATATATATATATATATATATATATATATATATATATATATATATATATATATATATATATATATATATATATATATATATATATATATATATATATATATATATATATATATACATATATATGTATATATATGTACATATATATATATATATATATATATATATATATATATATATATATATATATATATCTGTGACGTTTTATCATAACATCTTAAGTCTAATATATTAATATTACTTAATGATAAAACGACACAGATATGTAAAATTTAAATGTATAGACGGTAAGTAGCTGGATTGACATCACTTATAGTTCGGCGTTATTAAGAATGTTGCCAGACTGCGAACTACTTTGAAGACTTGTAATTATCAATATTACCTCATGGTAAATTGTTACCGTCTACTGTTTTCTCTGGTAACGATCAATTAGGGAAGTGTTGGTGTTGGTTAAATCACCATATGAATTGTTGGTAAGCATGTCTTCATTGGATAATAAATTGCTTTTATTTGTATTTTATACGCCTCTAGATAGTGGCGTTGTGTAGTGGTTAAAGTGCCTACACAACCAAGTACTCCAGGTTCGTTCCCTGGAAGAGGATAAAAAATTTTCACCATAGTTTTTGAGTTTTAAATTAAGGTGGTTCCACTTCTCTAAAAAATCCATTCTATTTGCCCTTTCCCTCACCCTGGAAAAGAGGGTAACATCATGACAAAGGTCAGGCAGCCACCACCCCTGGCAAGAAAGGTAGGATTTGTATAAAAGCATTCTAGGTCTACTATGATTATGTATTTTTTTTTATTCATATACAATATTGAATTCTCATATTGTACTTGTTTCGTATGGAATAAACATCAGAGTTTGAAAGTTTTCAAAATGCTTAAACATCACTGACGATTTGGTTTGGCGACAAATGAAATATCGGCATATGAACAGCTAAAGCCACAGCAAGCAATCCATTTTGCAATAATTTATTACTAAATTTATATATATATATATATATATATATATATATATATATATATATATATATATATATATATATATATATATATATTTCTTTTAGTATTTAAATAGCTGTTAATAATCTGATAGTGTTAAAAAAAGAATGATTGTTGTGTAAGGTTTTTTTTTTTGACTTAAGAATATTGTTAAATAAGTTTTAACCTGGTTTTGTGAAATATGTTAATATCAATATGTATATATATATATATATATATATATATATATATATATATATATATATATATATATATATATATATATATATATATATATATATATAAATTAAAATCTAATTTTATCTTCCTGAGCCCTGTCAGCATATGTGTAAAAAATACTTGTCTGGTAGCCTTATTTTCAAAACTTGGCAACACTAAGTATCTTATAAGCCACACAAAACATCGCATTTGAAGAATTCTGGACGTTTTTCTTGTATTACATATATTTTATAGCTGGCTAGTAAATAACAATGAAAAATTCTTAAAAACCTAAAATTTCCATTGAATTCGAATAAAAAAAGAAAGTGTAAATAAAATGAGCTAAGGGGAATTAAGTATAAAATATAAGAATTACGTGACGAAAAAAGTGAATAGTTCATCATAAAGTTCATAGAAAAAAAGGAATAGAATGAAAACAAAGTGTTAAATTAGATGAAAAGAAGATTGGTCAAAGGCCAGCAGCAAAAAGTCGTGTTATGATAATGATTTTATTGGTATGTGTGAATGGTTGAAGTGAAAAATAAATAAATATGCCTTTAAATTATCATAACAAATAAGTTGTATAAAGTAGGATAGTATAGTAACTGCAAATTAAGAAAGTATAATTAAATTAATCTAAAAATAAAAATGTATGGAATACGTCCTGCCATTTTACTATTTTTGTGTATTTCTAAATTATCTTCATTATTCTGTATTTCCTGGTTTTTGATTTTAATTGAAATGAGTTGAGAAGTAATATATTCTGTGACACGTATCAGGGATGGCAAAAGTAACCATAAACTTATACTAAGTCGTTCCTTATATTGTATTTGTTTCTATCGTGCAACTTGTATTTTATACATTAAGACACAGTTAACATATCACACACACACTCATACATATATATATATATATATATATATATATATATATATATATATATATATATATATATATATATATATATATATATGTATATATATATATATATATATATATATATATATATATATATATATATATATATATATATATATATATATATATATATATACTCAGATTTGGTTTGATCTCTTAGTTCTTTGTACATTCTTATAAATTTTAAAATTGTGTAAATATAAAGAATTTATTATTAGATTTCGGGGATCCAACATGCGATAGCGATGCAAAGATCATTATTTTATAAAGAACTTTATACCCCCTACATTTCTTCCCATATAGAATCTTAATAACAATTAGATAATCGTAGTATTTTTTTTTTAACAAAATCGTCTGTCGCCAATGGCAATACATAAAGTCTGTCTTGCGTTAACTGAATTGTTTGGATTATTCTCCTATTTAACATAAGCTTTATACCCGCCAATGCTGTTCTAACAATAAGAATTCTTGCAGACTTGCAGTTCTCAGAATTTTGAACAGTAAATAAAAAATGGATAATGCCGATAATAATATTAAATTATTTTTATAGAAAAATAAAAATTGAAAACATGAAAACTCACAATTGAAAATATGATAATTTTGACTTGATTGTTTTGTTTTAAGCAAACGATAAAGAAATACTATTACTTATCATTAATATCATATCATTATCGTTCGACATTTAGCTCAAAATGATATATCATAATTATCATCTGAACGTCGCAAAAAACAATTATGAATATTTTTGATAACTAATACAAATCGTCATTAAAATATCTTCAGGTGTAAACGTTAGTTATTATATTATATTTTTTGTAGGTTATACTATTTAAATACATGCATTTCATTTAAGCTAATACCAAGTCATTAGTAGACTTCAGATATCATATTTAAATACGTTCAACACAGTATGCTTACTTAAAATCTTTCAAATTCAATGTGAAAATATTAAAAAAATCCAAAAATGCAGAATATCGTTTTTCGATTAATAATTTTTCTATGTTTTCCTTTAATAAAGTCGAATTTTTTTAAATAGTTATAAATTAAAGTAAAATTACAGAACATTACTTCATAATACCCTTAATTCAGAAAATAAAATATATTTATAGCATTTTGTCTCAATTTTTGATAATTTTTCTACGTTTTTATGAAATTTGGAGACACTGAACACCAGAAGTAACCTTCAAAACTACTTGTGAATATGTAGTGTACAGCGATTTATATTATTCAAGCCGTAAATGGAACACAACGCAAATTGTAGTTTGAATAGTAAAAAAAATACAATAGCATCAAATTTGCCATCCCTGAAACGTACATATGTGTGTATATTTTATTGTTTTAAGAACAAAACAATAACAATGGCGGAAAAAATTTTTACTACTGGATGTGATGTACGAAAAGAATAACAAAACAAACAGTTGACGAGCCCTCATTGTGTGTATTTTTCTATAGTCACACACAAATAACAAATAAAACATGTGTGTAATATACATATTTACATATAAACTACAACGGAAAGCAAACAAATATATACTACATATTTACACATAAATACATATGCCACACCATTTTTTATGTTGGTAATGTCTGGTTTTTATTTTCTTTTATTTTGTAGTATTTTGTCATTGCTACCTCTTACTTAAAATTACAGCTGATTATTATTATTATGGTATGCCTTGAGGCAAGGTGGTTAAGGCAACAACAGCAGTTAAAACAAACATGGATGCATAATGTCAAAAAGTATATAAAACTACAGGGTGGGCTAAGATCGAGTGACGGATTTGAAATGCTTAAAACTTCTTTTGTATTAAAGTTTATATTTTTTAATTATTTTTAAATTTGTTCTTTAATTATTCAATTTTGAAAGTTTAAACAATTACTTTAAAGCAGTTGATTGGACTGCATTAGAGGAAATTGATGATCCATGTTTAATTTATTCATTTATCTGTAACCACTTTGATAATGCCATTAGTCTCAATGTACCAGAGTTCGAACCTAGGATTAATAATAAACCTCCCTGGTTTAATGCCAGATTATGCCATTTGAAAAATGTTAGAAACAAAGCATATTCTAAGTTCAGAAATTCGAATAGTGACGTTGACCGCAGAAAATTTTCTTTAGCGCGTAATGAATACAATTTCTTAAGAAACTTTCTTTATAGTCAGTATATACATATTTGAAATTGAAAACAAAATTAAGACTAATTCTTCGGCCTTCTGGCATTATTTTAACAGTAAAAGGGACAATAATATTATTCCGAAACGTATGTATTATGACAATATGAAATCCGATGACATTATAAATACCTGTGATCTTTTTTCTTAGTATTTTCAAAGCACATTTGTTAGACCTGTTTGTAATAGTTCCAACTACAGTCTCGTATATAGCAGAAATGGTGGAATCAATTTTAATATAACCATTTGTGATGTGTATAATGCAATAAATGATTTAAAAAATGATGCCAAATGTTCAGTTGGAGATTATCCATCGATATTTTTCAAAAAGTGTTCATCTAATATTGCAGACAAAATTACTAAGCTTTTAAATTCGTGTCTTGAACATGGTAAATTTTTGGATTGCTGGAAGCTCTGTTGCATTGTTCCTATTTTTAAATCTGGGGATCGTAGCCTAGTCACTAATTATAGACCCATAATTAAGCAAACCCCATTTGCAAAGATTTTTGATAATATTTTAAAGAATAAACTTTTTGAGCATGTTAAGAGTTTTATTTCCGATCGGCAACACGGTTTTATGCCGAATAGGTCGACAACGACTAATTTACTTTTATTAAGCCGTGATATTGTATCTGCAATGGATCGTAGGTGCCAATGCGATGTTATATACACTGATTTTGCAAAGGCATTTGATACAGTCATCATCTATTATTACTCAAGCTTAGCACATTTGGTTTTTCTAACAATATTTTAAATTTTTTTCATAGTTTCTTGACCAACAGAAAACTTACAGTTAAAATTGGTAATGCATCCTCATCTAATATAATTGATGCCTATTCTGGTATTCCTCAAGGAACGCATATTTGTCCATTACTTTTTATAATTTTTATTAATGATTTGCCACTAAATTTTACATTTTCTAGTTGTCTGTTATTTGCTGATGATTTAAAATTGTATTCTATTATTAGAGATATTGGCGACTGCGAAAAGTTACAGGTTGATCTTGACAAACTGTCTGACTGGTGTTTTGAAAATGACATTCATATTAACGTTTCTAAATGTTGTGTTGTAACGTATGCTTATATTACGAGTCCAATTAATTTTAATTATACTATTGGTGGCAGCATGATTAAACGCGCAGTTGAAGTTAAGGACTTGGGCGTAATTTTTGACACTAAATTAACGTTCTCTAATCATATCGACTATGTTATTTCTAGAGCTTATAGTATGCTTGGTTTCATTAGAAGAAATTCTAAAGATTTTAAAGACGCATACACCCTCAAGTCTTTGTACACATCCTTGGTTCGAAATATCTTGGAATATTGTTCCATTGTTTGGAATCCACGTCATTTGGGTCCATCAAGTCGTATTGAACGAATTCAAAAGATATTTACTAAGATGGCTTTAAAATTGACTTGGAGACATGAACTACCTTCTTACGATGTTAGAAGGAAAATGTTAGGATTACAGTCCTTAGAAGATCGTAGATCTTGCTCCTCGTTATTGTTTGTCTATAATATACTATCTGAGAATATTGATTGCCCTAAAATTAAAAATTATTTTACGTTATATAGCCCTCCCAGTGACTTGAGAAACAATCGCATGTTTGAAGAATGTCTTTTCAGAACCAACTACGCAAATAATGAGCCGATTGCAAGATGCTTACATTTATGTAATAGTTTTAATCCACATTTAAATTTTAATGTCAGTTATAATATGTTCAAGCTTCTTTTATTCAAACATTATAATTAGAATTGTAAGTAATCTGTAAGAATTTAATTCTGTAGATGAAATAAATAAATAAATAAATAAAAAAATTATTCACAGCGAACAGGTGGAACAAAAGTGGGTTGTGGCTCATCGTACTCCGATTCTCAAAGCTGATTTTAAGTTTCGTACCATGATTACACTGGAAGCCGCCGCAATATTACAATGTTGACATTTTTTCTTTGTGTTACAACAATTCATTGTACGGAAACAATAAACTTTTGCAATTTCACCTTCATAAAATACGATGTCAACATAAAATTTTATAAAATACTTTATTATCTGAAAAAGAAAAAATTCAAATTAAGAGTGTCAAGCATTTCAAATCAATCATTCTATGCTGTCCCAACCTGTACTTGAAGTATGCACGACAAGACACGCACCATGTGGATAATGGAAAGCAAAAGTATATCGGTATTTATGTCACATAGAGCCACCTTTTAAACTAAATACATATGGGTATGCCTGGTTTCCAGATAAAATTTGTGAAAAATCTATATTTTTGGACTTTGCTATAATCGTCAAAAGGCTTTCCAAATCGTAATTTTCTACAATATTTTCAAGAATAGAATTTTCATCTTTTATTTAAAATTTTTCTACTCCTTGCTCACTTTTTTAATTTTCGAAGTAAAACCGAGTTTGGAGTTCTACCTGAATTTCACGTTTCCTTAAGAATTGTGTGCAAAAAAAAGCTTACGGAAATTCATGTTAGTAAGTTCCTAAAGATACTTTCTGCTTGGCAGTTTGTGTCTGATAATTAAAGGGGCGCACAACAAGCCTTCACTGGCTTAAGTGTATGTCGTATGACATGGGCTATCACACCCCTCCAATCAACCTAACCTAACCTAACCTACTTTGTGCTTGCTGGTACGCAGCTCTTAAATAAAAGTACACGGAATTTTCGACACACACTGCTTATTATAGGGACGTCATAAGTATTAGTAGACTTTTTTCATCAACTGAAAGACAAATTACTGTTCAGACAATTGTTTGGTTACGGAATTTAAAAAATTTCATGTTTATTATGTCTTTTTATTCATTTAAAGTTCATTTTCTTCTTCAAACCTGGTACGGAGTTAATGCAGAATTTCACATATCGCATTTTGCATTTATTATTACTATATGTCAAAAATTTTATGAGCAAATATTTTTCCGAACATTAATTTTTGTTTTAGTTGATGGAAAAAAGTCTCCACTTATACTTATTAAACGTAAAAACTTCCCTTGTATTTTTCCTTTGGAACTGCGTACCAGCAAACAGAAAATTGCTTCAGAAATTCACCAACCCGAATTTCAGAAAAGTTTTTATTACACACAATTTTTATGAGAAATTCAGAAAAAAAAATCCCTAAATTTATTTGCATAAAAATAAATTTCTACATGCATATGTACATGTCTACAAAACTATTTTTCCTTATAGACAGAATTGAAATCAAAATTTCAAATGTGAAATTCTGCGAAAAATCCGCACTTATCCATAAATTTTTTTGCGTATTTTCTGCAAAGTCTAATACCAGGTTTAAACTGAGAAACTTTCCCAAAACCTATTACTTAATTCCATTTTATTTTATTTAAGTGGTCATTATATATACTTACATATATTCGGCGTATTTAAGTACGTCATCTGCGTGAAAAAAGGCGGTCTAATAATGCCTTCGTCCATTATTATTTTTGAACAGTGTCTAATGCTACATATGTATGTATATATGTATGTATATGTATGTATATATGTATTATTTGTCACCTATAAAAAAAACATGACTGCCGAAGTCGGTTAACATCGAAGTACATTTAATACTTTATGAATGGCTACTATTACGTGGACGGTTTCATCAACATGTCAATATTTTCGAGTAGACTGAGCTTATGCGTTCATACAAAGCGTTTGACGTACGAACAATCTAAATTACAACAGGAAACATTTTCTGTGGCAAATTTATTCATAAAGTAGAAAAATGTATTATTTCTTAAATTCATACTTTCTAAATGTGCATGGATATTCATGTATTTACATATTTATATGTATGTACATATGTACACGCCCCAGTTGGCTCTGCCTTTAAGACTTCATTTAGAGATAAGCAGTGCATTTTCGTACAAATGTCCTGAAGATCGCCAGCGGCTGATGGATCTATGATTCAATGGATACCGTGTCCCATATGTATGTATATTTTCTTTATCGATTACATTGACAATTTCTGTCTTTCGGGTATCACAAATGGCCCAAATAATGGACCCAAGTGAGCGATAGCTGCCTGTTGAACCTAACCTAAGCAAGTCTATTGTGGCACCATTATAAACTTATATTCATATATACATACTTACATACATATGTATGTACATATGTTCTCGTAAAATACATACTTACATATACATATATTTTCTCAAATCATTCATCGAGGTGAAGCATGTACATACATATGTATGTAATCATGACGGGTCTTTTCTGAAATGTACTCAAACGCTGTCGTTCAAACACATGTTCAATAAAGTTAAAGAAAAATGAAACACTGATAACAAATCCATTCGTATTTGATTAAAAATAAATACAATCAATATATAAGGGAGAGCAATTTAAAGAGACTATAGAAGCTAATTAATTGAAGGAAAAAAAAAAAGAAAAACGTTAGGTACAAATAATGTCGGAAATGGAGAGAGTGAGAGAGTAACAATTTAAAAAGCAATGAAAAACAATGATATTTGCAAAAAAAAGTGTAAGAATTGAGAAATTCATAATTCAAAGCAGCAGAAGGAGAAAAAGTTAAATGCTGTCTACTGGAAACGGTTTTGTTTAGTGCTGATTGTGAAATGGAAAAGATATCATCGTCACCAACATTCTCTGCAACTGAAATTACAACAGCGATAACACCAATGATCCAATCTAAAAACAATTGTTGGGACTATTCCTCTTTGTTGCTGCTGTTGCCATCGCAGTCTCTGCGATTTAAAATTACAAACTGTGATAGTATTAAAGTTTATAAAAAATTATCTTTTCCTTGTACAGTTCTGAAGCAAAATTATCATTTAAAATTTTCTTTAAATCTTTTCAATAATACAAACAACAATTACAATAGTGTGAATAGTTTATTATATTTGTTATCACCTTTAAATATTTTATAATAATAATTACAATGAGAATAATTGTGCCTATGATGGTGATAATGGTAAAGATGTGAAAATTCATACAACTCAATAAAAACAGGTTTAAAATTAAAATTAACTGCCGATAAAAATTCACTTCTATAACACCGTGTGTATAACAACATTAAACTACGGAACGCTAGCGCATAGTATAAATACTTTCATACTTCGAAACATAAAAAATAAAGGAAACTATTATGATGTTAAATATGTCTAACAAATTTAATAACTTTCCACGTTCATCTGTAAGAAATGTAATGAGCATGAATACTAACAACACTGCTGTAGCTGGTGCTATCGCAGCCTCTTCCTCAACAAACCCTTCATCGGGAGCCTTTACATTGACGGCGCCGAACAATTTTTCAAATGATTCTAATTCTTCGGTTACCTCAAATTGTGGTAAAGCAGAAAGGGAATCCATACATTCAGGTCAATTTATGGTGTCCACATTTGAGGCGGAAGAAGCCCAAGATGATCTTGATGATAGTGAAATTAAAATGTTGGATCCTGAAGATCCCAGTTTATTGAAAGCGGACGATGAACCCAATACCTGCATGGAAGTTCAACTTTATGTGCCCCGCAAAGTGGCCCATCAGAATAGATATGGTAGCAGTGAATCCCATGGCTTGGTTACCTCCCATTTGGAAATTGAAACATCATTAACAAAACTCTTCAAGTGCATGAACTTGGCTTACAGGTGAGTAATAACACTTTCTTAATAATCACTCGAAACGGTTGTTTAAAACCAATTTGAAATAATTATTTTTTTTAATTATTTCCATTCAAAACCACATGTTTCAGACGTGATTACATTTTGTAACACATTTTTTGAGCATTATGTTACTTTATTATTACCTTTATTTTTAATGTTTTTTTGTTTATTGTTTTAATTAAATCAGCAATATTTATGTACATGCATAAATATATGTACTTATGTACGTGTATGAGTGTGTGCTTATATGCATATCACTTTAAACAGTTTGTGCTTTAAACGGTTCAATGTAACTGAATACATTTAAAAGTGATATCTGTGCAATTTTGAATTCTATGAATTACTCTTATTATCACCCTAAACAGTAAAATATTTTTATATAAAAAAATTTTCCGCAAACATACTTGTCGTTAACCTGCAAATATATCATCAAAAATAAATAAACAAACCTTAATTACGTTTATATTTTGTTAAAAGACGCCCTATACATTATCGCAGCTTTTGCTTTTATTATCACTAATAAAAGAAATAAAAGACAATATATCTTAATTTCATATACATATGTACATCTTTTTATTATCTGCTCCAAGTGGATGAAAAGATTTGTATATCTAAGATCATTCATATTTATGTAGCCTTTCAAACAAACAAATTCAAATCAAAATCCATACATTTTTTTATGAGATACAATGCCAATAATCAGATGCAGATGAAATTTTATTATTCTACACTCTATCTCAGTTATTTTCAAAAGTACAGACATTCTAAATTTTCGACTTTAATTTAGTTCTTTAGAATCCGTGGGCGCCGCTAAAGTTTGATATTTTTTTTAATATCAGCTATAATCACAAAAAATATTTTCAATTAAATAAAAACAAAATTCATCGGAAGCTCATGTACTGAATTTTTGCTGCTTCTTTTTCAAAAAGGTTTTGTTGTAAACAAAGTTCAATCCTAGTCTATAAAAGCTTTAAATTTGTTTCTAAGACCATGTGCGAAAAAAAATTTGCTGAAAAAAAGTAAAGGTTCCTCTTCTTCATCCACATCCAAACTTGGGCAAATAAAACAAAAATGTAAGATTTCTTCGAAAATTCTAATTTCATTACAATATCTTAATCAACACTCCAACTTTATGGGAATTTGAATTCTGTTAAAGAAGAGTATTGATAACCTTATAGAACTTTTATCGCCTCCTAATAATATGCACGACAGCGTGACGTACATATTTATATGCTTAAAGTCGGCTTTATCTTGTTCTACCTTGAATAAGCTTTGAACGTGTAGGTACAGCTAGTCAGCGAAGAATTTGCTGAAAATCTAATAGATAGATCGCGCTATGGAGATCCAGCTTCGAAAGAAGTTGTGCAAATTCGAATATTGCAATGATTTCAGTATACATACTATATTAATAACTAATACTATATATTTAATAATAAATATTTGTCATCCAAAGAGGAGTTCTCCTTTTTTGCCGGTCCACTGAATCGGAAGCTGTGTCCAATATGTTAAGAAAACATCGATTAAAAAAATAAAATTTCAGTCTCGTACTATCGTATATTCGTATTAATTAAAAAATTAAATGCATGTGTGTAGAATATGTTACTGCCTCTCTGTACTGTTTCAATTCAAATAAATTTTTTTCTATTAGCCAAAATGTTTTTGGTAAAAAGTATCGCTACTTTGAAGACTAATCTTGAATGTTTGCTTGGCGAACATACATACATTGTGCACTAACGTTTTTTTTGTTCGTTTGGACCAGTACTAAGGGGACGACCCCTATTTATGCATTGTGCTGGAACTAGGAAAATAGGATATGGTTAGGAGGATAGCGGGAGTAGTGGTTGTGGACATTAGATTTGAACCTATCAACGTTGGGTATGGCAGAAGAGTCATCTGCATCGAGATCTTTCCATTTACGAGCCGTTCGATCAAAGAACGAATTGTTTCTGTAATACATAGTGAGATTCGCTGTTATAACGACCACAAATGGATGTGTTCTTAATGAGAAACGTGTTGTTCGGGAATATATCCCCTTACTTCATTAGAGCACATTCCATTGTAGTAACGATAAAAAAGCGTGACATACCCCACGTTGCGACGATGCAACCCATTGTCACCAATGGGTCTTTCTTTCGCCCTCTTCTGTACACGGCCCAGTATATATTCTTATGGTTGGATGTAGGTGGTATAAATAGTAAGGATATCAGAAGGGGTGAAATATCTCTTACAACGTCTTAAAAACCGTGGCTCTTGAATGCTTCTTTAGCGATATGAAAAATGTTAACAGCTACTAAACACAAAAGGAAAAATAGAAATCGATTAAAGAAGACTGGTGAAAATGTTTCAGAACTTTTTTTGCCTTTGCTTATATATAACGATGATTCAATTTAGTAATATTTAATGTCGAAACTGGAAGAGATTTCGGTAAATAGAAGATCATCGAAAAATTTCTCGTCATCGGCAATACAACAGTTCGGAAAACAAATCTGCAATAATTTGCTATCTTTCCAGTTTTGGAAATTAGCAAAAATTTTTAATATATTCTAACACTCTGTTTATCTCAGTGGCACGACTCGAATTTCCGAAGTAAATTTTGTTGTTCACTAAATATATTCTGATACTGATAAATATATTCCCATATCTCCAAACTAGGCATAGGAAAGTTCTAAATATAACTAAAAAACTAAAGAAAAAACACACGAAATAGATAAAAATTAACTGCATGTATTCAAAACTGCTTCCAGACAAATATAAAATACATATCTAACCATCATATTCAACGACTTAACTTCAACTATATAAATACTCAAACTGTCCAACGTCATGCAGTTCAATGAACTTATTCTGTAGAGAAAATTACGGAAAAAATTATAGATGAAATAATTAACGACTTAATCGACAAAAATATACTACCAATAAAATAATTTGACTTAATGAAAGACCATAATACGAATGCAATGAAACCTTTGAAAGACTAGATAAATTGATTTTCAATTTGAGAGAATCTATGCAGGAATGGTTTTGCTCGAATTGAGGGCAGCATTTGACTCCGTTTGGCACAAAGCCCTCATTTATAAATTAAATAGATTCAATTTCCCAACAGACCTATTCAGAATTCATTGTATCTGTCTGTGCAACAAATCATTTTTCTGTATCACTTCATATACAGGCATAATACTCAGCTAAGCCAAACGATAAATTTTTAAATAAATATTTAGTTCACTAAATAATTTAATTATTTTTTACTTATTTAAAACATATAAGTATGAAAGTTAATGTTTTTTTAACTATGACAAATATGCCAGTACACCTGCCCCCCGTTTTACAGTTCGTTTTACACGCTTTCGATCTTACATGTTTATAGTCGTTTTCGTTTTACCCGGTTTTTTCATATAAAAATTAATTTTTGGTTTGCACGATTATGTGAAGAACCTATCTTCCGCGTTAAACGATGCACGTGTGTAATTTTTTTGGAAAGCAAAAACAAAACTAGCTTTATTTATCAATTTTTATCCCTTAGCTTTATTTCCAACGTGAAGTAATTCGATAAAATTGCAAGAGTATAGATGCAAATTTTCTCCTTGTAGCCACATTAGTGACCCTGACTTTAACTTGAAGGCATATTTGTTTAATTTTTTATCTACTCTGCTTTATAGCGTAGACAGACGACAGCGTTAATTTGCATTAGCAGTCTTAATTCAAATTAACTTGTGAATTATCCCCATCGCAATGTGTATTAGGTTTGATATAAATGCACGAAATCAGACTGAATTTATACTGAATTTAGCTTTTTCAATATGGCAATGCTATTGCCACTCTCTTATCGAGTGGAATACAAAGCCTCATGTTGGTATTCATCCTCTCCATATTTTGAACTTTTTCACAAACTTTTGGAAAATATTAAACCTACAAATTTCCACAATTGCCTTTCTCTTATTTCAGACTGTCCTCTTGCTATCCCAAGTTGTAGCAACACGTTCAGATTTATGGTTGCTAGTGCATGTACAATTCTTACATTATGGAGCAGTTTCAGCAAAAGTAATTTCAACTTTCTTTCAAATATATAGTGATTTTTCACCAACAGCATAGCTGCTAATCGTACTTTTTGCCTTCTATCCATTTGATTTCGATGTAAATGCCAAAAAAATTAGTTGACAAACAAACAGCTGTTTACTAAATGCAGAAACTGTCGTCTGTCAGCGTTAAATTTTAATTCACATTAGTGAGCTTCTAATGCAAATTAACGCTGTCGTCTGTCTACGCTATTAAGTCTTTTCATATGCCCACTTCCAAAAACTATTTGTTAAATTTCCCCTTTAATAATTAAGTAGAAAAGAAATGTACTTTCTAAACTCTTCTATTGAATATGATACAAATATGTAAAAATTATTGACATTAAAATAAAAAAAATATTTTAGTGCACTATGCCCGTTTTGGTTTTCTTTGGTAAATTGCAATTGCTTCTATGGAATTGCAATAATGTAGGTTGTAGACTTGCCCGTACTAGGAATCAAATATAAATTGAAAGTTTTAAATAAATAATTTCTTTTTAATAAACATGGCTTTTTAATGTAAGTGTTCTCAATTGAACTTCTTGTAAGATACTTTGGAATGAATAAAAAAGTGATTTCATAGAAAGAAATTGTGCTTTTTTCAACTGAAATAAATACGAGTATTATGTTTGTGTTTATCAGGTATTGTAAAGGGTGGTCCAGCCAAAACGCAGGATGTTAATTGTAAATAAAACAAAAAGCTTTTAGAGAATTATCTTAATATTTTCTATTATAATAGAAGGATCTATGACAAACAAGTGTAAAACACATACGCCACGGCTTCGGTGGCTATCATCTACCCGATGGTCCATATTTTCAATGACTGTGAAACAATTGATGTTCAATGTCGTTAATGTGCCGAATTATCTCATCCTTCAGCTCATGAATTATTCTTGGCTTCTTGACGTACATTTTTTTCCTTTAAATATCCCCACAGCGAGAAGTCCAACGGTGTCAAATCACATGATCGTGGCGGCTAATTAACATCGCTACGTCGTGAGATAACACGGCCATTGAATTTCTCGCACAAAATAGCCATTGTTTCGTTGGCTGTGTGGCAAGTGGCACCATCCTGTTGGAACCACATATCGTCCAGGTACATAACCTCAATTCCTGGCTACAAGAAGTCTGTTATCATCTCGCGATAGCGAACACCATTCACGGTAAGCGCTTGGCCGACCTCATTTTCGAAGAAGTACGGCCGGTGACGCCGCCAGCCCATAAACCGCACCAAACTCTCACTCTTTGTGAATGCATCGGCTTTTCAATAATCACTCGTGTATTCTCATTTGCCTAAATGCGGCAATTCTGCTTGTTAACGAATCCACTGATGTGAAAGTGTGCCTCGTAGCTGAAAATGATTTTCTTTGTAAAAACACCATTCACTTCTGTCTGTTCAACCAACCATTCGGCGTATTGACGACGCCTGGAATGGTCATTAGGCTTCAGCTCTTGAGTCAATTGAACCTTGTAAACGTGTAAACTCAAGTCTTTATTCAAAATTTGCATCAGTGATATTCGTCAGATGTTCAATTGTTGGGCGCGACGACGAGTTGGGGTTGACGGCTCTTCTGCCACAGTATTGCAAACAACAGCAATCTTTTGAGGAGAACGGTCTGGGCGAGCATGCACAGGTCTTTTTACCTGTGCACACAATTCTCCCGATTGTGGACATATTTGGTCCATTATGCTGACAAAAAAAATCACGAAGTGCATGAAATGCATTTTGATTTGAACGCCCATCTTCGTAAAAGGCTTCAACAATCAATTGTGTACCTCTCTATTATTAATCTGAAACAAGGAAATGTCAAATTTAGTTGGTCAAAAAACTTAAGGTTAAGGTGTGACTCACAATTAACATCCTGCATTATGCTTTTTTTGTAAACTAATTGGGCCTATATTTTATAATGTAATAAAAACAACGTTTTGTTACATTTTTCTTCCCAACTTTTCGTCAATTATTTGTTGACTTCTTCAGGGGAATCTAAATTAAAAATTTAACAACAAATTAAAACAATTTAAAAAAAGTAGTTTATCAGTTGTTTGAAAAACAATCTTATTATAGTTTAACAACAATTATTGTTGGACCACCCTTTATATTATAGTTTTTGCCGCGGAGAGACAACCGTTTTTTTAATTTCTCTAGAAACTATTAAATGTTTTTCGAGTTGAGCAATGATTTTGTTTATGGTGACACCATAAGTTCATATCTATGAATGTATTTGTTTTTTTATTTTCATGTCTATATATCGGGTGGTCCAAATATAGGTATATTAAAAAAAAGTTTTTAATGAAGTATGACGACAAGGAGATGAGCTGTGTGACATGGTGTGCCATTCTACTGAAACCAAATATTACCCAAGTTCAAATTCTTCCATTTCAGCCCATAATGGTTTTGCTGTTGACTGAAATGGCGTTTTCAACAGTATTTTCGCAAAAAAGAAGAAATAGGCCACTCCATAATCCACACCAATATGTCACACTCTGTGGATGCATTGTCGTACGGATTTTCCGATCCCCAGATGCCTCATTTTTGTTTGTTAATATAGCCGCCGCACAGTGGCTGAAAATCGTTTTTCATTGGCCAAAATTCTGTAACTTTTGAACCGATCAAAATATTGAAGTAATTCTTTTTTTAATGGATAGATATTTAATTCAGCTTGACTCAGTTTTAATTACATTGAAATTGATTGAGTACTTCTTAAGGACTTCTAGGTCAAAGTTGAACTTTTGATTTTTTTTTAACTTTTGGAGTGAAATATGGGTTTATTTTTTTTATTTGCATATTAAAAAATTTTATATTTTGATCTTAATAATAATTATAATTATTTTTTGTGATAATGGAATTTTTTTAATGTTACACTCAAAAAAATTTTTACACTCAAAAAAAAATTTAAAATTAACTGGAAACAAGGTTTAAATCCACTCCTGTTCTTTCAGATGCTGTTTCTGGATCTGAAAAGAATCTTCGTGCGGTATTGCCATCATTTGTATTGCCTGACCCTTGTTTTGGCTGATCTATAATCAATCCAATTTTGCGATATTCATCTTGAACATGTTTCTTTTTTGAACTTCTTAACTCTTTGTTGGTTTTATTGTTTCTTATGGATCCTGAAGACCCGAAATATAAATCATAATTGATTTTTAGTATATGTTCCATAAGTCGTATTCTTGCATGTAGTGGTGATAATCTAAATTCATATGCATCGGTATTATCTAATGATTTTGTCGGAACTTGGTTTAATTGGGTTTATGCTGCTTGGCATATAATGCAGCTGGATGCAGCCTTCGTGTTAGTCAAAGCCTGACCTACATTTGCATTTATCATTGTAAGGACTAATTGGTAGCTTACTTCAATTTGCTGCCCATCTAACTGTAATTGTAATGGCTAATGGTAGTGTTGCAATTTGGGCCTTGATATCACTAATTTCTTTGTTAATGGCATCACGAGTTTCTTCTTTGAATTCAAATTTGATTGGCCTGCAGTTTTTTTTTTTTTTTTTTTTTTTTGCAATTGGACCAGTACTCAGGGGATGACCCCTATTTATGCAGTGCATTGTGCTGGAACTAGGAAAATAGGATAGGGTGAGGAGGATAGCGGGAGTAGTGCTTATGGATATTCGACTTGAATCTCTCCACGCTGTGTATGGCAGGAAAGACATCTGCAGGGAGCTCGTTCCACATACGAGCTGTTCGATCAAAGAACGAATTATTTCTGAAATGCGTAGTGCGATTCGCTGTTATATCGACCACAAATGGATGTGCTCTTAATGAGGAACGTGTTGCTCGTAAGTAGGAGCGGATCTCGGGAATATGTTCCCTTACCTCATCAGAGCACAGTCCATTGAAGTAACGATAAAACAGCGTAACACAACCCACGTTGCGACGATGCTCCAGTGAGTCAATAGAGTTGGCTACACTATTGTCACCTATGAGTCTTTTCGCCCTCTCCTGAACTCGGTCCAGTAGCTTCAAAATAGACTTTGAAGCACCGGCCCATACATGAGAGTTGTATTCCATTTTCGGCCGGATGTAGGTGGTATAAATAGTGAGGATATCAGAAGGGGTGAAGTATCTCTTACACCGTCTTAAAAAACCGAGGCACTTGAATGCTTCTTTGGCGATATGAAAAATGTGCTCAGACCATCGAACATCGCACTGAATTTTCATGCCCAGAACATCAAGAGCTTTTGATTCCTCAATATTTATATCACCCATAATTACAGATGGAGCAGCATTTACGGTCATACGTTTATGCGTAAGCATACAGCACTGAGTCTTCCGGGCATTGAAATCGACCCGATTCGCATGACCCCATTCGGAGATTGTTGTAAGATCTTGATTTAATGATTCGACCATATTTTGCCTCATAGCCCTAATCTCCAACGGACTTGGCCTATGGTCAAATGAGTAAGAATGGCTAATGCAGTATTTCGTAGAAGATGGTGTCTCATTTTTCCAAATATCCATTGTTTGCATTGTACTAGTCGAAGGCTCTGAATCTTCCAAAATCTTTTTCAATCGCAATGGTACAATTGATACCATGAACATATCCGAGTCCGAAATATTTTCACATACAACTTGTTTGTATTGGTTATGTCCCGAAGAACCATCACATCCCCACTTGCAGAAAAGAATTAGCTTTGTGTTTCCATATTTCTTTAACGCATTTCCTGGTATTGATTGTAGCAAGCGTTCGGCTGTGTGATCAAGTAGAGATTGTAGTTGTACCTCTGCCGAAATTGGTGTGTTTGGTTAGTATCCTTTGATGGAAAACAGTCCATTTTAGTAGCAGTTATGTGATGATATGCTGGATAGATATTTGAGCCATTTCAATCGCACGCAATCTGAGCTTAATATATTGCTGTTTTGTTAATTTCAAATCCAGAAATAAGGCTAATGCCTCCTCATTTGTGTACTGTATTGCATCGCTCGGAGTTGGTATACTTTTAAGAATTCGTTTTGTTCTCACTGGACTAGCTTTAATAACTTTTTCAATGATATCCACTTTTGTTAATTGGTTCTGTGATCGTAATTGATGTAGGAAAGATTCTTTTATATTTGTACAACCAATTGCATCGTTAACATCTTTAAGTTTCCGCCTCTTAGATTTATCGCTGCAGTTGTCCAATGATTTGCTTGGTCTTCCAACCTTATCCTGCTTTGCTGTTTCTGCAGCGACAGTAAGTTTGCCATCTAACCACTTTTTATATAAAACTTTTGTTTATTGTAGCTAGTTAGCTACAGTAAACAAAAGAAGTTTCTTTGTAGCGTTTTTTTAGTACTTTTACAAAATTAGATAATTGCTCTTGTATTTCGGTGCTACACGAATTTAAGCTTAATTTTATTTTAACGTAAGTAAGAACATCTTCCTGGTTTTTATTTCTAAAATACTGTTCGGCCAGTTCTTTATAACCGAAGCTCTCCATATTTTTCTGAATATTTTTATTTGAGTCTGTTATGATTTATCACTTGCAAATATACGTACGTACACGTAAAGGATTAACTTATTGTGTAATCCCTTATTGAATCCGTAGTTTTATATATTTTTAGATACATGTTATTCACACATTGATCTTCAATTTCATAGCAGGTAGTACTTAAATTGAACAAAACTGCACGTGTTATCCAGACCTTAATATCAGGTAAAACTAATTAGTATCTCGCCAATATGGGGTTCTTTTTATCTTTAGTCGTTTAATGTCGCGATTATTATTATAAAATTGTTTATGACTTTGGCTGACCCTAACAGTTATATTAGAAAGAGATCATATGTTTACTGTAGAACCTATTGTGATATTTTTATGACTGATTTTTTGCTGATCAAAACAAAGGCATAAAACCCTTTCGCAGGTATTATATTTAATTATTTTAGTTTTAAGTAGTCTAAAGTAAAAAACATAAACCTTCAGGCAAAAAAGTGAAAATTTAATACACCATTGTATACGAGTAATTATAGGGCTGTTTATATTAGAGTAATTTGATTTTTTTTGGAGTAATTTCATTAAAATTAAAAAAGTGTTCTACCGGCGGGTCGTGGCGGGTGCAAAAGTATATATGGGGTGAAAGAAGACACCTTCGCCTTTCTTCGGGTGGTATACGTTTCTTGTTCCCTTTTGTTCCCTAGAAGTTCTATTCCACTAAAGTTTAAATTTTAGAAAAATATAGTAGTTTCATAAATATTTCATAACACCTCTAATATTAAACGCTAGAGCGGTAACCACTTACAACAACTAAAGACTATAATCCTACCAATATTATAAAAAAGACCGCAGGCCATTATCGATGATAGCTTGCGAGTAGTGACCATTTATTTTTGACAAAAAACTGATAAAAAACACCTTTTACTGAAATAACAAAAAACAGTTGAGTTTGACAGCATGCCACGCCCACAATTATCAATAGTTTAACCTAATTTTTTGGCTACCTTAATATGGATATATTAGCTCCAAAATGGCGTAAAAATTTTAAAAATCGGTGACAAAAAAAAATTTGACTTTTGGCCAATGAAAAACGATTTTCAGCCACTGTGCGCCGGGATGAAAATGCGCCTCGTCAGAAAATATATTTTTTCGGCCAGAATCTATATCCAATTGTTTTGCAATATTTCCCAATGTTATTCAAGCATCAAGTGACTTGGTTTGTTCCGCGGAGGTATGATAATGACTGATAGTCAATTATTCGGACAGCAAAAATTTGTCAAAATAACGACACTAGTATAGTTATAATATTTTATTATATGTTTTATTTCTAATATAGCAAGATAATTCAACAATTTTACGTCATTCGCTTAACTATATTGCACGGTTATAAATGAATAATTACTTTTGTCAGGCATAAGTTAGAATAAAAATTTTTGTGTACGTCTATCGCTTTAGAAGACAAAAAAGAAAAAAAAATACAATAACAATAAGTAACCAAAAACAAATGATGATAATGAATAGATTCCGTACAGGTGACTTTGTAAATATCACGCAAGGAGAAGAGTGAATGATAAAGTCGTCATTCCCTTATTACGTTCAGTGCTGCCAGGATTTGTTCGAAAACAAATCCTAGCAGACAAAAAATCAATTGTTTTCTAAAGCAAACAATCGCATTACAATGAAATATATGCTCCGATTATGGTTTACTATACTTAAATGTTGCGTTGTTTTGTCTACAACACAACAATTATTTATTTTTTGATTATGGTTTACAACATCTAGGTGTTGTTTATGTCACCGTGTTGCATTTTATTTATAGTACATATCTCCGTAAAAATACATACCTGAATGCCAAAAACTGTTTAAAATAATTAAAGAAGCGTACACTTTGTTAGAAATAAAAGAACAACAAGAAACACACAAATGGCTCGTATTCGGTGAAGAATTCGAGACAGTTCAAATCCATTGGAACTACCATATTTACAATAAGTATGTATAATTTTTATAAAACCAAAAGTTATTACAATGTCTTAATTACAATAACATAATTTATAGTTTTATAAAAATATTCTGCATAAATAAGGATGGTTTCTTTTTTTTGATACAAAAACTAAGTACTTTTCTAAAAACTTACTCTTTGCCATTCTTTAATATTTCTAATTGGCTGTCCCAAGCCATTTAATTGTTCAGTAAAATGATCCCATTTGTCCTTGAGCTGTATTTTATTATATCCAAATGGCAGCTTGCCTCGGGCAATATCTGGATTAATTTTCATCAGCGCAACCAGCTTTGCCATTTGTATTTTTTATTATTTTATATTTATTTATTTTATTTTTTACAGCATATTTAAATTTTTTTATCTATTTTTGATTTTCAACTTGTAATGTTAAGCAAACAACACCTAATGAGCTGTTGTAGATGTTTGAGAGTGCGAACAACACATACTGACAACAGTTGTAAACCATTTTTCGCATTTTAAAAAATACAACTTTAAAGTAACAACTGTTGTAAATGATAATCGGGGCAATAATACATCATCTAAAGGATACAATTTACGGTTTGTTAAAAAAATAAAAACTTTAAATACAATAAATTGCAAAATTACAATAAGTGCTGGGCCATTTGAATCATTATTACATAAATATTGGCACCTTGGGTTCTTTATTTTTTATATTTTATTTAAAATTGTATGACAAAATTTTTTCAAACACTTTCCGTTAATATGTTCTATTAACATTTTCACATGTACATACTCGTATATACGTGGTCTGTTCAAAAGAAAAGGTGAATTTTTTTTTTAGTACTTTTACAAAATTAGATAATTGCTCTTGTATTTCGGTGCTACACGAATTTAAGCTTAATTTTATTTTAACGTAAGTAAGAACATCTTCCTGGTTTTTATTTCTAAAATACTGTTAGGCCAGTTCTTTATAACCGAAGCTCTCCATATTTTTCTGAATATTTTTATTTGAGTCTGTTATGATTTATCACTTGCAAATATACGTACGTACACGTAAAGGATTAACTTATTGTGTAATCCCTTATTGAATCCGTAGTTTTATATATTTTTAGATACATGTTATTCACACATTGATCTTCAATTTCATAGCAGGTAGTACTTAAATTGAACAAAACTGCACGTGTTATCCAGACCTTAATATCAGGTAAAACTAATTAGTATCTCGCCAATATGGGGTTCTTTTTATCTTTAGTCGTTTAATGTCGCGATTATTATTATAAAATTGTTTATGACTTTGGCTGACCCTAACAGTTATATTAGAAAGAGATCATATGTTTACTGTAGAACCTATTGTGATATTTTTATGACTGATTTTTTGCTGATCAAAACAAAGGCATAAAACCCTTTCGCAGGTATTATATTTAATTATTTTAGTTTTAAGTAGTCTAAAGTAAAAAACATAAACCTTCAGGCAAAAAAGTGAAAATTTAATACACCATTGTATACGAGTAATTATAGGGCTGTTTATATTAGAGTAATTTGATTTTTTTTGGAGTAATTTCATTAAAATTAAAAAAGTGTTCTACCGGCGGGTCGTGGCGGGTGCAAAAGTATATATGGGGTGAAAGAAGACACCTTCGCCTTTCTTCGGGTGGTATACGTTTCTTGTTCCCTTTTGTTCCCTAGAAGTTCTATTCCACTAAAGTTTAAATTTTAGAAAAATATAGTAGTTTCATAAATATTTCATAACACCTCTAATATTAAACGCTAGAGCGGTAACCACTTACAACAACTAAAGACTATAATCCTACCAATATTATAAAAAAGACCGCAGGCCATTATCGATGATAGCTTGCGAGTAGTGACCATTTATTTTTGACAAAAAACTGATAAAAAACACCTTTTACTGAAATAACAAAAAACAGTTGAGTTTGACAGCATGCCACGCCCACAATTATCAATAGTTTAACCTAATTTTTTGGCTACCTTAATATGGATATATTAGCTCCAAAATGGCGTAAAAATTTTAAAAATCGGTGACAAAAAAAAATTTGACTTTTGGCCAATGAAAAACGATTTTCAGCCACTGTGCGCCGGGATGAAAATGCGCCTCGTCAGAAAATATATTTTTTCGGCCAGAATCTATATCCAATTGTTTTGCAATATTTCCCAATGTTATTCAAGCATCAAGTGACTTGGTTTGTTCCGCGGAGGTATGATAATGACTGATAGTCAATTATTCGGACAGCAAAAATTTGTCAAAATAACGACACTAGTATAGTTATAATATTTTATTATATGTTTTATTTCTAATATAGCAAGATAATTCAACAATTTTACGTCATTCGCTTAACTATATTGCACGGTTATAAATGAATAATTACTTTTGTCAGGCATAAGTTAGAATAAAAATTTTTGTGTACGTCTATCGCTTTAGAAGACAAAAAAGAAAAAAAAAAATACAATAACAATAAGTAACCAAAAACAAATGATGATAATGAATAGATTCCGTACAGGTGACTTTGTAAATATCACGCAAGGAGAAGAGTGAATGATAAAGTCGTCATTCCCTTATTACGTTCAGTGCTGCCAGGATTTGTTCGAAAACAAATCCTAGCAGACAAAAAATCAATTGTTTTCTAAAGCAAACAATCGCATTACAATGAAATATATGCTCCGATTATGGTTTACTATACTTAAATGTTGCGTTGTTTTGTCTACAACACAACAATTATTTATTTTTTGATTATGGTTTACAACATCTAGGTGTTGTTTATGTCACCGTGTTGCATTTTATTTATAGTACATATCTCCGTAAAAATACATACCTGAATGCCAAAAACTGTTTAAAATAATTAAAGAAGCGTACACTTTGTTAGAAATAAAAGAACAACAAGAAACACACAAATGGCTCGTATTCGGTGAAGAATTCGAGACAGTTCAAATCCATTGGAACTACCATATTTACAATAAGTATGTATAATTTTTATAAAACCAAAAGTTATTACAATGTCTTAATTACAATAACATAATTTATAGTTTTATAAAAATATTCTGCATAAATAAGGATGGTTTCTTTTTTTTGATACAAAAACTAAGTACTTTTCTAAAAACTTACTCTTTGCCATTCTTTAATATTTCTAATTGGCTGTCCCAAGCCATTTAATTGTTCAGTAAAATGATCCCATTTGTCCTTGAGCTGTATTTTATTATATCCAAATGGCAGCTTGCCTCGGGCAATATCTGGATTAATTTTCATCAGCGCAACCAGCTTTGCCATTTGTATTTTTTATTATTTTATATTTATTTATTTTATTTTTTACAGCATATTTAAATTTTTTTATCTATTTTTGATTTTCAACTTGTAATGTTAAGCAAACAACACCTAATGAGCTGTTGTAGATGTTTGAGAGTGCGAACAACACATACTGACAACAGTTGTAAACCATTTTTCGCATTTTAAAAAATACAACTTTAAAGTAACAACTGTTGTAAATGATAATCGGGGCAATAATACATCATCTAAAGGATACAATTTACGGTTTGTTAAAAAAATAAAAACTTTAAATACAATAAATTGCAAAATTACAATAAGTGCTGGGCCATTTGAATCATTATTACATAAATATTGGCACCTTGGGTTCTTTATTTTTTATATTTTATTTAAAATTGTATGACAAAATTTTTTCAAACACTTTCCGTTAATATGTTCTATTAACATTTTCACATGTACATACTCGTATATACGTGGTCTGTTCAAAAGAAAAGGTGAACTTTTAAATTTTTCCTATTACGTGCATTCGAATAGCGATTTTTTTTATGTTGGTACACTTGTCTCGAACATACTTATGTTCTTAGTTTAGTTTGTTTGTGAGAGCCATAACAGTTAGACGTGTTTTGCTTGTATTAAATTTTAAAATCTCTTCAAGACGAATGAGTCTTTTTAGGTTCATATCTTTTCATTTTATTCCATTAATAATAAGTTTTCCGTTTTTTTTTGTTGCATATTGTGTACATCATGCAATGATTTTTATAATGCAATTTCATTTGTTTTACACTGCCAATAAATTTGACTTTTCCTGCCGTCGGGATAATTAAATTTTCGGATTTTGAAATACATGTGAATTTTAATCAATTAGTTTTTCCCATAATATTATTATTTTTTTTTTTTTTTACAATATTAGTTTTAATCGGGGATTTGCTCCTTCTTCAGTTTAAGGTATTGCAAGCTTGTGATTTGGAGATTTCCATTCTATACTGAATTTCACTGTGTATACATATTTTTGTGTGTTTTGATTAATTAAGTCTTTATTGGTGTTTGAGAATCGTTCTTCATGTTTTGCCCGCTATAAGTTTCTATCTACCCATCGAAAACATAAATGACTGTTCCGTTCTGCTATTGATTGATTGGCATCTCCTTGTTAAACAAATTATTAACCTGAATTGTCCAATCCATGATCCGAAATTCGATCCTGATTAACAAAATTTTTACTTTTACTAATTAATAATTGTAATAAAATAGAAATCAGAATAATTACAATTTTACAAGGTGGCGCAAAAGTAATGTCATAATTTGAATTGGCTGTCATTTTTGCAGATGGCGCTGAATAACACTGTTTTTATAATGTACATAGATTAGACTTTTGCAAAAGTACAAAAAACAAGTAATTGAGTACATCCTCTTTTTTCGTTTATTTGTTTTATGGTACTCTTCTCTTAAAAAAGCAAATGGCTGTTCTCTTATAAGAAACAAGCACAATAAATATTGTGTTTGTACAAAATAAATACGGCAAGTGGTAGAGCATAGGAAAAGTAAGCAAAATTAATAATAAGACATGCACATACGGCAAGCAGTACTTAAACCATTTAGTATAATACTTGAGTATTTTTGTAATTTTTATTTTATTTGTATGAAAATAAATTTTTTGTTTAATTTGATTCTAATATCAAATTATCAACATATCTACCTAGATATCGTCATCTAAATTTACAAAAGTCATATTTGCGTTGGAAAAATTGTACAGAACTTGAAAAACAATTTAAGAAATAGCTTAAACTGGAACAAATTTTAAGTTTTGATTTTGAATAAGTTTACAAATCTTTATTTACATATCTCCTGCAATTGCTCGCATGTGACTTATGACTTTGTAAAATCTTCTACAAAAATTATTCGAAAGAAAAGTAATAAATTATGTAACTTTAGCATGAACAAAACAAACAAAAAAAAAACGTTTTTTATACAAATAAAAAATAAAATTTTTTTAAACCAAAATTTAATAACTCAAAAATTCAATTTTGGGATGGGTATAAAATATCCTATTTTTGCGTGGTTGAAAAATAAAACACATTAAAAAGTCATAACCATTGCTTGATTTCAATGCTTAAAATACTCATATGGTTAAATAAATACATAGTAAAACACTTAAGGTGAATTCACCGGTTCGTTCTGAACGTTCCGAACGATTTTTTTTATATGTAGTTTGACGTCTCTATTTTTGAGAGAGTGAGAGAAAGAGAGTAAATTTAATGCGGAACAATTTTTGCTTGAATTGGTTTAATTTTAATTATCGTCCCGAACGAATTGAATTGTGCTGCCAGATATATAAATTTTTTATGCAAAATTGAACTGAGCTGCCACATCATATTATATGTACATATGTATGTATAATAATATACAGAGTATATTTGTAAATTTTTTATATTTATTTAACAAAATAGCTATTAGAACAAGCACTCGACTTTCATTCATTTCTATATTTTAGTTTTATAAAAATTTGTTAAATTTAAAACAAAGCAAATTGCAATCAACTGCCACTGTGCTGCCGGCTTGTAAAAGTGACACACAACATTTACAGAGTTGTTGTATATGGTAGCTTTGTTTCTACAGAATATTTGTTCGATTCCGGTGAATCTTCTTTGAGCAAACTCTCAGTAAACTAAAATTGTCTCTCAATGAAAATTTCCTGCAGAACGAACCGGTGAATTCACCTTTACAGCATATCAGCAAATAATTGTCTTACTTTGACTTGCTTATAGTGAGCAAGAATGAGTAAATATAAATGCTCTGAGCGTATAAAGATAATAAAGATTGTTTTTACATTTGTCTCTCTCTTTATTTGTTTACTTTGTTTCTCTTTTGTGTTTAGCTTTGAGCAGAGAATCTTTAAAAAAAGTAAATGTATATAAATCAGTGGTCTTCATAAAGAGAAACACACCTAAAATGAGAGTATTACACTGAAAGAATTAACTCTTAACTCTTATTAATACTCTGCTTCCTTCAATGTGTTCAAAGAAAACAAAAAGAGATTTTCCCACTCAACGTCCCACATTTTTATTAAAAATTTTGTTTTAAAATGCTGTAAAAAAGTACATATAAGTTAAAAATCTTCGAAACATAGACATGCATAAATTTACATAGCTTGTTATCAACTTTTCAGTGTATCAAAAAAATTTTTTGTTCTCTTTAAAAGATTTAAAACAGAAAAACATCCGATACACTCCTGCTCTGTTGAAAGTTTACAAGCTACTGAATCACACACCTGATTATTGTTGCAATTATGGTTGCCGTTAAACACACTAAAAACAAATTGTATGGATTTTTTTATGAAAGATTTTATAACGTCGTTAATTTATTACAATTACTTAAGTTTTTGACAGGAAAATAAACAAAAATAGATTTTCAGTAATTATAAAAGCAATATCACTAAATACAGTACAAGACTTAAAATAAAATATAATGTAATAAAGATTAACAATACAGGTAATTTTGGTACATTTTAGGAAGCTGTTTTTTTAGGATTTTTTTTTAATTTGAGCAATCCTGCAAACCATTCGTTTTGAACGTTCCGAACGCTTTTTTAATATGTAGTATGAAGTCTCTATTTTTGAGAGAGAGAGAGAGAGTAAAAACCAATTCAAGCAAAAATTTTTCCGCATTAAATTTACTCTCTTTCTTTCTCTCAAAAAAATAGAGACTTCAAACTACATATAAAAAAAGCGTTCGGAACGTTCAAAACGAATGGGTGAATTCACTTTAATATTTATTCATTGTATCTTCAAAACTGAACTAACAATAAATATTCAAATCTTAAATATATATAATTCTTGGCCCAACCAGTGTCGGACATAAACTTGGTGATAAAATTAATAATACATAAATTTAGTGTTAAGCACAAAAATATTTTCAAAAAATTTCATTTCATTTGAAATTGTCTTGAAGAAGAAGTCTTGTTGAACCTTCGTAGTGATCAGACGTGTTAGCGGAGTTTCTTTTTTACATACTAAACAAACAAAAATACAAACAAACAAAAATTTTCGTAATAAGTACTGATTCGTAATAAGTACAGTTTTTGCTAAATTTGCTTTACTTGCATTAATAATATTTTTCGTATAAACTGAAACAACAAAAACAAAAAAAAAAAAAAAAAAAAAAAAAACACAAACAGAGTGACTGAGGAATACTCTGTATGAGTACCTCAAAAACAAAAAATTGTGAAGTGAGTTCTAACGGCAGAAATGCCTATTTTACTGTGAGTTCTGATATTCTTAATGCACAAAATAAAAATAAAAAATCCGATGACAGTCTTTTTCTAACGGCAAAGCCAATTTTACGCGAGCGATCAAATTCGCTTACTCCAATGCCAAGTAGTGATTCGTTAACATTACCGTTGCCTAGTAATTCTGTATTTAAGTCAGCGCCATTATCCGCTCCGGGCTCGAGTTGCTCACTTAACCAAGTTATTACAATAGACAATATTATTCAGAAACCAAAGGTGCCTGTCGGAATGGACCGATATATTACAGTGGTAAAGCGCGGGCGAAGCCCAAATTCTTCAAAGATCTCATCTGTTCCCAAGATATCCAGGGATATCGACACCGCCACAGTTAACCGTCAAAACCGCTTTAAAATATTGCAGGATGACATTGACAAACCCGAAGCATCCCCAAAAAAAACCTCCAAACCACCACCCATTTATTTGAGAGAAAAAAATTCAAACTCCCTTATCAAAAAACTAATCTCGGTCATTGGCGAAAAGGCATTTCACATTGTCCCAATAAAACGTGGTAACATTGACGAAACTAAAATTCAAATATATGAAGAAAAAGATTTCCGGAAAATGGTTAATGAATTCGAAAAGAATAAAACAAGTTTTTACACATTCCAGCTTAAGAGCGCTAAAGGCCTACAGGTCGTACTGAAGGGCATTGATTCTTATGTTGTCCCTGCTGAAATAAAAGATGCTCTCACCCTACAAGGATTCAAGGTAAAAAATGTATCCAACATAATAAACAGGGAGAAGATCCCCCAACCCCTATTTCGCGTTGAACTGGAGCCAAACGATGTTATATTGAAGAAAAATGAGACCCATCCCATTTATAATTTAAAATATCTCTTATACCGAAAAATCACAGTTGAAGAACCACACAAGCGTTCTGGACCCGTACAGTGCCATAATTGTCAAGAATACGGCCACACTAAAACTTATTGTAAATTACCTACTGTTTGTGTTGTGTGCGGTGAATTACACAACACTGCTATTTGCAATAAGTCGAAGGACCAGAAGGAAAAGAAGTGCAGTAATTGTGGAGGTAATCACACTGCTAACTACAGGGGATGTCCTGTATACTCTTTCGTTAAACAGGCTATGAGTCAAAAGCCTAAAGTAGTCCCAGCGCAAACAGGAAATACGTACTCCGCCAATTATCCTGTAATGGCCCAACCAATCTCTACACAAGTATCGTATGCTGACGCTGTGAAGATCAACTCCGTTCCCATGCAAAAAGTGTCACCACCAACTAATACAACAAATGCAAATGCAAGCTTTAATTTCAGTCGCCTTGAAAACACTATTGATAATTTGGTGCAAACTATAAACAACTTTACAACAAACATGACTAGTATGATGCAAGAAATGCTGCGAATGCAGAACACACTGCTTCTAGCATTAGTTAACAAGCCATGAACACGTTAAAAGTATGTTTCTGGAACGCAAACGGCATTCGCCAACATAGAAATGAACTAGAGCACTTCCTCACGGCAAAAAATATTGATATAATGTTGGTATCTGAGACTCATTTGACTTCAAGAAGCCTTTTTAAAATTAGTGGCTATACCTTATATGATACAAAGGACCCGAGAGGAAGAGCATGCGGAGGATCAGCAGTTCTAATAAAGTCAAGACTCAAACACTACATTCTTGAGAATATTAGTGAGGACCATCTGCAGGCAACAAATATTTGTATCCAAAATTTTTGTACAAATTTTGTGATATCATCAATTTACTCCCCTCCCAGATTTTCAATCTCTGAGGATCAATATGAGGATTTTTACAGAACTCTTGGACCTTGTTTCGTGGCAGCTGGGGACTACAATGCAAAACATACGTTCTGGGGATCGCGTCTTATTACACCTAGAGGTCGAGCATTATTCAACACAATTTCAAAAATGGGTTTGGATGTCATTTCTAGCGGGGAGCCCACTTACTGGCCTACTGACCAACAAAAAATTCCAGATGTTATAGATTTTGGCGTCATGAAAAATATCTCTAGGGATTTAATTCATGTTGAAGCTTCTCATGATCTCTCCTCCGATCACTCGCCAACGATCGTTACAATTTGTAGCCCCCTAAGAAGTGACTTACCTCACCCATATGTGAAGATGATAAATCATGTTAATTGGCTGGGGTTCAAAAAATATCTCAGTAGTCATTGTACGGGAAACATCAGGCTTAGAACTCCCGATGATATTGAACTTAACATTGCCAATCTTACCGAGAATATTAAAAAGGCTGCTAGACATGCCACTACTTCCTATCCGCAGACTGGGTTTAATAGAATTTATTCTGCGGATATTGAACGTCTCGTATGTGAAAAAAGAAGAGCTAGAAGGGACTCCAAGAGTTGCTTGCATCTGAAAAATCTGCTTCTCTTAAGAACTATCTGGAAGGTCTCGATGTTACAGCAGCATCTAATTACTCCTTGTGGCGCGCTGCTAAAAAACTTAAAACACCTGTTGAGTCTAAACCACCCCTGCGCACTTCTACCGGAGGTTGGGCAAGAACTAATACTGAAAAAGGTAACATATTTGCTGAGCATTTAAAACACGTATTTACCCCAAACTCATGTACTGGTGCTGTTGATTTGCCGAGTGTAGTTCCTAGGAGAAGCAGATTTTTCGGATGCAAGCAACTCATGGAGTCGTTTAGTGCATTCTCTAAGTCTGATTTTATGTTGGGGTGATCTGTGCTGTTGCCATTGCCTTCTAGCTCTTCTTTTTTCACATACGAGACGTTCTATATCCGCAGAATAAATTCTATTAAACCCAGTCTGCGGATAGGAGGTAGTGGCATGTTTAGCAGCCTGTTTAATATTTTCGGTAAGATTGGCAATGTTAAATTCAATATCATCGGAAGTTCTAAGCTTGATATTTTCCGTACAATGACTACTGAGATATTTTTTGAACCCCAGCCAATTAACACGATTTATCATCTTCACATATGGGTGAGGTAAGTCAGTAAGGCCAGTAAGTGGGCTCCCCGCTCGAAATGACATTCAAACCCATTTTTGAAATTGTGTTGAACAATGCTCGACCTCTAGGTGTAATAAGACGTATGTTTTGCATTGTAGTCCCCAGCTGCTACGAAACAAGGTCCAAGAGTTTTGTAAAAATCCTCGTATTGTTCCTCAGTGATTGAAAATTTGGGAGGGGAGTAAATTGATGATATCACGAGATTTGAACAAAAATTTTCGGTGCAAATATTTGTTGCCTGCAGATGGTCCTCATAAATGTTCTCAAGAATATAGTGCTTGAGTCTTGACTTTATTAGAATTGCTGATCCTCCGCATGCTCTTCCTCTCGGGTCCTTTGAATCATATAAGGTGTAGCCATTCATTTTAAAAAGGCTTCTCGGAGTCAAATGAGTCTCAGATACCAACATTATATCAATATTATTTACCGTGAGGAAGTGCTCAAGTTCATATTTGTGTTGGCGAATGCCGTTTGCGTTCCAGAAACATACTTTTAACGTGTTCACGACTTGCTAATTAATGCTAGAAGCAGTGTGTTCTGCATTTGCAGCATTTCTTGCATCATGCTAGTCATATTTGTTGTAAAGTTGTTTATATTTTGCACCAGATTATCAATAGTAGCTTCAAGGCGACTGAAATTAAAGCTTGGGTTTGCATTTGTTGTGTTAGTTGGTGGTGACACTTTTTGAATGGGAACAGATTAGATTAATATTATTTTATAATCGGGTGTATTATTTGATTCCTTAAAGAAAAATTAAATATTTAAAAATTATCTTTATTTTTATTAAATGCAGCATTTTATGAACAAATAAACAAAAATAATCTAATCAAATTTCAAATAATAACATAACAGTATTATTTGTGCAATTGCACTTTTAACGCGCAGTTAGAAAAAAAAAGATTTATATAAAAAAACATTGTGTTTGGAAATGAATTAAAAGGGCAACTGTTTTCCTTCTCATTGATTTTTAATTTTTTAAGTAAAAACTAATCGGGAAATTTAAAGCGAAAATTAATATGGATTATTTTTAACAAAAATGTATGCTATTCAGGAACTCTTACTTTACTCGTAGTTCGACCCAAGGAATGACCCAAGAACGGGAGTTAAAATAGAGGACAGTGTTTTCCTTCCCAAATTTTATTTTGGCCATGCTGCAAATGGCCGACAATAATAATTGTTACAAGTTTTTTTTTAGGGATTACCAAAAAGCAAATCAAATTTGCGGATATTTATATATCGTCATAAAGTTTCAATAAAGGATTGATCAACAAAAAATCAAAATCGACTTTCCAGCAAAATTTTATACTGCGACGATTACAAATAACGTTCTCATCCACAAAATTCTAAAAGCCCTAAAGCTGAAAACCCATACCATCCGTTGTATGCGTTATTGTGTTTTATGCATGTGTCAAAAAAGTAAAATCAAAAGTAAAGGTGAATTCACCCATTCGTTCTGAACGTTCCGAACGATTTTTTTATATGTAGTTTGACGTCTCTATTTTGAGAAAGAGAGTAAATTTAATGCGGAACAACAACAAAAATTTCGTTCAGAACGAATGGGTGAATTCACCTTAATTGTATGTGACAAGTTACAGAGAAAACGCATAGAACGCATAAAGTAGGTTTACTTTCTACGTTTGTATGCGTCTCATGCATCATAAAAAAAGATCAGCTGTTTTTGATAGCCAAGGATGACAAATTATTATTTTTTATTTTCAATGATATCGATAAACAATTTTTGTAGTGAACTTTAATTTTCTCTTTTTTGCATTTATAAGTTTTTGATAAAAGAAAAAACGTAATAAAGTTAAAAACTATTTTCAAGAATAAAATACATTAAAATCAATTTTTAACATACATATATCTTTCATTAAATAAATTTACATTCTAGTTATCGATTACTTTTATGTACTGAATTTCACCTCTGATGTATTTATTATTTTTTAATCAATTACAGTGGAGAAAATTCTTATTGAATTTGCAAAAACACCGCTCATTTCACGTTCCGCGGTCTTTCGCAGCTTTTCCTAGGCCCAAAATATTATGTATATAAGTTCAATGAATTCCATATATTCTTTTAAAATCACAATTTCACATTCTACTTTTGCCCAAACTTTTTCTATTTGTTAAAAATATTTACACTACAGGTTATCAAAGTAAAAAACTTGGCGCATAAGGCGCATTGTATGTAACTTAAATTTAGGAACGCATATGACGCATATACATAGAACGGATGATATAAACTTTCAGCTTAAGCGCAAGCGCAAAAATGTAAGTTACGCCTTTCGATAAAAAATAAATAACAAACACAAAAGAAGAAAGTAATATAATGAAATTAATAATAAAAAATCAATATTCCTTTCGAATTCGTTCAGTATGTTAAGGATTCGCGAAAATCTTCATTTCCATTTGAAGTACATTCCCGTAGGTACTCATTCTCTTCCTAAGCTTTATTAGTCCAAGTAAAATTATTATTATAAGTGTTCATGAGCTGTTCTTTCATTTACAAATAAATTATAGGAAAGAAAGCTGGAGATCCCACGAAGACCACCAACAAAATTCGAGGCTTGGGGGTTATGATCCGTCTGGAACTGTTTATTTTGAAACAAACATCAAAGAAGAATATTCAATTATTTTACAACGAAGTCCACAAAATAATTATAGCATCGAACTCTTTCCATTACATACACGGATATTAACAATTTCTAAAAGGGAATGGGAACATTTAAATGATATGATGGTATTCATACAGAAGACTGTAATGATTTTTATACTAATTTACCACATGAAAATGTGTAATATTTTGTAATATTATCTTTTTATAGAATTTAGTTTAATTTAATTTTTTTAATTGCTTTTTATGTATATTTAGTTTGATATACGAAGAAAATAAGAAAACTTTTCTTTAAGATTACCAAACCCCTTTTTTTAATTTGATATTTTGCCCTTTTTGGTAAAAAAAATAAATCCTCAAAGGCGTAGGTTTCATATCTCCTCTGAAAGTTATACAAAAACTGTATATTTTTCTTCAAGTATTAATTCTTTAACAAAAACTATACATCAACTAAAACAATTTAGAGAAATATAGGTTAACTTTTCATGTTAGAGAGTTTTCCAAAAAGTTTCGATGTGGAAAGATAAAACTTTAAAAACTTTTTTTGATTCAGATTGATCTTTTTTTGTATATAGAGCAATTTTACACATTTACATAAAAGAACTTATAGTTTTTTTCTAAACTATTTTCTAAATCATTATATCTAAATAAATCGATATCTTTCAAATATAATCTCATAATGTTTGCAGATATACATAGAACGGTTTTTGTTTGCAAAATAAGCAGCGCGCACAAGTGCGATAACTAGTAATCCTTCCACAATAGGCTAAAGTAATGCGCCAAATATTTTGAAAACTATTATAATCAAAAATAAGTGCAAATCTGCAGATATATCTGGTAAACCGCTATGTTGATATAAAAATGGATTTGTCATGCTTAAAAGGCCTTGCAAAATTCAGTCGTAGTCGTTCAAGAAAAAAACCGATTATGATACTAAAGAAGCTGCCGGACACATCAATATTTACCTTCAATATACTATATGTTTGTGTGCGTTTGTTTTCAACAAATCCTCACATGCATACGTCGTGTGTAATATTGAAGGATATCAAAATGGTTTCGATTTTCGTCAATACTAACACAAACACATATATTGAAGCTAAATATTGATGTGTCTGGCAGGAGTTCAAAGGCTTCGTGCCTAAAAAAATTAGCCATAGTTTACATACTACTAGAGTGACGATTTATAAATACGAACTATTTATCCGTCCTTTTTGAAAATGCAGCTCTGAAACATAATGATAGCATTATTGTACAGTGTAAGCTCGCTAATCCGAACGGCGTGTAATCCGAATTATCCAGTAATCCGAATTGAAAATATTTAGCATTGCATATCTTATAGTCCGCATTGATTGCAGCTCACTAAACCGAATTTGTTTTTTTTCTTATTCTTGTGTTGTTTGTTATCGTATCGTATGTGAAAACTAACGGGACATCATTGGAATGTGTATTTTGATGAATGTGTTGTGTGTCTTGTTACAACAGATTTAGTTATTAGATAGCATTGTTCGCGAAAACGTCAATTCAATATAATATAATCCCCCTTATTATGGTTGTCGACGTCGACGTCACATTAACTCGACAGTAAAAAAGACAGCAGTTCTGAACTCGTTGTAGGCAATAATTAACTAATATTCATAGTCAATTGTAATTTTATAAGCCATAGTAGTAGTAATATCCTATCAATAATATTTAATAGTTCTCGATAACGGTCCCACAATTGCCAATATATTGATGTCGACTTGGTGTGACGTCGACGTCGACAACCATAATAAGGGGGAATATAATATATAATATATATATATATATATATATATATATATATATATATATATATATATATATATATATATATATATATATATATATATATATATATATATATATATACATATATAATATAAAAACGTGCCCGAAGATGAAATAATTGACTGGATTAATGACTCTTCCGTTACTTTGAGCAGTAATTCACAATCAGACGCAGAAAACATACAAGGAGAGCCTCCTTTGATTAAGCATGTTAAAAATAGTGATGCTGTACAGGCTTTAAACACATCAATATTTTGAACAAAGGAACGTGGAATAGAAGCAAATCATATATTGATGCTCAAAGACTTGCGAAATAAAGCTTTAGAAGGATGCGCATTGAAACAGCAGCAAAAATACATACATTACAAACTTAAAAAAAAAATATGGTTAGGTTAGGTTAGGTTGATTGGAGGGGTGTGATAGCCCATGTCATACGACATACACTTAAGCCAGTGAAGGCTTGTTGTGCGCTCCCTTTAATTATCAAACACAACTGCCAGAGTTCTGCGGCAGGATTCGAACCTGGGACCTTCGCATTACGAGTCTAGTACACTACATACTAGTCTACGAAGGTCAAAAAAGATAATTTTTATTTTGTTAGCTTTTATTAATACTTTTAATTTTTATTTTGTTGACTTTTAAATGAAATATTTTTTGTTTTTTTTTACAAAATCGTCGTTTTTTCCTTTTTTGATTGAAATAAACTTGTTTTTAAATTATATCAGGAGTTTATTTTATGTATTTTTATTTATTATAACAGCCTATCCAATAATCCGAATATTTCGATAATCCGAATCGGGGCATGCAATCATTAATTCGGATTAACGAGCTTACACTGTATTTTCTAAAATTTTTTAAAATAATTTATTTTGTTATAAATTCAATTAAAAGTTAACAAATACATGTAATAAAAATCTATCCTTGGCGAAATAACATTGTAATTAAAAAAATATACTTGTATTTGGGCCACCCAGTAAATAAAGTTTATAACAAGTTCATGACAATTTCTCAGTTATACATATACATATATAACATATCTTACAATTGTAAAAAAACTATAATTCCCAATTATATATTTCAGCCAAAAATTAACATCGCCCAAATGGAATCATTTCAAAGGCGTGCGTTTGCGCTGGAAAGACAAAATACGATTGAACAACGTCATCTGGAGATGTTGGCACATGCAATGTAAGTGAAATTAATACAAACTATAAATTGTTATGACTGTTATTTATATAAATTATACTTGTTTGCGTTTTTATTATCATTATATTACTTTTTATTTGTCAAGTTCAGTTTGATAAACAATTTTAGATGATACTCCTTTGTCTATTGATAATATTTTTCAATCGCTAGGAATTGCACCCATTTTATCTTTATTGATCTTGATCTTGAACTTATGTGTCCGGTTATTTGAAGTGTTTGTCTAATAAATTTCAATTTAGTTTTCTACGCCATAAGTGGGCTATGCCTAATCTTATACAGTCGTACACTTCACTGTAATATAGAAGTTTAAATTCTGAGTAAATTTCTTTCTTTTTTGATTTCTGATTTCCATTTTCTGCTCTGTTTCTAATTTTTTATTCTCTATCTATTACAAGTATCACAAAGGGACCAAATCATGGATCCAAGTGAAAGCTGTCTAAAAGGCGAACATACTTTCTGCGTGAAATATTTTCGATGAGCATAATTCTGAAAAATTCAACAAAGTAGTAGACAATTAATTTACAACAACCAGTCATCATGTGAAATTTTATTCAAAATAACGATGAATTTCGACTATGAATAGAAAATCAATTTCGAAATCAAGTTCATGTTCGCAGGACTGCATTTAGACAGGGAAAGTTTGCTTTGACAAAGTTGTTTTTAATTCTCTTTTAACCTTTGTTTCGTATTCTGACAAGAAAAGTTTACCCTCACAAATTTTGTATTCTTTTGTTTGAGTGGAGATGTAACACACCAACACATATGAACTATGAACAAAAACAAAACGAGTACCCGAGTACAAGAAAGTCTGTAATCCTTCTCAAAATTTTACTGTCTATTCTACAAACATAGTAAACTCTCCTATCCAAATGCAGTCTAGAGGGTATCCTAATATGTGCAGTCCCTTATTTTTCTCTCACTGATGCTAAATCAGTTCGCTAATGCGAACCTTGCAAAAGGTGTATCCAAGTGCATTTGTTCAAAGGGGGCAATTAGTGGAGATTAAAAAATAGAAATAAATTTGTTTATCAAACAAAATATGCCTCCGAGTGTGTATGTATGTGTGTATAACGAACAGAAAATTCTTTCAATGTAGTCGTTAACAATTTTCTATTGCTGATTTCCGAAAACGACATAAAATAAATGCTGTTGTCGAAAAACAATAAATTTTGGTTGGTTCCATTGTGGTCCTCGTAAGGATTGTTTTTAGCTTGATGTTATTGCATCCCTGGGTCGCACTAGGCACAAAAGCGGTCAGTTTTATAATCACGACAAGTCATGGTGCAGTTAGTACCACCGGCTGGTTGTTTGAGAGGCCTCTTCGGGGATGGCGTAGTGGAAGTGTTTGATACAGAAATCGCGGGAAGAGGACTGTTGATATCACTCTATATTGTTCTTCTATTTTAGAAATGCCACCTTAAGCTTTTCAACAAAAGTTTCTGGTTATGGTTGCGATGCACTCCATGTACAAAGGGTTTATTTATTCCGTGTATTCAATTCTCATGCAGAAACGGTATTGAACACATTGAGTTTACCCTGCGATAAGATCATTACGAGATTGATTGAATGTAAAAGAAAAAACGGAACAATATACAATGTTAAAATAAAAACAGATAGTGATTCATATACAAAAATAATAAATGCACAAAGGTTAAATATAGGATGGGAGAGATGCAGAGTTTTTGATGGCACTGATGTAAGGAGATGCTTTAAATGCAAGGGATTTAATCACTTATCAAATGAATGTAAAAATCAAGAAATGTGTATTAAATGCCATGGAAATCACAATTCCAAGGAATGTAACAAAGAACAAATAACTAAATGCATAAACTGTATAAGAATGAATAAAAAATTGAACATTGGCTTAGATGAAAATCATGGGACTTATAGCAAAGAATGTCCAGTGTATCAAAATAAACTTAAAATGAAAAAAAGAAAAATGGGCTTATCGGCTTAACAATTAAAGAACATACATATTTTATATACCAACGTACAAGGCCTTACAAATAATTTTAATCAAGTAGAAATAATAGCTGCAATGGAAAAACCAGATTTTTTTATATTATCGGAAACACATATGACAGAAAATATCGCCGAAGATGAAATAACTATGCAAGATTATAATCAGCTAATAGCATTTTCAAATTCTTCAAGAACTGGAGGAGTAATCATATACTACAAAAAAGAATGGAGAGTAACAAAAAAATTCGAAAAAAACGTAAACTCTAAATATTGGATTATAGCTTGCACAGCAATTCGTAAAAATATGAAACTTATAATTGTAGCAGTTTATAGATCGCCCAGTGGTTATGAATCAGAATTCTGTGAAATTTTTCAGGAAACATTAGAAGATTTATGTGAGGAAACTAATGATATAATTATAACAGGAGATTTTAACATAGATTGGTCAACAAATAATTTTTACAAAAATAAAATCGACACTTTATTAAAAGATAATGGTGTTAAACAAATAGTAAACGAATACACTCGCGTAACAAATACATCCAAAACTATAATTGATTATGTTATTACAAACAATTTCAACATAACAGTACAGAATTGTGATAAAAATAAGATATCAGATCATGAAATAATTAAAATACTAATAAAGGATAAAGCCACACACATCGAAAAGGAGAATAACACTTTATACTTTTTTAAATACAACAAAAATCAATTTACAAGGGAACTAAATGGAAAAATATGCTTTCAAGAAAATATAAACATTAATCAAAATGTACTAATGTTTGATGAATGCCTAGAGGGGATAGTACAAAAGTTTACTTTAAAAAAAACAATTAATAATCAAAATAAAGTTAATAAATGGTTTAATGATGAACTGCGTCGTATAAAAACAGAAAAAATAACAAAATACCAAATTGCTAAATTTGAAAACACTACCGAAGCGTGGGCAAATTACAAAAAAGTTAGAAATTTGTACAAGGTTAGAATTGAAAGTGAAAAATGCAAATACATTAACAATCAAATAAACAATGCAAAGGACCAAAAACAAATGTGGAGAGAAATTAAAGACTTAGTGATAAAGAAAAACCAAAGTGTGATTAAATCTGTGATATTTAACAACGTGGAGTGTAAGGAAAACATTGAAATAGCTAATAATTTCAACAAATATTTTGTAGATAGTATTAAGTTAATAACGGACTCAATTGAAGATGTGCAATATACTAATCAAATGAGTATGATTACCCAAAGATTCAAATTTTGTGCAATAACAATTTCAGACCTTAAAAATATAGTAAAGAAATTAAAAAACAAACCGGATTACTGTAAAATTTCTACAAAAATTATTCTTGATAATTGGCATATAATAGGAAAAACTTTACTCGAATTTGTGAATAAATCATTGGAAACAGGACAGTTCCCAGAGAATTGGAAAATAACTATGATAACCCCAGTTGAGAAAGTGGCAAAGACAAAAAAATGCGAAGAATATCGTCCCATAAATACATTAAAGACATGTGAAAAAATATTAGAAAAAATAGTAAAAGAACAGTTGGAAAAATATATGGAAGATAATAATTTATTTTCAAAGTATCAATCGGGTTTTAGAAAAAAATTCTCATGTGAAACGGCTGTAAATTTTGTTATAAATCGGTGGAAAAACATTGAAAAGAGTAGGAAAATCATGGCGATATTTTTAGATTTTAAGAGAGCATTTGAAACTATAGACAGAAAAATATTAATTCAGAAACTATATATGTATGGCATCCAAGGCAAAGAGCTTAAATGGTTTGAATCATACATGAAAAATAGAAAACAAATGACTAAAGTTAATGGAATAAAATCTGATATAATTATTAATGATTTCGGTGTCCCACAAGGGTCAATATTGGGTGCCTTACTGTTTATCATATATATTAATGATATGCCAAATATACTAAATAAATGTGAAGTTGTATTATATGCAGACGATACACTCATATACACAGAAGGGTCCACAGGTGAAGAATGTCGAGAAAATATGACAAATGACATAAATAATGTTAACAAATGGTTAAAAATGAACAAATTAAAATTAAATGAAAATAAGACAAAAATCATAGAAATAAATATGAATAGTGAAACAACATTCAAAATAAACGAAGAAGTTATAGAGAAAGTTAAAAATATAAAATATCTTGGATTTGTAATAGATCAAGAAATGAAATTTAAAGATCATATAGAATACGTATGCAAAAAGATTGGTAAAAAAATTGGGTTTTTCAAAAGAATTAGAAATAAAGTATCAATAATGACAGCAATAAATATATACAATACGATAATAAAACCTCACTTTGAATTCGGGTCAACAATAATTTATACATGCAGCAATGAATCACAATTGGAAAGATTACAAAAGTTACAAAATAAAGCAATGCGGACTATTTTAAAATGCAACAGATATACATCAATACGAACTATGCTCGATACACTTAAATGGCTAAATATCGAACAACGACTTAAATTAAATACTCTTAGTTTTATACATAAAATTAAACATGGTAATGCTCCAGAATATCTATGCGACCAAATCAAATATGTGAATGAAATACAACCATATCAACTACGAAATGCGGAAAACTTCAGGCTAAGGAAAGCAACAACAACAGCAATGCAGAAATCACTATTTTATAAAGGACTTCAATTATTTAACACACTTACAAATGATATTAAAACAGAGCAAAATTATATTGTATTTAAAAGAAAATGTGTAAATTTTTTAAAACATAATAGTTGAAATGTTTTAATAATGTAGACGAGATTTTTTAAAGTATTATAAATACTAATAAATACTAATAATAATAATTGATTCGTTGACAATACATGAATATGCGAGATAAAAGTTAGTTAAATACATCCAAGTTATAAAAATTATTTACGACATGCACGTGATGAAATGTGAAATAGCCCACTCAATCACTAGCCCGTAACATGCGAAATTCCACAATTCTTAATATTTTATATCTAAAAAAATGTTTTTTTTTTTCATCATAAGTTTTGCAATTGACTTTATATTAAGAAAATCCAACGAACGGATAATCGAGCCAGGAATGGGAAATTATGATTTGGAATTTTTTTAAAATAGCATCGCTGCCTTGGTGGCCGCGAATTCAAATCTCATAACATTGCATCATGAATTATGTTTATTTTTTTAACTTTTTTCATGATTAGAAAAGATAGGAAATGTAAATTTCCACTTTTTATACGTATGGAGTGTTGTTGACTTTGCACTTAAATAATTTTAATTTTTAGTTAAATGTTTCAGTTTATCAGCTATAAATTTCCATACCACTTCAAAGCTTCCAAAAAACCTTCCATGATTTTCCAAAAACAGCTGTTTAATAAAAATAAAAAAAAATATTGCAGAGGAGGATTGTAATTTAGGACCAAAATAAATAAACATTTAAACAGTCCACAAGGCTGGAATAAACCTTTTCAAGTAGAAATTAAAGACGAAGTCAAAAACTGGCTATTATCTTGTAATAAAAAATTAATAAAACTTTCACAAAATATTTAAAAAAATGTAATTGCTTTCCAAAGTAGCATATAGTTAAATTTTAATTTTACAAGGTGGCGCAAAAGAAAGGTCAATTTGAGTTGGTTGCAATTTTGCAGATGGCTCCAAATGTCACTTTGTTTTCCTCATCGTCGTCTGCCATGTGCTCCAACAATTAAGCATTTGGCTAAGCGCCTCCTGCAAAGTGGATCCCACTACAGATGTCGCAAAAGTAGTCGGCCTCGCATTGCTCGTTCTATCGAGAATATCGCTCTAGTTGCCGACGATATCAGAAAAAATCTCCGTTTACAAGATTTTTCAATAAAAAGAGCTTGAGAGAAGTGAATCGACTTGAACACTTTAAAATCTATGGAATAAAGATAAAAAATGTTTGTTTTAAAATTTTCCATTTCACATCGTCACAGGTATTTGGAAATGTAAAAAGTTCATCAGTTATTATATATATCTGTGGCCCTAGTCAACTTATTATATCCTATTTTGTAGTTGCTACATACTCAAGAAAAGAAAAGTTTTATCAGCAGCGTAAAAACTTTTGGAAACCACTACGTTGCATAAGTCGATTTAGGCGATTGACGCTTATTGCCACAAGTCTAATTTTTTCCATTTGGTTATGTTCTGACGGTATTGACAAACGTCTGTGTTTGGGTAAATCTAAGCTTTTCTATTGCTTCTTTAGCAATCTTAATTCAATTGTTTGATTCAAATATAAAAATACTCTATAGATAATATGAGGTAAAAACTTATATGAATGCAATGTTCTAAAAATTAATTCGTTATAAATTAGAAAAATTCGCTGGTAATTTGTTTTTCGTTTTATATTTTTTTCTATTATTATTTCTTATCAATTAAGTTTTTTCACTTATCTTGACTGAAACTGTTTTATATCCTACAAGTACTTATTTAAAATACTCGTAACTTATGTAGATTATAAGGCTCATGAAAGCTGTATAATTATAATTCAAATTAGATACTCGCACAAATAGCTTTATTTCAAAATTTGCCACACAAATTTAACAAAGGTAAAGATTGTTATTGTGGCTTCTAAGAAAGTTTATTTTTAACACGACAGCAAAATCCATTACAAATTTATTCAGAAAAAAAACTAAAGTTTCTAACAAATATAAAGAAATATGCGAGGGGTTCAAGGGGAAGTCAATGCGTCATTGCAAAAATATAAAGAAAAAGCAATTCTATGAAAGCAAGACCCATTAAAGGACGGAATCGCCGAAAAAGCAAAACACGTCTAAATGTTACTCAACGAAAAACATATGTTCGAGACAAGTCTGCCAACATAAAAAGAAAAAAATCGCTGATCGAATGCTCGTAGCCTGAGAAATTTCAAAATGCACCTTTTCTATTGAACAGAGTAGTAGATCTTGCGAAGATTACGTTCAGATTGGCTGTATGAAATTTCAGTCGCTGTTGTGTTTCCTTCTTCATAGTTCGTTAATTTTGAATTTCTCACCTAAATGTCGAAGGTTTTAGGCGATACGTTTTTTACATCTAACTTGTAAGATTTCCCCTGCAATATCTGTATACATGTTTTAAAAGTTTTACAACAGTGCCACAAGGTATGTCCCTAATACACGAGACGGAAGATATTGAACTTAATAAAGGGTGATTTTTTATCAACTTTCTTTGGCAGCCTAGCTGTTTATGTGTAACATGTTACTGTTAAACATATTCAGTTTGGTCTATAATTTAACCATGGACCGACTTAGAAATGAACAACGCTTGCAGATTATTGAATTTTATTATCAAAGTTCATGCATTATCAAAGAAAATGCATCGTCCACTTTTTTATCGGAATATTGTGTTCAGCAACGAAGCCCATTTCTAGTTGAATGCATACGTGATCAAGCAAATTTGCCGTATTAGGTGTGGAAAGCAGCCAGAAGCATTGTATCCCGAAAAATGAACTGTTTAGTTTGAACTATGGGCCGGTGGCACGATTGGATCACACTTTTTCAAAGACAACGAAGGCAGTAACGTCGACGTCACATCAAGTCGACAGTAAAAAAAGTCAGCGGTTCTGAACTTGTTGTAGGCAATAATTAACTAATATTGATGGCCAATTGTTATTTTCTATGACATAGTAGTAGTAATATCCTATCAATAATATTTAATAGTTCTCGATGGCGATCCCACAATTGCCAATATATTGATGTCGACTTGGTGTGACGACGTCGACGTCGACAATCATGATAAGGGCAATTATTTTTAGGCTGTTACTATTGCTAAGGCTTATGAAATGGCAAGTGGCCGTCAAAAATACCAAAATAATGTCTACAATGAGCAAAGGACTGCCATTTTTCAATGTCGACTTTATTTGAGGACGGCGGCGATTACAATTACAATAAGGAGCAATATTTTTTAGGGCAATAGGAAAATCGTTAGCAATTCTACTTTGAAAACTCAAAATGTTCTTACTCGGTAGAAAAATTCTTTTTATTTTTTTTAAATTAAAATCACCACCGAAATACCATGGATTGCAATGAAAAAAAAAAAAAAATATATATATATATATATATATATATATATATATATATATATATATATATATATATATATATATATATATATATATATATATATATATATATATATATATATATATATAAAAATAAAAAAAAATTCAATTTAAAAAAAGTTCGAAATAGTTTTGTTTTAAATTCCACTCCAAAATAGAAAATTTCATGGACATAATGAAAAAGTATAGAACAATTTCAAAATATTTTGTGCACACTTTAAGGGGATACAAATGAAATCTTGCCCAATTGTCTGAAAATTTTTTTGGCAGGGCTCATTTTTAGCAAATCATGCAATTCCTTGTGGCGAGCAACAAAAAATCTTTAAAAGATCTTTATAATGTAAATGTATGTTACAAAATTTAAGCGAATATTGCCTAAAAGCAGATTTCGAATAAAGAACATCATGTGAAAAGTGAAGTTAAGTTGCCATCTGTTGTCGCTGGGAGCAGATATTTCCTTAAGGTTTGGTAATCAGGAGATCGGGAAGATTATTCCTGAAGTAAATTTGTAGAAAATAGACTTTAAACCTTGATATGTAGGTATAACGGCAAATTAAGGCGTACGGCAGTGCGCCAGTATGTTCAGGCCTGTGCACACAGAGTGTATATTACAGGAGACCATTCGCACGGTTTTTACCGCCCTTCATAAATTTGCTTCATTTATGTGTAATCATAAAATAGTGAAACTTGAAACATCATGACACTTCATATTGATAAGCTTAATATATGAAAGCTTTACCATAAAAGCTTCCCGAGATATAAACGTGTAAAAAGAGTATATTTTAGCACTTACTCGTATTCACCGACTGACTCAACAATATTATGGAGTACTTCCATTATAGCTGGAGAGCTGAAATGTAGATTCAGGTAGGTTTGAGTCAGAAAAACCTGAAAACGGAAAATTTTTATCTAGGGGCACTAAGGTGCCTTTATCTATGTGGGCAATTTTTTAGGTTGCTTATGGCAACTCTCTCTGGAGGGTTTCAGGATGTACTCTTTTTACATTCTTTATGCAACCTCATTATGAAGAGTTAGATAGGTAAAGTCTCCGCTCCCTTAATTCTTCCTAGCCTACATACAAAATTGAAGTCTTCAATATGTATTCTCTCTTTATGTACAGCCCGACTTTAAGAAACTTGAGAAAAAGTAGTCAAATCCGTATAAAAGCATAAATGTGATGTAAATAAGCCCGAGTTTGTATAAAAATTTTCGGCCGATCCAAATGGGTTCCAAGCTCTTGATAAGTAAAATAACAGCGTTGTTATGTTGTGCTGTGTGGGTTATAAGTTGAATTTATCCTTGTTGACTTTGGAACATTGTCTATGATTAATTCTTTTTTTAATTACCTTCTTAACTTTTACTATGAAAAATACCTATCAAGAAAACTTGATATTGAAAAGCCATAATAACCCATCAACAAAATTAGCAATGAGAGACCAATTAAATGCCGAACTCAACATCGATGGAGAGGATGTCGAAAATCTGTGGAATAATGTAAAAAATTCCATCAACGCTATCACCAATAATATCCTGGGAACCACAAAATCTAAAAAATAAATTGACATAGATAACAGACAAAATACGAGAACTTTGCAATGAACGAAGCAAACACGAAAATTATAACTATGAATGATATTGGGGGATAGATCAAGAAATTAGAATCGAAACTGGGGCCACAAAAAATGCACAAATAAGTAGACAATGCCCAGAAATTGAAAGGCTACAAATTCTACACGACGATTTCAATCTTTACAAAAAACTAAAGGAGGCATCCGGAATATATTCAAAAAGGTCGTCTATAGTTCTATTTGATGAGAACAATACTGCCGTATTCGAAATAGCAGAAAAGAAACACCTATGGGAAGAATATATAAAAACTCTATTCACAGACGATGGAAGAGCAGAATTTCTTAATACTGATGTGGAAACCAATCTTACAGGAAGGCCAATTACAGAGGAAGTTAAATCGATGGGAGACAAAAAGGCAAATCAAATACCTGCCGAAGTTATTAAACTAATAGATGGAAATAATATCCAACTACTATTGAGATTGTTCAACCAAATCTATGAGACAGAGCAGTACCCTCAATATTGGCTTAAATCGACGTTTATTACATTGCCCAAGAAAAATAATGCAAGGACATGCGGTGATTATAGACTAATAAGTGTAATGAACCATGCTTTGAAAATATTTAAAAAAAGTTATACATAGACGAATATACCCAATATATGAGGCATATGCGGGGGGAGACGAAATTTCCATTCAAAGAAGGCATGGGAACACGAGTATGTATTGTCGAGAGGTTCAAAAATATGTATATCGCTGCTTCGTTGGCTACGAGAAAGTATTTGATACTGTTAAACATGACAAATTGATGCATCAAAAACCTAAGTATATTGGAAACAGATATCAAACATTCAAGTTGATAGTGAACTGACTGACAATGTTCCCATCTCAAAGGGAGTAAGACAAGAGTGTATATTATCACCTCCTTTATTTAATTTATACTCGGAGAAAATATTTCGACAATAACTTAGTGGAAAGAATGTCGGTATTAGAATAAAAGTCCACTATTTGTCTATTGTAATTGAAAAACTTTTAAAACAATTTTACCAGCGCAAAATGACGTGGGAAAATGTGATACATATTTCAGCCTTCTCGGTTAATCGAATTACAATCGCCGGCAAGTGAGTGGCAAGTGTATTGTGGTGTGTGGTTTTTTACACCCTATAAAACGTTTTACGACTCCTCTAGCATGAGTAGTTATTTATGATGGGTTCATAACGTACATACGTACATACATACGATATAAAGGGATTATAAAATAGTCAAGTTATCTTCATAAGCCTGTTGATAGCACTTGTGGCGTATACTCTATTCACACACACACAACACTCATACGTCAGCATGATCGTTTGAAGTGTTTCTAGATCGTTGTACACACATGCAGACGTACTTACATATATTTTACATACTCGTAAGTATAATTCATTTTTTGCCTTTGTGTTGACAGTAGGTCAGTGAGTAGTGATTAAATCGTTGGTCGGTAAACGAGTCGAAACATGGAATTAATGAGTTAAAATTCAAAGAACTTATCGCTAGTGTGCAAAATAAAAAAATACTAATAGTGATAACATAAATAGACATTATTAAATTTAGCAAAATCATTATGAAAATATATCATTAAGTTTCTCTTTATTTAGCGTCCTATAGCAAGTGTTAACAATTCAAGTGCAGGTACGGGTATGATTTGTGTTCATATTTCCCTTTAAATTCATATAAACAAAATTATTTGTTAGTGTTAAGTGCTAAATTTTTTATCTTTGGTAAATTAAAGCCGTTGCTATAAAAATTTCTGCCACACTATATTTTTGGTATCTTGCGTCATAGTCGTTACAAATGTTTCTTGATTAAATGACAACGTAGCAACAGTTAGTTAAGGTTAAATAATTTTATCGATAAACTTATAGCTCTACTATTATTAATAGCTTAAAAAACAAACGTTTACAGTGGGACCTCTCGCAAGGTGCTCATAAACTTCAAAATAATAGATTTGAATATCAATTGGGAGGAGTAGAGATTTTTATAATATTGCCTTTAATTAAAAAGTTGGCGAACGACTTTATTTCACTTTCATAAATTTTAAACTATTTTAAATTATGCATGGACTATGATGATATTCCTAAGCCGCACTCGAACACAAATTGGATTAAAGAACACAAGATCTCTTCTGCTATAATAGCAGCAAGCCTTTTTTGTGGTTTGTAAATTAAAAAAACGTACTAAACATTTACTAAACTAGAATATTAAAAGTGAAGTTTAAAATAGTTCCACTGTAAAGTGCAACTTTACATGCGTTATATTATTTGAGGAAAAATCGCTTTAATTAAAAGTTTCATAAAAATCGCATATGATGAGGTCAAAACGTTATTCATGTAAATTTAGGAACTATTACTATAATTCAGTTTTTTTTTCGTCGAAATTCCGCGAGATCCTTTATCTTTTTCACTAAGGAGTAGATGAACGTAAGCTAAAAAAATTTTGCTTTTTCAAAAATGAGTTGAGTGGGGATGAATATTTACTCACATTCTCATCACTTATTCAGAATGAGCCATATTAGAGACTTTTAGGGAAATACTAGAGAGTCTTAATATTACGGATTATTCGTTGTGAAGTACTGATTGGAGAATAATTAGTTTTTACTTGCTGCGAATTTTTTTTTTAATTTCTCAGCCTAGACACATTTGCACAATTCACCATAGGAACCAATTCCTATTATATTCCATGAATTAACAAATATTTTGACTATTTTAAATAAAAATGTTAAACACTTCCTTAAGTTCAATAATTTTCTATGTCGAAATCTTTACTGTAAGTAGAAAATCAACTTCGACTAGTCACCCTCGAGATTTGATGACTGAATAAATAAATAAAGCAAATTAATATTTCTTAAATAATAAAAACAATATATGTACATATATTTATTACCTTAATAAATAATCGCAAACTTAAATCTGTTGTTACGGAAGATTGTTCTATTCTAATGATATTGTGCTCTATTTGTTTACAACTGTTCCATGTGTGAGATGACACTTCTTTTGACACCGAAATCTTATTAGTTATTTTATAGATTTGGTTTTACAATATTCTATATAATATGAATATACTAAAAATGATAAATATATGGCCCACCAAAAACGGAGGAGGGAGTTTTTTTTTAGTGGAAAACACCACTCAACGCAGTCGACGACGGTCACTGTAAGTGCGAAGGCATTTTCAACCCTACCTTGCCCGTCAAAAAAAAAAAAATATATGGCAGACTTCCTAAACGCATGTTGCTTGGTGGTAATACTTTGCAACGTATTCCTATATGCAACCCTAAAAAGTTTTACAATGTATTTTGTTCTCATTTGCATCCAAAAAAATGTAGATGTAAAATGAATACAATACGCAGCACAATGGCGACGCAGGAAGATTAGTAAGCGGTTTTTCTTATAATTAAATATACGTATGTATTTCTATATTTACTTACACAGTGCAACACGAAAAAAAATAACCATATACGGACACCACTACGTGATAAAAGACTAAAAAAAAGAGCCGTGTCTCCCAATTTTTCCCAAAGTCATGCACTTTTTTATGGGCCGCCAAAGATTTGGGGCCTCGGTATCATTTTCGCAAAAAAGTGATCATTTTCTCGGGCTCATATCTTGCAAACCGTTCCGAATTTCGATTTACTCTCTGAGGCAAACTTGTAGCTCTTGTCATAAAGAGCAAAAATTGCGAACATATAAAATCAAAAAAACTTCACCTTCCAAATAAAAATCGCAAAAAACTTAAAAAAATTCGATTTTTTTTACCTTTTTCTCTTGTTCAGGTCCATAGGTAGCAAACCGTTCAAAATTCAAGGAACAAATTTCTACAACATATAAACTTCCTGGGAATAATTCTTAACACCGTTTTTTTTCACTTTTTTTTACTTTTGCGGGTACCTAAGCGCTACCTAAACGGTGTTCAGAATTATTCCCAGGAAGTTTATATGTTGTAGAAATTTGTTTATGGAGATCTTAGGTAAATTTTTGTAGTTGATTGTTTTCTTGAATTTTGAACGGTTTGCTACCTATGGACCTGAACAAGAGAAAAAGGTAAAAAATCGAATTTTTTTGTTTTTTGCGATTTTTATTTGGAAGGTGAAGTTTTTTTGATTTTATATGTTCGCAATTTTTGTTCTTTATGACAAGAGCTACAAGTTTGCCTCAGAGAGTAAATCGAAATTCGGAATGATTTGCAAGATATGAGCCCGAGAAAATGATCACTTTTTTGCGAAAATGATACCGAGGCCCCAAATCTTTGGCGGCCCATAAAAAAAAATTGGGAGACACGGGTCTTTTTTTTAGTCTTTTATCACGTAGTGGTGTCCGTATATGGTTATTTTGCCACGACTTAAAAAATTACACACTGTGTATTTCTATGAAAACGATATTTGCCCGGTCATCAATAAAAAATATAAATATTTAAATAGGTGAAGGAAACCACTGTTTTGATCTTTACCACCAACCAATTCATGGTTTCAAATGTAATTTTTTGCAGAGTTGGAAAATGTGAATTTTATTGAAATTGGTTCAGTATCTTAACAATTGTAGGAATTTCGAATACATACATACGTAAAAATATACGCAACATACTGCATACAAAACAGACATGATAATTAGAACAATTTGAAATGAAATGCTAATTGCTTACGAGTATAAATAGTTTAATCAAAATAAATTTTTCGAATTTCCGCACTAGGCGACTTTAACTCAATATATGTACATACACAATTGTATGGTTGTTTTCATGTTTTTTATTGTTTTGTGGATTACTTTTTGAGACACATCATTTAAAATATCTAAATTTGTGCTTAGAAAGAGAATTAGAATCTAATCTTAAAATTTTTAAATAATTAACAATCAGTTTATTTTGATAAAATTATTGAAGAGTAAAATTTATATTCCAGTACAGATGCTTTTATACTGTAGCACACTCGATTAACATTGATTTCACTTCTAACAAATATTTTACATACATATTGCCCTTCCTGCATGACTGTGCCCTTTTCTACCGAAAATGTGCAGTAGTGCATTCTTGTGTTTTTTTTTGTTTTCAAAATATGTTGCACATAAAGCATGTAAATATGTAACATGTTCTGTACTCAACTTAATTTCAGATGTATTACCCAAGTGCTTTTTTTGTACAAGGTGGCGCAAAACTAATGTCATAATTTGAATTGGCTACCATTTTTGCACATGTGCTTTGACATTTATGATGTAGGTATATAAAGAATTATTTGTCAACAAGTCATGGAGCGGTACACACCTCCAGAACGTGGCACTATTGTTACTCTTTATATGACAAATTTTAAGTCTGTTGTTTGTCGCCGTTTTCGTCTTGGTCGAGTTCCATGTGTTTGTATAAAATTTTCGCCTTCTGGGGCACAGAGAATCCACATGAAATGCATGAAGTGTCATTACATCCCCTCAACGTGAGTGCTTGGTTGCGCCATTTGCAGTGAAAATTGATTTGCCTTTTGATGGAGATTTTGACATCTATTTCAAGGAGCTTTTTAAAATTTCGTGTTCACCATAACATACCAATAACTTTGCAAATCTTGAAAGTTAACATTAAAGAAGATATTGCAAATTTGGAGGAAAATGTTTTGGGAGCAAAATTCAAAATGACCCACAATTATGAGTTAACTCGTGAGGTGGTTACTTTAGGGTTACATTTTTATTCAATTAATATAATTAATTTTACACTTTCAAATAAACTTTTTTAGAAAAACAGAGCATTTTTTTCCACTTATAACAAAATAGCAGCCAGTTCAAATTATGACATTACTTTTGCACTACCTTATACATTCAACAGTTTTGTTTTGCTTTCTTTTCATGTAAAAAGTTAAAAAATAATAAAGTTTAATATATGGGCATTAAATATTCATTAATTAATCAATTGTTGCAAACACACTAATCAAAAAAATCAGTGTTGTTAACATTCCTTTGCTACTACATGAATATATGTTGCAAATCGCTTGAAGATTGTAAATATTGTAGAAAATCAACATTTTCAAAGGCGTTTTCATTTCTCAAAAATTTATTATCGTAAAAAGGAGAACTCATTTTATTTGTATGTTAATGAGACTATCGCAAAGTGATGCTTTTTTCAAGGTAACAATGGAATCAAAATAGTTGCTTAAAATATTTCTATATAAAACACAGTAAAACCCTTTTTTATAAATAAAGTAGTTAACACAGTTGAAAAAATTGGTAGTATCTAACCATAAAATAATAATAATGGAATGTAAAACATGTAACATATTTAAATGTTTTATAAGCAACAATTTATAAATGAACATGCTCTTTTTGGCACTAATAGAATTTTTTAGAACAAAACAAAAATATGCGGAAGGGTCACAATATGTGTAGTATTTTTGTCAGAAATGAAAACCCCTTATACATGTCTACATCAATAATGGATCAAGCAAGCAACTATTTTTGTTCTATTGTTAGCTGAAGAAAGGCATCATTTTACGAGTCGCATGTTGAACGTGTTTACCATTTTTGAAACAACTTTTTTTTTAAGTCAAACGCCAAAAGCTTACATTTTGTATGTAGCCTTCATCAGAGACAGAAAATTTCTATATGCATTTTCATAGATGCATATAGAAATTTTGTCTCTGATGAAGGCGATGTAACGAATATTCGTACCTGTATTCCCTAATATTCGCCTATTTTAAAACATGCGGATTCGTATGGGCCAAATTCCGGCGAATAATTGTTGAATATTTTCGTTCCAAAAAATACATAAAGTGCAAAAAATATTAAGTAAGTGGTACAAAAATATCTTCATTGTTAGGAATTTCTTATTAAAAAAAGTTATTTTGAACATTAAATAATAACCTTCTTTTAGGAAACTAAAAAGCTATACAAATCGCTGATATTTTGAGCGCAGTCAGCGGGAGTACAAAAATTGGGATATAGATTGAACATTCGCAATGCTGGAGTTTGTTAAAAAAGATCAAATGACCAGGAATGATGTCGATTCTGAAAGAAGTTTTTTTCTATTAAATTTTAAATATTTCAGTTTGCAGACTTAAATCGATCCATAGTTAATGATTCTAAATTCGAAATTCGTATTCGCGGATATTTGATCAAATATTCGCATACGTATTTATGAATATATTTAATTTTAATATATAAATTTGATAATATTATTTACATGAGCTTAAAAAAAAATTTTATTTAAAAATATGTGTTATGACGATTCCGATGGATCAGTTTTGCCATTTTTGACGATTTTTTTCTCCAAAATTTTACAGTTTTTATTATAATTTATCTGGCAGCTATGGTTACTATCTGTTATAAATGTTCCTCTTTTGCATATCAAGATTTCTGACTCCAAACCAGTGATGCCCAAACACATATACGTCCACGTTCTTGCAAACGAGCGTTTCGCAAATCGCATATTGTTTCAAAAACGCCAAACTTATTCCTAAATTTTTGAAACTAACGCGTTTTACTTGCAATTTGATTTTTTTCGTAGGTGTATTCGAAAAACAGACCCATATACTTCTGTAGTGCAATTAAAGAAATTTTTAATAAAATGCCATTAGCGATTTTACTTGCACAATAGTTTCAGGAAAGCTGCAATCAAAGAGAATCATTAGATAACGCTAACTAAGGGATTTCTTTCCATCTAGTAGATGTTTCATAGAAAATTAGGCCAAAAAAATAAGAGTATTCATCAACAAGTGGCTCAGAATCATATTAAGGTCAGCAACACGGATCTCTGGGACCATACCAACGAGGAACCCATACTAACACAAATAAAACGTAGGAAATGGAGGTGGATCAGCAATACTATCAGAAAGAATCCTGACAGTATAAGAAGGATGGCGCTAGAGTGGAACCCTCAAGCGTCGAGAAGTCGTAGTCGGCCAAAGAATACATGGAGAGGCACCATACTTCAAGAACTAAGACAATGCAATCTTACATGAGAAGAGGCGAAAACAACTGCAACAAATCGTGTAAGATGGGGATGCTTTGTGGAAGCCATATGCTCCCAAGAGAGTTTTAAATGTTGACTTTGTGCTTCGAATGCTGCTTATTTTCCAATGATGTTAATCGGTTCGATTACCTACGATCAAAGTAATCAATCAGTTGAAAGTAAATAAATGTAACATCACTGGAAAAAAAGCAGCATTCGAACCGCAAAGTCACCATTTAAAACCCTCTTGGGAGCATATGACTTCCACAAAACATCCCCATCTTACACGACTTGTTGCAGTTGTTTTCGTAAACATAATAAACCCAAACGTATTTCTGCTAAATCTATTAAATTGTGTTTAGAAGTTTTAATATTGAAAATCGTCATTTAATTATTTTTTTCCCATATAATGAGAAGTTAAAACTAGAAATAACCGAGTGTTTTGCTTGATTACTCAGCACATGCTCAACAGCAGTGTCATGATGAAATAACTCGTACGTGATTCGACGTCGCGGCAGCAGGATTTTGTGTCCTTTGTACACATGCTATAGAAATCGAGGATTTGGTCATCACTGATTTAATGAGACGAAGTACAGTGTATACACAATCGCGTTAAAAGAATGTGTGAAATTTTTTTGCATTAGACTTGAAGTCTCTGGATTTAATTATCAATTAGTACGTGACAGTTGCTTGTTATTGTTTAAATAATTAATTTGAATTTGAATATCACTTATTATACAGATGGTGAGAATATTACAAACATAAGTATGTACATACGTACACACATTTGTACATACACATTTAAATGTTTTGATTAGTATTATTAATTCTGTTAAGCTATTCCGGCACAAAATATTTGTTGCTAAGCTCATGTGTAATCAATAAAAATTTTAATCGAAATTACTTGCTTCCATAGTATTTTTACCTCATATGGTAAATGATTTCCGAACTTTCTAAAAAATTAATTGAATTATATGAATTTGTTCTCATAATCGTAACACAGTAGTAACGCGATTCTTGAACACCTCAATAGTTGCGCATCCTCGATTATTGCGACAGCTTAAGGTTCCGGAGTACTTGCGAAAAAAAAAATCACGCGGTACTTGCAACATGTTTTAATTCCTAAAATCCTTTTACTACATTATGGGTTTTATGTTGTTTTTGTTTTTAATAAACAATGAAAAATCGCAAAATTCTATAATTTTGTGCCACAATGTGAGTAGGGAACAGAATGATGAACAATAAATTTTACAGTGTTAACAATCAAAGAAAAAGTACAGTTAAAAAAACTGGAGGAGCAAACGTGTGTTCAAAAATGTTCAATGTCCACAAATCAACAATAAATCGAACCAAGAAAAACGAAACTGTTATAAAAAATATTGTTTTGAAATCTGAAAGCAGTTGTGGGGCACCGCCTCAATTATAGAAAAATTTCAGAGGCGGCAATATAAAATCCCCTGTATGATTACAGCCGCTCCCTGGTATGTTAAGATTTCATTAAAATTCCAACGTTCTTTTGGTTAAAACAATGGTTTCAAAACAGATGACAACATACGAGAATGGCTCAATAAGTCAGCGACTTTGTGAATGGAACATGGGTTTTTGTACACAAAATTACTTTATTTTTTAACATAGTCTCCTTAGAGCTCTTTACAACTAAGTATGTCCAATGGTTTTCCAATTTTTTTTCTCCCTTCCAAAAAATAAAATTTTGTCGAGATCATGAAAATGGGTATTTATTTATGAGACGATTTCAACGTTGAAGTCAAATCTCTTTCCGCCAAACCATTTCTTCAGGTTTGGAAACATGAAGTAGTCACTCGGCGCTAAATCTGGAGAATAGGGCGGATGAGGGATCGATTCATTGTCTAATTCATGGAATTTTGCCATGATACTGCACATGTGTGCACCCTTGCATTGTCTTGGTGGAAAATAACCTTTTGTCTTGGCCAAATGCGGTCTTTTTTTGAAATCCTCATTAAATTGACTCAATAAATTGGCATAACATTGATTATTTTACCTTTTTGTAGGTAAAGGTAAATTCGTACATCCCAGAAAAACGGTCGCCATAACTTTAACCCACCTTGACCTTATATGGCGCTGATTCATCCCTAGAAACCCACTTATTTGAGGCTATTTGGACACTGGTTCGTTGTGGTGGATTCACGTTTCGTCCACTATTACAAAACGGCGCAACTCGTCCATATTGCTGTTGAATAACGACAAACACTCCTGCGAATTGTCACACAATTGTTTTTGTGGTCGATTGTGAGCAAACGCGGCACCTATATTGCGGAAATCTTTCTCATAATCAAGTGACCATTCAAAATTGAAACTACTGAGCCATGTGATATGCCTATGAATTTCTTACTCTCTAGCATTTTCAATCTCCGATCGGCCAACACCATATCGTGAATTTTTTCAGTTGTGTCGCGTGCAGAGACTTAAACTGGACGTCCAGAACTTTCGGCATTTCTGTGCTTGTACGGCCTCAACGAAATCCCACAGTATTATCAAGGTTGGCCTTATACGAGTGTGTCATAAATACCTCAAGTTTAATATAGATTAATTAAATATTTGAAAATGTGTTTTTAAATGCAATTAAATTTTTCGTTGAATGCATGAAATTCGTTGTAAGAAAGAAACTGTGAACTATTTTTGAGTCAAATTTTTATTACATTTGAGTGTAATATTTTCGCAATTTTAGGAGAAGTTTTAGTTAAATGAAGTATATTTTTTAACTAATTTTTTGAACTATGCTTGACTTGAATTTAGTATGTTTTTTTTCAGTGTATTTACCATTAATTTTGTTCTATTTTTATTTTATGACGATCATTCATGTTGACTGTGAAACAAAACTTACATATAAGTTCATCTTAAGTGATATTCACGTTGCATATATGTAAGTTCACCTTAATGAACACTCACGTTATATTATCGCATATTCATTGTAATTATCTGCTACTTTTAGATAATGATTTGTATAAATGATTACTTTTGACATTGTCAACAACTTACTACTGCACATTAGGAAATAAAACAACCTATTAAAATTGTTATAATTATTTGACGCTTTAGTTCTTATTATATTGATAATTTTTGTAAAATTTTATCTATTATTTATTTTTCCAGTCATACTCAAACGTAAGACACCAGTATGCCAATTTGCCTCACCGTTAGATGTTGATATTCACAGCAATCCACAAGTAAGTATTTCCCTGTTTTATATTCTTATATAATTGGAGCCAACATATGAAGCGCAAAATTGTAAAGGAGGACTTATTCCATTATTATTAATTGGAGCCAACATATGAAGCGCAAAATTGTAAGGGAGGACTTATTCCATTATTGCCCAACCGCTAGTTTCAGTTACCACCAATTGAAATAAATATACAAATTTTTCACACATAAAAAGTTAACCAGGATTTTGAGAATAATATTTCACACAATTTCAAATTATTTTTTTGAAAAGAGAAAGCAGAAAATGGAAATTAAGAAATTTATGCCCCGATTATGGTTTACAACACATTTAAGTGTTGTTTGGGCTACAACACAACATTAATTTATTTTTTGATTATGGTTTACAACATCTAGGTGATGTTTATGTCACAGTGTTGCATTTTATTTGTAGTACATACTTCCGTAAAAATACATACCTGCATGCCAAAAACTGTTAAAAAAAGATTAAACAAACTGACCTTCGTAGACTAGTAGGTAGTGTACTAGACTCGTAGTGCGAAGGTCCCATGTTCGAATCCTGCCGGAGAACTCTGGAATTTATGTTTGATAATTAAAGGGAGCGCACAACAAGCCTTCACTGGCTTAAGTGTATGTCGTATGACATGGGCTATCACACCCCTCCAATCAACCTAACCTAACCTATCCTAACCTAAGATTAAACAAGCGTACATTTTGTTAGAAATAAGTAAAAGAACAACAACAACAAAAAAACCCACACACACACACACACACAAAAGGCACGTATCCGGAAAAGAATTCGAGACAGATCAAATTCATTGGAACTACCATATTTAGAATAAGTATGTATAATTTTTATAAAACCAAAAGTTATTACAATGTCTTAATTACAATAACATAATTTATAGTTTTATAAAAATATTCTGCATAAAGAAGTATGGTTTCTTTTTTTTGGTAAAAAACTAAGCACTTTTCTAAAAACTAACTCTTTGCCATTCTTTAATATTTCTAATTGGCTGTCCCAAGCCATTTAATTGTTCAGTAAAATGATCCCATTTGTCCTTGAGCTGTATTTTATTATATCCAAATGACAGCTTGCCTCGGGCAATATCTGGATTAATTTTCATCAGCTCAACCAGCTTTGCCATTTGTATTTTTTATTATTTTATTATTTTGTATTTATTTATTTAATTTTTTACAGTTCTGTATGTTTTGCAAAACACATTTTATATGCATACTTAAATTTTTTTAATCTATTTTTGATTTTCAACTTGTAATGTTAAGAAAACAACACCTAATGAGCTGTTGTAGATTTTTGACAGTGCGAACAACACATACTGACAACAGTTGTAAACCACAATCGCAATTTAAAAAATACAACATTAAAGTAACAACTGTTGTAAACCATAATCGGGGCATTAATATCATTTTAACAGCTTGATATGAAAAAACACATAAAATTTAGAGAAATATATGAAATATTTATTTGAGTCGGAAGAACGTATATAGATCGTTGAATGCTTAAAGATGATTTCATGTAAATCTTAACCGCGGCTACGCCTCAAATGGTTCACACTCTGGGTCCAATTTTGGCATACTCTCTCCAACATATCGGCCGATCTAGGCGGTCAATTGACCGGCCCCAAAAATGAAATAAACTGTTCACACCGAACTCGCCTGTCAATTGGGCCATTGTTTCGTGTGCTGTGTGGCATATGGCACCGTCGTGTTAAAACCACATGTTAGCCAAGTCCAGCGCTTCTGTTTTAAGCAAAAAAGAAATTTGTAAACATCGCACTGTAGCGTTAGCTATTCACAGTAACGTTCCTGTCTTCGTCGTATGTATTTGAAAAAGTACGGTCCAACGATGCCATTGGCCCATAACCCACACCAAGCAGTGCAATTTTCGGAATGGATTGACAGTTCTTGCAATGCTTCTGCCTGCTCTTCACACCAAATGTGGCAATTTTGCTTGTTCACGTATCCATTCAACCCGAAATGAGCTTCGTCGTTGAACACAATTTTCACTTTCTTAACCGAGCACGAATTTTGATAATAAAATTCAATAATATGCAAGCGTTGTTCGTTTGTAAGTCAATTCATGGTTAAACTATAGACAAAACTCAACATGTTTGACAGTAACATGTTACACGGAAACAGCTGAGCTGCCGAAAATAGTGTTGCCACAAAAAGTAGAAGTTAACATATATATATATATATATATATATACATATATATATATATATATATATATATATATATATATATATATATATATATATATATGGGTCAATGTCGCGAATTGACTACAATCAAGGGTTGAAAACGGCCAAGTGCGAAAATAGGTTTAAATAATTTTTTTTTCGGTTGATACTGTTTTATAAGACCATTTTATGTATTAATAAGCAATGGGCCATGTATATTTAAGGATTTTAAGGATTTTTGCAACCCACGGGAATGACAATAGTCCCACGGAAATGATATTTGTGCCGCACGGTAATGACTGAGCAGCATGGTAATGACATTTTGTCATGTATTGTAGCAAAATAGAACACATACAGCAATTTATGGAAACACATTTAATAAAATTAATATGATATATGCATTCTTTGGATTATATAAACTTAGAAAAATAAAACGTAACAAAAAATATTCCCTTTTCTAAAGCTTATAATCACTTATAATCTAATTGATATTCATTTTGAGCTTTCAGCCTCTTTCGTTTACATCAATTTTCCCAGGAAATTTACAGTACACAATATTTCCCTGCAAAACAATGTTTTGTGTAAATTTTTAAGCGTATTTGTGAGAAATCACTTTCAATGAGTTTGTTTTGATTTTGTCACATACTCCTTTTTAGCTGCGCACATCCGACTATTAATATCCTGCTCTAAAAATCATTGTATGCTGTTCCTTACATCTTTTTGTTTAATTCGCCTGGAGTTCTTCACATTCCCAACTATAACATTCCAGCCCTTTAACATTGTGTGACGACAATAACTTGGAAACTTATAATTCTTAGTAATTCTGCCAGTCAACAAATTTTGTAAGATTCTTTTGCCTTTCTCTGTTTTAATGAACTATAGCTTTGGCTCAACTGGTCATGCATAACCTCAGCAAACAGCAGCCTACTTTTGACTTCTGGGTTCGATGAACAAAGGTTATCATTACAAATTGCCATAACTCTAGAGTTCGGGCTAGGCTTCAAAGCATTATCCCTCTTAGCAACCATTTCCATACGAACCAACTTCTTTTGATATGCTCTTAAACTTGCTTTTAATTCTGCAATCTTTTTGTTTTTTTGAGCTAACTGACTTTTATGTTTACGCGCAAGTTTCTTTTTTACTCTGAGAATATTTTCAATCCCAATCTGATTTAATTTAGGAATAACAGGATCTGGAACTGGATCTTGATTATTTGGACGTTCACCCTCTCCTGTGGATGATGTGGGCGATCCGGTTGGAGAATAGTCCGCCATATATTGTTGTTCCTTTTCCTTTAAATGTTTTTTTATTTATTCTATAATTCTTTGCATTAATTTATGCCTTTTGTGCACTAGAGGTCATCTCCTTAATTGGTTTAATAACCTTATTATCTTTCTTTTTTAAATATCGGGCGTTTTCTTTTAATTTTTGTGCGGCGCATTTGACAGGATCGTTTTTCATTCTTCTGCGTCGCTCATTTTCCGCATGTTTTTCTTTTTCCTCTGTATTTCTACCTTTTTTTTGATGGTGCCATGTTGTATTTGATGGTATGTTTAAAAATCCTATTATAAATTTCTTCAATAATTACCATAGATTAATTAATCTCAAATTTACATTGAAAATGTCATTCCCGTGTTCCTTTTGTCATTACCGTGGTTTAGATCAATTCCACGGTAATGACTGCACGGTAATGATGGAAACGTGAGTATTCTTGGATTTAAATATGGAAATCTTCGAAATTTGTTATAAAATATAATATAATCAAATGAAGACTTAAAAAATGAACAAACCAATACTACAAATTTGGAAATTATAATATAAATAACGTAAAAATATATTTACCACGGGAATGATAAAATTTCAGGAACATGCTCAAAAAACACTAAAAACTTCAACAGCTCTCAAACAACTGACTACATTTTTCACTTCTGTCAATTAACTTTAAAACTAACGGGAATTGTGGTTACATTAACAGCATACACCTAACCGAAAAACCGGTGTAAAGCATTTTTTCTTAATAAACAAATTGACCCACGGGGAATGACGAAAAAAATTAGCCACGGACTAAAATGTCTCAAAATCATAAATTTTAAAATAAAATTATATTTGTGAAATTAAAATTGATTTGGTTCATTCTTCTTGAATAACTTGACGTACTTTATTTATAATATATATTTAGAGATATTATTGAAAATCTGTGTTTTTTGAACGCAAAACGATCGGACACACGCCATGGTAATGACGATTTGCACCGTGCGACCAAATTTTTTCATAAAAATATCTAAAATATTTTATTTTGATTTCCGCGCTTCGTTAAAGGACATTATGTTTTATTTATTCCTGTTCTCAGAATTTGAATTTTTCAATATTTTTAATACTAAATGCGCTACAGAATGTAGTCATTTCGCGATATCGACCCATATATATATATATATATATATATATATATATATATATATATATATATATATATATATATTCACTCCTGGAAGGAGCATAGAGCTTCTACAAAACATATCCATCTTTACACGGGTTGTTTCTGCATTTGTTTTCGCATTGTTATTATTTGTTTTTTTTTTTTGCCTTGTATCAGTTTCGTTAATCGATTGTAGATGATTGGTCTGCTGTAGCCGGTCTAGGATAAAGGGGCTGCCAATTGCCTTTGCCTAGAAACAACGCCCCCTCTGTATTTGGGGTGTAGTCGTGAGGAACCTCGCTAATCGTTGATTCCTATCTTTTTTCCCAGGTGGTGGCTCTGCCTGACCTTTGTTTGTAATGATGTCATCCTCTTTTCCAGGGAGAGGGCTGGTCAGGGAATGGATTTTTAGGAGGGGGTTGAAGGCAACTTATTTATAAAACTTGAAAAACCATGGTGAAAAAATTTTTTGTCCTCTGCCAGGGAGCGAACCTGGGGTACTCAATTTTGTAGGCAAGAACTTTAACCATTACACCACGCCACCACCATTTTGGGCTTTATCGTTTTAGGTAAATTTCGCCTACAACGTGTTATAGATACTATTTTTGATAAATATTTTTAATCTGGTGTAAACTGTCGAATTTTCGGTATAGATCGCCAAACACGACAAGGGAGATTTAGAAGCAGCTAAAAAATTTGATTATAAATCGTTATTGTGATCATTGAAATTAATATAGCAAAAGTGCTGAACAGAACTTTCTGATACTAAAAGGTGTTTCACTAATGTACTGTAACGGACTGTGTATGTCCAAATGTAAAATAAGTACACTGTGCAGCAGTTAAATTTTCACTTAAGGTTATGAAGTTCTGGTTCACCTCTACTAATAATTGAAGTGCATGTCGTCCAATCGCCACTTTCAAACGTTGATAGTTGATAGCGGCTATGTTGTTCAAGCTACATCTGTCGAATAGGCGGTTTATTTATTCAGTTTGTTTGGCTAAATGACCATGGACGGATACAGCGTTAAAAATCACGTGTAAATGATAAAATTTTTTTATCAAAATGGGTGTTCTGTTCTATCGCAGAAGCTCTTTTATAGTTCAAACCGTAAAAGTTTGATGTGACGAGTGAAGGTATCCGTGATTGTAGGCCTGTTCACAAGTTCCTCGGCACATTTAGAGGTATATACAATATGTTTTTAGTCTTTAAGTATGTTTCCAAAATGGATTCTGGTACTGGGTCGGAGATATTCTTTGAATTTCTTGATCTTACTCTCCCACTAGGGCTCATGAGACGTCCATTATGTTTCAAGCGGAGATGTATTACATTGCTGCAGCTGTGAGGACAACTGAAGGGTTCACCTTAGAGGCCTGTCGAAAATTTTATGGACAGTATGGGCGCTAAAGGGTCCATAATGCATAGGTGGTGAAATTAAAGTCTGTGTTTCCATGCATACAATATATTGGAGGCCTAGGGCGTATAAGTAAAATTTCGAAGTCAATTTCCGAATCAAATGCTAACCATACTGCATTATATTTGTAAGCAAGGGTGGGGGAAAAAAACTTGGTAGAACTGCAACTTGAATGTCATAATTGACAAAAAATAACCCGAAGCAAAAAGTGGCGAAAGGAAACAAAAAATAAAAAATTAATTTTGTGCAAAATTTTTTTTGCTCTTTTTATTATAATAATAGAATGTTTATGGCACAGAATATACGTTTAAAACCATATTTATAAAAATGTATAAAATCAAACATTGTTCTATAAACCAAAAATAAACTGAAAATTACTAGGGCGCAACGTATTTGTATGAGCCAAACTTTTTTTAAGTTTTGGTTTGTAACTCCAAATGTTTTGGTTCATGTCTTAAGTACTTTGGGTTTATATCTTTGTATAAAGTGAAGAAATTTTATTTAAAAATTGTTAATGTCGGTGTCGAAGATATTATTAATGTGGCAACTTAAAATGACGAAAGCTTGAGAAAAAAGTTACAGATAGTATGGAATTGTCTTTAACTTATCGCCCGCGTTTAAATCAAAGTAAAGTTGTAATAATGAAAAACTACTTATCTGTCCTATGAAATTCAACCTTTCACTAAAGCCAAGTTATACAGGTCATTATTCCTTATTCATTGAAGAAAATATTGTTTTCATGTACATAAAAAAAGTATTTTTTTTATAAAAAATTTATTTTCATAACGAGCGTAATTGATTTGTAGAGCTTAACTAATTTTTCGGAAGTTGGAAAAATTGGATTTTTGGAAGCAATGAAAATGTTATCCTTTGAGAGAATCCTTTTTTTATTAAGAATGTTCTCATCTTAAAAAAACATTTCTTTTAGTCATGTTAAATTTCTAATGCGCATAACAGTCGTTGAAACTCAGTCGGATCTTGACACCGTGCAAAGGAGCTGTAGACATTGCAACGATGTAATATTTGATATATAACACATCGATGGGCGTTTCAAGTAAAAAAATCTTAACCAATTTTGCACACAGAAGTAAGCAATAGAATTTGAGAGCCAATTTCCCAGCTGATTTTATAATTTCTTGAACAAGGCTCACTTATAAGGTATATGGAAGACGATTTGAATACAACAAAGATGAAAATATAATTGTCAAAATGCTTATAAAAAAGTTGAACGAAATTTTTTATACATACGGTTTGACAATCATCTTTCTCATCACCTGGTCTGCTGCATAAACGTTATTGAGAGATATTGAAACCAAGAATAAAAAGTCCAACTGTACTTAAGTGTAGATAAATATTAAAAGATTACTATTATTTATATTAAGTATTCTGGAGGTGACATTATTTAATCATATAATTTTTATCTTTTTACAGAGTGTTGTACTTGAAGGAAAGTATTGGAAACGCCAACTGGCTGTAATAAAGGCCGAGTATAGAAAATGGAGAAGAAATTATAAATCAAAAGTTTCGGGATGTTTAATATATGACACGGTAAGTTTAGCTTTGTATATAATTTAGTAAGACTATTAACAAATTTGCAAACATCTGCTAACCATAATATATATTTAGATTAGCGTGATATTGGAAAAAATATCTCTGAAATTATTTTTTTAAGGAATGCAATCTATAGGAAAAGTTAGGTTGCACAAGCCGTCGGCTTTACAATTATGTAGTTCAGTGTTTAACCAACCCCAATTCCGAATAAATGAGTTTATTCCCTTAATTTCGCATTTCTGCAGATTTGGGCTACTCTCTAGATGGTTAGAGCTGGGCAGTGGCAGATGAGGTGTTTAACCGTTTCCTTTTACTCCGCGTTTTAGCTACTTCTACGGGAGCCAATCTATAAAAATAATAAATGAGTTTATTTGGAGGCCTCGAATTGAAATCTCCTCAGACTGGTTCTTTAATGCTGTTCATGAATAGAAAAAGCAGGAATGAGCAGACCCTATTCATATTTTTGGTGCTGCCACACACCTCACCAGTACCTTAATCTTAAACACTTGGGAGGATGTTGTTCAAACATCATTGCTATTTAAACTGATAATCACTGGGAAAAGAATACTGGAATTTCTATTCTTTATCAGGCATATTATTTTTTAGTTAAATAAATTACTATGCTCTGTCTAAGCTTCCTCTACTTTTTTTATTTTTATATTTTCATATACTTATTATTACCAATATATTAAAGCGTCTCTTGTGTACCCATTGCTTGTTGGTACCAGATGATAAAATTCATATTAAGTTTCAACTGAGCTTTGTCTTTATAAGAGTAAAATTTCATTATGAGATGCTTTGCATTATTTAAACTGTTCGCTATATTTTTAAACTGTTCGCTATATTTTTAGTAAATGAATGTTTTTGGTCGACTCGAGTTCCAATCACATCAAACTCTATTAGATTCTAATACTTTTTAATAATTTTCTTTTTAATATTTATCAAATCCATATTTTTATGTTGACACCGCTTCCTTTAACGCTGTATAACACCCAAAGATTGTAACTACTGATCCTGATAGAAGGGGTCTGAAACCATATGCATATATCGGACTTTTGAAAGTTCACGTCTGGCCTGTTAAGTTGTCCCCTCTACCTCTTTTCCGCATAGCAGTTCAGAAGTTTGATATAAAACACTACGAGGAACATTTTAACCCTCTAACTCTTCGCGTTATGAGTCTTTCTTTGCCTTTTCTTGATGAGGGTCAGAAGCCTTCCTTTAACGGGAGAGTAAAATGTTCCACAAAAAATATTCCTCATAAAATTTTACCGTAGGTAATCAATCGAATAGCCAAGAGTTCGAAATTCAACTTAAACGCAAAACTTAAAATGTGTTTAAGGGTATTGTCATCAGCACAAATATGATTCAGAGATGGTAAAAAGCTGAATTACTATTTTGTGTGTCCTTCATCCGCCGTTTACTAGAGTGTTTGGTTGTGGTTATGAAATGCTTGTTTCGCCGAAGTTATTCCGGTTATGGAAGCTGCGACGAGCCAGCAATATTTATTCTCTATTTCAGTGGCAATTTAGTATACATTGCGAATCATGAGTTTTGCTCGTCATTGATAGAAATTTTAATTAATTTATCATTAAGAGCTTTACAAATATTGTTATTACACATTATTGCGAATATATACTTGAGTTTGTTTTATTTGTTTAATTTTGTAATGTGTGGATTTTTTCCTGCGAAAGTTTGAAATATTTGCTTATACTCGTATATTTTACATTTATTTAAAATTATTCATAAATATTTTGATTAGACATAATGTATATCTAATATAATAAATATTAACTTAATTAAAACATTAAAATGTTTACAAGTAGAATTCAATATATCGTACCTAATGACGTAAAACAAAACAAACAAAAAATGGTAAGAAGTCGACAACTTTTAAAGTATTCAACTGATTTGCAATCGTGTATGCAAAACAGTTGCGTCAGATAAATGTTTAAATCGCCATGGGCTGCTTCAAGCCAACCTACAATATTTAGTGCAACTAATGTTACCAGTCGGAGCACAGCCGAAATTTCTGATCAGTCCAAACATCAACCTTTTTCAAACACATTCAAGTTCCCTTTTGAAGTCAATCGATTTTAGATCACAACATCAGCACGCGATTTTTGAAGAAGCCTTAATAATAACAAGCCCACGGCATAGTCCTGATATTAGGACGGGTCAATAACTTCGTGACATTTTTAATCATACATGGGTTTTTCGATAAAAAAAAGTTATTTTATTGTTCAACATAATCTCCTTTCAGCTATTACACTTTGTCCAACGTTTCTCCAACGTTTTTTATCTCTTTCAAAAAATAAGATTTGTCGAAGTCCTAAAAAAGTCATTCGCTGTGCCATTTCTTCAAGTTTGAAAACGAGAAATATTTCATGAAACTGGTGGAACGCCTTTCTTGGCCGAATGTGGTCGTTTTTTCTAATCCTTATTAAATAAATACAAGAAGTTGTCATAATATTCGCCATTGATTGTTTTACCCTTTTGAATGTGAATTATACCGCTCGCATCTCAAAAATCGGTTAGTTGTCAAACGGTTGCGATTATGATCGATTGCAAGCAATTGCAACAGCCATATTGCAACTGCGCGTGCAGAATGTTCGACATCTCTGTGCTTGTATGGGCACAACAAAGTTCAGTGAACCTCTTTTATACCATTGAAATTGAAGGTGCAGAATTCCCAATTCAAGCTAATTTGAGTGATGGTCTTTTTCCCCAAACAATAATATTTAATGAGTACACGAAATTCATTTGTTTCTATTTCATTTCATGTCAAACACAAAATAAATGACGCTGCTTATTTAAATCTTAACAGGAATCAACTGACAGAAGCCTGTTGACAGGAGCAGGGTTGCGTTTTCAGTTAAGATGGGGGCAAAAGTCTGTTAACTAATAGAGAATTTTTAACACCTGATTTGGGAAGAAATACCCACTAGAAAAAGAACTTCCAAAGGAGTGAATAAAATCTAAAACTTTGGATTCGATAATGGATTGAATTCGGATTATTTCCAATGATCTATCTAACATTGGCTTGTCACTACAAGTTACGAGCATATTTTTATGACTACTCACTCTTCAACATGAAAAATGGATTTCATGTTTTTTAAGGAAAATACAAGTTTAAGGAAAATAGTGATTTCGTGTTTGAATTTCGAGTTTTTTTTTTTTTTGTAACAAAAGTGTTTTTTAAATCTAGAACCGAAATTGTGTTGCTTTGGGGTAGTGATTTATTTTCTTTTTTATACTTTGTCAACTAAGCTTTTACAGAGCAGAAAAGAAGATTTAATTAATAATCTGGAAGCAATGAAAATTTCGTTCTTTTAGAATGCCATGCATTTTTTATATAAGAATTTTTATCGATTCATTCAAACGCTTAAAATTTGAACAAGTAAGCAAAAAATTAAATTCTATGACAATCAACTCCTTGTCTTACCAATTCTAAATCTGTTAATTATCTGAAATCTGAATTTATTGTAATATTTTGTCAATATAATGTTGTAATTTAAGCAATTTTACTTCCTTACAGGCTTCAGTTCGAAAAATTTCACACGTTTTTTGTTTACAGAAAAAAAAAACGCAACATACGTGTTCACAATCAAATAATTTTTATATTATATTTATAATTTCTACAAGTTTTAAGCCAATTAAATTTAGTTTTTTTTTTTTTTTAATGCGTATAAAGTAAATTATTTCTTGTTATTATAGAAAAGTGAATTCGATTTTTTGGAATGGTCACCATTGAATGACAGAAGTTTAATGCTATCGGAGGATTGGACTAGTGATACATTATTTTCAGCTATTAATGGTCCTTTTCCATTTCCTGATTCAAGAGAAATAGGTAAAATTTATATTGAAATATTGTATTTCAACCAATTAACGTGCTTTATTTTGCAGCAAGAGGCGCGGGTATCGCTGATTTCATACAACCCAGTTTAGGGCCATTACAACCGAACTTAGATGATATTGATTTTACATTTGCCGGTAAGTAAAAAAATTAAGTTTTATAAAATAAAATAAATTTTGCTTTTCATATAACACAAATCCGAATTATGTCCCGAAAACAAAACAATTCCCTTCGTTTTAGAACTGTTACAAAGCTCACGCTTAGCTCCTGTACCAGAAGAAGGTACAGACGAAATGATTAAAAATGCTGACTATGGATTTTCTTCGATAATGGGTAATATATTAATTTTTATTTGTGTATGTATTACGTTTCATTGATTTACGTTTAAGGACCTGAACAAATAGACTCTAGCAATATGATGGATGTGTCCGCAACCACTGTTGTTTCGTCCATGTCAAACGCAAATGATGATACAAACATGTTGGAACTTAATACACCTCTTAATACTCTACAGTTTTCTGATATCGAGCAACAATTCGCTACCCGAAGTGGTAGTGGACAAATGCTTCCAACCGTAACGCGCACTAATGTACCCGCCAACCAAATGCAGTTAACAAGCGATGATGCCATAATGGGTGAACCTGAAAATTCCCCTAACAGTATCCTTTTGCAGCAGGTTAGTCGGCAGCAGATGAAAAATTATAGCAATTCTCTCAGTGGCATAGTTGGAGGCGGAGGTGGTGGTGGAGATAATAGTGGTAGCGCTATTAGCTCAACAGTTAACAGTATAGGACGTCAAAGTAATAACGACTTTCCCGTGAAGAAAGGACGTATTTCGAAGAGTTCTCAGAGACCTTTTAGGTAATTTATAGGATTTTAATTGTTAACATGCTTAGAAATCTTGGGCAAACCAAAATCGAAAATTACTTTATTGTTTAGGCGAGAGCCGCACAATTACGACAAGGCCCAGCCGACATTGCATCAGACCACTATTTACCAGCAGATGTTGGCTGAGCAGCAAAAGAATCAACAAATGCAACAGCATTCACAACATTTGCAGCAGCCTAGTATATCAGGCAATACATTGCAACACCAGGCCACTGTTTATCAGTCTACACAGCAACAGCAGCAAACTGTTAATAATACGTTTACGCAGTCATCTCAGCAGTATAATTCGAATTTGCTAAATAATGCAGGCACATATGGGAATTCAACGGAAAGTATTGCAAACATGGTGAGTGGTCAAATTCAAGGTCAAAATATCAACAGCAATAATGCAGGTGGAGTTTACGGTATATTATCACCTCAGGCTGCAACACAATTAAACGCAGGCAGTCAACAGATCAATAATACTTTGCAAAATATAAAAATTGAGGTGCCCTCTCCTGATGTTCTAACAATATTCAATTTGTCGCAGGGTTCGGCTGAAGGATATTCGCCCTATAAACCATACAGTCATACAGGTAACTTTAAAAAATCTGCCTCTACTGGTACGTACATAAATATAAGAGGCAATTCATCAAACAGTCCATTGTACATGCAACAGCAACACGATCAATCAGCATCTCCTGCTGGAGGAGGTGGCACAATTCACGCACAATCCTTACCGCTTTCATTGGGCATACATTTGCCTGGTCTAACGACTGCTTTGCAAACACGACCTCCACAATTATCACCACCAAATATGCAACAAACTAGTCAGCAACGTATAATAGGGAATCAACTCACTATACCTCAAGTCACGCAACAGCAATCCTCTCAACAACAACAGCAATCTTCTAATCAGGCACAACATTTGCAAACAATGTTGAACTCACAACAACAACAACAGCAACAGCAACAACAACAGCAACAGCTTCATGCACAACCACAACACCAAATTTCACAACCAACAATATCAACAAATAACTTGGTGCCAAAAGAAATTTTCCGTTCAAATAGTTTGCCGTTGAATGTTTCCCTTCAAAAAATCGATACGCGTTTAACGACAAACGATAACAATTTCGCTGTGCCAACAAAGTACCATGTGGGAAAAAGTAGTAAGACACGTTCCCGCAGCAATTCAATACACCAGCATATGATACATTCTTCGCCTTCATCATCATCATCTTCGAAAGCAATGCTTGCCAACAGTGGCACTGGTAACAGTAGTATCTCAGTTGCCAACAGCCTAAATATAAATCCACAATTGCAGGCTGCAACCAGTGACCCAATGCTCAATAGTACATTAGCACAACTTTTAACAACAAGTAAGTTTCTCCAAAGTTGGTTTTTACCTTTAGAAATTATTGCGCTTTCATTGGTTACATTTTTGGCGATCAAAGCAATATTTGTATTGTTATTATTTATAATAATATTATTATTATTATTTATTTAATCTTTACGAATATGATTCTAAGATTAAATTTAATTAGAGAGCACTAGCAACGTTGGCCATCAGCTCTGTTTTAATATGAATGTCATATGATATAAATATATAACATGGTATTTACAATGTTGACATTAAATTAAATTTTATGTTTAGTTCGGTTGATAATATTCTCTGTAGAACCTTCAGAAGGTTTAAATCAGATTCGTTCCCAAATAGTTTTCGTCTTTGGTCATTCTGTGATAAGCATTCAGAAAGAATATGTATGCAATTACATCGGGTGCAATTACATCGACACATGAATCCATTCATGTGTCGGAGGCGTAATCTGTAGAAAGCTTTGATTTTGCAGTTATCGAGTGCTGTGGGATAGATAGGCTGGTTATAGTATGGGTTTATGTCGGAATAGTGGTGGTGAGTGACTTCTTTCAGATTGAGTTTAGCCTTTATGCAGTTTGAGATGTGACGCCGCATGTCAATTTTTCCTAGTGTGCCATCCATTATTATTGGCGCATATGATGCGTATTTGTCAGCCAAATCCGCCTTTTCATTTCCGATAATACCTATGTGGCTTGGAATCCAGTGTATTCTGTTCTCATTACCGATGAGCGAGTCTCTGATTTTGCTTATAGTATTCCATTTATTGTTGAAGGGATCACGTAAGGCTTTTATTACGGAAAGACTGTCGGTAAAAATTACGGTTTTCTTTTTGTCAGAGAATATTGTGCGGATTGCTTGATAAATTGCACATGATTGTGCAGTGAACACTGATGTTTGTTCGGCAAGAGTGCCAAGGATAATTTTTCCCCATTTTCATAATTTTTCACATGAAAAGAATATAATTTTTGGATCATGTAAAATAATTGTTAAAAACTGTTTTTTAAAGCTCCCTAAAAAGGGGTTTTTGTATATAATTTAATTTCTATTAAATATTTTAAAAAGTAACGGAGTGTAGAGAAAATATATAAATTTTTCTCTTTTTAATTTTATACGTAGCCGCAGGACGCTACTATTGATAATCAAAAGAGACATTTACCACAGTTTTACAACAGCATACATAAATTTTTACATAAGTATGTATGTATGTATGTATATGCTTCTTAGGGGTAAATTTACCATTTTCAAATGTATAATGTAGTGCTTTTTAGTAAATAGTTATAAAACTTTACATAACAGTCATATTTTTCTACTTGTAATTGACAAAACTTATACTCGTAATTATAATAGTTTTAGGAAACTATCGAAACTGTCGATTATAATTGTTTGTTGTGTAGTGTTTGTATAAAAGTTGTGCAAAAGCTTTAGAAAACTTTTATACAAACACAACATAACAAACAATTATAATTGACTTGCGTCTATAGTTTCCTAAAACTATTGTACTTCGTGTATATGTTTTGTAAATTACAAGTAGAAAAATATGATTACCCGATTCTATAGTTATCGGATCGTTATCTTGTGGCTCGATTATGGGTGGCAACCGAATTTAAGTTCAGTTGCTAGTTGTCACTTATGAATTTTTTTTTTTTTGGTAATTTCTGTTCTAAAATACTGCAGACCATATACTGCAGGTCTTCTGACAACAACATTTCTGCTGAATAGCAAACCAACTAATGTTCGTCGGTTACCATCCATAATGTAGCCATCCTATTGCTGCATTTTAAGCATTACATGTTCACGTCATTTAAGACATACCAGCTGAGACGAATATGTTGAGAATTCCGAAACGATGCATCCGTTAAAACATGTTCTTTAGCCTGCACATCCTGTTCTTTGATAAGTCTATAGAACAAACTGTGCAGGCTTTTACTAGCGAAAGAGACAGCGAACAGACTGCACGGCGGCTTGAATCTTGGAACTGAAAGCCTTGGATTTGCCTTTATTTTCATTGGGTGTTTTTCAGTCTGTCCAATCGGTTTTCATGAAGGTAGAGCTCTACGATCGATTATACTCCAGAAACATTGACGTTAAAAATTTCAGCAATTTTTCGTTGCGAGTGAACGTTTTTGAAAGGGTTTATTATCAAATCTTAAAAGTAACAAAATGAGACTTGAAATTAAAAGCCATGAACTTATAAAAGAAAAAAGAAGCGAATTGCGATAAACTTCTGTGAGATGAAAATTTGATTTTTTTTTTTTTTGGTCTTATGAAACGTTTTCACGAGTCATCTACATACTTGGACATGACATGAACATAACGTTGGCAAAGCAACGGTATTAATATCAGAGCACAAAATTAAATCACAACGAAACGGTTGCTTTTGTTGTGTTTTCTTGTTTTCAGGGAATAAAATATAAACAAAAATAATGAGATCGATTGTGCATTTTGGTTTTTTTATTGTTTTTTCTCAGGTGGATAAATTATACATTCAATTAAATGCAAGGAAAATGGAAACGTGTTGAGAAAAACAATTCACAAACGTTCGCTGGTGGACTTGCACCTTATAGTAGAGAATACATTAGCACTATATGTGTACGACTTTTGTCTTTGAATAAATTTAAAATACAGCTTATAAGGTTAAAAAAGTACACATCATTTCATCATTTGAAGTAGCCACTGTAGATATTGCTCTTGTTTGTACATTACGAAATCGTATTTGGTTTTGTTCGCAATTGTACAATTGTAGTGGTACATCAAAGCAAGCAGATGAGTGAAAAGCAAGTTGTGTTGTTCGGGATCTTTGCCATTGAAAAAGTACTTGTTTTGATTTTCCTCATGTACAAAACGAAAAAAAACTTTGAAAAGTTAATTGTCGTTGTATATGGCGAATACGTGTTGATCATTGATTTTTTTTATGTGTGTTTAATTTTTTTGTATGCGTGTGCTATTTTTTACTTTGCTTCGCATATATATTTGTGGGTTTTTTTCTATATCGCGAATATGTACTATATCGAACATGGTTGTTCGAACATACATACATACATATGTTCACGTAAGGATGGCAACAAATGAGCGAAACATGAACATGAACGGCCTTCACGACATACTTACACATATCATCTTCAATGTTCCATATTCATACCAAGTTGATTGCTATTGGAGCAGTCTAATAATGGGCCATGCTTCATCTGCTTTATGTTTAATCTATTTAAAAGAAAATATTCGGTATTAATGAGGTTTTTTATGAAACTAGAAATCTTTCTCTTTAATACGACAGCAAAATTATTTTAGAAATCGTACTCGTTTCGCTGTTATGGTACCTAGAGAAGGAAAAATACTTATTGCATATTTAGATATAATAAACATATAATTTGTATATGTCATATGTTTGCGAAAAAGCGTTGCAGTTAGAGGCAAAAATTACTTTATGAACCCGTGTCATACCCTAAAGAATTTGATAGAAAGAATGATATCATAATCACTACTTGCATTGAATTTAAAGGATTTAACCGCTGAGTCAAATAATAAAAGTAACGACTACCCAGATTGTTGGATTATATATATGTAAATACATACATAGATTATTCACAGAGCTCATGGCAATTCCTTCGATATTAGCTTCATGAAGCACATCTACATATGTAGTTGCTATTTACTCTATAAAATAAGGTCTTGTCAAAATCTTTGAATCAAAATAATTATTGACAATGCCAATGATCTGCTTCTAATAGATTCCCGTATGTCAATATTAGGTAAGCAACAAAGTGTGTCCACAAGTAATATAGCAACATCACCAAATGCGGTCATGTCAACGCTACATATGCAGACGCCACAATTGAATGTACAAAACAAAGTATCAACTATAACGGGTCCAACTGGCAATATATATACAACAACTGCTCAGCATCAACAACCTCAATACCAACAACAACAACAGCAGCAGCAGCATCAGTCATTGTCATCGCCTTCATCTCCAACATTGCTGAATTCAACATCGCCAATCAACATGCAGCAGCAGCAACATCAGACTACGCAATTCGATCAAAGTCAACAACAGAAACAGCTGCAGCAACAACAAAAACACTTACAAAGCCAACACCTTCACCTACAGCAGCAACATTCTCATAAATCACCAAAGAAATCAACCTCATTGCCAGCACCGGTGGCGCCATCTATGTTAAGCAGTCCGCCAGCTAGCAAAGTAAGTCTATATAAGTTTTCTTTTTGATTTATTACTTTATAACAAACTTATCCATTACAGATGTTAAGTTATCCCTTAACTGCAAGCTCCCAAACAGGTTGTTCAACACATCTTAGTCTATCACCGGAATCATTTCATGATCAAGACTCGCCACTATCGCCTACACATAGTTTAAAGTATCCGCGTGACAACCAACGTCGTGCTGGTCATATACATGCCGAACAAAAGAGACGTTATAACATTAAGAATGGTTTTGATCAATTACACGATTTAATACCGCAGTTACAGCAAAATAGTGCTAAGGTCGGTTTGAATAATTACATTTTTGTTAAAATTTGCTTTATTTCCTTGCATTGTTTTTTTCAGTTGAGTAAAGCTGCAATGCTGCAAAAGGGTGCTGAACATATCAAATATTTGCGGAATGAACGCAACGTATTGAAAGAACGCATGGATGCCTTGCGTATGGAACGTGATGCCTTAAATAATTCTTTAACGTAAGCATATTTTTTCTCATTTCTATTTTATGTTTGTAATGAAAGTTGATTTGTATTTTTGTATAATTTTAGACATCTTCATTCTATATTACCAGCCAATGGAGCGCCAATAACGCGTCAAGGTACCGAACATGTGAGACAGCTATATGAACAGTATGTTCGGTGCAGAACCCAGGATAATTGGAAGTTTTGGATAGTAAGTGTGACCACAGAATTAAATCATAAAAATTTATAAGGCAACATTCAAAATGATAATTTAGAACGTTTTGGGCAACTGATACTGATAACTACATGTTTCTTGTTGCCGGCTAGCAACCTAACTAGATTTCGGTTGGCATCCTTAATATATCTATGTACATATATTAAATTACTTAAATCCGCAGATAAGCTTAAAAAGAAACCAAAGTAAAAAAAAAGAATTGAGAGAAAGAAACGATAAAACTTGTTTTGAACAAAATTTTTTAAGCGGAAAAAAACGTTAATATTTGAAACCCCGTAAATAGGCGTCGAAATTACCAAACTCGGCAAAAACTTCAAAATTAATTAATAACCGCTGTCAAAGGCGATGAAACTTTAATGCTTCGAATTTGAAGAAAGCCAAAGAATGTACATCATATGGGATATGCATCACATAACAAAAACTTAAAGATTTTTGAAAAGGTTTCTTGGTGCGAGTGGACAATAGAAGTAAAAGAAAACATTAACAAAGAGAGTAGCTATTACGCTCTTTGAATTAATGGCTCGCTCACATCGTATATATGTACGTTATGTCTATACATACTTACATGTAAAGAAGAAGTTTTGAAATAAACCTTAATTATTTATTAGCTTTAGTCTAGAGAAGAATTCGCCGAATGATAGAATGATCCTGTTTTATATTAAGTTCTCTTCCTAGAGAGTCCTTTTGTTTGATACCCATATAATGGGGCTACTAAAAAATTTTACGAACGCAGATGCCCGAATAGGTAATGTAGATAAAAAATCGGGGAACACGAATTTTCGAGGGAATAAGAAGCAGAAATGAGTCAGCGAATGCTCAAAAAGTTGAGATTTTTTATTGCATTTGTAAATTTATTCTATATACCGGGTTTTCCATTAAGCTCTTCCTATCTTTAAATTTAAATAAAACAAAGTGTGTGTGAAATTGAAAATTAAAATTTTTTTATTCATGTGAAAGGCCTATGGATGCCACTATGTATAGAATATGAAGTCGTACAAATGTCCGTCGCGGGTTCGCTTGGTGGCGGCCATCCAATTTTTTCTTTACAAAATGTGTTGCAAGCAACAGTAAAGGCGAAAGTAACAGATATAAAAGCGGGTATTAGTGTTAAAACCCTCATAGAACATTTTTGCTTGTATAAGATGCCCATTCTATAAGGTGATGCAAAATAATATCATAAATTCAATTGGCTGTAAATTGTACAGATAGCGCCAAATGTCACTGTGCTTTGGCATTTATGATGTACATAGATGTAAGCGAGTTAATTGTCAACAAGCTATAGGGTGATACACACCTCAAGAACATTTTTACTGCTTGTTTGGCAAATTTTCAATTTGCTATTTTTAACGCAGCGTAAATTTCGTCGTCGTTTTTCTCATTGTTCTGTTCCATGTACTCGAACAATTGAGCGTTTGATTGGGGGCCTTGTGTAAAATTGGTCCACTACAAATATCGCGGCCTTGTATTGCTCGTTCGACCGAGAATATTCCTGCTGTTGCCAACGACATCATAGAATCCACAAACATCAACAAGACGATGATGCACTCAGTTTGGCATCAGCAGGCGATCGCTACAACGAATTTTTGTATAAGATTTGAAAATGTTCCCCTATAAACGTTGGACAAGGTTGCTTTTTGACATGCTCTATTAAACTTGGTGCAAGAAGAGGATGATTTCATATCGACGAATCCCATTTTTAATTTAACAAACAAAATTTTCTTTTCTACGGCACAGAGAATCCACATGAGATGCATGAATAGTCATTGCATCCCCTCAACGTGACTTCTTGGTGAGGCATTCGCAGTGATAATGTGATGCCGATGGCAACACCGTAACCATAAATGGTGATCGTTACAGGCAGGTTCTAAACGATTTTTTTGCAGCAAGTTGCTACATTGACTCTCGATCATTCTTAGTTTCAATAGGGATAGGGCAACCGCTCACATAGCTCGGGCAACGATGAAGATTTCGAAACACCAATTTTCAGGTCGAGTAATCTCTTGTTTTGGAGATTGAACTGCACGTCCAGATCGCCAGTCCTAACAGCACCAGACTTCTTCATTTGGGTGTTTTTAAAATCTTGCATTTACCACAACAAACCACGAAGAAGATATCGCCAATTTGGACTCCGATGAGATGTTTTGCGAGAAACAAACTCCGTAAATAGGCTAAAACGAGCGCAATTATGCATCATCTCGGGAGGTGGCCATTTTTTGCAATTAATTTTATAAATTTTACATTTTCAAATAAAAACAGAGCTGTTTTTCATTTATATCAAAATGGCACCGCTTTGTATATGATGTATATTCTTTGGTAAAACTCAGAAAAAAAAACATCAGTCTAGAAATGATCCAAATTCCCAAAAGGCTTCAAGAGTTCTTTAAAATTACATACCAGTAACTAAATAATAGTGTTTAAAACCGAATTTTCTTTTCTTAAATTTACCATTAATCTTAAAAAATTGTTTTGTTTTTATAATTTCGCCTTTATCTTTTATAGCTTGGTCTCATCCTGGAGCCGCTTTTAACGTCATATACCTCTACTGTATCTAGTGCTAGTTTAGATGAATTAAGACGTACAGCTTTTTTGTGGGTGGACCAACACTGTTCGTTAATTGATTTAAGGCCAGGTATTCCTACAACTCGTGTAATTCAATAATCATAAAAATAATTCAATTTGTGTTTCTTAAAGCCGTTTCAAATAAATTAAAATATTTATCAATGACGACAGATATTTTATCGGATCCACCATCGACGTTACAAGAAGAAATCTCAAAAGCGATCAACAATATAAATGGGCAACATCCGAATTTACATGGAACTTAAATATTTAAACTAAATTATAGTTCTTTCTTTTTATATTTTATTTTACTTTCTTTAGAAAACTTTTATGTTTGTATGTAGTTCAAGAGCGACAAGGCCCTGCACTTGAAAATGTAAATTAAGGTAAATGACACCTTAGGAAATCTGATCAAGTTTATATGTACATCTTAGAAAAGAAAAATGTGTTTCCTTTAAAAAAACAGCTAAAAATGTGTTTGAGTTTTTCAATTATTTGTTTTGAGTTTTATTTTTATGTTTTGTATTTTTTTTAGGGAAAAAATTTTATTGCAAAATTTTAGTTTTTTGACAACAGAAATAATATTGTACAAATTGCTTATTTTGTATTTTTTATGTAATTATTAAAGAATAATATCTATTAAACATGTGCCTAAATTGTAACTTAAGCTAATGACTAAAGAAAGAATAAAAAATTATTAAAAAAAGATGCATCTGTGTGTACAAGTATTTTTCGCTTTAGTTGCAAATAAATTGTGGTCTAAATCTCCAATGCGACCATGAGTCTTGTTTTCGTATATAAGACAGACATACATGACACTAAATTCGCATAAATTTAAGTGTATGTATATAAAAAAATAATATGATCTATTTACTAAAATATGATAAAAATACTATGGCTCCCTTTTGCGCTTAATCCACGGTGTTGATTTTTACAGCAAATATATTTGGGTTGAAATGTAGTTCAGGCTTTAAAATGTTTGCAAGTACAATCGAATCTCCATAATTTGCTATCGTCAGGGATTTAGCCATATTATAAATAAATACGAATTAAATTGGTCTTTCACTTCATTCAGTGAAACGAAGAAAATAAAAACAAGAAGAAACAACTTTCAATTAGAACGAAAAAAAAAAAATAATGCGTATTAATATTCTACCTCTGGATGTGCAGATTTTGTCTGAAGCTTTATAAGAGATTAAACAGATTTTGCATAAAAAATAAGAAATTAACGAGGGGACCGAAATGTATGGAATTTTTGTGATTTAATGCAATTTTTCAATGAGCCATCAGTGAGTTATTGAGAATTTTCGATTTAAGGTTGTAAGAACTATCGCGATTCTACTGTAATTAGAAACATGTGCATAACACGAGAAACAAATTAATGCGAAAATTATTCACTAAAGAACTATCGCCATATATGCATAACATATACCTCGAATTGATTCGGAAATTGTTCAAATATGTGTGTATGTAGGCGCAGATCTGTGAAGTGAAAAATTGCAGTTCTACCATTGTGTTGCTCTAAATATGTTTGATTCAAAATCACTAAATTTATAAAAAGAATGGAAACCTCTACAAAGGATCACCTTCCTTGAGAAAATGGCGAAAATTCGGTAAAACTTTAAACATTGGAAAACAAAACCTTAAAATGTATTATAAAGACTGGGAGGAATCGTGTAAATGACTTATAAAAAAAAACTCTAAAAAATACATGTTTTCGGTATAAATATGTACTCATGTATACTTCTCTATAATTTCGTTTTCTTAAATAAAAAATCACATATTTTATTACTTTTATTTTTAATAATTTCGTGTATCAATAAAAAAATACGTATATGTAAAGCTAATTTATTTTAATGACGTGTTGCTAATTTGTAAAAAAAAATAAATAATTTATAGTAATAAAATCATTATCGTATCGCTTATTTAATAATGTGTAAATATTAAGGCATTTTTTAAAGCATTTTATTTTCCACAACCATTACTTAAATACAAAATATGATTATTTGTGAATATTCGATCAGATGTTAAAATTGAATACATCTTAGTGAGAAAAATAGAAGTCATTCTCAAGGAGTTATTTTTCATTGTTTCCAACGTCTACAACATCAGTGCATTATTCGACTACTTAAGAAGTCAAGTTTAAAATTTTTAGATCTAATTTTAGAAAACACATGTTTATTAAAAATTCTTATTTCCTTTAATTTAAATTAGAGAGCATTTTATCCTTTCAATTAATAATTGGCACTTTTAATTTCACATAAAAAACCAAATGTGGCCATTGACAAGTTTGTATCATGCCCCATACAAAAAGGTCTTATTTGAAATTGTTTTATTCGCAAAAAGTTTTTTTTAATCATATTTTATATTTTATTTTTTTAAATATTAAAGTTTGTAACTCGTTATAAAAAGAGAACTTCCAATGGCAAACTTAAGAGATTAAGTAAGCCGGTATATGTGCACTTGCTTGCAACACGCAAAAAGCAGCTGTTCAAACAATGAACCTGAGTATGTCAAACATTTCCCTTTGTCTCAATAATTCTGAAGAGTTATTTTTGCTGGAATGTGCTGTTCCAAAAACTTTCATTGGAAAGAAATGACTTTTCACGGCAGTAAAATTATAGAAAACTTTTTTTACAAAAAACTGAACTGACTATTAAAATATGTTTTAAGAAGTTTAAATAATTAAAATATTAAATTTAAAGAAACAATACTGAAAAAGGTAACATATTTGCTGGGCATTTAAAACACGTATTTACCCCAAACACATGTACTGGTGCTGTTGATTTGCCGAGTGTAGTTGCTCTACCCCCTCGACCCATGAAGTTTAAGATGCGTGATGTACAAAAACTAATTGCTGAAACCAATCCAAAGAAGGCCCCGGGTATTGATGGAATAAGTAACAAGATGCTGATGAAGTTGCCTCGTACTGCTACTAGAATCCTGTTATTTATTTTCAATGGCATTTTACGACTGGAGTATTATCCACACAGCTGGAAACTTGCCATGGTCAAAATGATTCCAAAGGCGGGCAAAGATCTTACCAAGGCTGAGTCATATAGGCCAATAAGTTTACTGTCAACAATTTCAAAGCTCTTCGAAAAGCTTCTCATGACAAAATTGTCCCCAATTCTAACTGATAATGGGTGCATACCGGACCATCAATTTGGTGTTAGAAGTCAGCATAGCACCATTGAACAATGTCATAGATTGGTCCATTTCATAAGAAGAGCATTTGAAGAAAAAAAGTATTGCTCTTCCCTCTTTATTGATGTTTCTCAGGCATTTGATAAAGTGTGGCACGAAGGCCTTATTTTAAAATTGAAGACATATCTGCCAATAAACATAGTAAATCTTTTAGAAAGTTACATTCTTGCCCGGAAGTTCACTGTTGTGGAAGGAAACTTCATGAGTGTGCCCGAAACTATCTCATCCGGTGTGCCACAGGGGAGTATACTGGGGCCAGTTTTGTATTTGATTTATACCTGTGATATGCCTTTGAGCAGTAATATCCTCACTTCTACATTTGCTGATGATACAGCCTGCCTTAGTATGCATGAAAACTATCACGAGGCATCCCGATATCTTCAGGAACATATTAACCTGTTGGAACTGTGGTTGAACTTATGGAGAATAAGAGTAAATGAACAAAAGTGTGTTCATGTCACATTTACGCTACGAAGAGATACTTGTTCCCCCATTCGAATCAACAATCAAGTTGTTCCTCAACATTCACAGTTGAAATACCTTGGTATACACCTTGACCGACGGCTTACATGGAAACACCACATTGATTCTAAGCTAACACAAATGAAGCTTAAGTTAACCCAGATACATTGGCTGATTGGTAGAAATTCTACCCTCAGCCTAGATTGTAAACTTTTAATATACAAATCGCTTTTGAAACCCATATGGTGTTACGGAATTCAACTATGGGGCACTGCTTCAGCTTCCAATGTAGAGCGAATACAACGTATGCAAAACAAAATTTTAAGGTTAATAACATCGGCTCCTTGGTACATGAAAAATTCAATTTTACATCGTGATTTAAATATGCCACTTGTGACCGCTGAAATTGCAAAATATGCAGGCAAATATTTAACAAAACTCGAGTCCCACCCTAATCCCCTTGCTCGTAACATCTTGAACTTTACTGGGCACATCCGCTTAAAAAAGAGGGATACTACGGCATTAATACGCAACACTGCAGATGAAATTCTTTGAAAATATTTTTTGTGCTTAACATGACATTTATTATCACTAAGTTTATGTCTGACTCTGGTTGGGCCTAATAATTAGATATATATATATTTAAGATTTGAATACTTATTGTTGGTTCAGTTTTTGAAGATACAATAAATAAATTTTAGCAGAAAAAAAATTAAATTTAATTTGAAGCTTTCAAGAACCTTGTTTTTAATTAAAATTTCTTTTACAAATTATTTTTAATGTTTCCTAATTTGGGGATTTATCTATAATTTTCATGATTTTGAGATCTGAGAATATGACGATTTTTGACATATTTTTGACGATTTAAAAAAAATTAAAAGTGGATAACACACACACACACATCCACCAGTAAAACAAGTACAACTCTTTCAGTGCTCAAAATTGGTGTGAGTTACGCTAGACGTACACCCAATGCACGCAGTCTTAACCAATGCTGAATGGTAGGGTTAAGGGGAGTGATATTTCCCATAGTTATTATTACATAAATTTCCTTTATTTTGCTAACTGTAATAGTGACAGCCTTCGATCAAGTATTGAAAGAAGTGGGAAAAGGGTATCCTATAACCCCATAATAATAATCTCTTAAAAGCCGAAACAAAAAATTTTTTTTTTAAATTTAATCGACCAATATTGTTTTTATTATTGAAAAGAGATTTATAATTGTTGAGTTTTCTATTACTACGTTTATACGCACGTCTTATTTGCAAATAAAAAAGAAGAATGTTGCCGTATAACTTTTTTATTGTAACTTATTAACTCGTTTAACAAGTCGTGAATAACGACACTATTTGTAAATAAAAAGTAAGACGTTGCCACTTCATGAACGTTTTTTGTGTTTTACTTACCAAACAATCATATTTTCGTCACATGGCATCACTAATAATAACATAAGTTCTGTATGCAATTTCCCGTATAAACAGTGAATTAGTTATTTGCAAATAGTTATATTTGCAAATAAGACGTGCGTATAAACGTAGCATATGTATAATAGTTGTCTAAAACTATTATACTCGTATTTATATGTTTGATTTGTGGATCACAAGTATGACAAATAGATTTCTGGTATAAAATTTCTGAGTTTTTGTATATGAGTTTGAAATGTTTTCACACATGATCCGGCTAAAGTTTACTGATTGATGATTTGCCCATGAAATGTGATTAGGCAATGAAATGTAAGCTAAGCCAACAACAAACAATAATTTTTTTAAATTTAATCGATCCCAAAAACAGAGTCTAAAAAATTCGAAATAACGATAATCTTTTACGCCGGTCCCAAGAAATTTATTAAAGGTAGGATTTAATGTTTAATTTTCAGTCATCTTGGTTCCAAAGATCTCAATAGGTAACGCCTATGGTACATTCGAAGTCGGATTCTTTTTTTATAACGACAGGAGCTGAATATAATCGACCAAAAGGAATCGTAATGAAATTTGTAGACCCATCGCAGTGTTGGCGGGTCAATGGGTGACAGATAGGCACGCTAGAATGCTAGGCTTCGCTATCCGCTGTCACAGAACTCAATTACGATTAAGAGTAGAGCGGTTTTATTTCCGTAAATCAGATCTAGACAAAAAGAAAATTTTCTTCGGAAATCGCTGATTTAATGACACGGCCGTATGCCCAAAAAATATTTTACTCTAAAGTTCAGATTAGTTAATAAACACTTTAGGCCTAACAAACGTTTGTTAAGAAATAGAAATAAAAAATAGGTCTTTAACTGTTTTGCGATTTAAAAAATTCTACTTTATTGTTTGCGATTTCCATCGATTAGTCGAATATTATTTTTAAATGCAAAATAATTTATTTTCAAAAATTATGAGTTTCTATCATAAATTAATGAAAGTATAATGAATAAAGAAGAATTCACTATTTCAGTATTCGATTGAGGAGAGTATTTGAATGTGGAGTATTTTATATGTTCATTGGGGCCGAGTAAAAGAAGGACCTCCTAAGAATTCATTAAGATCCACAACTTGTGATGCGGAAGTAGTAAAATTTGCATATTTTTATTGTAACAAATTTTAATAGAGGCTTGTCATTGCATTGGATATTCTTTTTGTTGAATACTGTTTATTGGATCTAAAGTCATGTTCAAGATATCATGAAAAAGTGATTTTTCGGAAATACTTTTGCTATTAATCCCACTGTATGTATTGTATTATGATGTATATGAAAGTCACTGTTATAACACATTTACTTTTTTATTTTAATTCTTTATTGATAATATTATCAACTGGACTTGTACTCGTACTTGGAGATTTTGCGAATATTTCATCATGACAGTCTCGTTTAGCTCGTCTACCACCTCAGCCACGTCATCATTTCAAATAGCAACGGCACTAAGTTGATATATAGAGAGAGTAGCTGTAAGAGTAAATGCGTTTGGGAGAGACGCAGCTTATAAAAGTCATGAGAATTTAGAGATTTTGGTGCGGAAAACATTAGATTTTAGCATGTAACGAAATGACTTTAACAACAGTTTTTATTGAAAAATTATTATTTTTAACGCCTTTAAGTGAACTACAAGGTATCTTCAACAGATTAAGAAGAGTAAGTACTTTGTTTTTTTTTTTTTTTTTTTTTTTTTTTGAGTATTCGAGAACACTGAAGATGGCACAAAGCCGAAACCGGTCTGTTCATAAACCAAATTTGACGTGGGATGACGGAAAATCGTTCCAAATTCAAACAAACCCCGTCGGAAGAATATCACAAAAATACTTTGTTTTTTTCTTTTTCTTTGTCTACAAAGAAAATAATGTAGTACTAGTGGAAAGATTAAAAACTTGCTAACATCTGTGAACGTAATACAAAGTTTCAATTAAAAATTTAAGAAAAATACTGTTTGCATATAAATTTTATAAAATAAGAAATTTTTTTAAATTTAATCAGGACTTCCTCAGCTTAACTTTCTAAGTAGTCGAAAAAATGGAATAGTGGGTACTTTGGAAACATTAAAATTGTCATTCCTCAATAACAGCTTTAAATTTTCTTTCACTGGGAAATATTAACACTTTCTAAATTTAAAACTATTCCTATAACAATCCAACTTAAGTTAGCGACTAAGATTATGGCCCATTGTGTTCTAAAAAGTACTAAAACTTATAAAAAGGTCTAAATTTAATTACACCAGCTTAATTGCATATATTTTTGCGAAATATTGTTGCAGCAAATGCATTTTCTATATTCCCCTTTTGGTGACTTTCGCATCTTCCATGAAGAAAGAAATATTTTTTCTAAGGCCAAGTTCTATTCTCTATCATATACATACATATGTATGTACATACATACATATACTTATGTATGTACATACATACTTATGTATGTACATACATACATATGTATATACATACATACATATATTTATGTATGTGTGGAATTTGTCCTGAAAACATAATAGGTATAATGTTGATATCCTTGCGTAACTGGCAGTATGTGTGTAGCTTCATAAAATTGGTTCTATTGGAACTTCGTAGGCTTGAGGAGATTCGAAAGCGAATCTAGGCAGCATAGCGCAGGTTTATACCTTCTCCGCCCTGTGAAGAAATACTTTTACGGTGGTTCTGCAGGGACTGGGAGCTGTGTATCGAGGTCGTTTTAGCGGGTTAAAGTCCCGCACGGAGTCTTTTGAAGATTTTTTCCTCGTAAAAAAAATACTTATGTATGTACATACATACATATTATGTATATGATAGAGAATAGAACTTGGCCTTCGAAAAAATATTTCTTTCTTCATGGAAGATGCGAAAGTCACCAAAAAGGGAATATATAAAATGCATTTGCTGCAAAAATATTTCGCAAATTTTTAGAGAATTTTGAAATACATACATATTATGCACTTACATATGTACATATGTACTTACATACATATTTACTAGTTCGATTAAAGCCAATGATATGTTTTCAAAGCTGAATACATCAGCAGCATTAATTTTCTATAGGATTGCCAGGGAGACATACATATTTAAAACTGACGGGTTTAATTCTAATTGCACAATCACATGTAATTAATTTTTAACACCCTGATACATTACACAAACAAGATGTTGCCAGCACATAACAATCAGTTACGCGTAACGGTATTGTTAATTATTAGTTTAGAAATTATTGATTTTCTTTTAATAATACGATGTATTCTTTTTTTCCGATTAGCAATGGTGGTGGATTTTGTTTGTAATTTAATGATTCTTTTTTGTTGTTGTTGTATTGTACTATTAAAACTAATTTAGCTTAAAAATTAGAAGGTCCTTTCATTGATCTTAACTCATATATAGTATGTAAATATATAATTTTTTGCTTTCTTAATATTGCTTAAATTATTTTTAATATCAAAAATTTAAATAAAATGTCTGTGTTCATTGTTGTTGTTTTTGATCTTAGGCCTAAAAACTAATTTTTGTCGAAATGAATTATTTTTATAATCATTATAATCTAACATTAGATGTGCAATAAATAAATTGTTTTTCATAATTTTCTCCTTTTAAATAATATAAAAAGTTGTAAAAATAAATAATGCATTCAATATAATAAAAGAGGGTCATTATTGAAAGAACCTCTTAGTATACCTCGTGTTAATATTTAAAATACGAGCAGCATATTTTAGGGGTTATCTTTTGTAGCATATACTTAGGCTAACTTTTTTTAATTTACCCACGACCCTTTTTAATTAATTAATTGATTAATTAACTACTGCTTTTTTATGTAGCAAAAATTGTAAAATTTTGTCCATATTATTGGTACTTTTTTAATTTGTACATTCAGCAAGATAAATAGTTGAATTCCTTTTTAATAAATTTTCTCTCATGTTTCACTTTTTTTCTTAATAAATTGTAATAGATGTTGTAGTATGCGGATTTCGTCAGTTAAATTTTCCTGGTCCATTTGTTAAATTCTATAAATAGCTATGTAACCTTTTTAGCCCACTTCAAGTCATCATCACGTGGCTTAAGACCAGTAAGATGTTCGATTAAACTCTCCAGCAGAGACCAAAATCTGAAAGCATTAAATAGTATAGAGGAAAATAATAAAGAATTATTAAAAAAATACTTTGTGAAATTCAGGCTCTGAAATAATAGATTTAATAAATTGATGATATTATTCGACCTTTTCATTTTTTTAAATTAATTGAATTATTTTTTTATGAGTTTGAGGTCTTATATATATGTACATATATATATATATATATATATATATATATATATATATATATATATATATATATATATATATATATATATATATATATATATATATATATATATATATATATATATATATATATATATATATATATATATACATTCCAAAAGGAATTTAATTTAAAAAGTGTATTTGCAAAAATAGTAGCCACTTTGACTGCAATGCACTGTGTCAAGGCTAGCAAAATTGCTACATATTACTTTTTTGGTACTTTTCGAAATATGTTAGAAGGCTTAATTTCGAGTCCTTATTTGAAGCAAATTACTTTCCTTTTATTTTTGCTTACTATGCGACTGAAGTAAAACTGTATACGGCGACAAGGGAAATAGAAAATAATATACTGATTCAGTTTAAAGCAATTGCAAGATATTTTTATTTCAAAGGACTCGATATATTTATATATAGCACTGTTATTGGACAATTATTCCATAAGAATCATAAAATTTTTAATATCGTAAATACTCAATTCAGAGCAATATAAAAATCTTACAATAATTCAAGGATTAGCGGCTATTAAGGAAAGTTGCTGGAAGAAATAGTAAGCCAAATGAATATACACATATTTTTACAATTTTAACTATAAGTAGAAGTAAGTTGATACTACGAGTTCCATCCCTGACGTGTATTCTGCTTTGTTTCTTTATAAAACCACAGTACATAATACTCAGACATTGAAAAATAAATAAATAAATAATGGTACCATCAAGTTATGGAAAACACGAAACTTTAGAATAAATCTGCGCAAGAGAATGGGTACCTTTTTAGAAATATAATGATTTAAGGTATACAAAGTAAGACACCAAGAAGTCTAAAATTTACAAAAATTAAAAAATTATATTTAGGTTTTAGCGACCTCTTGTGATGGCGAAATGAGTTTATTACAAAAACAATTTTTGAACATTTTATAAATCTATTGCAGCATTTCTTTTTGTATATTTTGTCTATAAAACAAAGCACTGTGCAAATAAAATATAAACAAAAACTATCATCTAAGCTCTCGCGATGATCTGAATTAATAGATCTTGTTTATTCGTTTATTTTAAAAAAATATTATTGTTTCATTTTACGAACTGAAACCTAAGAGTAAAAATAATTAAGAAAAAAATTTTAATTTTGACACAAACTTATTTTATTAGAATAATAAAAGGGGAATTAATTTAGTAAAGTTTAATAAAAAAATCCATATTTTTTTAATTTAAAAAGTAAATTTAAATATGAAAAAATATTTGTTAGTGAAAGAAGCATTAAGAAGAAAAAATCTAGGACATGGTATAAGTGCGAAACACATAGCCAGGGGCGAGCTGTTTTATATTCAATCGACTCTAATGAAATTTTGTAAAAAAAGAAGCTTGTAGTACTGTACGGACTGACTATGATAGCAGTATTTAATTTGACCAAGTTAACCGAAATGAAGGAGGACGTTATTCATATTATCTAAATTTATACATTCCTATCAACTATAATTTTTGGTACACAAACACAAATTATTTCCGTTTTTATTACATATGAATAAAATTAATTTAATTTAACTAAGTAAATTTGACTATTTTATTATTTCATTTAACTAAAATTAAATTTATTTATATATAATGGAAAAAGGAAATATGTAAAATTTGAGAAATTTCTTCTTTAAGACTAATATACTAAACTGTTCACCAAAAAATACCTATAGAATTAATAAAATTAATTTAATTTAATAACCTATTTTTTTTTAAATTTTACGGCCAATTTTGCCATATTTGATAATTTTTTTTGGTTCAGTATAGCTATTAAACTGCTATTATAATTAGTAATCAATTATAATAATATTATATTTTCATTACTAATTGATTACGGTTACAAGTAATCTAAAAATAATCGGAATTATTTGTAATTAGAGTAATAGAATCCAGAAGAATCGAGTATAATCAAATAAATAATCCGACCACTTTCATTATTATTCTTGATTATTTCTGAATGCTTTTAATGTCTTTTGCATTGAATGTTATTTTCATGGGCACTGTTGTGTATAACAAATTCAATAAATGTTTGATTTTAGTTATTTTTATTTTGTAATCGGTACAATACAATTTTTTCTTATTAAAATAAAGTAAATGCGGTATTATATTTTATTTGATTTTGTGTTCCGTTTATATTTCGAACTTGACAATCTTTCAAACGGGAGTAAAATACACCCATCTCTGTATGTTGTTTATCAACTTTATTACCACTAATTTTTAAAATTTTTAATTTCCTTTAAATATTAAGACTCGCTTGAGGTTGATTATTTAATTATATAATTTCACCAATATTGGGTGATTCCACCAGACCCGCCAAAACTTTTCTTATTGCCTTCACTATGCCAAGTCGACCAAAGCTAACGCTTAAATTAAGTACTGAATACAGGACTTTACTTATCCGTACCACTGTGTGAGGCAGAGAAGCAAGCCGATTAAACATTTTTGGAGGCGGCTAAACGTTACATTTTTTATTATTTACTTTTGCTGTTATTAAGTTTAAGTTTATTTATATATGTTATCACAAACTACATATGTAATACATTTTATTGTATTTTAATTGGTTTATATTTACACACGTATATCTGTATGTGAAAAAATTATTTAAAATAAGGAATTAAGCAAATACTCACTTTTTTTCTAAATTTTTACATTACACAGGTACAGCAAATGATGATTTTTTCAAAATTTTATTGAAAATTGGCTTTAGCATTTAAAATACGTTTTTTTCTGCTTATAAATCGTACACATTTTGTGAAGCAGTTGTGACCATGATGCAATGTCTAGGCAATTCTAAATCTACATTTAGTTGCAATGCATATTATTAAAAGCTTTCCTTTCAATTATATTAAATTCCTGCTGATTGGTGCAGCACATTTCGACAATTCTTCTGACATTTGCAAAATTTTTCATTATTTACAGTTTTCAAAGTATTTAAAATCGAATTAGATAATCCCCTTATTCCAATTGTCGTCGTCATTATCAAATTAATTCGATATTAAGAAAATGGCATTTCTGTGCTTGTTGTTGGCAATAATTGAGTATTATTGACAGCCACTAGACATTTTATCAGCTTTAGTATTAGTAATAGTCTATCAATAATACTTAATTTTTGTCGACAACGATAACACAATTACCAAAATATTGGTTAGCGTCAATGAAATGCAGGCATATACCTAGCTAAGCCAACAACAAACAATAACATATTAAAATGGTTATTTTGGAGAATATCTCGAATAACAAATTTGATAAATATTGGTCTAGACTTTTTGTGACGACGACAAATAGAGTAAGGTTTAATGTTTAGGGTGTCTTCCCCAAGCACGTTTGGGAAGTTTTTGCTTTTAATGATATATCATGGAAAGTTTTCGCAAGTACTAATATACACCATACATAGACCCATTTGTAAAGTCTTTGCAGGAGAATTAATTACAACCACAAAGCTCTATGTAAAACAGTTGACGTAAAATATTTTATGTATGGAGTTTGTCATTTAGTTTCTCTTTCAGCTGGGCTGTTGTATTGATCTCATCAAACCACATTCAAATACAACAATCAATTGGAGTGATGTTAAAAAATATTTTTTCTTACATCGAAATTAGGTGTTTGTAATACTAAATATACATATAAATAAAAAATAAACATATAAAAAATTCAAATTTACTCAGAAATCGGCTGAAAATTAAGCCGTCGGTCAGCTGACTACGTAAGCGGCGGCGAAGCATGTAAAAAATAGACTGACTGGCCTCTACGTGTTGCGTGTCTGGTGTGAGAGTACGACTGATATTGGAACGATCTTATACACCTAATTTTATTTTTTACCAAGGGGAACCTTTACATTATCTTAATTTAAATTGAAATAACGTTTTTTTTTATTAAGAAACAACAGTTTAAATTTAAGTAATGGAAGGTCTCACCTTAATGAAATACAAAATTATGCCTCATATCACATATATAAGGCATACATACATAAATGGGTCTTTAAAAGAAAATACAACTTCTTTAATAACTCAATAAAGCTCGTTTCAACACCGACCTGGCGTTAGCGGAAAAGTTCTTATTTTCGATTCGCCGATTTTATTACAACTTCTTTATTTTAGCTCTCAATGTAGATATAAAGACAATAAGCATTGGGACTGAACTGAAACATTCAATTGCTTTTCTTACCTCAACTTCTCTAATGGCCAATTTAACCAACCGGTTGTTATGCAAAAATAAGTTTCATGCGGTGCAACATGATGGATGCGATGATGCTTACGAGGCAACACTATATGATAATTTTGTAAGAATAGTACCCATTTCGGCAGACCCCAATATGTATGAGACCATTTGTGAATCTGAAATTACAAATGCGACACGCCATAAGTTTAAACACTTTATTTCGAAAAGGGACTCACCTGATTGGTCATAGCAACAAAAATCGAACATAAAAATAAATAGGAAATCCAACCAAAATCTTGCTGTATATCATTGTGCGACTTTGTATTAAAGTTGTAGGCCAAAAAACCTAATATCGGTATACTGACCATAAAATTGTCACCATTCGTTTCGATGAAATCGTGACGTGTTATGGACGTTGGATCCAAATGATGTTCTCGAAATGGACGTAAGAAATTCTACGTTAAGGCAAATAGATGTTCTTGAAACTTTGGTATAATTAATTTACTATATCAATTTTATTAATACCTTTCCTATGATGGGTAGTTCAACGGATCCCCAAGTATCGGCTGCCCAATGCACAAGGCCAGAGCCAAAGTCAGCGGTAATAATGCCACATATGGCCGATATGCAGGCAACAATTATCCGATCGAAATGAAAGTGTTTTAATATTAAAATAAAATCAATTATCATTAGAGCAATGCACGTGTAAACACAGAAGAGTTCCTGAGCGCGTTTTCCTGCAAATAAGTAAGAAGACATGTTCGTATATTATAAACATACATAATACGAGTACTCGTATATAAGTATGTGGAGCAAAGTAGTGTCTATTTTCATAAAAAAAAAATTCATTCTTAAGATGTGTATCGCTCCATAGCTTGTTGACCACTTATATATCATAAACGACAAATACAAAAATGGGAGTCAGTTCTGTATATAAAAATCTATGCCGCTATTCATCAGTAGACTTCAACCTGTTTGCAAAGCATTCCATCTTATATGCTCATGTATGTGAACATATCTTGGAAAAATATAATATTTAATACAACATGTATCAAGTTTACAAGGTGGACTCGAAGGGCAATAACTACAAAAGCAGGTAAGCTTTAGATATAATATTTATAAAAAAAAGTTGAGAGCAACGAACCCTTGAAGGTTATAAAAATAAACATCGAATAAACGTTATGCTTCAAAATACTCGTAAATACCGTTATATAATTAAATTATAATTTCTAATTTCTAAGAAGTTCATATAGTGTTTTAAAGTGATAAATTTTCGATTGTAGCAAAGGATGAATATGGGATTTCCACACAGTCGCCCATGTGGCCGTAAAACAACAGGAAGACAGACTGGTTTAGAAATAAATATTTCATACAGAAAAATATGACTGAATCCCATAGAATTCTCATATAATGTTTGTTGCTTTTTGTATAAGAATGCTTTTCAAACGTGATTTGGCTAAAGTGTACTGGTTAGCGCCAATGAATTACAGGCATATGCATAGTTCTACGTAAAAACCTTTTTTATCTTTGAGGCCCTATAAACTTATCCCCTAAAATCGAATTTCGCAGGACTTTTAAGCATCAAGTAGAATAAGTACTAAATTAACCCTCAAGGACATTTAAAATTTGAATTTATTTCCAGGGTTCGATTTAAACTTTACTACCTTAAGGGTGGGTTTTTGCCCCTCTTCAAGAAAAGCGATAAAAAGACCCATACCGCAAAGAGTTAAAGGGTCAAATGTTCCATAAAAATGTTCTCCGCAGTGTTTTGCATAAAAATCCTACAAGATATCGCCATCCCGATTCACTATAACAATTAGAAAAAAGGAGAAAGTTAATCGCTCCTTAAAGTAAAGGATCAATCGTTCGTGATTTAATTGCGTCTTACAGTTTTATCGATTGTCAAAAAAAATTATGTCACTTGTTTTTTTTTGGCGGCATGGAATCTACTTATATGTATGTACTCGAATGTATGTATATATGTACATATATAAATATATATAGGTATATTTATTTATGTATATACACGACTTTATAATAAAAAATAAAAATACAATATTACCTGGACTATATAGTTTTGCCAATTCCTGAGCTCCTTTATGTTGTGGGCCCCATCTTGGCGAGGCTTTTTCTGTAAAAGCTTGTTCCAGTGCGGAATTGCCATTTGGATCATCTTCGTGCATTGAATTTTCCAAAATCTCCTGATCACTCTTTAAGGACATCTTTTATTGTCGGCATTCGTAATGAAAAGAACAAACCAATAATTCTTCATTAATAGTCGATTAATAAGAAATTGCAGATAGAGAATGACGTGCATTGTAAGAATCTGAACTGCGCAGTATTGGTTCGAAATTTTTTACCTTTATTTATATTTTTTTTTTTAATTTAATTTCATTTTTTTTATGACATGAGAATTTTTGGTTGTGATTACACCTGTTGTTCGTAGAGAAATCGGACACATGTTGAAGATAAATTCGACCTATAGACACTCGCTCGTGTCCTTTAGAAAAAATATTTTATTCGAACAATAGACACACGGGCGGAGGAGTACTGACATACACACATTTTCAAATCAATGCAGTACATACGATTACAGAAAGAAAAAATAGCGGGTATACAAACTTTTTTCAAGATTTAACACAACAGTATTTAAGTAATTACAGATATTGACTATTACAGATAATTTAGTTCTTATGTGCGTGTGTGTGTTGTTTTGAAGGCATGTAGAAGCAACTACACCTCATTCGTTTGTCACGGCGACAACCTGGGCTTGTGGGAGGAAGAGGGAGAAATATGAAACAGGTGGCTTGAAATAAACGTAAAGCTTTATAGCTTTTTCATTTATGATTATACTTTTACCATTAAATTGTTAAAATGCAGAATACGTATGGATAATATTCACTCAAACATGGAAAATTTGTATGTCGCTTGTCATACATTTTCCGCTTCACAAGGCGTTGCTCTTTCCACACTTGCTGAATGTCTCTTTACAAAGTCTAGGGGATTATGGCACGATTTTCATTAGCAATATTGTACACACTCTATTTTAAAGAGATCAAAAGAACCGGACCGCCTGAGCTTTTGTCTGAAAAGAAAAATTCAATAATTTTTGTTCGTTGTTCAATTTTAAAATTTACAAGTGTTTCTTTCACAAATATAAAATTAAAGAAGAAAACTTTAATTAATACAGTCTTCGTCATAACTTTATTGCGTCAGCCTGTATAAAAGAGAAACGTGTTGCATGGGAGTTTGTTTGCTTTGTGTCCAATTTTCATTGACTCTGGCGCATATTTCACAAAAAAAAAAAAAAAAACGGAGTCAAAACGAACGATTTCGGTGGCCAATTTACATCACCTCCACGTGAGATGAAAATGCTCCCAATTCCCTTACACTGAATTCCTAATGTGGCATGAGCTTTGTGGCACGTAGCGCCATTTTGTCAAAGCCACATGTCATTGGTGTCCATATCATCCAATTAAGGTGAAGAGAAGTTTATAATCATAGACCTATAGAGCTCGCCGTTGACAACCAAAAATACATAACAAACAGTGACTGTGGAATTAGTATCGTTGAAAATTGAAAAATTTTGCTTGTAGACGTACCCATTCTTCCAGAAATGGCCCTAATCGCCGAAGAGGCGAAGCGCGCGGAACATTACCCGAACATAACATCCATTTTAATAAAATAACTTTATCATTAGCACGTGGAGTTGAACGCTATATCCGTCCATGATAACGTGGCAAAATAGACTAAATAAATGTCAGCCAATTTGATAGATGCAACTTGGCCGCTATCAAATGTAACAATTTTGAATTTCCCATTGGAAGACCCTTTATATGTAGTTTTCGTGACAACACATTATTGTGGTAGTAGCGTGGGGAGGGGACCACCTCTACAAAGTAATTTTCATTATCTTATATCTTTAAAGCTATAATAGTGAGATTCATTGCACTGGGTGTGTGTTAATTTGAAGACAAGATGCGAAGTTGGGAAATAAAGGATCGGTGAAGGGGGACTTTGAGGTTGAAAACGATTTTAGCAAAGAATTTTAGATTCAAAGTTTGGCAAGTTGAAGACAAAATGCAAGTTGCTGCTGCCATTTGCTTACACTTGATGCTCTTGCGTCACTAAATTTATAATTATTGGTCATTTCTAAATTTTTTGAACATATCTAAGTAGATTTCGTTGTACATGACTAGTACAATTCAATAAATCACCCTAATACTATTTTGTGACTCTGGTAACCGAAGATGTACGAGCGTTTCCGAACAAAATAAATCAGCTGATTATTGGAGAGCAAAACGAAAGTCACAAACAAAATGAGCGACATCTGTAAAATTTCACGATTATTTTGTGTAAAAGACATAATATTGTTACAAAATTTAAAAAAAACACGCCTCAATTTGTTGTGAAGTTTAAAACGAAATAATTATGAGAAATTAGCAAGTGATTTGGAATCGGCTGTCGCTTAGCTGAACCATTTCAAATCACTGAATTTCCAAAAATGTTTGTGTACAGAACACATTTTCAATGATTTAAAATCACTGTGATGAAAAGTGATTTTCAGAATAGGCCTAGTAGATAAGAATGTATGTACATACTTACATACATATAACAAGGACATAACAAGGACAAGTGAATTTACTTTTTGTAATTTTAAATGCGTAATAATTAATATACTATAATTATGAAACGAATTGAATTGCTTTCTATAACAAATTGCTGCAAGCCACTTTTTTAATTCAAACTTTTAAGAGAAAATATGTAAATTTACCTTTGGCTTCTATCGAAATTTTAAAATATTTCCACTTCTTCTTGAAAAAAAGCTAAATAAATGTTACGTATTTTATTGAAATTTATGTTCTAAAAGGCAAAATGTATTTTTTTATTTTTGATATTAACAAATGTGGAAAAAATTATGACATATCGCTCGTCACAAAATTAAAGTTTGTTAATATTTTTGTATATCAAAGTACATTTGCTTACTAGGTAGGAGCGATAGCACATATGTATGATTAATTCTAGCTTCGAATTGTCAAAATCTGTTTACGTTTTACAGAAACTTATATAAAATATTTTATCAAATTGATTTTTCCAACTTGAATGTGACAAAACAAATGTGATATAAAATAAATAAAATAATATTGGGTTGTTGGAAATGTAATTTCTTGTTTCCTGCCAACGTACGAACTAGCTTTAATTTTCCCAACGCCAACTGCAAACAACCAAATAATTATTTGTCAGATTGTTTAGAGTTTAAGGATCAGCATTTGGATTTGAGATCAGAGATTAGATTAACTTTAATACTCGTATTTACTGTTTGAGTTGTCTTTTATTTACTATTGTTTGCCAGTTTAAGCAGCCAATGTTGGTAGTCAGCCGTTGAAATAATACAAACAAAAAAGAATTTTAGGAAAATTTAATTTAAATAAATTTAATTACTTTAGCGATGAAGAAAATTTTAGTGATTCGTTAGGTCTGTTTGTTTACGTGATATTTTGTAACAAATTGTGCAAAATGTTGCTGGATGTTGTTCGTTTCATTTCTCCAGCAGGAAAATTTATTTAAATTGAGAGAAGGAGAGTCAGAAAATTGACATTTGAATAACTGAGAACTTGCAAAATCTTGCTGAAGAAATTTTGTTCAGTAAAATTTTGCAAGATAGAACAGGTGTTTTGACTGCTTCTTCTTAACAATTAAAAAGTAAACAAAAAAGTTTTATTTGTGAAATATTTTGCTGAAAGTTTTCAAAGTAATAAGAAACCAACTTTAAATTGGGTTTTTGGACAAAATATGTATGTATGTATTTATGTATTCACACTAGAAACCACAAAAACTTGAATTGAAGCTATAAATATTTATTTATTTATTGAAAACTTCATTTTTAACACATATGCACATAAGTACATATGAACATTCTTTTGAAATAGCATTATTCATCAGCTGTTCAGCAAAATAACTGACAAAATCCTGCAAAATGCTGTTCGCGAACTTTTTTGCAAATTTTTATAATTGATAGCAATTGAGAGTATATTTGGTAATTTTCTCTATCACGAAGCTGCTGGATAAATATTGCTGGAAAAGTAAACAAACAGACCTTATTTCTTCCAGCAACTTTTGCTTAATACTTGAATTATTGTAAGATTTTTATATTGCTCTGAATTGAGTATTTACGATATTACAATTTTTATGATTCTTGGATAATATTTTACCAGTTACAGTGTTAAACCATTGTTTTTTTTAGTAATTGTTTGTATTATCTAAATATACCGGGTCATTTCAAATAAAAATGTCATGGAATTGCTTTCAACTGAATCAGTATATTATTTTGTATTTCCCTTGCCGCCGTATACAGCTTTACTTCAGCTGCAATAGTAAAATGAAAATAATTTGCTTCAAATTAACACTCGAAATTAAGACTTCTATCATTTATTAAACAGTAAAAAATTTTATATGTGGCAATTTTGCCAGCCCTGAGATAATGTATTACAGACAGTTTTTTCGAAAGTCAGGTTATGTGTACACAAACAAAATGCCTGGCTGTAGAGCTGTGATGTCCTGTATATATAAATAGACCATGACATAGGCCATGAATTCGAGTCATATATTGCAAATCTAAAACTTCAGTAAAATAAAAAATTCAAAGAACTTGACAATCAAAAGAAAGATGAGCAAAAATTAAAAATAATTCAAAACACACATCCATATGTATGTAAGTATATACATATGTACTTACATATGAACAGACAATATGAAAATTATTTAAAACCTTGAATTATTCGAAATTCAAAAATATTTTGAGATCTATATTTTTTGACGTCTTTTATAATAATCCGTTTTTTTTTTAATTTTTAAGCTTAAGGTCTTTTATTTTTTTTTTAATTTTAATTAAAAATAACAATCAATATTTCGATACTCATTGAATTGAATTGAATTGTCCTGAAGATGATACTCAATGAGTATCGAAATATTGATTGTTATTTTTAATTAAAATTAAAAAAAAAAATAATAAAAGACCTTAAGCTTAAAAATTAAAAAAGCGGAATATTTTGAGATCACAAAAATAATATATTTATATATTTTGTCGAAAAATTTTGTATTCAAATACTCTTACACAGTGCATATAATAGATAAATAGAGATGCTGGTAGAAATTATTACCTTGAAGAAATGCATACTTATACAGTTTCGTGTTAAAACTGGTTTCTCTGCCATGGTCAAATACAGATCTTGAACGTACTTTTAGCCTATTAAATCTCGTCAAAACAAATATACGAAACCGATTACAACTAGACGAAGATTACAGCAGATTGGAACCAATGATTGCAAAAAATCATATGTTTGTTGAAAAATACTCTTAATTAAATGTTATGGTTTTTGTTGTAAGCTATTGACTATTTTTAGAGCATTCATGCATACCGGGTGGTACAAAAACAAGTATCTTTTTTAATCATATGTTATTTTGACGCTAATAGGTTATTTTCTGTTCGAAATATTGACTGTCGTTTGTGTCATAACCACGCGGATCAAAATCAAACTTATTTGCAAAGTGAGTACTGTGTTGTCCAAACTGTTACTTTATTAAAAAGAAGTTTTGGCCGAGTACTGTACGCAAGTTTGTATGAAAAGTTCGCGAGACTGGCTTGCTTATTGGTCAATATTTATGGTCCCCGATCAATTGAAGGCTTCTCAGTTTCAGCTTTACAAAAGCTCCATTCGCACAAGTATTTTGTTTGATAATTATCTTTTCTGACAAGGCGCGTTTTCATCTCGGCGGCTTTGTCAACAAATAAAATTGACGTATCTGGGGATTGGAAAACCCACACGTCATTGTCGAGAAGCTAAAATATATACAGGGAGTGAAAATTCAGTGCGAATTTTGGAAACGCCATTACAGTGAACGGCAGAGCCAATAATTACGGACTTTTTATGGCCTGAAATCGAAGATATGAATCTGGATAATCATTGGTTTCAGCAGGATAGCGCACCATGTCATACTGACGATCAAACAACCGTCTTATGCGGACTAAGTTCGCAATCGTCATATGAATGAAATCGTGTCCTATGAATAAACGGAGTATTTGTTATACCTAATAAAGCCATAATACGGGCATAGTTGAACGAATTAAGTTTTGCTCATTTAGTTAATTTTTAAAAATATACATATATTTGGACCACCCACATATCTCTTCATGTATATATGCAGATATATAAGTACTTATGTTATATCAGATTTTTTTTTAAAGAAAGACTTTTAAATAATTTTTGTTTAAAAACTGAACAAAAATGAAATACTCGTAAACAAAAAGCAGGATTAAAAATTATCTTCTGTTGTTAGCCAACGCTTTTTTTAATTATATTGTTGTTAGCATTTTTTTAAACATATTTTTGAATAAAATATAGCATATTCTGGTAATATACACTCCTGATTAAGGAAACAAGTTTTTTTTTGAAAAGAAAAAACTTTTCAAAATCGATAACAGTTTCACAGATTTGTAAAAGAAACTTTTATTTTTAAACATTTTGTCAACTTGACTTCCTAAAAAGTAAAATGAATTATAGTCCAAAAAGTTATAGTCTAAAAACTTACTTCTACTGGTGATCTGCTAGCACTCCTCTCGGAGAAATTGTCTCATTCTATTAACATTTTTGGCGAAAGTAAAGCGGTGGCTTTTAAGATTTCCAAGTCGTTTGACAAGGTCTGGTATGGAGCTTTTCAGATAAAAAATTTTGCTTTTGGTGTCGGTGCCGGTGATGTTTCCTCAGGGATCACACTATACGAGTTGTTATAGATGAGATCTTATCTGAAGAGTTTAAGATAAATTCTCTCTCCTACTCTCTTTCTTATTTTTCTTAATGACCTTCTATGTCAAACTCCCAACAGTATCTACTCTTTTGCAGGTGACAGCAGCATTAGACATTCCTCTTCATTCGACCATAAGCAAATATGCCCTGAATAATGATCTTGTAACAATCTTTGAATGTTATCATACGAATCGAGTCGACTTCATTACTCGTAAGACACAATGTTGTATGCTTGCGGAAAAAACGTATGAAGGAACATGATACTTCATCGGTAATTTTGTGTAATATAAGTATTGAAGAACCAGACGCTCTTGAAGTTCTTGGCATGGATATCTAGTGAGATGTTCGATGTTCGACGTTGAAAGAGATACTTCACTACTTCTTGTCTGTTCAAAATTTTTTACCACCTATATCCGTCTAAAGATGGAATGCAATTCTCATGTATGTTCCGGTGCTTTAATGCATATTTTGAAGTTACTTGACACACTGGAGCATCGACGCAATATGGGCCGTGTTTCACTGTTTTATCATTACTATAATGCGATGTCTTCAGATGAAATCAAGGAGCCTGTTCCAAAGACTCCCTCTTATTTGCGTACAACGAATATTTCATTAATACCACATCAATTTGTGTTCGGTATGACATGAATAGCACTACGCACTACACAGAAAATTCATTCTTTAGTGGAACGAACTCCCTACAGATGTATTTCCTGTCGCTTGAGACGTGGAGGAGTTCAAGTCGAATGTCCACAAACACTACTCTTTCTATCCTCCTTCTCATACCTACTAGCGTAGTGCATTGCATGAATGGAACACATTCCCTGAATAATGGCATAATTGCAAAAAATAATAATAACCCCATTTTTGCCATGCATCCTAACTCAATGATCCTTTTATGCAATAATTAAGGAAAATGTTCCATTCAAATTAACCAAAAAATATATTTGCGTGACTTATTAAAACCTACTGAAGAATATTCCCATCATTTTGCATAATTAACAAATAATAACGACGTACGACATTTCGCAATGAATCATTTTCTTTAAGAAAATATTATATTCGTACTAATATTTTAACTCCTTGAAAATTATACATATACATACACACATATTTATAGCAACCATATCCTGCTATACCCATACAATAAATATTTACATATTTATATACGGAACACGGAAGTTGTTATATAAATGTCATAAATATTTTGCAAAAATAAACGAAAAGCGACATTAATAACGGAAATAGTACAATTGATTATCAGCTTATGGTTTTAAAAATTGTGTGTTAATAGTGTTCATGACGTAAACTATAATTCATTGGTCAATGACACAAAAAATTTTTTATAACAAAAACTTCCTTAAAAAGATTGGCTTATTTCTATTGGTATAGAAACACGCGCACTACTAAATGACAAGAAAGGTCGTGTCTCTTTAGGTACGAATGCAACAACGACTATTTTGAAGGAACGTGAGAAAATTTTAAATTTGCTACTCATCGAGTACGTTTTCTTAATGACTTAGTGACTTCTTAACACTTTGGCTCTGGTCTTAAGTCCACCTTTTAACTACGTTACTCCCTAGATGGATTTTGATATAGTGTTCAAGGCTCTAGTTCTCTCCAGAAGTCGATGGGGGAGAATAAACCTCACGGAAAATTATACTGATGGTTCGAAGATGTACTATTTAGTTGGATTCGGCACATTCTCTCATGATCCCCGATGGATGCAGTGTATTTCAGTCTGAAATATACTCCATCTACAAACCCAGCAGTTTACTTTATGACAGAAATATTTGAGGCAATATTGGAATTCTTGTCGACAGCCAGGCGTCATTTCTGTCTGAAATCGTTGAAAGACGTACTAGTCTTTATTGGTCAGGCAATGTAGAGACGCGCTGTCAAGGCTAGGACAACATTACCTTAGTTTGGATTCTGCATATAGAACAGGCAGATGAGCTATCTGCGAGTATATTGGAATATATTTTGAACATTTCGAATGCGGTGTCAGTTGCCATTCCGCTTGGGACAGGATTTTTAAGCACCCTCTGCAAAAAGTTGATAATAGATGCCATAATCTCGACACATGCTGGGTCGCTAGGATAGTGTGCGAACCCATAAACAGTCGTAAGGATATATTGAAACTGTTGTCAGTATTAACGGGTCACTGGAATACATGCATGCCGATTCAGAGTATCCTTCAATTACCACTGCCTCAGTTGCAAGAACATATGAAAAGAAGAAATAATCTTTTAATCTCTGCTATTCTAATGTTCTGCCCTAGCAATGGAAAGACAAAGACTCCTAGGCAGCTATATGGTGGATGCTCTTTGCGAAGTATCAGAGTCAAGGCTAAATGAACTTTTAAGACACCTCACGGTAACAAGGTGGAACTAGTACTCCAAATCATAGGATCAACACATCTAACGAGTTGTATGGTTATCTAAACTCTACGTGACAGTTTGCGCGCCCTACTCTACCATAAAAAGCAATCAACTTTTATTGATGACAAAGTAAGTGACAAGAACTTGATTCCTAAAAAAAACATCAACGTCTACCATAATACATATGTCTTTGATATGGTGTAGAGCATCATGAGTTCTTGGCACATGGTTGTACGGTTAATAAGGAGTATTATATTGAAGTTATGCACCCCTTGCAAGAAGCAATACCGAAAAAACGTTCGGAATTGTGGAAAAATAATTCTTGGCTTTTGCATCAGGATAATGCACCTGCAAACTCGTCATTGCTTGTACGTAATTTTCTGGCCGAAAAGGATACCGTAATCTTGCCTCAGCCATCGTATTCACCAGATTTGGCCCTCTGCGACTTTTTCCTGTTCGCACAATTGAAGAGACATATGAAAGGATGGCGTTTTTCGACGAATGATTAGATAAAAACCGAAACGCTAAGAGAGCTCAAGGCCATACCAAAAAGTGAATATCAGAACTGCTTCCAAGATTGGAAAAAAAATGCTGGAATAAGTATATTATATCTAAGGGGGATACTTGGAAGAGGACAATATAGAAATTGATTAAAAAATAATTTTTTTTTTGGAGAAAAATTAAAATTTACCTTTTCTATTGAACAAACCTCGTATTCACAAGACATGTTCACGTAAAAGTACTCGTTCAATAAGTATTTTTATAGGTCAGAAACTCGATTAAACAAAGACTTTTTCGTTTCTGATGATTTCAGATAACAGATCTAAAATTTGGATCGAGGCATTATGAACATGTACATATCCGTCAGACAGGATTTCTACTAACATTAGGTAAAAGCTATTAATTTAATTTGATCGATAAAAAAACTCCTCCGCAAATTTACTATATTTCGATACTCATCGAGTACCATCTTCAGGATATTTGTTTATTTTATATAAATGTAAAAATATTAACATTTAAAAACTAATAAATTGATGATTTTATTCGACCTTTATTTTGATTTAAATTAATTGAATTATTTTTTTTTTGAGTTTGAGGTATTTTTTTTAAACCAATATATTTATTTTTGATTGTTCGATATTTCTACAACCTGTGGGTGTCTTCATCAGGAAATTAAAAATATTTAGTATTTTATTGTTTGTTGTTGGTTTGGGTGAGTATATGCCTGCATTTCATTGGCGCCAACCAAATCACCAGTACCCTTTTAGCCAAATCATGATTGAAAATCATTCAAGCTCGTATACTTACACCAAAGACTACAAATACTATATGAGAATCCAAACAGAACTCAATCATATTTTTCTATTTGTAATCAACAACAAGTAAGTAAGTAAGTAAGTAATGTAATGGGGGTTTGGCCCAGGATGGCTCTTTGCACTGCGACCATTGTTGATCTATTGTGCTTCCCCTGTCCCTAGCAGTTTAATACGCTCGCAAATAGGATCAGCTGCTTCAGTGGGAGCATTAGAAGTTCCTCTTCACTCAGCGTATATGCATGTAGAGTTCTGTGTCTCCTGTGGCACAATGCCCCACAATTTGCTATCAAGTGTTCCATCGACTCCTCATCTTCACCGCAAAATCTGCAGATGTCCGTGTCAGATAAGCCCATTCTGTATAGGTGGGCTTTGCAGGTGTAATGGCCTGTGAGCGCCCCTACCAGCGTCTGTAGGCTTTTCCTGTCTAGTCTTAGAGCCAGATCCGCCCTACCAGCGTCAAAGCGTAGGAATTTTATTTTAATTTTATAATATTTAAATAATCCATTGATGTCATTCCAATGTTGTGCAATCCTGGACGATGTCCATTTCGAAATCTCCCCTTTAAGTAGACTTTTGTTGAACCCAAAAGAAGGGGTGGATCCAATGAAGTTCCCCTCAGCCCCTCTTCTCTCACAGATGTCCGCGATCTCATTCCCGGCATGCCCCTGATGCCCTGGTACCCATATCAGAGTAATCTGATTATGAGTCGCCAGGTCATTGAGCCTGTTTTGACATTCCAGTAATAATGTGGACATGTACGTACAACCTCTCAGGGCCTTAAGAACCGATTGGCTGTCCGAGAATATCTTAACCCGTATTCAACAACAAACACATAAGTCTAATAGCTTTAGAAAGCTTTTCTACAAACACAACACAACAAACAATTATAATCGACTTGCGTCTTTTTACATTAAAACAACATTATAAACTCATATGTATGTACATATATAACATATGTATGTATGTACATGGAGGTATATCCATATTAATACCATGTTAATACGCGTGCATGTGTGTTAATTTTAAATTAAATTATGTATAATTTATGTTATTTTAACATGAAAAATTACGTATGATAAAATCTAACAATTCTTATTTATTAAGTGTCTATTACTGTGTGCAACATTGTCTGTGTCTGTTTTGAAATTAATTTTATTTAATGGTTGAATTTTATTTAAATGTTGTAGCATTTCTAAAATGAGTCTTCTTTTGTAACTTGTTTCTGTGTTTAGTACTGAAACATTTTCAAAGTTAGAATAGTGTTTTAATTCCTTAGAATGTGACGACAACGCTGTCCTATGTGTGCCATTATCTCTATTCCTTATGCCCTGCAAGTCTAACTTTCAATTTATTTTTAATTGTTCCTACTTATATATACTTTTCCTCACTATCATTGCTCTTACACGGTATTTTATTAGATCTATCAAATTTATTAATACTATCCTATTCTATACTATTATCTACCAATATTTTTCAAATTTTCTTGTAATTTTTCTTTTGAAAATCTCTATCACTAATCATCAATACTTTTTCTGTTAAATTTCTATTAAATTTTTTGTTAATAATAATTCTTCTATTGTGCTCTGAATAATAATTGATTATTCTTTCTGATGCTGTTGGTTTCTGATACCAATCAAATATTAATCCATTATTTCTCTTTATGCTAATCTGGAGTTATTTTCTTTTTCAATAGTAAATTTAAAAAGTTCATCGTACCCGTTTAATATTGCTTATATTCCGTCTATTGCATTTTCTGATACTCATTCTTTCAATGCATGTGTTAAGCAACTCTTCCATTACTACGTCTGCTACCATTACTACGTCTGCTACAATTTGTGTCCCCAATTCCATGAATTGGGGACACAAATTGCTCTCTTATCCGATTTAATCTCTGGATTTAGTCCTGAAAAAATGGCTCAGCAGAAAGGGATGTGTTTCCAACGATGAAATTATCTGACAAACAACTACCCAATTTGATGACCTCGACAAATCTTATTTTTTGGTGGGGATAAAAAAATTGGAGAAACGTTGGACAAATTGGACTGTTAGGGACAGAGGAAGAACAATAGATCAACAATGGTCGCAGTGCAAAAGGCCATCCTGGGCCAAACCCCCATTATATTACATTACATTACATTACAACGTTGGACAAAGTGTATAAAGCTCGAAGGAGTCTATGTTGGAATATTAAATGATTTTTTATCCAAAAACCTGTATTTTATTCAAAAAGTGGTGCGATCATTGAGCCACCCTCGTAAACAGATGACTGAAGGCGTATTCTTCTTCCTGTGAATGATTAATGTAAATAATAATAATATTTGAACAAAATACACCCAAGTGGTAAGCCTCGGTTAATAATGAAGTGTATGTTGGCACCGAAAGCGTGTGGATATTCCCGAAGTTAGAAACAAGTTTACTTTTCGTTTCTCTTCTAAGTCTCATGTCATACGATGACTTTTCTCACAGGACATCTACATAACTGGAATTATTTTTCAAGTGTACGGCCATCTGTATAGCGTTAAGGCTCTTATTTTTTGTGCGATTTTCTATTAACACATTGTTCACATTTATATTAGTCTATGATTTTGATTAGATTTTTTACATTTTGGGTTGAGTCCAATAAAATAGTATAAGGTTTTATTGTTTTAAGTCTGAGTAAAATTTTAACGTGGAATAAGCAAAATTTCGTGAAATTAGAAAATGATTGCACTTTTAATATTTTAGTCCGAATAGTACCAAAAACCATTCAACTGTGACTAATGCCTCGTAAGCTTCTCAAAATTCGATCGCGCACAAACTCTAAAGTCAAGCCTTCAAAATCAACAAACAAAAAAATTTTTTAATAAACATCATTATCTAGTAAAGTCTGATGGAATTTGAACTCGAGCCCAGCAAAAATATGAAACCAAATACAGTTCAACTAAAATACATTAAAAGCTTTTTTACTTTTCAGGAGTCACTCACTATGTTGTTCCATGAGCAAAATATAAAATAACGCTGTCTTCGGATTATGATCAATTACAAATTCTTATGAAATAGATCGTTACACAGTGTATCGTCGAAAGCAATTAATTGTTATATACACGCAAATAAAAAATGTAGTCTATACTATCGTAAGTGGAAACTATCATTAATGTTACCCCTCATGATTACAGCAAACATGTTATAATGTTCATCATAATCATAGTGATGTTTGTCACAACTGTATTGCTATGCTCATTAAAATAATATAAAGAAAATAAATTTTTTTGTATTTCTATATATTACTTATTTGAATTATATTTGTTTACAATTAGAGTTTTTGCAAAATGGATTGTTTGTTGTGGCTTTAGCTCTTCATATCCCGAATAATAAATTTCAATATTAAGTATTTAAAATAAAGATTTTATTTTTAATTTTTGTCTGACTGAATACAATCATTAACAACCAACGGCCGTTTAATTGTATGAGTGTTGAAAGAAAAATAAAATAGACTCACGTTGGATATAATTATTTGTTGTTTAAATTTTATTTGTTTAAACAAAAAACATTTGTTGTGTGGTTTGTATAAAAGCATTCTATGATTATGTGTTTTGTTATAATTCATTTACAATATTGAATTCTCATATTGTATTTGATTTGTATGGCATAAACATCCAAGGTTGAATGTTTTCAAAGTGCTTAAACTTCACTGACGATTTGTTTAAGCGACCAATGAAATGCCGGCATATGAAGAGCTAAAGCCACAACAAATAATGCATTTTGCAAAAACTCTAATTGTTTCAACGATTAGTTGGAGAATATCCCGAATAATAAATTTCAATGCTAAGTACTTATATTTGTATACATACAGTATGTTTCCTTTGAAGGCCGTTGTGGTTTATGGAAAAATCCCATAATAAAAAGTTTAATGAAGTCAAATCACACGAACTCAGTAGCAAATTCATATCACCACCACGTTAGATGACCCCGAATTGCTCTTACAGAATATCCCATGTAATATCAGCAGTGTGGCACGTAGACCCGTTCTGTTGAAACCACATGTCGAAATCAGGCCAAATGAAGTTAATCATCGACCTATAGCGCTCACCATAGAGGGTGAAAGCCAGCCCAAAATTTACACAAAACAGGGATGCATTGGACGCTCCTGTCGTCACAAATTCGACAATTTTATTTGATGACGTGCCATTCATCTAGAAATGCAGGACGATTATAATGACCGTAAAATGGCCAAATCAAAAACCCATTTTAATAAAACAATTTTATCATTGGAACGTATTGTTAAACCCTATATCTGTTCATAGTAATTTACCAAAACAGATTAAATAAATGACAGTAAGTTCGATTTATGTAGCTTCAACAATATGGCCGCTATCAACTGCCAAATTTTGGAATTCGCTATTGGAAGACCTATTACGTATTTAAGTGCAAGTTAAAAGTTGTTTTCATCTTGCATGTTGCTACGTTTGTTACGAACTTTTCTTTTCATGAACTATTTTTGCTGGCTCCAGGGAGTTCCTTATAATCGAGCTTTACTGTACATACGAGTACATACATATATTGGTCTCAGAAATTTTAAAATAAAACTAAAAAAAATTAATCGATTTCACAAAAAGGACTTCAATAAAATTCAAAAAATTAATATATACATGTGTGTTATCCGCTGAGCTCTTTGAAGCCGCCGCCTTCTTAGCACCACATATAATTAGAGCCAATTTTAGAAGTCGACTTAATTTCTTTTTCTTCAATAAGTTTGCTTAAGCATATCGGTATAGTCTGTGATATCGGCCAGTATCTCACGAATAAATTCAATATTGACTTCCAGTGCGTCAACCGTTGCGGGCTTGTCCGTATAGACTTGAGCGTTAACATAGCCCCACAAAAAATAGTTTAAAGGCGTTAAGCCGCACGACCTAGGCGGCTAATTGACCACACCAAACAGTGAATTTTTCGGGATGCATTGCCATTTCTTGCAATGCTTCTGATTACTTTTCACACCAAATACGGCAGTTTTGCTTGTTCACGTATCCATTCAACCAGAAATGAGCTTCGTCACTCATTCACGATGCACTTTCTTAACCGAGCATGAATTTCGATAATAAAATGCAATAATCTGCAAGCGTTGTTCGTTTGTAAGTCGTTTCACGGTTAAATTATAGACCAAACCGAACATGTTTAACAGTAACATGTTACACGAAAACATCTGAGCTGCCAAAAACATTGTTGCCAAAAGGGAAGTTGCTAAAAAAAATCACCCTTTATTATAGATAGCTCTTCGAGCGCACACTTTTTGCCTGTCTGTGTGATGTAGCGTCACACCAGTAGTCGTGACACATTCAATGCAAATTATTCGTACATTCTTATTTATCTTCGTACATCTGAACACTTCTTTTTGTCTTTCCTCCCCATTGTGCACCGTGTGGTCATCAGTAAGTGTATCATCTTGTTCACTGGCAAAGCAAATATGTTAAGGAAATATTTTGTACAAATTTTGAACTCAACAGTGCAGTTAAAACATTTGATTAGTTCCCAATGTACATATTTCGATTTATTAAATAAAGGCCTTAAAGACAAAGACATCTATAAATAAAAATACTTACGACCGTGTGACTATTATAATATGTACGTGTATTATCCATTTAATTACCTCAAGTAACAAACACCCGTATTTCATTAGTCTATTGATTTTTGGAACGAATTTATATTAATAATTAATGATTTTTATTCCTTTAACACACTTGCAACTATTTGCCAGTATGTTTCTATTTACATGCCATAAGAAGAACGAACGTTCTTGGACTTCTTACAAAAAGTCATGCGTTATTTTTTTAATAGAAAATAATTTGTTCTTAGCAATAGTTCTCTAAAAATTTGGGTGCGTTTGTGGGTTAAGAATGAGCTGGAGTGTCATAAAAGGAAACATCATACTCATATATGAGGATTGTTGAACACTTAACACTTTTAGATTTTAGGAAAGTGAGACGGAGCAAATTATTTAATTATTTGAAGTGCACAATACAATTTAAATTTAGAAAACAAAATGCGATAGATATGGTTTTTTTCGTAAAAATTCTTCGCATTATAGCGATAATTTTTGATGTTAGAAATGAATGATTCGCTCGCTGGCTCAGCAACCATAAGCGCAGTCAGACTTATTTTTGGGGAAGGGTTTTATATAAACCTCACATAACTTTTGTATGGGTAAACAAGTAGAACTCACAGAGCTCTCCAGATTTTTAGCTCACTTAGATGTGATGCGAATATGAATCGGCGAACATCGAAATATCGAGATATTTTAAAAACAAAACTATCAAAATATAAATTTTTGAAGTATACTTTAAGCTATCGCTTCGATGGAATCCAAGACTTAATCAGCTATTCAATTAAAAGACAGAAACTTCAGTTAACCCAAATTTTATTGAAAACAATTGATTCGTTTGGGAGATAATCGTTATCGAAAAAAATTTTTTCAAATAATTGAAAAATTTTGAAACTTAGAAAACTGCCTAAAATACTGCAAACATGCCTTTCGTTCGAGAGATATCGTTATCGAAAATATTTAAAAACAGTGGTTTTTCTAAATATCCTCTAATACTTTTGTCGAATTAGCTTTTTAATTTCGGTCAATTCTTGGACTTTTTTAACTGTAACGAATGCCGTAAATTGTATATAAAATGTTTAATTGCATCAAGATATATCGCTGTCAAAAATTTTTGAAAAATATTTTTATTCAGGCTAGAGCCTGAATGACCTGTATGACTTAGAGGTCATACATTTATTTAAGTAAAACTCCTTTGTTTTGTTAAATTTTATTCTTAATTTTTTATTCAATATTTCGATCACCATCGGTTCTCTTCATCAGGAATTTGAGTAAAGCCGTGTTTTTATTTTAAACTTTGTGATTGTAACACGAGGGATTTATTCCAGTTTAAGCCAACAATACAATTTTCAATCTTACGAATATAAAATGTTAATGGAATAACGCCTTTAGCAGCAGTTGACGGCAGCTCAACTATATCAGCGGATGTGTTTGGCTTGAATACTTTTCCTAAGTCGTTAATAAAAAGACTACCTCACACGTTGTCAGTCCTTGTACAGTCTTCATTCATACCACCCAGAGGGGCTTATTTATTGTGGGACTTTTAAGCCTTCTGGTAGTTCGCCATAGTGAATAATCTGTGTAGATCCCGTAGGTATTTTTTTAAGGAAGTTACACCCAGGGTAGAGAGGACAGGCGGTGAAATTAGAAGACAGAGAGAGAGAGAGAGAGAGAGAGAGAGAGAGAGCTTAATTTCTGTTTTACAACTCTATTCCGCGTATTTTATAGCAAGGTAGCAGCGCCTCTGGTGTTACGGAGACGCATTAGTTTTCTTAAGCTGTATGAGTAGCCATTTTATTAATTGTTTTACTTCGACGAAGAATCTGCTAAAATTACCGACGATGGAGGGCGCCGTGATGTAGTATACATTAGCGTATCGCTGCCGATACTGCCCAGTGCTATGCCTTCATCACTTAAACAGTTCCAACAACAGTTAACACAATGCCACGCTATTGTAAATCAGAAAAACTCATGATGTTGATGACTTCTTATGAACAGGGATCGAACCCAGGGTCTCAATTATAAATTGTTTGTAGTCAACGCGGTAACTACTTCAGCCAACAGCACCCTTATATTGTTCTAGCGATTTGTTTAGTCTCGTTTTTAGTTTGACTGATCTATATCGTTGCCACTCCTTGCGGGCAATAACTGCAGTAATTTTTGTCATGATGTAAACCGGGCTTCAAAGTATTCCAGGCATCTACCACCTTTAGTTGCAAAATAGTTAATTTAAAGAACATTAAAAATTAGCTGAGTTGTCGGTAGGGTAAATGGTATATAGTCGTATGCATAAATTAAACCCATGCATGTCCATTTCTATGTATGATTTATAGCGTTAACGAATAAATCGTGCCTTAACCACTAAAAAAGCTTAAGGGACAAACAACAAATTTTACATGACTAGTGTTTTATTAACTGCCTTTGCGCTGCATTGTGCGGCTACTGCAAAATTGATTTTACTCTAAATTTCTAATGCGATTTCTAACGATTACAAAATTTAAGATTTTATTTTATAGATCGAAAATTACCGATTGCGATGAAAAATTGCAAATCAGAAAAGGATTTATTTAAGCTTTTCCATGATAAGGGCACGAAATGATCGATTACCTTATATTGACTCAATCCGTCAGCCATGACTGCAAAACAAACTATAGTTTCCAGAATGTTTAATCGCTAGTATGCACATGCATATGTATAGTATGTACTTATGTACATTTGTACACACCAATAAACAGCCTAATGCTTAATATTTGTACTTTTTCGTCGTACTTTGTTTTATAGGCATAGTCGTACAAGCAAATGCACTAATATTCATATACGTACATATTAGTCGTATTCTTATGAACTCGATGTAACTATAAAAAAATAAACCAATTGTACATGTGCACATTCATCCATTTGCATTTATTTGTGAATAATTAATTTTTTTTGGTAAATCAATGCATGGATGCAGATTTTCATGCATTTTTTCATACAGTGACCAACAAAAGTTTACACACGACCAATATTTTTTTAAGTTTGACTAGAAAAAAATACAATTAATAAATTTTCTAATATACTAATTTTACTTTTTGGTCAAAGTACTTTTTCAGTATTTTGGCTATAATTTTTAAAGCTTTAATTGTGATACGTTTTTATTCGTTTATACGTTTAAACACATATGCATCAGAAATTGCTTTATTGTTTTGTTGGGTTTGTTAAATTTGGAAAAAAACAAATTATAAAATATGGGTCGTATGTAAAGGTTTGTCGGCCACTGTATGTACATGGTCCATTTTGAATACAAGTTAGTCTAGTCAATGCAAATTACTAAAGGCGTCACGACACAAAGGCTTTTTAATACTTTTTCGAATACACGTATGTATGTATATGCATATGTATGTGTATATGAATGTACATATATGAAAATAAATTTCGGTTTTTCTTAGTGCCATTATTACAACTGGGCGGTAAAGTAGACGTTATTTAAAGCTACCTTTAGCAAAATTAAGCGATAAACTGACCTTTGGCAAGTTTTCATTATTTCAACTTCGCTGTCGGCATAGGCCGACTACTCTTGAATTATTAAATAAATTCTTTAAAAATGCAGTGCAACATCGTACATATGTATGTAAAGTTCATGAAATTTCTTATTTTAGTTTGTCTTTTCATAACATTCACATGATGTTTAACTTTTGTTTGAAAGCAGCAGTTCGATTTGAATTAGTTAAAAACAACTTCAACATGTTTTGAGTTTAACGCATATTTTTACACTAAATGTATGTTTTTATTGCCTATACCGGACGAAAATAATACCTATAATTAAATTTACTTTGAGTACACTTTTATGACTTTAATTATACTCTTAAGGCCGTGTCACATAAAACTTTGTAGCGTTGCGTGACGTTTTTAACTTTGAGAGAAAAGCGTAACGCAAAAGGTGTATGACACAATGAAAACTTTGACACAACGCGCGCATTGTATGTTTACCAAAAAGGTGGTTATGAATTTTGCTAATTATTTTTTATTATAAAAATTAAAGTCAAAATATTATTTGCTTTTGTGTGTTTATTTTGTTATCACCTATTGTAGTTTATTGAAAATACACCACTATACCATATAAAGCTTTTAATTGTCATCAATTCATTTGTTTTTTGGATTTTCAAATACATACATACATACATATGTATGTATTCATATAAAAAGTTAAAATATTATTAATAATACGCTGCCACTGATTTTTACAATAAAATAATCTTATGCTATATACTTACATATAGCATGCAAATAGGTACTATTTTATAAATTTGTTTTAAAAAAACAAGCTCCTATTCTTTAACAGGAAATAAATTTTAAATATAAAAAAATAAGTATTTTTCATATCACATCACATTTTCATATCATATTCCAACATACACACATACATACATAACTTTGATTGTCAAAGCACGCAAAAAGTTGAGAGTTGCCGAACTTTTTGCGTCACGCTGCGTTAAAAGTGTTTTATGTGGCATGTTTCGTATAAGTATGTACATTTCAACTTAAATGTCAAAGCGAAGCTGTAACGCAACGCGAAGCAAAAGTTGTATGTGACATGGCCTTTATAGGACTATAAGTATAGAGTATTATTTCCTTGTCCAAAGTTTCTATTTTAAAGCCCATAGCAGTAATTCTATTGAAACATGGAAATGTCAATACAAAATATAAAAAATAACTTGTTATGTACTGTATGGTATAATGATATTGATTATTATAATGATATTGATTATATATAATGATATTGATTAAGTAAGTAAATAATTTAATGTAACCAAATAAACATGTGTAAGCCCATTTTTTGTAATGTTACATTCATGGTGAACTAACTTTACTAGGTGGCATCACTACGCCACCTTCTTCTTTTCAGTTCACTTAGCTGTCAAAATCCGAAGTATTGGTGTATCGTGTGAGTTTTTTTTACATGTGTGTGTTAGTTTTGTTGCTACATTCTTTCATGTTTTTGACAGTACCTTACATATTACACAAACAAAAATGCCTGCTGTACTTTTGTAGCCTTAGTTATTCACCATGGTTACGTTTAATAAAACATGATATTTAAATGAAAAAATAAATAAAATTTTTTCGAATTGCGTTTTTTCAAGAATGATGACAGCAACACTGGTTGAAAGCAACAATATAAAAAAAAATTTAAAACTGTTATTATTTTTTATTTATTCAAATGTTACAGGTGCGTTTACAAACTCCATCGTAATTTAGTATAACGAAGATAGTAACGAAGGTCTTCGTTCATTCTTAATGAAGCAGACTAGAGTCTTAGATGAGAATTGAACCCATAAGAAGCAGTTAGAAATGCACAAATTTTACTCTTTTGCGATCACTCGTATACATATTTTCTATAGTCACGTTCATACGTAGGACTCACCGTCATCGTATGAGTAACGAACGTCCTTTTCCAATTTGTATGCAAAATTTTCGAATTTTTTTATATACAAAAGGCAACTCGGCGGATACTTTCCTAATTTGTTGTTAAATTTAGAAACATGTACACACGTGCACTGATTTTAAAGTACGTCAAAAGTAATAATTTTGACTTCAAATATTTGCTCGTTTAATTTGCACGCAATATCCTGTTGCTCAAACGTTATCAACGTTATAATTTCAACTCAATATTCTGACACAATATTTCTGCTAAGCTGCAGCAATTCGGTTTCATGTTTCTGTGTCAAATGAACAAACAAAAGCTATTCAAATTCCGTTAGTCATAGAAGGTTCTAACACACAACACTCCTGTACTTCATGCCTCAAATCTATTCTATACATTTACATGCGAGTACATACGTACAAGTACTTACATATGTAAATGTGCATGAAAATCAAAGTATTTAGGTGTGTACGGATGTATGTACACCTGTTTGCCTTTAAAAGGGAGTGCTTGGTATTGGCGACGCGACCACTACTACGACAACGGCAACGAACTTTTCGCAAATTTCCTTCAAACTGTATTTGTTTAAGGATAAAAATATAATACACACACTCATGTACAAATGATGGCTGTTGGAAGTTTAACGCTTTTTTTTCTAATAGCGTAATGAATAAATAACTGGCTTAACGACTTTATGGATGTCAGAAAGACAGACAAGCACGACACTCATAACTGCAACAAAAGTACGAGTAAATGTTGTTTGTTGTTGCTGTTTCTGTTTCACACTAGCAACGTGGTCTAGACAAGACTGACCATTCACAATATTTTTAGTAGTGATTTTTGTTTTTCCCTGATTCTTTTTGTTAATTTTGATTGAACAAAATTGATTTGATTTCCATTATAATATTTATTTCTTAGTTAGTGGCACTGTAATGTTTAAGAGAAATTTTTAAGTAATGTTTTGTGGTTAAACAATATTATTTAAAAACTATCGATATTAATTATTAATTTTATTATTAAAAAACAAAATTTCCCTAAAGATGATACTCAATGAGTATCGAAATATCGATAGTTTTTAAATAAAATTGTTTAACCATACAATAAGACCTCAAGCTTGACTATTATATTAACCAAATTGTTATAAAAAAGGTCAAAAAGTATAGAGATATTAGTAATACACAACATTAATCATATTCCTTGGCAAGGAACTTAGCAGCCTATTCAACAAAATAAGCTGGCAAATAAAAATTTAAATAATTTAATGAAAAAATGGCACAATAAATTTAACTTGAATAAGAATAAAGTTACTGAATCGCACTACTGAAGTTTTTCCATGTTTAAAATTTTTTTTACGCGGTTCATATGTCGACAGCCAACGTTGAGCGAATATTTTTGCGAATTATTATAAATAAAACCAAATAAGAAATATGAAATGTATGTGTTATTTTATAATTATAAACTTTATTAATACTAATATTACCATGATCTGATATATACTTATTTATGTATATGTTTATATGGGTTTAGATTTTAAGATCGCTATCAATATCTATATAAGTGAATTTTATATTTGAGCCTGGTACGGGGTTCCCTCTGAATTTCACTTTTAAAATTTTACTTTTATTTCTACACGCAAAAATTGTCTTGTAGATACTCGTATGCGTGTAGAATAATTTTAAATAATTAAAAGAAAATTACAAAGCACAAGCAATAAGAAATGTGGAAAATTTCGTGACCAAATAATTGCCTGAATACTAATTTTTGTTTCAGTTGACGGACATAAGTCTCCACGAATACTTATGATGTCCTTGTAATACGCAACAATTAAAAATAAAAATATCGTCTACTTTTCTTATTGAATTGCATACCATCAAACCAAAAATTGTTTGACACATTCACCAATCTGAATTTCTATGTTATTTTTCCACGCAGCTCGTAAGGAAACGTAAAATTTCAAAGCATTTGTTAATTGAATTTAATTTTTTTTTATATTTTACTAGCGGGCCCGTTGCCTGCTTCGCACGGCAAAACAAAATAAGAAAAGAAACACACTTGTTTTTAATAAAGTTGGGTTTGTTCCCTATTATTCAAGAAATTAATATTTTCAAAAATCGATTATGATAAGATCAATCACCAATGACGTCCAAAGAGAAAAGAGAAATGATAACAAATTGCTATTTGCATCACTCCGTGCAATGCTCTCCAATACACAAACGACTAAAATGTATTCAATACTAATGAATGCTGTATGCGGTACAAAAAATGCCTGGGGAAAAAAACTCTCTTCACATACATACGCACCGCACACACATGCGTTATCGGATTTTAACCAAACTTCATATAAACCATATATGGGCCACTGCCTACGTAGTGTATAAGTTTGGTTAAAATCGCTCGACGCGTTTATGATTAGTTCGGCGACGTACATATACGGACTTATTTTTATATATATAGATACGTGCCTACATGTATATAAATGTATGACCATGTACATAGTATATTGTATACTTATGCTTTCAAAATATTATTGAACTACATACACAGTTCTAATGTTTTTTATGATTTAAAAAAGTTTTTTTTTCAATACTTAATATTGAAATTTATTACTTCAGTATATTCAGGGCTGGGCAGTATTTGAAATACATGTATTTGAAATACGTATTTAAAATACAAATACGTATTTTGTATTTTGTATTTTAAATACATACAGATTTTTAAGTATTTTGTATTTTGTATTTTAAATACATATCCTGAAAGTATTTTGTATTTTGTATTTTAAATACATGATCAGCAAGTATTTTGTATTTTGTATTTTAAATACTGCAAACCATGTATTTTATCCGATCCACTGTTGTAGGAAAATTTCAATTTCTTTAAACCGTTAAGAACAGACAATTCATCTATAAAAGGGATTAAGATAGACGTACTTCCAATATTGGAGCATGGTAGTAGACCAGTGTCTCTAATTTGATCATTGGCATAAGTAGATGAAAAGAAATCTGCAAACAAGTTACTTATTTCAGCATCCTCATCTGATTCATTTTCATTTAACTTCATTGTAGGTGGAAAGAAGTAGATTTTCTTTTTAAATTTACAAAATTGTGAAACGATTCTTCTTAAGGTTATTTTTAATTTTGACGATATAGCTGTTATAGCAATTCTGATTTTATTTGTTATATTCGGCACGAGCAACTGAGTATTTAGCAAAGTCTGATGCTGATCCAGATTTTTTATACTTTTTATAATATTTATTTTTGCTATTTTTAATTTTAGAAAGAGCTTTAGTATTCCATGGCGGTCCAAAGGAATCTGAACAGGTTTTTTTGGAAAACATTGGTTCAAGATCAAATATATCTTTTGTAGAAACTCATAATAATATGATCGATGACATCAGCTTTGTTTTCAAAGTTAGAAATTGACAGTAAACTACTCCAGTCAGTATTATAAAGTAGCTCAGTTAACCTGCTATAATTCCCTTTTTTTTGAAGCATAAGCTATTGACTATAGATTTTTCCGCAAAATGAGATGTATATAATGAAAAATATGAATTTACTAAAATTATAGGATGATAGCGGTCTTCTGGCAAAGTTAGTGGATCAGTGCGAAGAACAGAGATGTCAACATAATCATTTACAAAAACCAGGTCTAAAAATTTAATATTATCGTTATAGATGCCATTCATCTGATAAAGGTTCACATCTAGTAAGCAATCAATAAACTCAGTGTATTTCTCATTGGCGCCAGATTTATAGGGCGTGAATTAACCATTATCAGTAGAACGGTTCCAGTAAATAATAGGCATATTAAAATCACCAACTGCAATGATAGTATTATTGTGATTAGACATTCGCACAACGGAGGAGATAGCGTCTGAGTGTTTCTGGTAAATTATTTCAGGTGAATTAGAAGGGATATACCAACACGCTACGAAAATTCTCTTATGTTGAATTTTGTCAAAACAGCCATAAATTCAATATCCAGAAAAGACGTAAACGATAAAGCTTCGGAAGTGAGCAGGCTAGAAACTGCTGTCAAGACACCACCTTCCTTTATGTTATTGCTACGATCACGTCTATATATAGTATACTTAGCAGCAAAAATTTCCGTGTTCAATATACGTATTATCATTAAGCCATGTTTCAGTAAATGCTATAGCATGATAGTCAAATGAGTAACTTTGATTAAATAACGCAGATAACTTCTTATTAATGCCACGAACATTTTGGTATATAAGAATAAATTTTCAATATATTTGTTTAGTTTTTTTTAATATTTGTTGCCGTTGAAGGCAATTGAACAGAATTCCTTTGTCTTGTTTTAAATATAAATTCGCGAACGTAAATACCGTTAAACCAGAAATTTGGAGAAATAACTATATTAAACAACTCATCCGGTACAGTAATCTTGAATAATGCCACTATTCTTGGTTCAGAGTAAGAAAATTTATACACTGAGATATCTAAGTTGGAACCGTGCTTTAAGTTTATATATGAATAAACTTCTTCAACAGTAGTATCTGATGCTAATCGGGAAAGGAAGATTGTTTTGTTTGGAGGTATGACTCTAATCGGTCTAATAAGACCTGCAGTATTATTTTTGATTCCAGTTTGAGCAGGACTAGTACATCTATTAGATAGGTTCTTAGTAGTTAATAAAGTATTAACAATTGTTCTTTCGGCGACTGTAGACAATTGAATGGGTTGACTCGTACGTTGAATAGAAGATACGGTACTGTCATTAACAATACATAAATACATACATGTACATGACGTGAAAGTATTTTGTATTTTGTATTTGAAATACATAGAGATTTTTAAGTATTTTGTATTTGTATTTTAAATACATATCCTGAAAGTATTTTGTATTTTGTATTTTAAATACATGATCAGCAAGTATTTTGTATTTTAAATACCGCAAACCATGTATTTTGCCCAACACTGAGTATATTCTAATTGTTAAAACAATTAAAGTTTTTCCAAAATGTTTTGTTTGTTGTGGCTTTCGCTGTTCATATGCCGACATTTCATTGGTCGCTAAACCAAATCTTCAGTGAACGTTAACCCATTACCCGCCGTAATTCACATATGCTAAAACTAATAAATTTTGCCATTCATTTGTCATCTTATTGACCAAGTAAAGTCATTAGTTCGAGTTTTTTTTATTATTTTTATTCAAATAAGGATTTTATATATATGTACATATGCCTACTATGATTATGTCTTTTGTAATAATAGAATATAGAATTCTCATATTGTGTTTGTTTGTTTTGGCTTGAATATACGAGATTGAATGTTTTCAAACTGCTTAACGTTCACTGAAGATTTGGTTTAACGACCATTGAAATGCCGGCATATGAAGAGTTAACAAACAAAACATTTTGCAAAAGTTTTTTTCTTTTTTAGATCAAAAAAGTTTGTTTTTCCAGAAATTAAGAAAAAAAGAAAATATATGGGACATATATATTTTCTGTAGGCGAATTCTATGAATCAGTAAATATTTTGTATAAATGCGGACCTACAAGGAATTTTCTAATTTCTGATAAATATTTTGTAAAAGGTTATCTGAAAAATTATCGTAATTATTTGTACTCTAAAAACCCCAACTAATAATTAGTAAAACCATTAAAAAATTGAACTGAAAATAAAGTTTACTTTACACAAAATTTTTTCTATGATTGTAGAGTACTCTCATTCAATACATTAAGATCTCTTATATTTGTACATCTCTCCATAAGAGTACAAATTTGTATTAGTATTAGTTCATAAAAATTGCATTGAAGTAAACGTTGCCCGTACAAAAGTATAAAACACGTTTCTCGTAAATGTTTGTATAATTTAGAATACAAGATTGTGTGCACCCTGTGCCTTAATAAGTGCAATACAATCCAGCTTCGATGTAATAGCTGTGATTTTAAAATGTCCAAATTTATTTGTTGTGGCTTCTTTAGCTGTTCATATGCCGACATTTCATTGGAGCCTTAGCCAATCAATTTCAATATTCAGTGTGATCTTGAAATCTTCAAAGCATTGCCGTAAATGTAGCAAACTTAATTATATAATCCAATTGCGATGTCACAGAATGGCTACAAATCGAATTTATTAGAAGTTTAATATTCCGTTGTATGGATCCGTATGCGTATACGTTATATGCAATTATGCAACACTCCATGTAACGTATACGGCACGATTCATGCCCCAAATATATTAAACTTTTAGATTTAATTGAAAATAATATGTTTTAAATATGTACTTAATATTGAAAATTTATTATTTTAGGATATTATCCCCAATGTCGGCATATGAACAGCTATGGCCACAACAAACTAAACGATTTTTTTTTAATAGGTTTTAGTTTTAATTTTTAAATCTTTCGCCTGAAATTCCACTGATATCGTTAGGAAATATTAATAAAATAGAACTAACAACAATTTTTTTTTAAATTGAAAAAACCTGCTGCTAGAATAAACATATTTCCATAAATAAAAAGGGTCGAAGGAGATTCAAATATATTAAAATATTTGTTTTGAAGACATTTTATACGTTTGTTTTATTCATTTCTTGAAGTTATTATTTTAAACATATATTTTAGATCAAAGGTATTAAATTGCGATTACGATTAGTATAATCAATTAGATTTTTTGTAAAAATGAACCGTAGTGAATTTCTGATTACAGATTGAATTAAATTTCCTGGGTAAAATCAATGAAAAATCGAGTAAAAATAATAAATATTTATTTAAATCAATGCGAAATTTATTCAACTAAAAAGATTTCCATCAAATGAATACTATCGTTTTTATTAAAAATAAACACAAATTCCTTTAAGTCTTCGATGAAACAGAAATAAACTGAAATAATTAGAATTATTTTAGCAAAATTTAATTTAAAAATAATGTAACTAGATCTGAATAGACTAGTTCGCTTCTTATTTCGTGTGCTGATTCAGGAAATACGAGTAATAATAAAAAAAGATATCGTGTCACCGACCATTTTCTCACATTTCAATATTATATAAAAAAAATCAGAAAATATGGTTATTTGTTGTGGCTTAAACCGTCTGTATGCCTACATTTCGTTGGAGGTAATACCAACTCATCATAACAAATTAACTTCCCTAATAACAAATTAAGGCTTTCACCAGGACACAAAAGAGATGGAAAGACGATACCAGGGAATTGAAAATATTAACATGATCGGGGATTATCGTTGACAAAACTGCCAGATTTGAAGTTTGACGCCAAATTACGATAATTTTCCTTGCTAAAAAGGATGAAAGCTTTCATCTAAGGTTTGGGGTTCTGATGAGGTTTTTGGGATATTCTGTAAAATTTTATACCTTCTCAGTATTCTATGAAAAAAATTCCCGCCGGAAATATTTTGTTCAACCGCCGCACAGTGGCTGAAAATCGTATTTCATTGGCCAAAAGTCAAATTTTTTTTTGTCACCGATTTTTAAAATTTTTACGCCACTTTGGAGCTAATATATCCATATTAAGGTAGCCAAAAAATTAGGTTAAACTATTGATAATTGTGGGCGTGGCATGCTGTCAAACTCAACTGTTTTTTGTTATTTCAGTAAAAGGTGTTTTTTATCAGTTTTTTGTCAAAAATAAATGGTCACTACTCGCAAGCTATCATCGATAATGGCCTGCGGTCTTTTTTATAATATTGGTAGGATTATAGTCTTTAGTTGTTGTAAGTGGTTACCGCTCTAGCGTTTAATATTAGAGGTGTTATGAAATATTTATGAAACTACTATATTTTTCTAAAATTTAAACTTTAGTGGAATAGAACTTCTAGGGAACAAAAGGGAACAAGAAACATATACCACCCGAAAAAAGGCGAAGGTGTATACTTTAACCCTATATATACTTTTGCACCCGCCACGACCCGCCAGTAGAACACTTTTTTAATTTTAATGAAATTACTCCAAAACAATTCAAATTACTCTAATTTAAACAGCCCTATAATTACTCGTATACAATGGTGTACTAAATTTTCACTTTTTTGCCTAAAGGTTTATGTTTTTTACTTTAGACTACGTAAAACTAAAATAATTAAATATAATACCTGCGAAAGGGTTTTATGGCTTTGTTTTGATCAGCAAAAAATCAGTCATAAAAATATCACAATAGGTACAGTAAACATATGATCTCTTTCTAATATAACTGTTAGGGTCAGGCAAAGTCATAAATAATTTTATAATAATAATCGCGACATTAAACAACTAAAGATAAAAAGAACCCCATATTGACGAGATACTAATTAGTTTTACCTGATATTAAGGTCTGGATAACAAGTGCAGTTTTGTTCAATTTAAGTACTACCTGCTATGAAATTGAAGATCAATGTGTGAATAACATATATCTAAAAATGTATAAAACTACGGATTCAATAAGGGATTACACAATAAGTTAATCCTTTACGTGTACGTACGTATATTTGCAAGTGATAAATCATAACAGACTCAAATAAAAATATTCAGAAAAATATGGAGAGCTTCGGTTATAAAGAACTGGCCGAACAGTATTTTAGATATAAAAACCAGGAAGATGTTGTTACTTACGTTAAAATAAAATTAAGCTTAAATTCGTGTAGCACCGAAATACAAGAGCAATTATCTAATTTTGTAAAAGTACTAAAAAAACGCTACAAAGAAGTTAGCTTCAGTAAACAAAAGTTTTATATAAAAAGTGAAAAGTGGTTAGAAGGCCAACTTACTGTCACTGCAGAAACAGCAAAGCAAGATAAGGTTGGAAGACCACGCAAATCATTGGACAACTGCAGCGATAGATCTAAGAGGTGGAAACTTAAAGATATTAACTATGCAATTGATTGTACAAATATAAAAGATCAATTACGATCACAGAACCAATTAACAAAAGTGGATATCATTGAAAAAGTTATTAAAGCTAGTCCAGTGAGAACAAAACGAATTCTTAAAAATATACCAACTCCGAGCGATGCAAAACAGTGCACAAATGAGGACGCATTAGCTTTATTTCTGGAGTTGAAATTAACAAAACAGCAACATATTAAGCTCAGATTGCGTGCGATTGAAAAGGGCTCAAATATCTATCCAGCATATCATCACATAACTGCTGCTAAAATGGACTGTTTTCCATCAAAGGATACTAACCAAACACACCAATTTCGGCAGAGGTACAACTACAATCTCTACTTGATCACACAGCCGAACGCTTGCTACAATCAATACCAGGAAATGCGTTAAAGAAATATGGAAACACAAAGCTAATTCTTTTCTGCAAGTGGGGATGTGATGGTTCTTCGGGACATAACCAATACAAACAAGTTGTATGTGAAAATATTTCGGACTCGGATATGTTCATGGTATCAATTGTACCATTGCGATTGAAAAAGATTTTGGAAGATTCAGAGCCTTCGACTAGTACAATGCAAACAATGGATATTTGGAAAAATGAGACACCATCTTCTACGAAATACTGCAGGCCAATCAAATTTGAATTCAAAGAAGAAACTCGTGATGCCATTAACAAAGAAATTAGTGATATCAAGGCCCAAATTGCAACACTACCATTAGCCATTACAATTACAGTTAGATGGGCAGCAAATTGAAGTAAGCTACCAATTAGTCCTTACAATGATAAATGGAAATGTAGGTCAGGCTTTGACTAACACGAAGGCTGCATCCAGCTGCATTATATGCCAAGCAGCATAAACCCAATTAAACCAAGTTCCGACAAAATCATTAGATAATACCGATGCATATGAATTTGGATTATCACCACTACATGCAGGAATACGACTTATGGAACATATACTAAAAATCAGTTATGATTTGGATTTCGGGTCTTCAGGATCCATAAGAAACAATGAAACCAACAAAGAGTTAAGAAGTTCAAAAAAGAAACATGTTCAAGATGAATATCGCAAAATTGGATTGATTATAGATCAGCCAAAACAAGGGTCAGGCAATACAAATGATGGCAATACCGCACGAAGATTCTTTTCAGATCCAGAAACAGCATCTGAAAGAACAGGAGTGGATTTAAACCTTGTTTCCAGTTAATTTTAAAATTTTTTTTGAGTGTAAAAATTTTTTTGAGTGTAAAAAATTTTTTTCAGTGTAAAAAATTTTTTTGAGTGTAACATTAAAAAAATTCCATTATCACAAAAAATAATTATAATTATTATTAAGATCAAAATATAAAATTTTTTAATATGCAAATAAAAAAAATAAACCCATATTTCACTCCAAAAGTTAAAAAAAAATCAAAAGTTCAACTTTGACCTAGAAGTCCTTAAGAAGTACTCAATCAATTTCAATGTAATTAAAACTGAGTCAAGCTGAATTAAATATCTATTCATTAAAAAAAGAATTACTTCAATATTTTGATCGGTTCAAAAGTTACAGAATTTTGGCCAATGAAAAACGTTTTTCAGCCACTGTGCGCCGCTGGTTACGAAAAATTTTCGGCTTTGTTCCCCGCCGAGCATATTTAATATTTATAGGGTCAACTTTATTATGAGATTGATTTTAAAATGATAACAAAATAAATAAATAAATAAAAAATAGTATTAACCATCTTAAAAATTACTTGAAAACTAAAACATAATGTCGTCGCCAAAAAGAAATATGTATCAACGCCGCTATAACAGGGAATGAATGAATGAAGGAGGGTTACACTAAAGTCAAATTTTAATAATGAATGTCTACATAAAGGTGACTGAAACCAATTGATTGATGATACCCCAAAGCTCAAGAAACTACCAAACTCGTTGAAAAATACCTCTTGGTGTTCCATATGTAAAATGTTATTCACGTCAAAGAAGAGGCAAATTGACACAATCCGTCATTAAAAATATAACTCAACTAATATACTTGTATAGAACAAACATCTGTGAAAAATAAATAATTTTCAGTTAAAAATACGTTTTTTCTTTTAACGGGGAATTTTTGGCGTAATATTCTTCGAATTTGGTCAGAAAGAAAAAAGTTTCTAACAACCCTGAAAGGGGAAATAAAAAACGCATCTGGTACTACAGTGCAATCTTGCTTAAGACAACTAACAGAAATTTGGCCGGCTGCGAAATGGAGTTTGATACGGAAGCCAAGTAACACAGGACCAACTGTACGAGTATGTAGGAATATTATTTGCATCTATTATATGTGCATAAATCCTATTTAAGGACTTTTTCAAATCAAATGGAGATTTTATATAAAAATCAGCAGGTATAAATAATACTTTAACCTGTGTCAATCTCAATGAGGTTTGTTTCAATATGTTAAAAGAATTCAAATCTTTTATCGAACTCAAAGATTAGCAAGATTCCTCACCACTACACCAAATACACAGAGTTCGTTGTTTCTAGGCAACGACAAATGGCAGCCTCATTATCCTAGACATGCTACAGCAGACCAACCATCTTTAGGTGGAACAACAACCCATTAACGAAACTGATACAAGGCAAAAATAACAATGTGAAAACAACGGCAACAACTTGTAAAAGATCGAGATGCTTTGTGGAAGCCATATGTTTCCAAGAGGGGTAATGGAGAAAAAAATAAGTACACCATCGGCAGCAATTGCGGCCCTATGTTCCGCAGAGGAGTAAGAGGAACATATATACATCGAACTCAGCACAAAGAAAACAGAGTTCAAATTTCTTCTTTCCGGCCTTATAAAATAACTAAAGAAAAGTGTTGACTTAATTTTGTATATAGACCAGGCTGCGCAAAGCAATGCCATAATTTGAATTGGCTGCCATTTTGTTATGAATGAGAAATAAATCTGTTTTCATAAAAAGTTTAATTGAAACTGTGAAATTTATGACCTTAATTGGAAAAGATTATATCACTCAAACGATGCATAATTGCGCTTGTTTACGACATTTCGAAAGGCCAATCACTATTTCACTGCAAATGCCTCAACAAACAGCCTCAGAATTACAAATTTCGTTCCCTAACACTACTAGTGTGGAAATGGTCTTCCCCGCTCATTACGATTTTTGATACAAAATTATCTTCTTCTTGCACCAAGTTTAGAGTATGGAAGTAAGCAACCTTGTCCGACGGTCAGAAGAGAGCAATTCGTGAGCAGTCTGCACTTTGTATGTGACCTTTTCTAAATCTTTCAACAAAATTGTTGATGTTTGTGGATTCTCTGTGATGTCGTCGGCAACAGCCGACGAGTAATACGAGGCCGGTAACTTGTCACGAGGAGCTCAGCCAAACGTTTAATTGGAACACGACGGCGAAGAAAACCACGCTGAAATTCACGCTACGTTAAAACAATAGACTACAAATTTCTCAAATAAATAGTAACAATAGCTCCACGTCCACAACAATGAGTATCGCTTTATTGACAACTAATATTCTATAGTCGTACACATATCTACTCTATATTATAAATGTCAAAGCACAGTGACATTTGGCGCCATCTGAAAAAATGGCAGCCGATTCAAATTATGACATTACTTCGCCACTTTGTATAAGAAGATCGATCGGATGTATTTATTTTATTTAATAACGCTCTGCGTATTAGTGTATATTTTTATAGATACGTTAATAAAATACGCCAAATGCAAGGCGTATTCCATTTCATTCTAAATATTCTTTCCAATAGTTACAACTCCAAAAATTAATATAAAAAAATGAACAAACAAAATTTAAATGTTTTCGGCAAAAATATTTTCGTCACCACTATCAAATTTGTAAGCGGGGAAGCGCGCAGCGGGCTATACGGTGTCGACATTTGAATGAATGATTTGGTAATTTACTAATGTGTGTGTGTACATGTGCTCAAAGTACATGTTTGTACAAATGTGTGAATCGGGCATAGTATATATTTATTTCTTACTGTTAATGTGAGTTATTTTTAGCATTATTTTGAATATTTGCAAAATATTTGACATTCTATCGTTTTTATTTTATATTAGTCCTTAATTAGGATATTTAAGGATAATTTTGGGTTTTTATTGTTTATCACTTTCATTTGATGACCGATTTTAGAGTTGAAGTTTACACACAATCTAACAGCAAGTTGTTTGAAAGATAGAAAAGGAGATGATTTAACAATAGATAATAATAAAGCAGATATCAAAACAGAATTGTAATAATTCAAAAACATTTTGTGCATTAGAAACATTTTATCCTATCCCTTTAAAAGAAACGAACAAATTAAGGAGTTGCATTAAACAACGAAGATTGACTCACTCACCTCAAACACGTTGCACTGGTGTCAATTATTTCTATCGTCACGTTATTTATTATTATTATTATTATTATTATTATTATTATTATTATTATTATTATTATTATTATTATTATTATTATTTATATATAATCTTATTTTAATTGAATTTGGTATATTATATTTTTATTATTTTATTTATAAAGCTTGGTGTTACAAAGCACTTTATTAATCCAAATACTTATTACACATGCAACAACCTCGTTTCAATAACAACTCGGTCGCGTTCGATGGAAATTATTTCTAGCTGCAGAGAAGTACAAAATCTTAAGGTACCAGTATTATTTAAATAAACATTTTCTTTTACTTGTTCTAAAATATTGATTAATATTCGTATTATTAGTTGAACAATAATTTTCTTATAATTTTTTTTTTATTTCCACTTATTTTTTGTTGGAACTTTTAATAACTTTTTGCCCCAGTCAGCCAGTCTTGTCAGAAGGCTACAGGCTACTAACGCCACAACACATTCACACAAAAACATGCACACACGCATTCATAGTGTAATAATTCACTTAAATTTTACTTTACGACATACATACATACATGTATGTATGTATGTATATAAAGTTTATAAAGGCACGTGATCTAAAAACTTTAATTCGTTTATAACTGTATCCTTTCGCTGCGGCTCCATAAATACTACTACTACTGCCGACCGATACTAGAAGTTGTATTTGTTAAAGCAACCACTTGACTACCGACGATGGTTACAAAAACAATGCCTTTTTGGGGGGTCTTCTGTTGTTATTGTTGAGAAATTTGTTAGTTTTGTTGCTTTTGTATTACACGCAGTAGTAAGCTTTTTTGAACTACGAGTATTTGATAGTTTTTGTAGCTTTTTATTTTCACTTCTCACTTTATATTTGAAGTTATTTTTCGTTATTTTAAAATCACTCAACCAAATAAAAATGCAAGAAGCCAAAAGCTCATTAAATAAATTGAAATAAAAGGCTTAATTGAAAACAATTTTGTATGAAATTGTTTTTATGAAAAGTATTCGGCCATTTAATTTTAATTTATTTCGGCCCGAAATATTGGTTATCGCATAACTCCCCCATTTATGGACCGATTTTGAAAAAAAAACTTTTCTTTATTTTAAAGTGCAGTCTTGCCGTTTGATTTCACAGAAATTTAAGTGGAAATCGGCCTCCCAAAACAATGATTATAATATAACTCCACTATTTATGGACTTATTTTCAAAAATTTTTATTTCAGAACATTCTTTCCAACTAATCGTTTAATTAATTACAGTTTCAAAAATATGTTCTTTGGTGTGGCTTCAGCCGTTCATGTGCCGACATTTCATTGGTCGCTAGACCATGAACTTTAAGCATGAAATGAAAGCATTCAACGTATTTTGTAATATATCATATACAGTGCAACTTCGACAATCCGGACACATATAGTTTTAGGGTCGGTCGGATTAACGAATTGTCCGAAAATTGTGAAAATATTGAAATAATCTAAGTGAATTAAATTGTATGTACATACATAAATACATGCATTGTACTACGATTTATTGAAAAACCATAAATTATTATATTTAATTATGTATTATATTAAATTATTAAAATATGTAATCTAAGTGAATTAAATACATAAATATGTACATACTATGATTTATTAAAAAAACGAATTTATTTTGTGTTGACTAAATTTTTTGAGGTGGCTGATTTGTGCTATTTGCTCTAGTTGCTTTAACAATGGAATATCCTTCATATCCAAATTATTCTCCTCAACCCACTAAACTCAAACTGAAGATGATTTCTTTGCAGCAGCATTAGAGATCCTTGTTTTTGCATCCATTACTACAATATCGTCTTCAGAGTCCGTAAGCAGCACTGACGATTCATTTCGTTTAGCGTGTTGTGTTATACATATTAAGAAAATGGATTATTACATTATTCTGATTTAAATGTTACCGTGTCCATTATAGGTATTAGAAAAAAAATTTTCTAAATTTTCGAGTTTATACTCGGTATTTTTATTTTTTTTTATATAGAGAGCTTTTATTTGTTTGATTTATTTTTCTTTTTTGCTGTTTTGTTGTTGTATTGTTGCTCTAAAATATTTTTATAACAGCAATGTCATGAAAAATTATTATTTTATTTCGAGTGGAACACAGGACAGAGAGTCAGATTTTGGGAGCGTATTTATATGTATTACAAAACTATCTACTCAACCACGCATACAGCCTAGGCTATGTTCATTATAATTGGGAATTTTTACTGTCATTTTTAAGTCTATGTTTATTTATTTATTTATTTATTTATTATATAACTTAATAATAAATTAATTATTATAAAGTTTGAGATTGAGCGCAAGCGCCATGGTCATAAGCTGCTGTTAGTAATAAGAAAGCCGGAAAAACAAAGATGAATTCAAATTGAGTTATAGATATTTAGTAATTTTAACAGTTTAAGTAAATCGTTTATATTATCTTTTGTAGTATGTTTTAAAAGATTGCTGAAAGAGTAATTATTTTTTGTGCATATAGATTTAACGTAACAACATTCGTCAATTAAGTGCTGCATTGATATTCTTGAGCTGCTACAGAATCTGCATAGGGGTGGTTGAGTTCTTTCCATAAGGTGTTGGTGTGTTAATCGGCAGTGACCTAGTCTTAAACGTATATATTTTTGTAGATATGATCTTGGTATATCGGGTGGGTATGTAGGTGATTCACAATTTGGGTTGAATTTTGTATAAAGATGGGTATAAGCATTCAAATAGCGATTTGGTTTACTCGAAAAATGTTCGCGAAATGTAGAGTATATCATTTTGAGTATTTTCTACCATTAGTGGCATATTGAAGGCTTCTTTTGCTGCACGATCGGCTTTTTCATTGCCAGGAATCGCGGAGTGGCCCGGTATCCACATAAGTTTAATTTTGTCCGAAAATCGAATCAGATTGTCTCTTATTTCGCAGATCGTATCCTCTCTATGTATATTAATTTTAATTAATATTCAGAAACTGTGTAAATAAAATATAAATTTCTATCCAATGGAGAGGCGAAGCAACTTGTTTTAAGAGTTACATATTCATATTAATATCTATTACAACTTATTGACATACATTAAGAAATTAAACGTTATAAATTTATGAAAATAAAACTTAGAAATCAAATCCAAAGCTCAAATATTTAATTGTTTGTTGTGGCTTTCGTTGTTCATATGCAGAAATTTTATTGGAGAATATCCCAATAAATTTTAATATGAAAACCAAAACCAAAAATTTTTAATATTGTACTTATCGTTAAAAATACGACTTTTTTGTCGACTAATTTTTTCATATACGAATACATAAATATAAACAATGTTAACGAAATTGAAGCAAAAAAAGAAACGATACTTGGTCAAGAGCTATTGCTCAATCGAAGCAAGAAGGAAATTTTAAAAGGGCATCAATAAACTATTGCGCAAGTTTAATTGCTGAATGGAAACAGGGGTTCAACGAACAAAACTGCCCGGTCCCATAGAGCTCGTTGTAAGCAGGCTTCACTGTATGTAGAATTAAAAAAAACACTGTACGCTCCTGAAATGTAGCAAGAGCTAAACTCACAGCGGACATGAGCAAATAATGACGAATATTAATGAATACTAGAGCTTCAGCGTCGGCTAGATGTTCTCATTACGTTTGATTAATGCGTTTGTACGATTGTACATACTTATGTACAAATTGTATGGGTTTGTTATTTCTATTGCTATGCCAAACCTGATGCGCCTTTTTGCCAAGATACTCAAATGTGGATCTTTAAGGAGAAACTAAGCATCAATGCTTCTTAATTTAATTTTAAATTTATTTTAAATGTCTTTTCTTATTTATGACATTTTTTCTATTTGTTCTTTCTTATTCGGCTTCTAAAAAGGAAGACATTTTCAATTCGTCTTTCATTAATATTTGTACAGTTATAAAACTATCCTATGTGAACCGATTTGGAAAATTTTTGTATTGTTTGAAAGGACATGTTTGGGAAGGATATCCCCCATATCAAGTAATTATCGTATATCTGTCTAATTATAATATTGAGAAGGTTAAAAATTCATGGGGCCTACTCTGCATTTAATAAACGCAGTTCCAAGAAAAACTGTCTGGATACGACCAGGGGGAAGAATACATCTTATGCCAAATAACAAATAATTATTGTCTATTTAGTGAGAGTGTTCTAAAATTTAAAATACTTTTTTTATTTACAAGTCTATGCTTGTAGTTTGGTCCAACAAAAATTTTGTGTGGAAATTGGACGGAACAAGTAGTCGCCTGAAGCAGTGATTATCACACAACTGTGGCATTTACATATCGATTTTCGAAAAAAAAAATTGTGAACCGATTTTCAAAATTATTTCTTTGTTTAAGACATGCTTGCATTACGGTCCCACAGAATATTTTTTTCGAAAATAGAACGTGCCCGACCGAAATATTGCCTATCCCATAACTCCTCCAGAATACGTGTTTATTTAAGAGTGGATAGAAATTTTGCTGGAAATCGGAAATCAATAAAAAAATTAGTTTCTACCAAAAAATACTTGTGCAGTTACAAAAAAAAAAAATAAATAAAAATAATAATAATAATAAAAATTTAATGGTACATTAAAATTACACTCATACGACTACTTTTCCCCAAATCTCATTTCCTTTTAGCAATTCATTAGATTTTTACAAACGATACTGCCGAATTTAACACTTTGGCTTGTCGCAATTTAAGCGACTTCGGTTTTATTCTGAGGTCTAAGCAACTTTTTCCTCTGTAGGTCTGTTCGTTTACCTTTCCAGTAGAAAACTGTAACGATAGAGTAAAGCAAAAATTAAAAAAATTTCTATCCCAAATTTTCTGAATTTGAATTTTTTGAATTTTTTTTTCGTGTTTTGTTGTTCATAAGCTTGATAATAATATTATTTTTTATTGAAAAATAATGCAAAATACACAAAAAATTACATAGGAATATGTACCATTTATAATTCCTTCGTTTAAGGAAGCACCCACTGTTCCCAAGGTACAATATTTCGCACAGCTTAATTGGCGCAAACTAGATATTGTCTGCTACCTTGGATGGGTGCCATTTTCTCCTTGCTTATAAATAGTTTATTTTCTCATAAAATATATTTACTTTTAGCCTAAGGCCAAGTAGCCATTGGCCCTTGTACATTAGATCGTAATATGTAACTATTTCCTAACGATAATAAATTAATAAATAAATACTTTTATACTTTTATTTTTCAAAAATTATGATTTCTTCAATACTAGCAGCTGTTCAAGTAGTTCTTACAAGTTAAAATTTTACAACATTTAAGTTCGATCAATTACCTCATCCAAATTTCCAAGATTTTTGGGTGGTTATGTTGAAAAAGCATTTAAAGGAATACGCTGAAATACTCCCAATGAAGCAATCATACGAATATTTCTACAATGTATGCCTGTAATGGCTTAAAGAACTAATTTATGAAAAGAAAAATTTAAAACAAGGTTATTAATAGTAATAATTCTCTTCACAAAATTAATTAAATATGGGAACATAATTTAATATAAAATATCTGCAGTGTTGGGTAATTAAACGAAAGAAATTTAACGGAATTTTATTTTTGGCATAAAATACTATATTTAAGGCTATTGTATGAATTGGGTAATTAAGCGAAAGAGGAAATCATAGACTGTTGTTAGAAAAAGAGTAGAAAAACACGGGATCTTAAAAGCCGAGGCAAATAAGCAAGAAAGGTAACTAAGAGTGGGGCAACTAAAAGGGTTATACGGCAGTATAAACTTTAATAAACTATTTTGTCTTTCATTTTCTTTTTCCACTCTCTAATTACAAATTTTTCGAGTAGGTGAATTCCAGTAGCATTAATAAAAACTTTTAGTAAATGAACAGACCCTTTGTAATGAATTTAGGTTTTCATTGTTCTGATGATTTTGCATACATTTTTTATAACAATTCATATCGAGCCTTTGGTGCAATAACGTAGTAATTCAAAAAAGATTGTTTTGCAGAAATTGAGTTTAAAGTTTTGAATTTACACACAACTTAATGGTAAAAGAAAATTTGGTTCTTTTCACAAGAGCTGAGTACACAAAATATTTTTATGAAAATTTTACAGAATATAAAAAACGACAAGGCGAATAATTTCGTAATATAACCTTAAAAAATTCAAATTTTGAGTTACTACGGTATTGCACCAAAGGCTCGATATGAAGATCCAAAATTTTATGTATATAAGGACTTACGTATGTATGTACATAGACGTACATACATATTTACATATGACTCTCTTTCTATTACATTTACATACACACACTCCCCATCTGTGGTGAAGGCATAGATAGTTTTAGCAACAAATGCCGTATAATAATTCAAATAATTAAACTTTTTATTATTATTTATTATTTATTCTATATTTATATTTTTTTAGTCATACAATCAAAAGGTTTTCAACAATACGAAACTATTTACATATTTTTAATTTATTTCTTTTTTGTGAATTGAATACCAAGCACTTTATCTTAAATGCAACCACACATTTTGTATTTAAAAGCGAACTAAAATCAAAGCAAAACTTTCAGCGGAAAAGATTAAAATTTTCTAATTTTTTTATGTGTCTGGTATGATGTGGTGTTCTAATATGTAACAATAACTATGTACATTGTATCGGGTGATTTTTCTTAGAGGTAGGAGAAAAAGTTCAGAAACAATTGTGTTCAATATCCACGAAATCGGTCTTTCTTTAGTTTTTCACTGAAAATCTTAGCAAAAATGCTTAAATATTTTCTAAGAATCTCTTGTGTTTGATTGCCAAAAAATTTAGGTATTCAATTCAATGAGGAAAATTTAACTCCGTGTAATTTTTAACTTCCCTCTTAAAAAAAATGAGAAGTTACTGATTTCAGCCCGATAACTGCAAATCGAGTTTTTATCAGATCTCGGTGTTTTGTGTACTTATATCAGAGAATGACAACGAGTCAATAAGTGCTCAGACATGTGTGAATCGCTGGAAATCACTCTTAGGGTGCGTACAGAGTGGCCGCTTGTTGCCGAGCCGAGCCGACTGACGCTTATTGCGAGAGCCAATGCGAGAAAACTGGTAATATACAAATTAGTACAAATAAGCCCGAACAGGTCATAGTAGGCGCCGAGCTGGTCAGGGCGCAAAGCTGATTGAGTGCGAGAAAACAGTTCCAAAGCGTATTTCAGCGTCCCAAACATTGTTTATGTTGTTGTTATGATTTCAACTTGTTTGGAAAACATAAAAAAATAAAAACAAATATTTAAGAAAAAGTAGAAAAAATATTTTTTCTCTTTTTGCCTATTGCATTTCTGTTGTTGTAATTTTGGGCATAAAATTCTTTGTAAAAATTGAAAGCAAATATTATATGGTGTCATTCATCATTTAATGTCATTCTTGTTGAACTTTTCTTGAAAACAGTCGTCTGTTTTGGTTTATTTAAAATGAATATAGAACATTTAATAAGTGAAGTTTTTTCTCGCCCGGCTTTGTGGGATCAGAAAAATAAATGTTATCATAACCATGTTTTAGTGGAAAAGCTATGGATGTCCGTTGCTTCAGAAATGAAAATACCAAGTAAATTATATTGAAATTTATTATATTTTATTCATGCATACGAAATTACAAAATTTATCTCTTATTAATCTTTAAAACAGTAGACGAAGCTAAATACTCATCATCTGACGAATCCATATCTTTTCACTTCAATTTCACAAACACGAATGAACAACAAACCCAAATGCATCCAAACATATGTACATAAAACATAAATAATAGATAACATATCAGCGCTGATTCTCGCATCCACTATGCACACTCAAACTTGTTGCTCGCATGAACAAGTTTTCGCAATAAGAGTCAGTCAGCTCGGCTCGGCAACAAGCGGCCACTCTGTACGCACCCTTATGCGCAGCTTTTTTATAGCAAATCCGAAGTCAAACATTTGAATTAAGACGACTTAATCATTTGGTCTTATTTCCACATCAAATTGCCATCCACATTTGAAAAAAAATAAGACTTACATACATTTTCCCTTTATGTTGAGAATGCTATTTTTTTCAAGTAATTTTCAAACAAAGGTCGCCAAGTTTGATTTTAATTCAAGCCAGTTTGTTTGCTGGGTTTTCGGAGAATATATATTATTTACTTATAATTTTTTTGTTAACAAAGTCTAACAAACACAAACTTCGAAGGTATTAAACTTGTCTGCACAACAAGCCTTCCCTGGCTTAGGTGTATGTCGTATGACATGGGCTGACATACCCATCCAATCAACCTAACCTAACCTAACCTAACCTAAACTTGTCTGCAGAATCGAGCTTGTAAACTTCGGACTACTAGCCTAGTACGCTAGCTACTAGTCTATGAAGGCATATGGAGGGGTATGCAAGCCTCTCATATCTTTTGAGCGTCTTTACCATAAAGATGGGAAACACATCTTATATGTTACTAGGGATGCCGGTAAGGAAATCCAAGTCCCGAAAATCGCGGGATGTCGGGGATTAACAAACAATGAAAACCGGTACTCCTTAAAATGGGATCTCGAGATTTTTTGGGATTAAGAAACAGTGTATTTGTATAGTAAATCTTATATGTTGAATTACAATTCATTATGAAATCAAAGTCAAAGAGTAGAATAAAACTCATATTGCATTCGTTTTTACGACGTATGTATGTAAAAATTTGTTCCACTGAATATTAAGAAAGAATAGATTTTTATTGTTCATTGCCTTGAACTTTCAAATAAGACTAAATATATACCCAAGTATTCTGAATTGAGCTAAAAAATGTTTATGAGCTTTTATATATACATACTTACTTACGTACATACATATGTAAGCCAAGTGCACAGTCTTGTGCAAATGGTCTTGCAACATACCACTTCCAAGATAGTGTAGCGTACGAATATTTTTATTTTTTATTTAATTTTAATTTAATTATTGAAGTAATAGTTTATGCAAACTTTGCGTACGCAACACTTCTTGATTTCATGACTGTACTAACGATAAGATAGCGAAACACATCCCAGGTTTTGTACATGCTACAGTGAGTCAATAGAGTTGGCTACACTACTGTCATCGATCGCCTTCGCGATAGACTAAATTCAAAATATACACTGAGGCACCGGCCCATTCATAAGAGTTGTATTCCATTTTCGCTCAGATATAGATGGTATAAATAGTAACGAGATGAGAGGCAGTAAAGTATCTCCTGAACCATCTTAAGATATCATCCATAGTTACGAATGGAACAGTGTGGGCATACAGGACGTAATAAATTACATTTATTTTATATTTTGGTTAAATTAATTAGCTTTTATTTACTTCCATCAAAAACTTTTTGAATTATTATTACAATAGCATCCCGGTGTCACGCACAAACCTACCACTCGACATTTTAAAATACCCCATTCGTCGGTATACCGAAACCCTCGTAAAGTAATACCTTTGTCAAAATCAGAATAGAACAAAAATAATTATTTCATATCCATACATAAAAATTCATAAATAAAAGCAAATAAAAGAAAACAAAAAATTTATTTTTACAAACAAAGTCCTTAGCATAGTTGAAAAAGGATATTATTTAACTCCGAAATAAAGTTGAGTGCAAAACATGTAACACATTTACATATTTTATGTGCAACATACATGTGTATATGAAAAGAACATGTTCGTTTTTATTCTGCTGCTTTTTTTAAGGATGGGGAAAATGTATCTAACATTTTCATCGGAAACGGAAACATTTTCATCGATTGATATCCTGTATTGATACTGACAGATATGACGTGTAGGATTTTGAGACTTTTCGAAACACAATTTATACAAAATAAAAAATATATATTAAAATAAATTTTATTCCTTGATCAAGTCACAAAATGTAATAATCTTTTAATAAAAAAAGTAATAATATCAATTGCCGCAAATTTCATTAAAACCGATTAATTCGTTCGACAAATATAGTTTAGGAAATTTTTCGAAAAGTGTTTTTTTTTTTTCAATATAATTCTAGAAGATTCGTTCACTTTTAAATTTTTTTGAAACTTCTTCGAATCGCTATATTCATTTGACACATATTCTACGTCGAAAATTTTCGAAAGATGTGTTTGTTTTTTTCTTGCATGACTCCAACAGTTTTCAAAATTCTGTCAGTTTTTTGGACTTTTAAAACTGCGTTGAATGTCTCAAATTTTATCTAAAGTAGCCAATTGGTTCTAAAAATTTTATTGTCGAAATTTTGAAAGCAGCTTTTCTTTCATTTACTCCGAAAAATCTTCTCAAATAGAGGTTGGTATTAGGCAACCCCGACCATATTAGTTCCAGATATGGTCTGCAAGGTCCAATATATTTCTTTTTAATACTAATTGTTTTTTGGAAGCCAGTGTAACCGGAACCATGACCACCTGTCAAATAATTTTGTATATTAGCGACATTTTTCAATGTGCTTCCCCAATTAGAGCTGATTAAGATAATAAAATTAGAATATTATATTTAAAAGTCCACTTTAAAATGTTTATGACTTTTAATTTTATTTGCGTCAAAGGAAACTCTAACCAAATAGACTATTCGCCACTGTTTCGTAAAATGTCCCATTGTGCGGTTTTAATAAATTCATAAATAGTTACCCTAATAAGCAAAGTGGGGTGTCATAAAAAATAATGTCGCCACACTGTGGCACATAACAAGAAAGCGGCCAAAAATACATATTTTTTTACAGCTACCGACCAAAAAGTTATGTTGGTAATTTGACAATAAATGGCAGTAAACTTCACCAGACTAAAAGTAACAACTCCCTATCAAAAATATCAAAGCGAATAGGATTATACAAAATGGTCTTTCTCGCTATTTTGCTAATTTTAACAAATTAGTAAATTTTAAAATTTTTGTTTTAAAAAATTCCAAAGTAAAAAAAAATTTTGTATAATTGTTACATAATTACAAGCAATTAATGCTAGAAAACAAAGTCTTTCTATCTTTTAGTAGTTTATAAACTTTTAAAATTAAAAAAAATTTCATGAACACAATTTTTTTTTCTATAAGATTATTAAGATTAAGATTCTAGAAGATTAAACTCAAGTCCAATAAGAAGAAATATTCACTAAAATTCTCTGATTTATATAATTTTTTAGTACACTAAAATATAACCGTTTTTATATAGACAACAATTTGTTCTAGATTTAAAAATTTATGTAAATTAATCAATATTTATATTTATAAATTTACAATAAAAATGGAAATGGAATTATTTCTACGTTTTATAGTAAAAATTAAAAGAGAAAGTCCCACTACTTAACAAAAAAAAAAAAAAAACTCCAATCAAATCGTGAAATGGTCTATTGTGTTGCGCCTCTAAAAGACCACACAATACACACGAGCTTTATTTTAATTTGTCTGTGTGTTTTCTTACAAATATACTTTCGATATTATTCGATAAATAAACAAATAGAGATCAATGTTTCTATTAATTTGCACTTCAGCAAAATGTGCCCAAATTTGCAAAGAAAATAAATTAAAAACGATATACTCGTATACCTAAAATCCTTAAAAAAAACTTGTTTAATTAATCCAAAAAAGTAGAGATCAAATATAGATCGAGCTTCGGAGTTTTGGTGCTAAACAGGGTCCAAAAAGTTCCCATCGATCCGAATGCCGCTAAGAAAGTTACTCGCAGTCAAAGGTCACAAAGTACAGAAGAAAAAGTTAAAGTTGGTATTAGAAATGGTTTTTGAAGAAAATGAAATGAATGAAATATTTTTTTTAATTAATAAAAGTTTTTAAGAGAATGAAGATTTTCTTACATCATTTTTCAGCGCTTTTCATTATTTATCTTAAAAGATTAAAAATTTTCAATATACTATACTAATTAAAACAAAGGAGTGGAAAGAAGTGCACTAGGCCAATTTCCGTACTACACACACAAGAGTGTAGAAACCAGTTTTTCTTTTTACTCTCTTATAGTTTCGTTTCGCTTAATCATAAAATGATAAAACTTAAAACATAAAAGTACTATATATGGGTAACCTTATAGGCCAAGTATAAAAGTTTTTATATAAAACTTATAAAATATAAAACTTATATGTAAGTGTCGAATAAAACATAAAACTTATAATAAATGAAGAATATGTTAATATATACCATTCAAATGTTTCATTTACTTTAAAAACAAATTCATGTTGTATACACATACTTATGCACATACAAGGTGCATTAACTTTATAGTTATGACTGCTTTCGCCTTTATTAATTCCTAAAAGAAAACATGGGAACCTTCCCTGAATTCAATGTTGAAGCTCTGCACCATTAAGTAGTTCAGCATGTTTTGTACCACACTGCATCACCACAACTTCAAGTTATTGCCAAATATTAATGGAACCTAAAGGTAAAATGATATATGTACATATTTATTTACCATAAACAAAATTTCATTTATTACCATTAACTGGAAGTAAGACTTTCTTGGAAGTATGCAATGCTTCTTCAATAATTTTTAATTGTTTAATTTTATAATTTATTGCGAAATCTTGAATTTGAAAAAAAAACAACTAAAATATAAACAAAATCTGATAAACTTAATCAGGTGTTTTTCACAATGGGCCTACAGGAAAAATAAAACTCGTATTTTTTGTAGTAATAACTCCACCCTGTAAAGTTAATACCTTGCATACATACTTATTTAATTTGTAGGTACAATTTTTTTTGAGATATTAGTTATCAACAAGTCTTTGCTGCTGAGTTGTGATGATTACAGTTAAATGTAGTAAATTTTATTTACATTCTTAGAATCAAAAATAAAATAAAAATTCATAGGAAATGTCTAACTTTGGCTTATTCTTAATTATGGTAACATTTAGCTTAGTATGTTTACATACATATGTACATAAGTAGTTTAAACTTTTTATAAAAATGCATGTTTATTATTCGTTTTTCTTTTACACGGCTTTTAACAATGAAAAATTATATACATATACGGTTTTCACCGTTTTTTTTTTTGGAACTTATCTTCCATTTAAAATGAGGTATAAGTGTACTCTTCAATTGCAAATGGACTCCGTGAATTAAAACAGGGTAGCCAAGGGTATCTATCTACATATCTATGCTGCATCTGATGTTCGTGCGTGATTAGTTTGCGATGACGATGCAAATCAACTAATGGTGATGCGTATGTGATGCGTTGACAGACATATTCATTTGCTTACAGTTTTTGAAGCTAGAACATTAAAAATTTATCCATAATGCTTTTATTATATTATAACAAAAATTATATAAAACTATGCAGTTGAGATAATCAAAGAGTTTTGAGACCCATGAATTTTTTTAGCAATCATTTGTTTTTTTTTTATTTCAAAACTGTTTAACTTCGTCAACTGTATAATTTTATGTCAATTTTGGTATCATTCAAGTCCAAAAATAAACAAATTATATAATTTTAAATAGACTCAAAAATCGGCTGAAAATCGAGTTGCCGATAAACCGAATACTTTAGCAGCGGTGTGGCTTGTAAAAAAATTCAGCTTGCCGACTAGCAGGCAGCCGGGACGTTACGGATTGCTTCTCTGGTCCAGAACTCTCAAATTTTATTTACGTTCTACAAGTACAAATACAACATATTTTTAATTCGTTTAATCCAACTTGTAAGTATGAAAATAAATGTGAAATAAGGAAACTAATATTAAGTTATTGCAAATGCAATTTCGTTTTTCCACAAGAGAGGAATTGAATTTAATTCAGTAATTGCAATAAGAAAATCCCTTTCATGTTCAAATTAAAAGGAAATTACTTTTACCCAATAATTGTTTTACTTTTCTGCACAAGAAGCAACAACACAAAATGTGTTACAATGTGCAAATTCATGTGGTATAAATAAAGCGAAGTAGCAACAACCCATGCACACATAACGAGAAAACTCACATATACACAACCCAGAGCACACCAACACACAGCTGTGTGTTGTGTGAGAACTACATAGTTCTTACTTTGCAACTCTCTCAAAATAGGCAAAGAAAAAACTATCACTACTGTTAAAAAAAACAATCACTATATTAATATAAATGCTGCCAGATATTTCGGTAAGAACAAGTGAATCTGCTGCAAAAGTATGGCATCGTTGACAAAAATACTACTTTTTTCAACTGTGAAAAAAGTGTGAATTCGGGACTTGCATAAAACCTAAAATAAGTTACCGATTTCTTTAAAATTTTCGGTAAATAAGTCATATTTCACTCAATATGATTTCATTTACCCGTGGATTAGGCAATATATTCACGCGTATAGCTTTTAGTAATACGGGATCAAGTATTTATTTAGCAAGAGCTCTGCAAACCACAGGCGCAAATAAGGAACAAACTGAAAGTAATGTTCCAGCTGATGAAGGGGACGAAGCAAAAGCAAAAAAAGGGCAACGTGATTTAACAGAGCAGGAATTGAAATTGTTGCTAAAAGATCGTTCGAAAAAAATACCCGTGGAAACGTCGATTCGCTATTTAAAGAGTGCTGCGTATAAAAAAACGTACGGTGACCAATTTGTGTGGGAGCAATACCGTCGTAATCACAAGGGGTTGTTTCCGCCACGCAAAACTCGCAAGACTTGTATTCGCAAGGATATTATAACAACGGGAAACCCTTGTCCCATTTGCCGCGACGAATATTTGGTGCTTGATCATCGTAATATTGAATTGTTGAAACAATTTATTTCACCACAGTCGGGGGAAGTCCTAAGTTACAGTAAGACTGGCTTGTGTCAGAAGAAGCACTTTCAGTTATTAGTTGCCGTAGAAAGAGCCAAGGACTTGGGGCTTATAACTTTCGACGTGCCGTACCGCGACTTTGATTATAGTGAATATTACGATCAAAAAGAGCAAGTAAAAAATTAAAAGCTTAATAATACGTCCTAATTTTATAAGTTATTCATATTGTAAAGTTAAAAACATATAAACAGAAAGTAGAAACATGGATGAAATCAAAGAGGAATCTAAATTTACATTTGTCATTGTGGGAGGTGGAATAGCTGGAGTCACTTGTGCCGAAACCGTAGCCATTTGTTGCCCCGAAGAGTCTATATTGCTAATTACTGAATCTACTGTTATTAAAACTGTATCCAATCTGGAGCCAGTGGCTCGTTACTTACACAAGTTCGATGTGCAGGAAAGAACATTAGCATCTACATCCTTTGCTGGAGGTAATACATTTTTGGCTCCTGCTATTGTAACAGTAGTGGATCAATTAACACAAATCGAAGCACAGGAAAAGTTTATCTTGACGAAAGGAAACAAAAGAATTCATTATCAGTATCTATGTTTATGCACTGGAGGTACGCCGCGTCTCATTGAAGACAACAATGCTTTGGTTTTGGGAATTCGGGACACCGATTCTGTTTTAGAATTGCAAAGGAGATTAAAAACTGCAAATAGAATTGTATTGGTAGGAAATGGTGGCATTGCTAGCGAACTTGCTCATGAATTGCAGGATGTTGAAGTACATTGGGTAATAAAAGATAATCATATTGCATCTACATTCATAGATCCAGGTGCTGCACATTTCTTCCAGCAAAGAATTGATCAAATACAACAAAATAATACAGATTGTCGAACAAAAGGTGTAATAAAACGTTTGCGTTATGACGAAATAACACCCATGGATGATAGGGGCTTTAAGAAGGGTGCAGCATTAGGACCCGATTGGCACCAACATTTCGATTTAAGGGGTTCTAATTCAAACAAAACTAAACCTATAATACACTATAAAGCGCTCATCGACAAAATGGAAAGAACAACTGATAACACAAACAAGAATTCATTAAATGTTTTCTTAACTTCTGGTGAAGTAATAAACTGTGATTTTGTTGTATCAGCTACAGGCGTGGTGCCGAGGATAAATTATATATCTAAACCAAAACTTTTATTAGATGAAGAAGATCTTGGAATAAAAGTAAATGAAATGATGCAAACTTCTAATGAGTACATTTATGCGGCCGGTGATGTTTGCACTGCTTCTTGGCCTAAGTCTGAACATTGGTTTCAAATGCGTTTATGGACCCAGGCGCGACAGATGGGCAGCATGGCTGGTCGAAGTATGGCCGCTGCTCTCAACAAGGAAATCGTCTATCAAGATTTTTGTTTTGAATTATTCGGTCATGTTACGCAACTTTTTAATTTACCAGTCGTTCTTTTGGGACGATATAATGGACAAGATTTAGGTACAAACTATGAGCTGTTGATACGTAGCACACCTGGTCATGAGTATATAAAATTTGTAATACATAATGGAAAACTAAGAGGAGCTATTTTAATTGGTAACACCGAATTGGCAGAAACTTGCGAGAACCTTATACTAAATGGCATTGATTTAACACCATTTGGAGACGACATTTTAAATCCCGACATAGACATTGAAGATTATTTTGATTAATAAAAAAAAAAATTAAAGTTGTATGTATATTTCACGTTATTATTACAAAATACAATAAAATAAAAATGTTTTATTTACTAGAACCATTTGTATCCAATGACTATTTGGATTTCTGTCATTTAATTTTAGCTTCACTACCTGCGAAAAAAAAAAGATAATTTATTAATGTTTTTCATTGTGTTTTAATATACATAAATACATTTTATGTTGGATGACTAGGCTAAAAAATTACACCAATGTCTCTAAAAATATTTTTAATAGCTTATAAATTTTTTCATTTATTAGATACTTCAGTGTGTTTTAGTAATAATATTTGTGTGCAGATCGGAATAAATTAAAGAACAATTACTTTTTAGAACAACATCCTAGCATTTGATGGGCAACAGCACTCAGGACAGATTATAGGTACAGCATCTGTGACGAAGTGGCTAAACCTTTGTCCTTTCGACGGATACCAAGTTCTGCGTTACCCACATTTCGTCATAAAAGGTTTTGTTAACTATATCCCCTTCCCCCATGTTATTTATTACCACATATTAAGTGCATATGCCATTGGAATAGAAGATTAAACAGTTTTCTCTTCCTCCATTCCAACAACTGCAATAGTACTAATTTAGTACAGTTACTATAAATTTTATTGACCCTAAACAAATCTAAACTTCCAATAACTACAATACAATTTGATATGTATTTTATAAAGGGACTAACACAATTAATAATCTCTGAATGGGGTCTTGCGAATAAGGTCGAGTTTAATACTAGTTAAGGCCAGTATTGTATGCTTACCCATAAACGTATGGCCGATCATGTTTCATCTGCAATTATGGATGATATAAGTATCGAATCAGAAGCTCTTGATATTCTTGACACGAAAACAATGTAAGAAATTTACATGTACTGGCACTATTTATATTTCCTACATATATCCGACAGAATACAACTCATACATGGCCCGGTGTTTCAGACCTACTTTGAAGTTGTTCTCAAATCTGCTCTTTTATTTATTAGTGCCAATTTGTGCTCGACATGCTTCATGCACTACAGAGAAAATACATTCTGCAGCCTTAAAGTTAAAATATGAAATCAACGTAGTAAAATTCAAATTGAATGTTCATAAACTCTACTATTCCCATCCACAATCCAATTTTCTAGTTCCAGCACAATGAAAAGGTGACACCATGGGTGCTGCTCCACATACAAGTAATAAATATTAAGATATCAGTTTATTAAGTGTTCCACGTGCATTATTTACTTTTAAAATTTACAATTTATAAAAAATGTTTTGTTGTTACTTTAGCTGTTCATATGCCAAACCAAATCATCAGTGAACTTTAAGCAATTGGAACAGTTAAAGCCACAACAAATAAAACATTTTTTTTAAAAACTCAAATTATTTTAACTATTAGTTGGGGAGAATATCCCAAAATAATAAATTTTCAATACTAAGTATTTAAAAGAGATTTTATTTCTAATTTTTGCCTGATTGAATACAATCTTTAACGACCAACGGAAGTTTGATTGTATACATGTTGCAAGAAAAATAAAATAGACTCACGTTGAGTATAATTGTTTATTTTGTTGTTTGTATAACAGCATTTTAAGCCTATTATGACTATCTTTTTGTAATAATCATATACAACTTAGAATTCTTAAAGTATACTGACGATTTGGTTTAGCGACCAATGAAATGCCGGCATATGAACAGCTAAAACAATAACAAACAAACCGTTTTTTTAACTATTTCAGCAATTAATTGGGGAGAGTATACTAAAATAATAAATTTTCAATATTAAGTATTTACAAGTTGTATTATTTTGTCATAAGTCTACCTATTGCGTGTCATCTAGCAGGGCCCAATAGTATATTACATTAAAAAAATATATTTCGTAAGTATTGTGAAAATATTCCTAATAACTTATTCATTAAAAACTTGCCATTAAAATTTATTGTATTCTACTTACCCACATATTTGATTTCATCGAAAGCTTTACGGGCCTTCTTCAACTCTTCATTCATGGTTAGTAGATCTTTGACGCGCGCATATTTTCTAGGATCTTTACGAACCAAAAATATAATATCTTCAACTTGTACTCGCCCGGTGCGACCAATTTCCATCGCCTTATGTGTCATTTCTGTAACAAATTCAATCACTAAATCTTCCAATAGATCAACACTTTCGGTGTATGGATTCTTATCATCACCAAAGCCATACATCATGCAACGCAGTTCTTTGCTAAACAGACGTTTGCGGCCAGCATTTGTGGGCACAAACTGTTCTTCGCCTTCTTCCTCATCAAACTGGATCGAATATAAATTTTAATAAGCTACTTGTATCAGTTAATAATGTAATAGTGACTTACATCTGGGTTTTCAAAAGGTTCATCTGCATTTGCTGCCATTTACATACATTTATTTGTCCTTTATAATAAACATTAATAGAGTCATATTGACATCGATAAGACGACAATTCCAATCTCATTTAACACAACAGGGTGATCTGTATTACTAATAAAGGAAGTGTTTGAAAATTACACGATTAGTGAGACTGTGTTCAGACACATCATGTCTTATTGACATGATTCTTCCATTTTCTTCTTTGAACTTTCTTTGGCGTTCACACAAGTCATGTCTTGTTGACGAGTTGTTTTTGTGTATGTGTACATAAAAAACGTTGTTTGAGCATTTTTTACATTACGAATGAGAAAGCAAAACGTACTGACAGAGTACGTAAACATGCGTACTCGTTTCTTTTCCCCTCGTCGATCTCGCCTATAAAATAGCAATCATGTCAATAAGACATGATGTGTCTGAACACAGTCTGAGGAGGTTATAATTTATTTTTAAAGAAAAACGTGCTATCTTATAAGATCTCAAACAAATTCCAAATGAGAGGTAATCAAAGCTATTTTTGTATGGCGTTGTGTATCTTATTCCTTCTTCTTAGCAGTGCTCTTCCACAAACCTTATTGATGGGATAAATATTGGACATTGTATATGTATGTATATAAGCTATCCGTTGGATTTTGCAATATATGTATGCAATAAAATTGTATACTTAAATACAAAAAACGTATAAATACAATTGTTTTTAAAAAAATATTTAAAATGGACTCTACTAATATATATGAACTTTATACTGATATTCTGCAGCCAGGTTTAGTCTTTGATTGTTCAGTCGACAGTTTTGAACTAGCGTTATTCGATGGTTACACCTGTTTCATACATTTGAAGCTATCTTGCGAAAGTATTAATTTAGCTGAGAGAAAGCCAGCGCAAGTATGTATTCCTTACTCTTTCTTCCAGCTGAATTAAAACTTGGGAACTTTTTGAATTGTATAAGCAATATTATTATTCAATAATTGATATGCAATAATATAGCCTGTCTATATTATATTAGGTGATACAGTATATTACGCCACCACTCTACAAAAAAGGTTTCTAAATAAAATAGAAAAAGATTTTATTTAGAAATATTGACCAACTTATTGATTATATTTATTATTTTATTATTTTTATTTTATTATTATTATAAATGCAATAAAATGTTTAACAGCAATTTGTATTCTATGAGTATCTTTATAAGAAACAGTCACGTAATTCCAGGCATGTACTGACAGTCTTATCTCTCATATACCGATGTTAGTTCAAATCTCAGTAGCTAAAATCACTTTAACAATTCTTCTCATAAAAATTCATTAAAAATGCTGGTAGTTTTGCCAAATGAAAAGAAAGCATAGATGCTATAACATTATCTTGGAACTTACTCATCAGCTGTTTTTCAGCGGCTTTTTTGATAATCCAACTTATCCCTATGCTCTCATCACTGGTACTGTAGTTTTGTAAATAAAGACACTAATATGCAACTATGCGTCAGTCATTGTTTGACTGCGTCTGATTCGTGTTCGGTTTAGTGAACTGATAGCGGAGCATGGGTATTTGATAATAATAATATTAAGTTTATTTTTCCACAATTGGAAATTTAATTACAAGTAACCAATCAAAAAGGCAAATACCTACAAATTGCAAAATCAGCATATAAAAAGTGTATAAAAGTAAAAAAATTAATGGCTTCCTTCATTAAAGGTGAAATAAATTAACAGCTTTTCAATATGTGTGCTTGAGAAAAAAATTTCAAACAAAACGCAAAATAGTTAAATTTCATTTTATTGATTTTTACAAACGTTTCTTTGGTTGGGTGAAAATTCGATTTCTCTTTCTATCCAGTAAAAATAAAACAAAATAAAAAGCAAGCAATCCAACAAGACAAAAGCGGAAAAAAGTGAAAAAAGCAAACGAAAAGAAAAAAAGTAAAAATATGTATGTACATTCACAATTCAGAAAGTTGCAACACAAAGATATTAAAGAAAATGAGTGATAAGTGATTTTAAGATATAATTATTTTCTATACGGTCAACAAAAAACAATACGTAGAAAAAAAGTTTAAAACAAATTTAAAATTAATAATATAGAAATTACACTTACTAATATTTTCAAAAGCTCGTAATTGTGCGTCATTGGTTTTGCATCTCATCACTGTTGCCAGAGTAGATTTTATTTCCCAGAGTGCAGTGCCGAAATGTATTCTTTTTAATGAAACTACATTTGGTTCTATTTTAAATCTGATAGAATGGGATTTGGACTATGAGTAGACCTAGATCATGGTGGTTTTACAAGGCAAGCTGCATGACCCATAAATTCAAACACTCATGCGTTAAAAATCTGACGTTTAAACCTCCACATGTTACATAATTTATTATTAAATATTTCACATGAAGCAGACGAAGCTCTTATAACAAATTAAAATTAATATTCCGTATTTATTTTATATTACAAGCAGTTCATTCAGTAGTGTTGTCTTCTTCTTGTGCAGTCACAGATAATATATACGCGTGCATGTAAAGTTCGCCATATATATGTATGTATATATACATGCATATATTTTAAATCAAAGCCAAACGCATTTGGTGATCGGAGATGATCATAAATCATTTATTGTACGTTATAGTCTTGACGCCATTCAATAAACACTCGACAAGATTTACCTAGCGACTCTCATAGTCCACGTTAACTATAGTTGTTCGTGGCGATTCTTTAAAATGTTGTTATTGTTAAGCTAATGCCCGTAACTAACACACCTGATAATATAGTCTACAACCTTTCCAGAACATCCTCCTATTTCTGCTATTTTTATTTGTTTTGATCCTTTATGGTAATGTTCCTAATTGAATTTCCTTTCTCAGTTAAGAAAGGATATTGGTTATGATATATAAAATATTTACATAATATATTTTTAAGAACAATAGAAAAATCAATTTAACAAAAAAAATTTAATTATTAAATTTCTAGTTTTCTGTAAAAATTGTGCTATGAATTATTGGAAAATAAAGTCTATAAGAGTTAAAGTACTTATATACCTACTTTCATAAGGTAATTAACAATTACCTGGATCTCTATTATTTATCAAATTTAGAAACACATATTTGTATATGCATGTATAGATTTATTATGTATATTTATATCTTGGTTTTCTTCTGATTTTTTGGTCTAAAAAGAATGGCAACACTGCACTTTTTTCTTTTATTTCTGCCTCCTTGCATTTGATTCTGTCATACGGTTTATTTTCAATTTATTTTTGCATTTGTAGTCTAGGTCTTCACTTTAAAACGCCGTTAATAAAAAAACAAATATCCGGTAATTAGTCTCTGTCGGCTCCAGTGTGTGTGCAGCACCACCCAAAAACGATTTTATTTCTTCTCTGAATTGCTTATTCAGTTACCAATAAAAAAAAATTACGAAACTTCGTGATACAGACATTTATATTGGGATGGGTCTTCTATTGCCCATCTCATGTCCACATCCTTTAGCAGTAATCTTTTCGTGAGCCAGAAAAAGTGATATGAAAATAACAAACGAACTTTCAAATTTGTTATAGAGGTTTTGTGATGATGTAAAGTGCAATGCAATTAAAAAGTCCTCATTATCATCGGCAATGCAACAATATTTTTTCGTAGTAAAATTACGAACTGTTGTCTGCTAAAAAAATTTTTTCGTCAACAACTCAGTAATTAAAATCTCTCTTTCTTGTTTTACTCCCGTTGTACAATAGCAGATAAAAACCAGCTGTTTATGAAATGAACTAGAAACCGAAAAACACCCTTAAATGAAATAAAAAGTCAAAAATAAAAACACAAAATAGTTGGCATTCTCAAGGGCACTCAATCGCAATATATACTAGAAATTTTAACGATAGTAAATAACGAAAGCACCATCATTCCGCAACATTGTTTTCGTCGCCCCCCGCAACATATCGCTGCAACCATTCAGGGTTTTATATTATAATTGATATATTACAGTGGCAATGGCGGCGAAACTAGTTTCAATGCCGTTACATAGAACTCGTTGCAACTTTCCCGCAATGTCCGTCTCATCCCGCTGCTATAAATCATCATACACATCATCGTCTTCAGCAACAAAGTCTTTGTTACATCTATTATGCTTTACTGTGATATTTTTTAATTTTATTGCTCCAAGTATTCAGGTAAGTGAAATTTTTTACATGTAAAATTTTATAATGTAAGTCAAGATAAATTTCGAAATTTATAATCATAGACACAAACCAGTTGGCATTACAAAGTTTTGTTAACCAGGATAAGATATCGCTGCTCAAACATGAAAAATTTAGATTTACGTACTCCAGTTTGTTTTTCCACCGAATGAATGACAAATATAATACGCAAACTGTCTGTTCCATGCCTTTTTAGAAACCTTAGGGCAAAAACTATAATATATGTATAAAGATATTGCACGTAGTACATTTGAAATTCACAAACAATTTACGCTTCTTGTTGTTGAGGGGGTGAAGTATGTTACAGGAAAAGCAAAATTTTCGTACTTACGCTAACTGAGAGAATTATTGGGAGTATAAAGCAACACACATTAAAGCATACATACACATGTAGAAAGTGCGTGTTAAAAAATTTGTCTTTTCGTTCAGAACACATTCGAGAAAAATTAAATAAAAAAACTAAAAGAATTACAACAATATTTTTATACAATTTATGTGGAAATAAGTTACATAAATGCCAATGTTACCGATTGTTTAATTGTAGGGTAAGAATACGAGTTTTATATTGACATTATTTTAGAAAATTAAATTGTGTGCTTACAATATAAAAGTTGTAATATAACAAAAGCTTATGTTTGATAGCTATTAACTATTTATTAATTTTATTTACATGCATACATATGTATGTATATGCTGTTTAATGGGGTGTGAGTGCTTTCTGTACCTTCTAAACATGTCATTTGAGTATTTTCTAAAATTTTTTAAATTTAATGTTCACCTATTGATTTTTGTTTGATGAATTTGATAAGCTGCTAAACTGGGTTATTTGCAAAGATAATACCTTAGCCATTGCGTTATTAATTTCGTGAACCGAGGGGTTTCTGCAGTGTCCACCTGGCAAAAATAGAAGTGTGTTTAAGTCGGACTTATCAATTGGAATTTTTATTCGAAAATAGCTCATTAGTTTGGACATACGAGATATTGGAAGATATAATAATATATTCTTAATAAAGTTCCGAAATGTTAGCCTTTTCTACAGACATTAACATAAATATAATATGATAATATGACAATTCCAATGCAAATGCATATTTATTGTCCATACTTTAAAAGCTATTCTGAACAATTTTCTTTACGTTTCTTAAGATTTCTTGTAAAATGGCATCAATTTGTTTTTGCATATTTTAACAAAAAACTAAGTTCTGTGCATATTTTTGTAATAAGTGCATATTTATTTGCACATTTTCCAAGTTTTTCACAGCTATAACAATATTAAAAAAAAATCCTCCATTCTGTATAAGATAAGCTGTATGATATGCAATTAAGAGAAATATGAACATATTTAAGAAATAGATATCTGTAGATATCTATAGATGAAACTATAGATATTGAAGGTCGGTATATTGCAAACGTAATTGTTGGAATCTCGGACAAAGATGAGAATATTTTTTTTTATTATTATTATTAAGTAGTATTTGAAATACTTTACAAATTTACATGTTATAGTTATTAAATTATGATAATTTATGAAAAATGAACAAAATTCTGTTTAATAATATTAACATTTTTTCTAAACAATTTTACATTTTCTTCATTTTTAATTTCATTTGGTATCATGTTGTACATTCGCAATCCCTTGTAAAATAATGTTCTTTGCATCGCATTGGTCTGTGCTTGTTGTAATCTGAAGTCTGCTGCATTTCTGAGATTGTATGGTTGAACTTCTCCCACATATCTCGTCTGCTCAATTAAATAGTCCGGTGCGGCTCCCATTCCCAGTTTATGGATGAAGATCATTGTATTAAGTTGAAGACTTTGCTTAATACTTAGCCATTTTAATGTGTTCAGCATATAGTCAATTGAAGTATAACGGTTACATTTTAAAATTGTGCGCATAGCTTTATTTTGTAGTTTTTGTAGCCTTGTGAATTGTTGATCTGTGCAGCTGGAGTATAGAATTGTTGAAACATATTCGAAATGTGGTTTAATTATCGTATTATATATATTAATAGCTGTTATAATCGATATTTTATTTCTCACTCGTTTAAAAAACCCAATTTTCTTTCCAATTTTTTTACATATATATTCGATGTGTTCATTAAATTTTAGGTCCTTGTCAATAATAACACCGAGATATTTTATGCTATTTACTTTCCCTATTGTAATGTCATTTATTTTAATTGATCTATTTGTATTCATATTAATTTCAATAAGTTTAGTTTTAGATTCATTTAATTTCAATTTATTAATAATTAACCATTCATTTACTTTCTTCATATCGTTTTTTATATTTTCATAACAAAGTTCTTCTGTCTCAGCTTCTGTATATATCAATATATATTATTATTTCACATTTGTCCAGTACTTTTTCAATGTCATTTATATATACATATAATAAATAATAGGGCTCCTAAGATTGAGCCTTGTGGCACCCCATAGTTATTTACTATTGCTCTCGATTCTACGTTATTGACTTTGGTTATTTGTTTTCTATTAGTTAGATATGATTTGAACCATTGTAATTCATTATTCTGGATACCATATTTATGTAGCTTCTGAATTAGTATATTTCGATCTATTGTCTCGAAAGCGCGCTTAAAGTCTAGGAATACAGCTAGTACTTTATTGTTTTTCTTAACTATTTTAAGCCTGTTTATTAAGTAATTCACTGTTGTTTCGCAGGAATGTTTCTTTCTAAATCCAGATTGGTACTTAGAGAGCAAATGATGATTTTCTATATATTGCTCGACTTGATTTTTTACAACCTTTTACATAATTTTTTCACATAATTTTAAGCTATTTATTGGACGAAATTCATCTCATTTATTTGTACTTCTAATTTTCTCAACTGGTGTTACCATTGTTTCTTTCCATTTTGTAGGAAAAATTCCTGTTTCCATAGATTTATTAATTATGTGCAGCAAAATATTTCCAGTTGTATTCCATGTATCCAAAATTATGTTCTTCTTCATTTTCCTGTAGTCTGCAGCAAAAAGAGGTTTCTTCTTAATGCTGTTGAACTGGAAAAAACCAATCATGCAACAATTGCGCGTACATTTCACGATTCCATTAAGATTTTAGGAGAGGAATTTAACATAGATAATATTCTCTTGTTTCTAACTGATGCAGCTCCTTATAAGGTGAAATCTGCCAAGCCACTTAACATATTTTATCCAAAAATTCATTCATATCACATGCTTAGCTTACGCTTTGCACCGCGCAACTGACGAAGTAAGATCTCATTTTGCTGATATAGATTTATTGATATCCATCTGAAAGAAAATATTTTTAAAGGCACCTTCACGTGTGGCAATGTTAAAAGAAAAGTATCCCGGGTTAAGGGTTCCACCGCAACCAGTTGTTACCAGATGGGGATCCTTGTTGGAGGCCTTAGAGTATTAAAATCAGAACCGCTATAATGGAGGTGGATGCAAAAGAATCCTCATCAATTAAGAAAGTTTAAGAAATATTAAATTTGTCTCATGTTAAAATTCAACTGGCCTTTATATCTTCAAACTACAGTTTCCTTAGCGAATCCATAACAAAATTAGAGGGATTCGGATCTTTGAATGAGCAGATTAATTTCATTGACAATGCTGTTACCAAAATTTTTGATGTGGAAGGTGATATTGCAGAAATGATAAAACAAAAATTTCAAAATATACTACAGAAAAATAAAGGATTTGACCAAATTAAAAAAATTGCCAAAACGTTCAAACTAAATTTAGATGTGCCTATTTCTTTAGAAAATTATTCCGGAAATGAGTTATCTTCATTCAAGTATGCTCCAATAACTTCCGTCGATGTGGAGCGAACATTTTCGATGTACAAAAACTTTCTGCGCCCCAACAGGCACTTTTCATTTGGAAATTTAAAAAAAAAAAATATTTATTTATACAAACAAAAATTTATGTTAATACTACTCGTATAAATGTACAGATTCTATGGACTGATTTTATTTTTATATTTTAATTTTTATTTGATTGTGTAGGCACAATTTCAACGAATTGACTTTTTTGTTATGTTATGTTATTTTGTTATGTTTTAATAAATCTGGTTAAAATTAATTGTTTTTTGTTGCATATTTTTATTTATTTCCGCATATTTTTCATTATTTTGCTGCATATTTTGACTTCTATGGTGCATATTATATGCGCATATTTTTAATTTTATAGTGCATGAAATTTGTCGCTCTAATGATAAGTAAGAAAATTTTTAAAAACAGGATATTTATACTCTATTACAAAATATCAAATTACTATTTCTCGTAAAAAGCGACTTAGTGAGGTTTGCAGGTCTAGTTGAGTAGATCGTGCGCTAATTTCAAAATTTTCAATATACTCTCAAAATCAGAAGTCATCCATAAACAATTTTTTTTAGGTCTTAATACAAACAATTTTTCACTGCGTGTTTTCTGCATCGATTTTTAATTTTTAAAAGATATCGAGTGGAGTGGGACTTTTTTTCAAAATGTTCGTATTTTGTTTTTTATTTTTTTACAATAACCTCTAAATTGTTAGTTTTACTTTGAAATTGTGTTTAAAAAAATGGTAACACGTCCACTTCTGCTATTTTAACTCTTGATTAATTGTTAAAAAGGCTGTTACATATATTTTATTAATAAGGCGGTTAAAGTTTTTAGAAAAATTATATAGCACTACGATTCTCTATACATACTTATTTAGATAGTAAGGCAATTCGATTTTCGGTGCGAATCGATATAACTACAATTGTACAAGAATAGAAGACTTATTATGGTAGATTCACCCGTTCGTTCGAAACAAAATTTTGTTGTGAGACAATATTAGTTGACTGAGACTTTGTTCGCAGACGATTCACCCACATCGAACAAATGTTCTGGAGAAACAAAGCTACCATATGGAACAACTCTGTAAATGATGTGTGGTACTTTTACAAGCAGGCAGCACAGTGGCAGATGATTGCAATTTGATGTGTTCTAATTTAATTTTTTATAAAATAAAAATATACAGATGAATAAAAGTCGACTGCTATTGAGTTAAATAAATGTAAAAAATTTACATATATACTCTGTATATTATTATACATACATATCTACATATATGATGTGGCAGCCCAGTTCAATTTTGCATAAAAATTTATGTAGCTGACAGCACAGTTCAATTTGTTCGAAACGAAAATTAAACCAATTCAAGCTGAAATTGTTCCGGAAAAAATTTACTCTCTTTCCCTGGCTCTCTCTCTAAAAAAAAGAGAGACATCAAACTACATATAAAAAAATCGTTCGGAACGAAAATTTTGTTCCTGGAGTGTTTGGTAGGAAGCGACACCACGACTCTCAGATTATTACTCTAGTGCACTTGATACTAGACTTTATATGTCAAAAATATTTGTTTAAATTAAATGCTTCAAAAATGCATAACTGACTTCGAATAGAAATTTTAAAACGGTGTTCTTTAAGGTGGAGGACATAACACGCGTGCGCGCGTTAAATGTGTTGTAAATTTTTTACGTATTAAACGGGTCATGTTACACAACACGCTTCATAGTTGTACATACTCAATCAGCTGGTAACAACATTTGCTTAATTTTTGCGTAAATTTTTCTGAAAATGGACAACAAAATAAGTATGCTTCAAGATTTTATGGATTTCGTTGAATTTATTGAATTAATTTTAATTAAAATATGTAATTAATTAAAATATGTATGTAAACAAATATCAGATGAGTAGCCGCCATTTTTAAACATGACGCGTAAAAAGTTGAAAGTTAACGAACTTTTTGCGTTAGACACGTTACCGAGTTTTTTATGTACCTTGTTTTAAAAATACTCTAGTTCAACTTTTTTGACAGAAGTCTACAACGCACTGACGCGTGTAACGCGTGTTATTTACCTCCACCTTCAAGGTGAATTCACCCATACGTTCTGAACGTACCGAACGATTTTTTTTATATGTAGTTTGACGTCTCTATTTTGAGAAAGAGAGTAAATTTAATGCGGAACAACAACAAAAATTTCGTTCAGAACGAATGGGTGAATTCACCTTTAGTGACGAATCAAAACTTAATTTTTTGTAGCTTTAACAATTATACACGTATGTATACCCGTATCGAAATGTAAAAAAATGATTCATTAAGTAATTAAATCATTTATATGGCGAATTTATAACAGGTGACGAAGTCGAGTACATATACCGATAATTGCATGGCAAAAAATGTAAAGCACGTATTTGTAAAAGGAAGTATTTAGGGTGGCGCTATCTTTTAAAATTGATGACGGGAAATTATTTTGAAATAAGTATGATTCCACATACTGACTAGTATCCAGCTTTCGATAGACGTATTGAAATGGTAATGACATAAATGACATATAGAGGCTCGCAGAGGATTATTAGGGTCAATATGATTTGGCAGCGCAATCGCTGTATTTGCCATTTTGCATGTGCTTTAAAAAAGAGGGTTTCAGATAAACAATTTCTACATTTCTTTTCGAAGCAATTGCCTGATTTAGATGGGTGTTACGTCATAAGACGCGGATAAATTAACTAAATTTAGAAAATCGATTTGACAAGAGCTGCAGTAGTAGTGGTATTTATTTTTTTTTTCTCAATATTTCATTTTACGAATCAAGTGCAAAAATCTGTTTTATTAAGTTTTGAATGTCGATATCTTTTGCAGTCTCGTAAAATGACTGAATCGATTTTACGAGAATTCTGGGTGTTATAAACAGTTTTTTTTTAATTTTTTGATAACGATATTTCATCCGGTAAATTTGCGATTCGGTTAATATTCATATGATATTTAAGTGCAGTCGAATTCGTAAGAATGCTGTAATTTTTTTATTCAATCGGTATAGTCTTTCTAAAGTTACGAAAATACACACACATCCATGCTTAAATCAGTGCGAATTTAATCAGAATAATTCGAGATGAAATAAAAAATATCCCATTACAGCGATTACAGTCGGAATAGCTGCCTGTCAAGATTTTTTGATAAGTTGATTTTCGAAAATCGGAAATCTTTTCTTATGGGGGAAGTGTTCTTTAAAAAGCGCGAAAGCTGTAACGGAGATTAAATTTTTTTACTATAATTAGATCAACAAAATGTTAAATTAAAAAAAACTTCTACATTCATATATATATATATATATATATATATATATATATATATATATATATATATATATATATATACATATATATATATTTTTTTTATACAATCAACGTGTTGGATTTTGTTACATGTATTCTCGCATATTTTGCTGAAAGTATATAATTATGTACACATTCGTATGTACATGTACATACATATTTATAGAATTTTGAAATTCCAAATACCATTAATTTACATAACCCGTTCCTAACGTCTAAAAAATTAATAACGTGGATTCATATAAACCTGTTATGCACGAGTTAACCGAGTTTCTCCTATGGAATCACTCGTAATCACTTGAATTACCCTTCGAATGTAAAGCTTAAAAGGCAATTTGACGAGGCGACAGCTAAACACCTGGAACTTTCCAGATTTTTCGTATTTATATCTAGTTAATTTATTTTTATTGCTTAGATACACCTTATGATTTGATATAAAATATAAACCTGAGTTAGTTATTAAAAATACAATTTCGGGTACTGGAAATGATATTTTAACTTTTTGCCTTAATAAAAATTAATGCGGTGATGTGGTTTTTTCATTGATATGAATAATTGTGAATTTAACCAGTTAAAATACTAATCGATTTATATTCTCTTACTGAGTCCAGATGCGATTTCGTTTTTCTGTCCTTGGCTATCACTGTTGACATTACACAGATCTAAAAGTTGAAATTTTTAAAATAATGCAGTAGTGTAATTATAGTACTTAATCAAAATGTTGTTATTGCTTATTAAAGATTTTAAATTTGGTTACTTCAAACGAATTTTCTACACTAACGAATTATTTTCAACTCATATACTTATACACGCGTGAAAATGGAAAGTAGTGAATTCCGTGTGCTCATTAAGCGTTATTTTTGCGTTTATCAAGCTAAGCTTGATAAACACTATAGGAATTAAAGTGCAAATTTCAATGGTAAAAAGTGCTCTACTGAATGTCTTTCAAGAACGGATGATGCCGAACGTTCTGGATGCCCAGTTGAGGTTGTACTCCCGAAACAATTGAAAAAATTGTTGCCCGACCGGAGATCGAAAGTGTGAGAGATTGTGGCAGCAATAGGCGTATCACATGATTCAGTGATTTAAATTTTCAATGATCACTTGGGTATGAGAACGCTTTCGTAAAGACGGCTGCAGCACAAATGCAATCGTGAGAACTTCGCAGGAGGTTTGGCGTTATTAAATCGTAATATATACCACGTTTATACGCAAGTCTTATTTACAAATAGAACTATTTGCAAATAACTAATTCACTGTTTATACGGGAAATTGCATACAGAACTTATGTTATTATTAGTGATGCCATGTGACGAAAATATGATTGTTTGGTAAGTAAAACACAAAAAAAGTTCATGAAGTGGCAACGTCTTACTTTTTATTTGCAAATAGTGTCGTTATTCACGACTTGTTAAGTGAGTTAATAAGTTACAATAAAAAAGTTATACGGCAACATTCTTCTTTTCTATTTGCAAATAAGACGTGCGTATAAACGTAGTAATAGACGGGTTTTTGCAGAGTTTCGTGAATGAAAGGTGTATCTGCTACTACACACCAGAGCCCAAACAACAGTCGAAACATTGTGTCAGCCAATAAAGTTATGGCGGTTTTTTGGGATGCATGCAGTATAACCCACATTAACTACATTCAAAAAGGTAAACTAATTAATGGCGAATATTATACCAACTTATTGGGTCGATTTAATGAGGCTTTGAAAAAGCGACCGCATTTGGCCAACAAAAGTTATTTCCCACCAGGAGAATGCAAGGGTGCACATGTGCAGTTCATTGGCGAAATGCCATGAATTAGGCTAAGAATCGCGCTCTCATCCGCTTTATTCCCCGGATTCAGCACCGAGTGATTATTTTTTTTGTTTCCAAACATAAAGAAATGGTTCAATGGAAAGAAGTTTAACTACAACGCTGAAATCATATTACAAACAAATACGCTACATACATATTTTGATGGCCTCGACAAATTGTATTTTTTGGAAGATATAAACACATTGGAAAAAGTGTATAGACCTCAAAGGAGATAATGTTGCAAAATATTTATAATTTATTTGACCCGCCCTCGTACATATACATAATATAAATATTTTAAATGACACAAATAATAAAATCATTTCGTTTCGATTCTAATACAAAACAATAGAAGTAAATCAGTCTAACGAATTCATAATTCTTTTTTTCTTCGTAATGTAATACGAGTTTGTACATACATACATACATATGTATAATTTACTAGAGTTTATTCGTTTCATTCCAGAGCTACATACATACATAAGTATGTACATTTGAAATTATAGAACAAAAATAATAATCAATCTTGGATTCTCAAAATTAAGCGCTTGAATGTGTCTGTTTCCACTTAAAATACCCCTATTTATAAACAAATTTTTTTCTGAATCAAACCAACTTGTTCAGTACTAAACTGCGGTTGATTCGTTAATATGTTCAAGTATAATGGAAAATTTTTGTGTGGAGAACAAGCAGACAAAGGAAAGAGAACATTTTTTATATCAATATGTACAGTGAATGTCACTGAAAATCGAATACGCACAATATATTTCTAACTAGTACAAAGAAAAGAAAAAAAATTAAATATTAGGGATTTTTCAAATGAAAATTCAATATGATACGTTGGAAAAACACCTTCAAAAATTCTTTAATTTTAAAACAGCCCTAAACAAATGCCCTTATTGCGGTTCACCACTCCACTCAGTTTGGTCGTGTAGAGTCAACCCAACTTATGCACAACCAAACTCATTTTAGTTATTGTGTATCGCAATAACTAAAGTGAGTGTGGTTGTGCATAAGTTGGGTTGACTCTCACACGACCAAACTGAGTTGAGTGGTGAACCGCAATAGGGGCAAAAATTGGCAGTCAGTGAAAATAGTACATCATATGTTGTAAAAAATAGACTTCATATAAGAATGTTTGCACTTTAATTATATAATACTTCGAGTTATATTTTGTTGATATGTGCTGCCTGAAGTCGTTTTGTCTTTGAAGCTTCTCTTCTAACACTGATTTCCTTAAGTCGGAAATGTTGGAAATGGGTCGCTCTCGATCTTTTTATTATCTAGGTAGTTCCACAAGTGTTCGATAATGTGGAAGTCGGGTGACTAGGCAGAGGTTTTTAATACTTTTTGGCAATTATTCATTGTGTTTATATACATACGTACGCGAATTATTAGCAGTATGCTTAGGATCATTATTACCATAAAAGTGTTGGAAATATCCATTGTTTCTGTCCCTTGGCTTTAGATTTTTTTTTAAACATATAGTAAAATAATTTCACTTATCCATGCGTCAATCTATAAATACTAAATTTCCCACGGCATTTGCCAGCCCCATACCATAAGCGAACCTCCATCGTGTTTTACAGTAGGGCGTAACTTTGCCATACAATGAAAAAATATTAATAATCTTTTATTTAAATTTAAATAGGCTACTTAGTTCAATCGTATTTTATAAGCCAAATTACATGTGATAGTTATCAAAGAACAAATTACACCAAAGACACACGTGTAAATCATTCTGACAAACACTAGCAGAACGGAACAACATGCTGTTTTCGAAAGCCGCTACACTTTCATCATCGGCGTTCTTGTGTTTGGTCCACTTCTGTGGTGTCAGTTTGCCTATTTAAATTTAAATAAAAGATTACTAACAAGAAAAATGTTCATAAATAAAGAGAAATCTTAAAACCTAAAATATAAAAGAAAAAATATTAAATTTCGATTAATCGGCAAAAATTACTTCGTCCCAGAGTTCTGGGGCTGTTTCTGATGTTCCCCGGCATTGATCGGAGACTTAATGCAAGCTACTCTACTAGCAACTTGACCACCATCTCTATATAGTGTGTATTACCAGTCCTTCTCCATTTTTCCAATATGACCGCTAATCTTCTAAGATTTTCTCATTAAACCGTTTTAATACGCGGTTCTTCTAAAAATGAATATTTTAAGTTTAGCAAATAAAAAATTAAAAAGTTTTGATGAAACAAATTTCACGAAACATTTTATTTCAAGTTTACAGATGGAACTGCATGAGATTCATCTTGTTCTGAAATGTTCGTATGTGATAATCTTTACGTGAATCTTAAAATCTGTTATTAAGTTTACGTGGGTTTAAGTAAATCTAGATAACAAAAGTCATGAGTTTTTGAATGAAATACAAACGATTTTTGGATACAAAATTATTTCATTTCTCAACATAAACTGCTTTGAGCTCTATACAATTTGTCCAACGTTACACCAATTGGTTTTATCCCGTCCATAAAATACGATTTGCCGAAGTCTTCAAAATAGGTATTTTTTGTGAGATGATTTCATTGTTGTAGTCAAATCTCTTTCCGTTGAACCATTTCTTTAGGTTTGGAAACAAAAAGTAATCACTTGGGCCTGAATGCGGAGAACAGGGCGAGTGAGGGAGCAATTCGTAGCCTAATTCATGGAATTTCGTTATGGAACTGCACATGTGTGCACCCTTGCATTGCTATGGTGGAAAATAACTTTTTCATGGCCAAATGCGGTCGTTTTTTATGTCAAATACTCATCAATTCGATCTAGTAATTTGACATAATATTCGCCATCTATAGTTTTACCTTTTTGAAGGTAGTCAATGTTAATTATACTACGTGCATCCGAAAAAACGGTCGCCATGCATTTATTGGCTGACAAATCCACCTTGGCCTTTTTTTGCGCTGTCTAATATGGATCTGGTCACACTTCCCAGACTTTCTTGATTTCATAAAATTCACTATGAGTGTTGTTTAACAGAGCTTTGTCAATAAAATTTGAACAGTTCCTCTTGGAATCCCGATTCTACGATGAAGTTAAATGAAAAATTTTAATATTGCTGGAGAAGGGAAATTAGTCCTTAAAAACACGACTGGGAAATGCCATTACTTTCTCGTAATAGCATTTTTAAATATCAGATTTTTTCGTTCCCGTGAATCGAGAATTTTTGTAAAGTACGGGGCACTCCAGAATTCCCTAAAAAATAAAAAATTAACAAAAAATATTTTTTAAAGAAAATAAAGTAAATATTTGTATAATTAGCTTCTTCCTTCTTGTGCGTTTAGCTGTCAATATATCGATATTTCATTGGTGCCAACCAAATCATCAGTGAACTTTAATCGATTTGTTAACAATCAAACTATTATGTTTATAATAATATCGATATATGAAAAGATAAACTCAGAACAAACAATTAAATATTTGTAATAATTAGTTGGGTACAATACCGAAATAATAAATTTCTACATTAAATAGTAAAAACGAAGTACATATGTTGAAAAGAAAAGTTGAATTTTGAAATTTCTGGGAATACGTGCATTCGATTAGCTATTTTTTTATATGTTGGAACACTTGTCACGAACAAATATGTCAAAGATTTTACGTCAGTACCTGTCATAAACTTAACCTGACGGTGCTCTTCGCACTGGGTGAATAAAGCCGTTCACCACCGTCCCGTCGTCCCATCCAGAGGCACATACCGGGTGAGGCAACAACATGTGCCCCTAATAGGGACGAACATGGTAGCAAATTCTGTACAGGCTGCAGAACCAACACCTTGCTAGAGTGTTGGAGCTATCTAACCTCCTACTACCCCAATGGCCCGACAGCAAAATATTGCCCCCAACCGCAAAACATTAGGGCAGCTTTGTCGAATAGCAACAACACCTAGAGATATATGGCCTGAAGAGAGCATCTACAATCGGTTACAAGCACCATATTGCAGACACACTCATCCGACCCATACCTCTTCCCGCGTATCTTTGGGTTTTAACCACAGCCACCACGTGATCCCCGAAGGGGTCCTCTCCAATAACCAGTCTAGGACAAGTCCTAGGGGCTTCTGGTTCCCGTGGAACCAGATGGGACTCTGGTCAGCCGCGTGTTAAAAACACCTCCGATTTTGAGGTCTCATGCAAACCAGAGGTATCGGTAGCACCTCTACCCAGGCAAGCATAGGCAGAGCTACTTCCTTAAATTTCTTATATGCACGCCCGTTGCCCTGTTATTTCAGGGATTGGGTAGTAACATATTAAGTTCAAGGGGTAATTGGCCAAAAGTCAAGGTCTAGAAAGACCATATTACCCACTTACCGGACGAGCGAGCGAACCCACTTTCACCTTTAATTTACTTGCATGCGCGCCCGTTGCCCTATTAAATCAAGGATTGGGTAGCAACATACAAGTTTTTAGGGGTTATCAGCAAAAAGGCCTAGGTCCGGAAACCTGATAACCCTATACCCCAGGAAGCACAACATCAAGCCACCATGACAAGATGTATAAACCGTGCCCCCCGGGGGAACTTGTCACGAACAAAAGTTCTTAGTTGAGTTTGTTTGTGTCCCACGTAGTTTAGTTTGTTTGTGAGAGGCATAACAGTTAGATGTGTTTTGCTTGTTCGCCGATTTTGGTCTTCGCTCTCCTTGTCTGTTCCATTGGGTCGATTGAACGTGGTTTCGATGTCATAACCATATACCCATGAGTCGTCACCAGTTATGACCCTTTTAAGCAAATCTGGATCGTCGTTAACGACATTCAACACTTCTTGTGCGATTCCCATGCGATGTTTTTTTTTTTTTTTTTTTTTTTTTTTTTTTCAGTAATTTTGAAACGAGTTTAGCTTCATGCACAAAATTTGCGAAAAAATTATATAAATGAATTGTTAATATAAGTTTTAATTGCTACTATTTTTAATGAATTGGTATTTCAAAACCATAAATGCATCATTAATCGATTCATATGAGTACAACATACGATTGATAATATTGTTAACAAAATTTCCAGAAAATGAAGAACCCGTTCGCTTTCAATGGATGTGGGTCAGTTGTATAAATGTGTTACAGAAAGCAATGATTTATTTTTAGCACATTTTAGTTCCCGAGACTTTCGACAAAATTCTTGAGAATGGGAAACGCTTCCCAGGAACGAATCTCTGGTTTGTAATTGAAAATCCCATCTTTAGTTCCTTTTTCCTTTTTATATTCTTTTTACACAAAATTTGTTTGGAGCTTTTCTGATTTCATCGCCAGATTTCCCTAAACGATTTTTTATTGGAGTTTTATTTTTTTTATTTTTCGGTTATTAATGATTTTCACAGATTTCGACCATTTTAATAATTTTATATTAGGACTTTTTTAACTTTTTTTGTGACATTTTCATATTTAGTTAAAGATACTTTTAATTTAACAACTCTTTTGGCTTAATCTGCATGAGTACTTGTGAAAAATAGGAGCATATACATAGATATTTTTTGCGACACTACGCGTCCAACAACATCTTCATTGCTGAGCTTTAAACGTCAAAAAAAAAACTTAAGCGAAAAGCACAAGGCAATGCTTTTACTAACTGCCTTTGCACTATGTTATAGGGCTGCTGTAAAACTGATTTCTCTCTAAGTTTATAATGCCATTTCTAACGATCATAAAAATTTAAAATTAAATTTTAATGACCGTATATTATCGATTGCGATGAAAAATTGTAAATCACATAAAGGAATTACAGCCATATTCATAAAAATATTTTACTTCATACGTGAAGTTCACAAACAAACACTTTAAGCCTGACAATCGTTTGTTAAGAAATTGTATTAAAAAATCTACTTTAAACAATTTTAAGATTTAGAGAATTTTATTGGCAACGCAATCGTTTCGTAATTTATAGCTTGTGAGGTACAAAAACGAACACAATTTCAATTATTTATAATTTTGAAGTAAAAGGCGGGCAAATTACTGGACACAAACGTGAAATAAACTGTTTACCGAACTCGCCTCTGGGCGAGTACTGTGTTGCATGTGGCTCTTCTATTTTGTACAAAAAATTGTAATCATCGCACGGTAGCGCTCACCATTCACAGTAACATTTCATCCTTCGTCTTCTTTGAAAAAGTACTGTCCAATGATGCCACCGGCCCATAATCCACACCAAGCAGTGCATTTTTCGGGATGCAAATGCTTCTGGCTGTTCTTCACACCAAATGCGGCAATTTTGCTTGTTCACGTGTCCATTCAAGCAGAAATGAGCTTCGTCGCTGAACACGATTTTCCGATGAACCGAGCATGAATTTTGATAATAAAACTCAATAATCTGCAAGCGTTGCTTGTTTGTAACTCGATTCATGGTTAAATTATAGACCAAACTGTACATGTTTAATAGTAACATCTTACACGAATGCAGCTGAGCGGCCAAAACCGGTGTTGCCAAAAAAGAAATTTGCTAAGACCTACTAAGACCTTTAGTAGGTGCGAGCTTTAAAATTTTCAACAATAATTTTTTAATACATTTTTATAAATTTTTTTTTTATTTTATTCTTTTTTGCATACGGTCATAAAATTATAATGACTTATAAATTCTACCTTATTGTTATTATCAATGAAAGCATATCTAAATTGTTATTCTGTTTAATAATGACTCAAATTCTAAGGAACAGGTGTTAAAAAATAAAATTCGTCATAATTAGAGTAAGTTAAAAATTTTATAAAAAATGTCGCATGATTTTTTAAATATATTATGACAAAATATCTTCATATTTTGAGGAAAATAATTTTTTGGGCACACCTTTTACCAAAGTACATATTAAAATAATCTATAGAATTTTATTGGTTTTTTATTTTAACGTAGAATACGTTATACGGTAAGGTAGGGGTTTTGATCTTTTTTGATGTGCTTTTAATATTCCAGTATTCGTATAGCACAAATGTGAAGCGATGTGCTGATTTAATGCAAATGGTTTTTTTTTTTTTTTTTTTTTTTTTTTTTTTTTTTTTTTTTTGTTAAACATAAAAAACAATGAAGTGACGCATCTAAATAACGCAACGCTTCATCTAGGTGAAAAACAAAATTGGGTTCCCTTGGCCTTATTGTTTGTTAATTCACCTTTTGGTTTTTTTTTGCAATTCAGATTATTATTGAATATGCAGTAAAAAAAGGAACCGACTTCAAAAAAGTAATACGTTAAATTTTTAGGTTAGGTTAGGTTGATTGGAGGGGTGTGATAGCCCATATCATACGACATACACTTAAGCCAGTGAAGGCTTGTTGTGCGCACCCTTAATTATCAGACACAAACTGCCACAGTTTTGCGGCAGGATTCGAACCTGGGACCTTCGCACTACGAGTCTAGTACACTACCTACTAGTCTACGAAGGTCTACGTTATATTTTAGTCTATATACATTTTCTGTACAACGGTTTTTTCGTCATTTGTGGACCGATTTTAAAAATCTGGAAGGATATCTTCCTTACAAAGTAATAATTAATAATTTTAAAACTAGCTGAATATAATAGACTATTTAAAGTTGACGTACTTTGCGGGAAATGTGTGCAGTCTAAAGAAAAGCTGATTGTTTGGGAGCAGGAAGAGTGGTACCTCCCTATCACACAAATTATTATTTAAATTTTTTATATATGGCTGATTATAATACCGAGACCTCAAAATTTGCGTGGTCTTATTTTGAACAATTAGTGAAAGGAGCAGACAGTGGGAAGGGTACCTCCCATGCCCACTTCAAAAATAATCTATAAAAAGTTTAATATGAAAGTTTTTAACTAAAAACTGAACCGATTTGAAGACAGTTTCTAGAAAGTTTGAATTTAATTTTTTATAGTCTATTTTTGAAGTCAGGTCAATTATATTTTTTTTATATACATATATATATATATATATATATATATATATATATATATATATATATATATATTTATTTATTTCTTTGATCTTGAGTTATGTAACTTATTTTTATTTTTATTCAGGCTCATACATTCTTTTATTAATTTTTTATTCATATATTTATTCCATATTTCGATCAGCATGATTTTATTCCTCAGGAATTTGATTAAAGACGTTTTTTTATTTTAAAATCACGGATAAATAAATGAATAAAAAAATTAATAAAACAAAGGAGTTTTACTTAAATAATTGTATGACCTAGAGACAATAAAAATAAAAAAATTTATTTATTTTTTTCCAAATGATTATATATTTAATTATCAAGAAACAAATGTCTTTTTCAATGTATTTGTAAAAGAAGCTATAGAAACTGATTTTTTCGTCTGGCATTGGACCTAAATACTGATAGTTAATCATTTTAGAGCTGAGATCAGAATAATTATTCAGGCACGTCATGGAAATCGACCAATTTCACACCGATCGCTTTGAACTGTTGTGATGAAATTTAATCGATTTTGACAATAAAATATTGATCTTATATTAATTGTTGTCTTCTAAAATATTATCATAAAAAATACACTTCATAAGTTTAATTTAATTTAATCTTCTGGTTTTTATTTTGAGAGAAAATAATTTAAAATCGAGTGTAAAATTATTGTCAATATCTTTTGAAGTTCATCACACTACTTCAAAACGATTGTTTTGAAATCGATCGGATTGTTAGTTCAATTCATATTAAAGATTAAAAAAATATAATAAACGGAAGAAAATTTTTTTCAGAATCTTATCTGGTAGCCATGTACGTATGACGGGATTTAAAATTTCATGATTATTTCCCATATCTTGTCAGAAATCATTATACTGAACTTCTAATCATTACGCAAAAAAAACTAAAATTTTCTAACAGCAGTGGAGTTCGCGAGTCCGGGCAGTTGAGTAGGTTATAGACGAATTTCTTTATAATAGGTTTTTATCCTTATAAATAAAAGTAGGGAGCATCGAAATAAACTACATTTATTAATTATTTTTCGATATATTTACACAACATTTTATTTAATTAATAAATTTCATTAATTTTCTATAATTGTTGATGGCTCTGTCAAATAATAATCATTAATGGGAAAATTATAACCCAGATTATTACCAATGTTTGTTATAGAAGCCCAGTGAAAAAATCAGAAGTTGTTCTTAAGGAATATTATTTTCATTGCTTCTAAAGTATCCGTTAGTGTGTTATTTCGACTTCACAAGTCGAGAAAATCTTGCTTTAATAAAAAAAAAACGTACTCATTTATTTATATTTGCATGAAAATAGTGCTTTCCTTGAGTTTGTAACTGAAACTATTACTTTCATATAAAAAACAAATTGTGACTATTGCCAAGTTTTTGTCCTTTCAAAACTTCTATTTCTAAAATTATGAAATTATTTTCCTTACAAAATATTTATTCTTCTTAGGATGCTGAAAATAGATCAAATTATCAAAACTTAAATTTTTTCTAAATAAAAATCTCTGCATTTTCATGACTTCTTAGGAAGCTTTTTTAACTGTGTCTCTCCTAAAACTTTTACTCTCATACTGTTTATATTTAGTGTTAATTATTCCTGTGCTGAAATATTATTCCCAAATACCAATAACTTTTTTTATAAATGTACAGTACAGTGCAAAATATACTATCAAAAGAGAATAACATTGGAAGTACGAAAAAGCGTTTTTAATAACACGTTGAATATGGCGTGATCATCTTGAAACGGCAAACATAAGGTAAAATCATTAGAAAAAAAATTCGAATTTGTACTTGCTGATCACAAGTTATGGATCGTATTGACTTCTTTGCAAGTTCTTATATTACTGGGCATAACATGAAACATCTGTAAAAAAAAATCGTGGGATTCAAGAAGTTGTTCGTTCGTTTGTTATACGCTATAACTCGTTGCAACCGGTGTATGTTATAACCGAACTCCACTGTAATCTGAAGTATGGAAAAATATTTCTGTAGCAACGTAAAGCGTTACGTTGTATTTAACTTGGCTGATTTTTTATAGTTTTTCAAATTTTCATATGTGATCGAATTGTTATTTATATTGTACAACTCTAAATTCTGTTTTTCAATATTTGCATAAAGTTCAAAGTGAAAGTTTGCAGCTTAAATCTCAAGTAATCGTCTGGGTTTAATGAATAAAATATAGTATTTTTTTCTCTCCGCCTTGTGAACTTTAAACCTGTTTTCGCTTATAATTTTTCATGCTAAAGATCAAAAAATTAAATGAATCATTTGCAGTTTTCAATTACAATCTTTTTATTCGTGTTCTGGCGCATGTTGTCTATTTTTAGTTTGTAACGATGAATAATATTTAATGCAATCCAACCGATTTAAATGTTATTGAAAAGAGTATTATCTAGAATCCAAGTCATTTAACTTGAACGATAAAATACGATACGTTAGTAGTTCGATGTTCCCAATTCATTAAAATAGGAGAAAACATAAGTGAATATGTATGTGTATTCAAATATGAACATGAAACTTTTAATGAGTTTTATTTGTGTCGTTAGCTTTTTGTGGTTTAAGCAAAGTATTAAATTTAATTGTGAAAATTATTACAATGCAAGATTTACTTCGAGAGTTTGTGAAAATAAAATAAATATAAAATAAAAAGCGCCATCTTTACAAATACATGTCATGTATTTTTTTATGCAATTGGACCAGTACTCAGGGGATGACCCCTATTTATGCAGTGCATTGTGCTGGAACTAGGAAAATAGGATATGGTGAGAAGGATAGCGGGAGTAGTGCTTATGGACATTCGATTTGAATCTCTCAACGCTGGGTATGGCAGGAAAGATATCTGCAGGGAGCTCGTTCCACATACGAGCCGTTCGATCAAAGAACGAATTATTTCTATAATGCGTAGTGCGATTCGCTGTTAATGAGGAACGTGTTGCTCGTAAGTAAGATCGGATCTTGGGAATATGTTCCCTTACCTCATTAGAGCACATTCCATTGAAGTAACGATAAAACAGCGTAACACATCCCACGTTACGACGATGCTCCAGTGAGTCAATAGAGTTGGCTACACTATTGTCACCTATGAGTCCTTTCGCCCTCTCCTGTACTTGGTCCAGTAGTTTCAAAATAGACTTGAAGCACCGGCCCATACATGAGAGTTGTATTCCATTTTCGGACGGATGTAGGTGGTATAAATAGTGAGGATATCAGAAGGGGTGAAATATCTCTTACACCGTCTTAAAAAACCGAGACACTTCAATGCTTCTTTGCCGATATGAAAAATGTGTTCAGTACATCGAATATCGCACTGAATTTTCATGCCCAGAACATCAAGAGCTTTTGATTGCTCAATATTTATATCACCCATAATTACAGATGGAGCAGCCAGTACAGTCATACGTTTATGCGTAAGCATACAGCACTGAGTCTTCCGAGCATTGAAATCGACCCGATTCGCATGACCCCATTCGGAGATTGTTGCAAGATCCTGATTTATTGAATCAACCATATTTTGCCTCATAGCCCTAATCTGCAACGGACTTGGCCTATGGTCAAATGAGTAAGAATGGCTAATGCTGCTGTCATCTGCAAATAAGTAGATAGGAAGTTTTACATAGTAAGTCATTAAGAAAAATGAGAAACAGGGTAGGATAGAGAACGGAGCCTTGTGGTACCCCTGAATTTATCTTGAACTCGTCTGATGAGATCCCATCTATTACAATTCGTGTAGTGCGATCACTGAGGAAGCTCGATATAAACCAGGACATTACCAACACCAAAAGCAACTAGTTTTGCCAGAAGTGCCCCATGCCAGACTCTGTCAAACGCTTTGGAGATATCTAGAGCCACCACCTTACTTTCGCCAAAATAGTGAATGGAATGACACCATTTCTCCGAGAGGAGTGTCAGTAGGTCACCAGTAGAGCGGCCCCTACGAAAACCATACTGTCGGCCATTTAGTAAATTGTTGGACTCTAAATACCTCACAAGATGAAAGTTAATCATACTTTCCATCACTTTGAAAAGTGCGGAACATATCGCTATTGGGCGGCAATTTTCAGGGTTATTAGCCTCTCTTTTTTTGGGGATTGGCGTTACATTAGCAACCTTCCAACATAATGGAAATTCTCCAGCATGGTACAACGCAAACCATAATTTTTAGCAGATCCAATTTTGTAATTAACAGTGCCCGGGAATTGGACAATAGGGATAAAATACGAGGTGCCGCAAGATAATGTCATAATTTGAATTATCTACCACTTTGTTATAAATAAAAAAATAGTGTTTTTATAAAAAGTTTATTCTTGAGATGTGTATTGCTTCATAGCTTGTTGGCAACTAATTTTCTATTGTATATACTTATCTACATTACAAATGTCAAATGATAAAATGGCAGCCACTCTGTATAAAGAATTAAGATACGGAATATAAAAAAGTGGTCAAGTACCTCTAAAAGGCAACTGCTCCTATTAGTATGGGAATGAACATTGAAAGAACAAGAGAAAATCAGTTTAGAATAAAATTAATTTCTTGAGAAGATTTCTGACCATTTTCGTTAAATATGGACTTGCACACGTACTACACTATATAGGAATAGTAGTCCAAGAAGTCCTTATTTTATATTATATATCGAATAGTACAATACTGCGCTTGTATTTTGGAAGCTATCGCGAAAGAAATGCTTCAAATGTAATACGTACGCATGCCCCATTTGGTTCAATATTTCCCCCTCATATATGGAAAAAATTAGAATATTTGAGAGGAAATGCATTAGATCATGCACTTCAGTTTATAGATCTGCAAATAGTGACTTCACTAAATATACTTCTAACAAAATTCTGTACAGTAATGCAAATATAATTCGTATAGATAATTTTATCATTTATTTGATAAGGAATCACATTTTACGGTGTTGTAAATGTACAGAAAATAATTATATAATGGCTCCCTATTACACAAACTATGAATATGTGTCGAGGTCCTTAGAAAATGGATTTGTTCCACCAGAAGCTTTTGTTTACCTGGATAGTAAAGGTTTAATCCAAAATGATAATGGTGTTCCCATCTTATATCACAATTATAGACGGGCGAATATAAAAACAATTAACTGTAATTTAAATCAATTAGAGATGAGATACAGTACAAGTATATCACAAACGGATCTAAAATTAGCACAAAATTCTAATGCCAAAATGTTTTGGTGGTTACCAAAATAAATTTTTTTTTTTCTAATTCTTTTATCCTTTTGAATTAAACCTTTTTTTTTTTTTTTTTTTTTTTTTTTTTTTTTTGAAATATAAACAATGTTTTTGTAACTTTTCATTGTAATATATAATATAATAATTATATTATCTTTATGTAAATATATAAATATTGTTACTTTTTTTGTAAAAAGCAAATTATTATTATGTTTAGTATTATACTAGAGCGCTCGATCTAGAGACATTGTATAAGCCAATTAAATATTGTTAACTAGTGTTTATAATAGTTTGAATAAAGAAATAAACAAAAAAAAAAAAAAAAAAAAATGTAATACACGGAAAAATTACAAAAAATATGTAAATTAAAATAAAACTAAAAGGGATGAAAAATTGATAAAATGACAACACTATCAGTATGTGATTTGAAATTTGGTGTATACAATGGAAGTTGAAGAAAAAAATAATATATAAATATAATAATATAAATAAAAAATAATATAATATAAATATGAAAATGAAAATGAACGAATATTAAAAATGCATTCATTTTGTTCAACTAAATTGATTAGTTGTTCCGTTTCATTTCGCTTCCATTTTCTCATAATTTTTTAACTTTTTATTCACAGGGGCCTTATTAACAAATATAAAATTTTCACAAAATTAGACAACACACCGAAGAAGAAATAAAAGACAATGTCAAAAACAAATAAATATCCCAAGGCAAGAATGACAGCAGAAACAGAATTGCCAAGTACAAGCAAGTCTGTACTCAAATCTCGGCAATTCTTTCCCCTTCAACCCGACCTTTCCTTTCACACCAACAAACACAAGACTTGCGCAAGTAAAGTTGCCTAATCTGAAAGGGGCCTAAGTGACAAACGCAGCACTTAATTCTTAGTGAAACTTTATGCTTTATTTTTGTTTTAAGTTGTCATATCAGTGTTATTTTGTTTTATATTCAACTTTTGAAGAAATTCAAATTAAATGATTATTTGCAATAAAATGATTTTTGCAAAAAATAAGTAAAATATAATACAGTGCTGTCTGGGTAGAGTGAACTAATTTTTGCAGAGCGATTTCACTATACCCAGGTTGCTCACTAACTCAAGGTTAAATTTTTTTTATTTCAAAAACTAATTTATTTATTTTAAATGCATTTAAAGGTTATACATTTTATTTATTTCCGTGTAACACTAAAGTTTAAATTTATGACTGAGAAAAATTAGTAATAGTTGTTTGTTTCTTTGGTTTGTTTACCGATATTTGCACTGTTTGATCGCGAAGGAAATGTAGAGCTTGCATATTCGCGAAATGGGCCTCAGCCAATTCGATACCAATATCAAAAACCTTAATGGCTTCAGCAGCTGGTATCGGATTTTTTAAGCGTCTTTCTTCTTTGGGTTCCAAATGTATAGTTTCCTATAAGCTTTATTACTCCGATTTTCTTTTTATTTACGCCAGAATTTGTCGATTTTGCACCGCTATAACGATGTGCCAATGAAGTAACACTAGCACCTTTGAGACACGACCTTAATGGAACATGCGCGCAGACTTAAATAAATTAACACTTCATAGAATACGTATTTGTGAGAGTAACTTGTCAACTTTACTCTAAAAGAATCGTTATTTTACCATTATTTTATGTTCTCCTAAATTTTTTATTCTTTTTCATTGTTTTTCTCCTTCGCCAAACCTAAAAACTCACTGTAAAATATGTTCCCTCCATAGAGGTTCATGAGTGTTCACTCTACAGAGTAGTCAATGAAAACATTCTGGTGTTCACTCTAACGAGGTATTCATAGCATCGGGGGTTCACTCTACCCAGACAGCACTGTAATATAGATTTAAATTTTTTATATTTTTTGCTACATTCAATACAATGTGTTCAATAATTAAATAAACTGATCTATTCAAATATTTAGTTATCGAAAAGACAACAGTTGTGTCTTTAAAATTTTTCTAAATTAATTTTGTTTTTATTAAATCGAATGACTTTTTAATATGACTCATGCTCACATATCAGCAACAATATAAACAACTACTAACACCTTGTCTTTTTATGCTCTTAACGATAATACAAAAGAAGTAAATTATTTATTTAAAAAAATTAAAAGTAAATATTTATATTTGCGAGTATCCTCCGTTTAAAAATAAAAATTTAATAAGAGGAAATTCTTTTTTTGTTGTAGTTTATAACTTTTATGTTTTCATCAAGTTTAACGATCGGATCATTGAATGGCCATGAAGGCGATATGAGTCCAAATTGCATTTATGTACATTCTATGTGCGAATTGCTAAAACAGCAATTAACACTCTTATTATAAGTGGCTTAACTTTTATAACATTGCAAATACATACATTTTAAAATGCTCTACTAATTATTGATTTGCTCTATTTTAACAGACGTTTCGAAAATTAACTCTATTGAAATAAATCTATTACAGATAATATACATAGATAAAGAAAGCTGGGAAAAACAAATGAAAAATTAAAATTTGTTCGTATGTGTCTCTGAGACACAAGTTGTTAGTCTTGCAACAAATCGTTTGCAGCAAGTAACACTGTAATTATTTTGATTAGCTTCAATGGAATTTCATTGCGTAATTTTCTTTATCTAACTTAAAAATTACTCATAAATGTAATCAAAAAGAAATATTTTTGACCACCTGGTATCTTGTTATCAAATTTTCGTTCCATGGAATTTTAATGATTATCCTAAAGGAAATAATGCTTTGTTAATTTTTCTTATCTTTCGATTGTTTTTCCGCAACCGTGCTATTGTCGTTAAATTTTTTATGAAAACAATACTAAAAATATCTTTGTTTAAAAAGCAAAAATTTATTTAAAAGAAACTACAATGTTTTAATTATCATATTTATTGAATCTTGCTTTTGGTATTGAAAATTTTAGAAGGTGAATGTGAATCAAACTTATTTTAAAATGAAAAAAATTAAAGTGAGTGAAGATAAATATGTCGTATTAAGTATGTTTCGACGTAACTCTTTACGTCTTTACATATTTATAAATATGTAAATATCTTTTTAGTATTTAAGACATACATATTTGCTAAATGCGTTTTCATGTTTGGGACATGTTTATTATAAATGTGTCTTCCTACTTGGGAAATATATGTAAATATGTTTTCGTATTTGGTACATACATATTTGTGAGGCAAATATTGGAAAAACTATGACTATGACTAGACATCACTCATTTTCTGGGTAATTCATCCTAAATTGTTGTTCTATAAAGATTTTTTTACCAAAAATGATTTGGTCTATAGAAAAACATGTCAGTTTTTTGGTGCACACTAATGTTTCTTTGAGGAATTTTTGGTTTTGCTCATGTACAAAATGGTAAAATTGTTTTTAAGTTTATGTTTTTGCGGGGTTAATGTAGTTGTGCCGTGAGTGCCCGCAAACAGAATAGGATTTATATGACCAACTTAATCTGCAACTATGTCTCTGTATCTTAATTTGGTTGAAATTTAAACCCGAAAATGTTTCTTGCTTTGCAGTCTTAATAATCTGGAATAACCTTGTGCGTCAGGTCCACAAACGTTGCAATATGGCAAAAAAAGAAAATCATATTTTATGCAACCAAGACTAAAATTTAATACAACCAGCATCTAAATGATACAACCTCACGTTCAACATGTTCAGTTTGTATACGAAGTTGTAATGTTTGTGACTTGATTTGTAAGAAAACTAAAATGCAATTAAGTAACTTTTCTAATATTAATTTTATTTTATTTTTATTTACTTAATTTAAAAAAAAAAGTGCGTTCTTTGTCTTTACATGGACTATTGCAACTACAGAATGTTGTTCTCATTAAAAACAGTTGGAGAACAATTGGATAATTTAGAAAAATTATAGTATTTCGATTCTTATAGTATTTTGTTTCATAAGACTTATGGCCAGCTTTTTACTTGGTATTCAAAGTTTTTTTCTTTAAGTTCTGCTTAAATACGAAATTTTTGTATTTATAAAAAATTAGCTTTAATACTCGTTTGTATGGTTACCTAGTGTGCTCCACTGTGGCTGCCTTCTTAATGCCTCGCTATATCGTTTAAAAATTATCGTACAATTTAGAAATGTAACAATATATTTGAAATTAGAATATTTCACTTGAGTGTGATATTCTTATGTAGAACTTCATACGTTAGGAACACGATTTGACAGCAGCTTCATAAAAAATAATAAAAATTAAAACTTAAGTCACTAATTGCTAGATATTTTTAAAAAATTGTGAAATTTTTTAAAAATTGTTAAATTTGATTAAAACTATTTGAAATAAAAAAAAACGCAATTCTAAAAATTACGTAAAATGCAAGTAATAAAAAACAAGTCAGTTCACCACTAATAATGAATAACGCACAACAATAATAAATTTTAACGAAGTTATTGAACTTGAATAATTTTGACTACTTTTTCCAATGAGGCGCCATTTCGGTAAATGTGAATCATGATTCTGTTTAATTGCTTTTTTCTCGAATCGTGTGAACATGCGAGGGAATTTCTACGTTGTATCGTAATTGGGTAGTTCTAAATACTTTGATGAATATAAGAAAATAGATAAATGCGTCTGTTTGATTTTCCGGTAGGTGTAATTCCTTCATGTGCGTCATCAAATAAAATTGTAGAATGAGGGAGGATACCAATTCACATGAGTTCCAAGAGCTTCCAATGCAATGCGAAGTCACTCAAAAGTCGGTCCATATATCATTGAAAGGTACGTTGGCCAGGCTATCAACGTCAACGGCGAGCGCTACAGATCGAATTGGATGATATGGACACGAACGACATGTGGTTTTAACAAGATTTGGACATTCTGCACAAACGATTCGAGGGCATGGTCTTCTTTCGTGAACGTGATGCAAACTGGTTAGCGAGATTTTGCGATGCAAACCCGTTAGACTTTTTCTTGTGGAATTTTCTTAAGTTGCAGGTGTATGTGAATAAGCCACAAATTTCAGCGACCATCAAAGCCAACCTAACTCGCGAAATTGGCCAAATTCATTCTAATTTATGCGCCAGAGCCATGGAAAATTGGTCATTTCGGATGCGCGTCACCCAGCGAAGCCGTGGCGAATTATTGCATGATGTTATATTTTATATATAATGGCATCTAAGGGCCTTTTAAATGAATAGAAATTTCAATGAGAAGCGTTTAATGAAAGATGTGTGAGAAGCGCTTAATGAAAGATAATAAAGATAATTCGAAAATTATCCGGAGTACCGAGTTTGTTTATGTTCTGTTCGAATCACTGTTACAAAATAAAATAAATTAAATTTTATACATATTTTTTTTTTGTAGTAGCTTATGTAAACATTACTCTACCCCTTATTTTTTGACTTGCTAGTTTGCAAGTAAATATTATATTTGGCTAATACAATTACGAACAAACATACATTATCAGCATTTTCTTGACTCAAAATCTGAAAAATTAAAAATGTATATTTCAATACTAATTATAAGAGTAAAATAATTGCAAAAATGTACAAGTTTGGTATCCCTAATGCAATTTACAAATTTTTATAAGTTTCTTAAATATTTCTAATTTTTAGGATATCTTGACCTTGTTATATGATCAGTCTTCTAATTTGCAGAATAAATTTGGAGAGCCTTTGGAGTTACAAATCAAAACTTAAAAAAAGTTTCGCTCATACAAATAAGTTGCATCCTAGTAATTTTCGGTTTATATAAGGGTAAAACCAACAATAAAATTTTCAAGTTTATAAATGCTTATTGAAGGTTTTTTAAGCAATTTAACATTTATGAATACATTTTTAGTAAATTTTCCATTTAAAAGGTTTATAACTAAAGCATTTGTAAATTTTTATGAATATGGCTGATAGTCCAGAAATTTTATAACATTATGAGCTATAAAATTAAAATATCACCTTTGATTTTCTAATTTACGAGCACTCGTAATTAATTATATTATTCAAAAGCAGTTTTATAATACTGCATGTGCGTTTTTGAGGCTTATAACTTGTATTGTTAATGACACACATATGAATTATATCAGTTTTATTAACATAGTTGCGCCATTTATTTGAAGTAAATTTCATGACCCGCCGCAGAGGGGAATGTGCGGTCCAATCTAGTGATTTAATATTTATTTACCTTCAATACAAAATGTCGTCTCATATACACGTAAGTGTATGTTGTACTAAGGTAATAACGACCCGATTGTTATCGGCTAAATAGTCAAATATCCTTAGATTTTCGATAGATGTTACCGGTTGGTTTTGCGTCAACATTATATGAGAAATCAGAAAAATAAATTTAAGTACAACAATTTTATAAGCCATTTGGGATTTCTATAACTCTATACTTTTTGTACAATTAAAACCAGTCAATTTAACTACCATAATTAAATTAAAAACTATTTTAATTGAACATTGTTATTTTTATTACCTTCATTCGTATTCTGTTTTGATTTTTCACAATATTCATTTGCATAATTTATGCACATTGTTGGACCCCGGTGGATATTTGAGTCAATTTAACGATCCGCGCATGTCCATTTACGAGTTGAAATGGCATATTTGATTGTGTTTTATTTTATTTCAATTAAAATTTTATTTCAATTAAAAATTATTGGGGATTGCAAAAATGAAATTAGAGAAAAAACACAAAATGTTGTTATTATTCCCTCAATCTTTTTACAGTTGATCTTCCTTTGGGTGACATTGATTGATTGTACATATAAAAATTGCAACAAACAACCCCTAATGTACTCGTAAATGCCAGCATTTTTACTCTGTCCATTCCATAAAAATTTTGTTGCTCAATTTTTTTTTTGTTTTTCTGAACCAGAGCAGGAGGAGAGAGAGAGAGTAGTGTTAGTGGACATTCGAATTGAATACCTCCGAGCTTGGAGTGACAGGAAAGATATCTGAATGTTGTTTCTTTCACATACGAACCGTTTGTTTGGTTCTCGTATATCGAGCACAAACATATGTGCTCTTAATGAACTACATCTTGTTCGTAAAAATACCAAGTTTCGGTAATAAGATCCCTGATTTTATTACATAATACATTCGTAACATGAGATTTTATTAATGCCACTAAAATTGTTATAAATATTGTTAAAATTGAAACAAAACTTATCATTGAAATTTTTTTATTCATTTGGAAGGACTAGCGATACCAATATGTGTAAATGTCCGCCTTGGCTTTGCTTGGCGGCGCACATCCGAAACGTCAAATTTTGCTGGACTTTGGCATATAAATCAGCTTGAATTAGACCGATGACATGGGTTATGTTTCCTTTTAGTACCGCTTTGCCTTGTGCCTTAAACGTATAGACTTGCGACTTAAGAAAACCCCACACCAAAAGTTATAACGGAGTCTAATCTCACGTCTTCGGAGACCAGTTCACATCAGCTCCACGTGAGATGTCTATGCCCTCAAATCCCTCGTATAGGATGTCCAAGTTGGCTGGACTCTTGTGGCACTTAGCGCCGTCCTACTGAAATCACATCTCGTTGGAATTCATATCATCCATTTTCGTCCAAAATAATTTGATAATAATTGACCTATAGCGCTCGCCGTTGAAGGCGAGGGCCTAGGCAACATCGTTCTGAAAGAAATATGGACCGCTGACATCGCCAGTGCGTAATAAACACACGTCATTGTCTATTGTCGTTTACCTTTAGCTCCCGGGAGAGTTCAATTTTGTATAGGTGCAGGCCCAAGTCGTGAATAAAAATTCGTCAACTTGTATTGGTTTATTGTTTACAGAACCAGTGGACTCAAATTTATCCACCACACTGTAAATAGTACTCTTGGTAGGACGATTATGGCGACCGTAAAATGGGTAAAGCACGTGGTACGTAGTCTGAACAGAACAACAATTAAACAATTTTATTACTTGCACGTGATATTGAAAGCTCGTATCCGTTCCTGGTGATTTGGAAAAAGAGACTGAATAAATGACAGCCAATTCGACACATGTATCTTTAAAATTATGGCCGCTGTCAGCTGTCGAAGCTCGAAGGTCCTTATTGGAAGACCCGATATTTCAATTGCAAAAAATTAAACACTAAGCTCCAAAGATCAATTATTAAAAAATACACCAGAGATTTTGATTCATCATCACACAAATTTGCATTTGTACGGTTCAATTTCTTAACTAAATGAAATTGAATTGAATTAAATTAAAGTTCAATTGTGCAGACACAGATTATGAAAAAAAATATAAGGGAAAAATACTCTGTTTAGTAGACCATGAGCAACATTGTCAGATGTCTCCATTAAATATCATAATCATCACACAAGTCGCTAATAAACGATGAATGCAAATTGTTCCGATAATTTTGACTAGAATTTGCATGTAGAAAAAAACTTAAATTGCAAGAAAGTTTTCCGTCGTTATACACAGACGACTGATGATTTTTCTAAAACGATTTTTTTCAATTCGACCGGCAAGACAGACAGTCAATGAATTATTAAGTAAATTTATTTAAATAAACTACGTTTTAACGTACTAAACTTAAAGCAGTTGCGATTTTAAGTTAGTCAGTGGGGAATTTAAATGAATTTAAATATTTTATTTGAAACACCTTTCAAAGATATTTTTTATAAAGACAACATTAACAACGAAAGTTTTATTGGAAAATATCATGCGAAGATAGAATTTTATGGGTCAATAAGTCTATTTTGTCAATTAAAAACGTCAAAAGGTTTTAAGAAACAAGCTAAGATAAGTCATACTAAATGAGAATTACGCCTAATAAATTTGGTTTTAGTAAACAAAAAACTCAACCAAACAAATAATCGAATACTTCAGATTCTCCTCTGTCCTTAGAACATATGCGCCTAAGTCAAGCTATCTCGCTGGGGTCCTAACACCGGCTGGTATTGATGCTTCCACTATCATTAAATACAGGTGACAATTTTTCAGTTTGCACAAGCTTCTTTGTTGAAGAGCTGGAGATATCTAACCTCCATCGTTAGAGAAATAGCCGGATAACCTCCTAACTGGCGTCTGTGGTTTAGCAACAGCACCTATAGCAAGAGAGCTTGCAAGCCTACCACTATTAACGAATTTCGTGCCCGTTTCAAGCATAGCACGAAGGGGCTAATGAGTCTCGTAGTACTAAATAGATTTCCGATCGATTGTGCATTGAATTTCGCCAAAATAATTGGGGGATCTCCATACCCCCAATATAATTTTGGGGGGGTTATTTTCAGTCATAATTTTGCCTTTGAATTCTCATAAGCATTCCTGTTGCGGAAATTGGGTATATTTATCGCATACTCAGCAAAAGGCTATTGTCTAGAAATTCGATTTACCCAGTTTCCCGCTAACAACGCTGCAACGTGTAAATATTCAGGGCGCCTGAACTATTTTACCCATCCGTGAATAGCGGATATTATCAATAAAACAAGACGCTCATTTCAAATTAATCCAGAGGAGAAGCCATTCCACTCTTCCCCCAAATTTACCAACCACATCTTGACTGACAGCAGCCATGTTATCGTCTGATCTGAATATCCTTTGACATGTGAATGTTTAAGTTACTGTTTACCCAACTCCGGTCCTCTCAAATTTGGTCACGATAAGTTAGAAAAACGACGTTGGGGCGTCACCGAACTACCATTGGGATATTAAAGTTTTCTCATTTACATGACTGGGTTGAGCGAGTGAGTATTTAACAGCTCGTCTCCACAAAAAACATGGTCGCTACCTTATTTGAAAATCTTTTACGTATTATGTAAATCTTGAAATTATTCGATATTGGTATTGAAGAATTTTCGAAATTGAATGCTGCAGATATTCCATAAAATGTTTCCTTTTTAGATACTGGTATCTATTCGTGGCATCGCCAGCCTGATTGATATTGTGTTTTATAATTTGTTTATACGATCAACAAAATGAAATTTATTTGTAAAAATTTTGCATTATTTTTTTTTTCAAGAAATTCAAAATGAATTACCGGTATACGAGTAAACAATGTTTTTTGTTGTTGCTTTTTGTATTGTTTTGTTTCACTTTTCAGGGTCAATTGAATTTTATTTTACATTTGCATGAATACGAATTTATCCGTATTTAATTAGTCATACGTTTACACGCACGCAAGTGAAAAATTCTGACAGATTTAATTACGAATACATTTGTACCGATTTTTTTTTAATATTTTTTTTTTACTTGTTAATAAATAAAATAAAAGAGTTTTACGGGATATTTTTGTAATTGCTTTCTTTTTTATATTTTTACTTTTAAAATTGTTCATAAATACAAATGACTCGTTATGGAATATTTGAATGCATCTCACACTAGAAATACAATTAAAATTCTTGCACCGTATTGTAAATAAATTTGAATTTTTTAATTATTTATATATTTTATGGCGATTTTATTATGTACCCTGCAAAGTCGAGGAAAATAAAAAAATATATATTTGGAAAATAAATATCTCATTTGTTGAATCTGATTCAAGGTTTAAGAAGGAACTCGCCGGACGTTTTATTAGGGAAGCGATGAGTTGCCAAAGTAGGACACTTTGGATACGACGTACGTATTCATTTCTCCCCATTGAAAAAGAGTGTAAGTAATTTTCAAGAAATCATTATTTTTGATTTTTGTTTGCACAGTACCAATTAAGGCCATATTTACGATTCATTCACGAGAAAATCTTTTGGATTTCTTTCCCATTTAAAATCTGTTGTCGATGCCACACCAACCCACAAAAAAGATGCATAAACTGATGTTTCATTTTACATTGTATTTATCTTATAATGTAATGTAATGTAATGGGTGTTTGGCCCAGGATGGCCTTTTGCACTGCGACCATTATTGATATATTGTGCTTCCTAACAGTCCAATACGTTCGCAAATAGGATCAGCTCCTCCAATGGGAGCATTAGCAGATCCTCTTCACTCAGCGTATATGTATGTAGATTCCTGTGTCTTCTGTGGCACAATGCCCCACAATTTGCTATCAAGTCTTCCACCGACTCCTCATCTTCACCGCAAAATTTGCAGATGTCCGTGTCAGATAAGTCCATTCTGTATTTATCTTAATACAAGGTGGCGCAAAAGCGTTGTCATAATTTCAGTTGGCTGTAATTTCTTCAAATGGCGATTTGACATTTACGATGTAGATATATAAAGAATTAGTTCACAACAAGCCATGGAGCGATACACACCTCAAGAACGTGTAGTTATTATTACGGCTTGTTTGACATATTTTCAGTCTGTTGTTTCTCGTCGTGTTGATCGGCCCTTACTTTTTTTTGGGAAGACACCGATGGCACCACCGTAACCGTAAATGGTGAACGTTAGAAGCAGATGCTGTACGAGCTTTTTCTACCGCAAGTTGCTGCATTGGTTTTCGATCATTGTTTCTTTCAACAAGATAGAGCTACCGTCCACACACCTCGGGCAACGACGGAAATTTTGAGACACCAATTTGCAGGTCGAGTGATCTCCCATCCGGATCGCTAGATTTAACATCACTAGACTTCTTCCTTTGGTGCTTTTCAAAATATCCTTGCTTTTATCATAACAAGCCACAAACCTTGCAAGTACTGAAAGCTAAAATTGAAGAATAAATCGCAAATTAGGAGCCAGTTGTTTTGCGGGCAATAATTCAAAATGCCGTAAAGTCAGGTTAGGTTAGGTTGATTGGTGGGGTATGATAACCCATGTCATACGACATACACTTAAGCCAGTGAAGGCTTTTTGTGCGCTCCCTTTAATTATCAAACACTAACTGCCAGAGCTCTGCGGCAGGATACGAACCTGCGACCTTCGCACTACGAGTGTAGTACACTACCTACTATTCTACGAAGGCCAGTGAAATGCAGTAAAATGAGCGAAATTATACATCAACTCGGAAGGTGACCATTCGAGTGATATTTATTTTCCCATGTTGAAGATATTTGACGTGTTCAAAATTTTGATTTCTACTGCGTTTTCATCCCTTTTTTCTTTGGTTTAAAGCATCTTAACCAAAAAAGATTAATCGGATGAAGAATAGAATTTTCTAAACTTTACAAAATTATACATAAACGAAGTGGATCACGTAACGCCTCTTTGAGTGAGCGCGGAGTTGTACCTTAAAATTTAATTCGAATTACACCTTTTCGTTCAGAAATGCATATGATTTATGTCAAAACATTTTTCAAAATATTGACTCTAAATATCGAATGAAATGGCAATAAAAATCAGAAAATACAAAATTATTTTGCAAACTTCGAGAAAATGTATTCACTAATTTTATATAATCACGCAGAGTTTTCTGTACACATGTATTTCCAACCTTGTACTCTCTGCTCAATAGAAAAGCTGCATTTTGAAATTTCTCGGGCTACTTCTATTCAGTTGGCGATTTTTTTCTTTTTATATTGGCACACTTGTCTCGAACATATGTTCTTAGTTTAGTTTGTTTGTGAGAGGCACAGACGTTAGACGTGTTTTGCTTGCCAAACATGCTCGTTTCTACTAAAAATGATAATGCAGAACACAAAATGATAATGCAGATCATAAAAAAAGTTGATAAAACAGTATTGAAATTTATAATACAGAAAGATTCTGGTAACTACAAATTTTGTCGTTGCCGAATAGCAAAACAGCTGAAGTTCGGTTGACATCCATAAATGTTCAATATGTGAACGAAAAAAATGTTTTCTAGTCTCTCAAACATGTATGGAGAAGAACTAGCGAAATAGGAAGTGTACGAGTACATGATATACACATGATTTTGGAGTGAGTGGGATTTTAAAAATCAAGGACATTTAAAAAAGTCTTTTGAAGGGTCTTGAACGTTTTTTTCCCTTTAGTTACAATATTTTTAATCAGTCCATCATCCTTTTTTGAATCAAGAGATCAAAATCAAAAGATTTTAAAAAGTAAATGGCCATTTTAGATCGAAAATAATAAAACGTATGTATATGCAAATACAAAACTCATTAAGTGACAGGAATTATGTTGTTTATTTGAAAATGAGAGATGGAGGGGAGTATCAAGAACCATAAAATTCGAGTGACGTAATTATATTTCTTCATATCGTCCCATTGATGAACTCAATAAAACTTGTTTGATTAATGGAATGCAGTTATAAAACTCAAGCATTATTTTCCGGCATGACTGTAAATGTTCATTGGGTATATAAAAGTACAAATGTATTTGTAACTGTGCGTGGCACTATTTTTATGCCCCATGTCTTTTCATTGCCACAAAGTGTAGGAAATTGCAATAATTGCAATTAAAAATATAAAAAAATAAATGATTTTGTCAGCAAAAAAAAAATATGCTTTCAACTTATCGTAGGAATTAATCTTATTTAATTTTATTTTAGATCCAGTCATTTAAAACTATGAAATAATTACAATTATTTATAATAATAATAATACTTTTAAAGTAAATAAATACAAATAAATATGTATATATGCTTTAATTTTCATTAATATTTATTATATTATTTATTTCTGCTGAAATAATTTTGAATGTGAAAGTCAAGCAATAAAAATACATTTCGAAATTGAAATAAATTTTAAAGCTTAATGCTATTTTAAATATACATACATAAATTTTAAGTGTAATACAATAACAAATTGTGAATAAAAATCAACTGATTAAAATCTCAGAGGCCATGATTTTAAAGTCCTTCTCCTGGCCGTTTTCGGATAATTTCTCAATTTTCTTGTATCAAATGTGAAAATTTTGTTCGAGTCGTTTTATAAATATTTTATTTGAATATTTTAGAAAAATTTGTATTACCTGTGTGAACATAAATATGTTTAGTTAAATGCGTTTTTAAAAAATATCGCATAAATTTGATAAATATTTTTCTAAAAATGTTGCAAGAATTTTACATATAATTCCAGATATTTGCTATAAATGTACCAGCTATTACGGCTTTATCACAAACTTCGATTTTTATTTCAACCACAGCCATCATATTATCACCGAAGGGATCATACCAACAACCGTTCTAGAACATGACCTGGGGGCTCTGTGGTCAGCTCCAGTAGGAAAAGAAAAATTGTTGCAAGAAAAATTTCAGAATGTACATAAACGCAGTCTATGGATGGTGCCACATGCAATTGACCAACTAATCTTTCTCTCGGTCGTCTACCTCATTTGCAGTATGCACACAGGGGCCTCAACATCGACTTGCTCCCAACCAATAAAAAATGCTTTCGAAATATAATATAACTTTTTAATAGAATGTCTAAGATCATTTAGATGTCAAATTAGTGGCACTACATTTATATACATACTTACATACATGCATGTTAATTTCTATCAAAAGTGATAGCAAGTGAATAATGAGAAATTACAAAGGGCTTACAAGTTCTTTTAAGTTGGTTAATTTATGTAAGTATGTATAATGTATGTGTCTCTTGAAATTAGGAATTTTACATATTCGTTACCTTCCTTAAAATCTCATGATTTTTCATTTTATACAAAATTCTGAAATAATAATTGGGTTTCAAAATTATCTTTTTAACAAGTGTGATATTTCATTAAAATTTGGCTTAAATATATTTGCGATCTATTAGTAAAATATTGTCTACAGGCCTTTTATGTAAATTATATGATTTTAAATAAGATGGCGTTTTAATATCATAAATGTGACTTATTCCGTTTATGAAAATCTCAAGTTTTTGAGTTCTTCGATGTGATTTTAACTGTTCTAAAACACAAGGAAGCAGCTGATTTTTGTATTTGTTTGATGACACTTTTATTATTTAGTGAAAATAAATTAATTATTTAGTCAAAATATCAACTGCAAATAAATTGATATGGATTTTCTAGTATAAATTGCGATTTTCTTTTAATTTTCCATCAAAAATAATTACATTACGAAGTACTTTTGAGTTTTGAAATTTCGGACTGCCTGCAAGGACTTCGATTTTGATAAGCGAAACAAGAAGTTGCCACATTTCGCAGTATTGCTTCCACTTTGCGTAATAACTTACTGTTGCTATTTAATTTAATTTTATTCTTTTTAAAATGAAGCAAACTAATAATTTATTAAACGATTTAATTATTTCAAATGCGACTCAACAATAACAGTTAAGTTTTCTAGGAAATAAATTAAACATATTTTTCGCTGACAATTGAATTTGCAAGTCTGGCAAACATCGATATATTTTCGAAGCTCTTAGTCAGCCAACTACTAAAAAGTAAAAGTGAAATTGATTGCAAAATTACAAAAGCAATGAAAAATCGGTTCTAATTTTTATCCAATTTTATTTATATTTTAATGTAAAATGGCTAACTTTGCACAAAAAAAATTATTGAAAAATGCATTAATAGCAAAATTTTCACTGCGTATTTAAATACGTATGTAATTTTTATTAAAATTTATGTTGTATTTAAATACTGTTTTGGTTTATCAGTTATAAACTAAAATTCCTATTTAAGGGGTATGAAAATATTTCAGAACCACAAAGCTTCCAAGAAATGTACCAGAGCTCTCCGAAAACAGCTTTTTAATATAGAGAAAGAAATATTTCAGACCACAATTGTAATTTAGGAAAAAAATACGATTTATCAAATAAACATTTAAAAACCGAAAGCACTTAATTTTATTTCTCATAAAACTACATAATGAAGGTAATTATTCTGAAGTGAAAAAACTGTCAATGGTCGCACATTTGCTTGTCAAAAAAAAAAAAACGTCAGAATCATATGGTCAATGTATTTAACTTAAATAGACTTTAAATAAGTAAATAGACTTTAAAAAAAACTGAAAAACTGATTTTTGTATTTAAGTACCAAATATAAAGATAAATGATATTTTAATGCCAAGTCAAAAACTGGCCATGATACTACTCGAACCTTTCCATATGGCTGTTTTGTGACAAAATACTTGTTTTGCTCAAATCATGTGTTTCGGTGCATGATTTTCCATGCAAATAATATCGAAATTTGTCTTTGCAACACTGCGTTGTTTCTATAATTGCAAATGCAACAATGGGTCATCCATTAATGGCGATTGAAAAAAAAACTCGGAAAAGTAAAAATATAGTTTTTAATTTTTTTTTTGAATTTTAAACAATAATAATTGGTGTAGTTTCTATTCGAAATAATTTTGTGAAACTTTTTGGTTTGCATATTGAACACATTGCATTGTGTTAGTTGTTGTTTGATTGTTTGAGTAATGAAGGTATAGCACTGGTCACTGAACAGTACCAGCTTCAATTGATATTCTTCTATACAAATGTATATCACAGTAACCTCCTTCGTCGGCGAAGTAAAAAAAATCTAAAATTAAAATTGCTATACATGCAGCATAATGTGTCTACTTAGCTCCAGAGACTGTAGTAGAGTTTATAGTAGAGTTGTAATATGAATTCAACTCTTTCCTCTCATATCACCACCCATCCTCGCTACACTGTCCCTTTTACAAAGCACCAACAGTTTAAGTGGAAGGAACTAATTGCCTGAGTGTTAACATCTTTTGTTTTCTAGTGTAATCAACCTGTTTTCGAAAATTCGAACACACAAGCACATACAACGTAGTGCAAATATATACTTCTTATACGTTATTGCGGCAAATGCTCGATATGTGATTTGAAGTCACTTTCACAAAATGTGATTTCCAGAAAATGTCTGATAAATCGAAAATTCAGAACTCTATTGAAAAAAATTCATGTTTTCGAATTTTTTACTTTAAAATCTAATTTTTCAATATGAACTATAAACGTTTAAAATCATTCAATTATAATTCAAATATAATACATAATTTAAATATAATTATGCATGTCTGTTAATTGTTTTACAATTAATAAATTTAATTCTAAACTAATCTCAATTAAACATTTTATAATTATTTAGCTATTGTATTTCATTAACTTTTAGAAATACATTATTAGTAATTAGCATAACATGAGTATTAGCATAACATAATTATTAAGTTTTCCCTACAAATATAAAAACTGAAAGCATTTGAAAAAATAACTTAGTAAGTTTAATCGTATGGATTTAAAGCATATTTTCATCATAATGCTAAAAATTTATTGATAGTAAAAAACAAAGTTTTATTTTCCACATTCGCCTACATTCCCATCCCCGGGTGACTGTAAAGGGTGCTGATTCGTTTACATATTTTTCTTGTACGAGAATTTTACGCTTTTTTTCGTTTGTTATCGATTCTTAATTTTTTCGCGATAATTTTAATTTTAATTGTTGTTTGGCATTTCAATTTTAATTTTTTTTTATAATTGTGTTTACACAGCATAAATTTATTATTTAGTGGATCAATTCCTGTCGGAAGCTGAAAATTCATTTTCGAATGAGGAGCTAGTCTCTGTATCAGAAGTTTACTTTAAGGACATTCAAAAATTCAATATGTCATAGAATCTCTAAAAGAGATCTATCGATTTACACGGAGCGTATGATAAAACAAATAGTCAAGCCAAAAATATTTGGTTTCTACTTTTTCGTTTATGGAAAATTTTTATTTATATTTCTTCACTCGTGCATGCAAAACTAAACTCAGATGCTAAAGTCAGTGTTGGGCAAAATACATGGCTTGCGGTATTTAAAATACAAAATACAAAATACTTGCTGATCATGTATTTAAAATACAAAATACAAAATACTTTCAGGATATGTATTTAAAATACAAAATAATTAAAAATCTGTATGTATTTAAAATACAAAATACAAAATACGTATTTGTATTTTAAACACGTATTTCAAATACATGTATTTCAAATACTGCCCAGCCCTGGCTAAAGTAAAAGAATGTTTGTAAGAGCAAATATGAACGCGCACACTACATCGAATTGTTTTTGCTAACGAATTTGTCGAAAATGTGAAAAATATGAATGTGTAATAACGAATAGCTTCATCTAAATGTTTTTGGGCTTCCTTTGCGAATATTCGAAGTCATCGGTAAATAAGATCACCTGACACTTGACTGACTATCTATAATGTCACATAGGACCTACAATGTTTTCATGGCAGGAATATTTGAATAGGGCTTGATCCAATGCCGCTTTCTAAGGGGAAAAGGCTGGACAATTTTTAGAAGGAAATTACTTTGGGAAAATATCCACTTCGTCAGCGAATATTTGAAAAACGTTAAGGGATATCTTTTTCTTTAAGCAAACATAAATTTGTCTTTAGAAACACTTTAGAAACAGAGAAACAGACCACAAATCTAGTACACTAGCTACCAGGTAACGAGGGCTTCGATATTAGGCAGTCATGCCTAAAATCCATCCAGTCTTCATCCCTGTGGGGAAAATTTTTATAAATTTTTCACAACGTACCCTTCGCATGGCATGCAAAGTTGTGCAAGTAGCATGTGCTATATATACTTATATGTATATCTGTGCGTAAAAAGTTTCAGAAAAAATATTAAAAAAAAAATCCAGTTTTTATTTTTAATTTTGCATATGTGAATTTAATATTCATCATGCGCGGGCTCAACTTAAGGTTTTAAATAAAGAAGTTTTAAATAAAATAAAATTAAAAATTAGGTTGTACTCGTATGTAGCAAAAACAAAAACAAAAAAAAATATTTTAATCGTTTAAAGTCAAAATATCGGTAACGTTCGAAAAATACAATAAATCTGTGCAAAACTGTGCCGGTGATGACAAATTCCGTTGCTGTTGCGTGGTCAGCTCCTGCAGCAATGTGCAGATGCTCTGCTACTGCTCAAGGTTTGCACTTTGGGACCTATTGCAAAAATTCTGTTGAAAATCTCAAAGTGTAAAAGTGAGAATTTGGTTATAAATTGCATTACAAATCGAGAAAGATAGAGAGTAAAATCTAAGGTTTATATGATTATTTCACGACAATTGAAAACTTTCAAAATATTTCCTTTTGTTCCACTTGACCAGTTTTTGACTTGGTATTTAAATATAATCTATCTTTAAGTTCCACTTAATACAAAATTCATTTTTTCAGTGTTTTTTAAGTTTATTTGCTTATATACTTAATATTGAAAATTCATTATTTGGGATATTTTCCCCAACTAATCGTTAAAAACAATTAGAGTAAATTGTTTGTTGTGTTGGTTTGTAAAGAAACATTCTAAGCCTATTATGATTATGTATTTGTTGTAATTCATATGCAATATTGAAATTCTCATATTGTATTTAATTTATGTGGCATAAACATCCGAGGTTGAATGTTTTCAAACTGCTTAAACTTCACTGACGATTTGGTTTTAGCAACCAATGAAATGTCGGCATATGAAGAGCTAAAGTTAAATACATTGGCCATATAATTCTGATGTTTTTTTTTTGCTGACAATCAAATTTACGGCCACTGACATTTTTTTACATTTCACAAAAATTACATTCATCATGCAGTTTTATAAGAAATAAAGTAAAGTGCTTTCCGTTTTTTAAATGTTTATTTGATAAATCGTATTTTGTCGCTAAACAATTGTAGTCTGAAATATTTATTTATTTTTTCAATTTATAACTGAAACAGTATTTAAATACGACTTATATTTAAATGAACATTTACTAAATATGTATGTAAATACGGAGTCTAAAAATGGGCATTAGTGCATTATTTTCATCAATACATATTAAAAAGGTCGCATTGCAATCTATTGCAACATAAAATTAAGGGCATAATTTCTTTTTGTGTCCGCAACTAATACATTTACGAACGTGTCCATCCTTTTATGTCTCGCCTATGGGCATTAATCCAGACGTGACTTTAAATCAAAGCAGATTTGAAATAAAATGGTAAAAAGGTTTAAATTGTGTATTTATTAATTTTTAATAGCAGCAATTAATGCGATTTATATGTACTTATATGTACTCGTAGTTCTTACGACTTGTTAAAGGTGTTTTTCGTAGCACAAATTGCTTCACGTCGAACAATTCCAAGTCAGTCTCGTGGTTCATTAAAAAAATTGTTATATGATTAAGGTTTTTAAAAGCTTTATAATTGATATAATTGCTTCTAATTACATTGCGCTAATTGTTTTAATAGCAAATTTTTATTTGAAATAATATATTATTACGTGGTTGTTCCCCGTCTTAGTGCCATAAAATTGTGCTATTTAGAGACGTAAAAGTTTTGAACAAAATGTTTGTTTATTTAGTTTTTAAACTATTGTACTCTATATAACGTGATAAACGTTTTATTGGCGTTCAGTCACGCTCAAGAGGCAAAAGTGTTATTCATACACTTTCTTGTACGAATTTGTTGCTTTTTTCACTCCCGTTTATTTTAAAGAAAAATTTATCACAATCACAACAACTCATGTCAAGTATATGAGCGATAGTTATATATCTCTCCTTTAATGTAACCTATGCTACATTTATATGGATGCCTTATTTTCAAGCAAAAATGTCGCACATTGAACTTTTTGACGTTTAAATGGTGAGCTACATTTGTCTTGTAAAGTCCTAAACCATTACACACGATGAATGAAACCAAGCTCTGTTTATACAGGTGGTCGCAGGTCTACAACAAACTCAATATTAGAAAAATTGGTTTGTGTAATAAATTTTTCTACTGTCAAAAGCAGCTGTGATGAAAATAAAAAAAAAGGAGCAAGAAACAACGCAATGGCGCTTAAAAATATAAACAAATACAAAAGAAAACAGGAATGACGGCCAAGAATGTAAACAGAAAAAGAAAAAAGTAAACAAAAACTTTCACTGGATCTTGCGACGACTTTAACAACTAAATTGCAGAATACGACCACAATTAACGTTAATCTTATCGCCTTTAACACGTCTCAATTACTACAGTTCCTCGCTTATTGAAACACGCTTTTTTACATTCTAATCTTCCCGTGAAGAAGTCTGTTTTTATTGTTGTTTCTTTTTTTGCATAATGTTTTTTGTTCTTTGCATATCCTTTTATTTTGCATTCATCGCGTATACTTTGATGTACATTTTTCATAAATTGTTCAATACGGATCTGGTCTCACAACCTAGATTTTTAAAATTTCTTTAAAGTTATTATGGTTAACTGAGCTCTGTGAACTGCCAAATTGAATTTGCTAAAAAAATATGGTGTTTGTCCCTCCTAGTTAAATTTATATTTGCCTTCGCACATAATATATAGATAGAGTTGACAACGGATGATCTAACCCAACACGTTAATGATGCTGATATTGATTTTGAAGAAAACAAAAAAAAAAACGTTGAAAGTGATAGAAATACAGTCGACTCCGCTTTACTGAAAACAACAAAAACCCAATTTTCTTTTCAGTTATCCGATTTTTTCTTTAAAACGTAGTTCGGATTACTGAAATTTGTTACAGTTAAGCGTACTGCTTAAAATCCGTAAAACAATATTTTTTATATCAAATCTGTATATTTTTTTACGTCAATTTAACGTAAAAATTTAATTAAAAAAATTATTCATAGAAACATTCATATTTTTTAATTATTTTTAAAATGAAAAATAAAAGTTTAAAATATAATTTAAAATAATTCAGTTTCACAATGCTGTCCATTTGCACATTTATATGCATGCAGTTAAAAAAACATAAATTATTAAGAATTCAGTCTCAGAATTCAATGCATTAAATATGTATGTACTTAATATAACAGTTAATAATCAAAATCATGCATTGCTTTTAAAATAACTTCGAGTTTGACTTTGAGTAATTTTCAAATTTGTATGCAATCGATTTCTAATCTGTAAATAAATTTGTCATTGTTTATTTTTTCACTAAAGCGAAGTAAGTTTCATACAAAACGTAGTTGTGGGCTTGCTTTTGGTTTTCAGTAATACGATATTTTCAGTAAAGCGATGTTTCGCTAAAGCGAAGTGAATAAGACTAGCTGCGTTTAAAATTAGTGCGGGGATTTGTATCGCTTTCAGTAATCCGATTTTTTTCAGTAAAGCGTGTTGCGCTAAAGCGGATTCGACTGTAAAGAAAATTACATTCACTGGGAGACTGACAAAAAAGTTAAACATATGAATGCTATAAAGCGTTTTGAAGAGTGAATTAAATGGGGGAGCGGAAAAATATCGATTTTGAATTTAACTTGAAGAAGAAGTCGTTCAATACTCACAATAGGTGCTTCATAAGCAAACAAATATAAGAAATTATTTCAAATATGCAATTTGCATACTTACTTTCTTTGAATGTTTTAAATTGATCTCTTTTGTTTAGCCTTAACTAAATTAAATTCAAATGTAAAAAATAAAGAAAACATTCCATCCTGACATTCCATCATTCGTTAGCCATCGTGGTATACCACTGTATTTGTTTTTAAGACCATGGGAATGAAGAAATTTTTATTCAAATCCCTATTACGGCTACTTTATATTTGAATGAAAAATGGATGTCGTTGTTTAAATAAAATGGATTTTGTATTTCTTTTTAATTTTTCATAATACAATGACATGACAAAGATTTGAATGCCCGTTAAATTTCATTGAAGTTCAATCAATCAAACATTTTCTGAAAGACAAAATAAATAATGTCAAATATAGGAGTGCATACATAGTGTATATACATATATACATTTTCACATACATATAAAGTGTTTGAAAAAATTAAATTCTTTATTTGCTTTCACATAAATAAAACGAAGAATAAAGGAATTGTTACTCATACATAAATATCGCCGCTAAGTAAACGTTGCGCTCAGAAGATGTAAACAGTGTTGTCAATATTATCAAATGAAAAGTAAATGGCTGTTTTTTTAAATTGGTTACTTATAGATATTTTCTATTGGGCCACGGTATTAATCAAAATGTTAAAATTTCGGAATATGAATAACCACACAGTCCTAGGACTACAGCACGGGAATTCAGGGAATTCCTGCTTTAAACTGAAATTTTGTCAATTGGATCCTAGAAAGCGTAAGAAATAATAATATTTTTAAAAGAAAAACCATTAAAAGCATATTTATTTAGATATTAAAAATAATTAAAATTATCCGATTTAATAAATATTTCTGTAGAAATTCATTATAGTGATAACCACAAAGTTGGATTATCCAAAAGAGGCAAAGTGGAAATAGCTCCTTTGAACTAGTACAGTACTCATACATGTTTGCTCCTTTGTAGGAGTAACATGTGTTATTAACGAAGAAAAATCATGATATGTAGACTCGTATTTGAGAAAAAATCAGTGATGCCAACAGTACACCTATATACTGAATGAAAATCGCCAATCCCAATTTGTGAAAATATGGCTGAATATTCAGAAGATTTAGAAGCTCTTCTTTAGGCTCTGACGCAAACATGGAAGCTATATGAAGGCGCTTACCGTTTCTAGTAATTTTTACTAAGATTTTTTCACTAGCAATAAAGGTATCAACAGACGACATCTCTTTCACATTGTATGTGTCAAAATTTACATATGTAAACAGAAACATGTCGTGTGTTATCTTTAAAACATTGCTTGTGTAAAAGACATGACAAAAGTCATAAGACATTATTTGAAATAGAGCGTGCTCTGTTTTCTTATGTTAAACATACAGCTCCAAATGTCTATGTCATGCGAACAAATTCGTCGGCGGTTGATTATGTGCACTATCATAAGCCGCCTGAATGAGTATTTTGCAAGACAAATAAACTATATAATTTTTTTTTAATTTAACGTTGTCGTTTTATTAAAATGAGTCCAAAAATGTATAGATTTTTAGATACAACTTCAACGTCTTATTTAAAAAAGAAAAAATTAAAAAAATACATTTGCGTCGCCAGTACTTCAGCGACGGAACCAAAAATATTTCGACGGCTGCAAGCTATTTATCAAACAAACGACGTGGATATTTTTGTAATCAGCTGTTCTCAATAAACATGACCAAGTTCATGTGTGATACTACATGTACGTTTGTGACCAAAATTATAAACCTTATGTAAATTAACCAATATTGACAGACATAATGAAAGAAACACGAATCGAAAGCTTAAAAAACACATGTAAAAACATGTCGTGTTTAAGTCGCGTTTCTTCATGACGCGTGATTTTTTTAGATTTCAATATTTTATTGTAATGATAATTCAAAAGGATTTCTTATAGAAATAAAATAAAATCTGGATTCATTTAACTAAAATATAAAATTAATGTTATTTATTCTTAATATTAACATTCATTTGTAAACACTAAGTGTTGAATACGCAAAGTTTACATAAGCTATTAGTTGTAAGTGACGCAAGTTGTAGCAAGTGATAATTTGTATATTTTATAAATGAAAAGTAAAAATACTCTATAGAAGCCAAAAAAATTTTTGTGGAAAAATAGAGCAGACGATTGTACTCGAATTTTGTACATTTTGGCATATATAGGTTAAATTATTGAAGAAACGGTCACCCAAAGTTCTGTAGGAGATGGTTTATATATCAAGTTTTTCCATCACTGGAAAAATTGTCCTGCGTTCTACCATTCACTTCGGCATTTATTTGTGTAACAAAAAAACGATAACGTTAAAAGTTTTTTATTGTCAAATATGTCAAAATAAATAATTATAATATTGGAATTCGTTGAGTTTTGATTTATGACGTTTCATATAAAGTTTGACAATGTCACGGCAGCGCACGTGTGTTCATTTGTTGGATTTCACTGACAATATTTAATAGGTCGTGCTCAAATTCAAAAAGAAAATTCTTTAAGTTTATTTTCTAGAGAGGTAAATGTTTTTCTGCTTCAACTTGTGTTCGAAACTTAACAGACCTAAGCGATGTGACGATATTAAAATCCTTAATGACACTTAATTTTTCTATCATTGTATTGGTATAGATTTCAAAAAAAGAAACAGCAAATTCTAGAGAGAACCATGTACTTATATAGAATATAAACAAACAATAAAGTTTTTTTTAAGTATTGCCTCCTTTTTATTTTTACGAAAACTCAAAAAACGGCTCTAAAAAAGAAGCCCAAAGTCACAGAATTCGCACATAAACCGCCGAATTAGCGATAGTGTCAAGCGATTCATATGCAATACAATGTATGTATGTCAAAAATTTTATTGATTTTCACGTTGTTTGTTTTTCGTGTTGTAGTTGTTTCCGTGGTATCACCACCCCTCAGACATTTCAAACTGAGTATTTTGCTCGAAAATCTATGACGGCTTTGACGATTTTGGAAAAAATATCTTTCATCACTGCCTGGGTGCTTTCCACCCAGCAGTTTCTGCTCTGTATATTTTCGAAAACATTGAAAAAAATTTATTTTATTTGAAATATCATCCAATGGACTTTAAAATACTACATGCTCAAACTGACACAATTTATATTAGCATGAGATTAAATATTAGCATTTATTCAATACATGAACTATTAAAATTATCTATAGTAAAATACAACAATTAATACAAATAATAATTATTTACAATCTTTGGTTTTAGGACTGCGTTTGGTATGGGGTTTGTAATACAGACGATTTTAATCGAAACCAGTATTGTTCATACAATGGTACGGCGAAACCCATTTCACCGGAAGGTAGAAAACTTTTAGAAGAACGTTGTGGTTATCTTTTAGAGAACGATGCAACGGATTTTTGCTGTGATAGCCAACAGGTAGGCAAGAAAGAAAACAAACAACAACAAAAAAAAAACAAACGAAAAGAAATCTAAAATAAATACTTTTTTCAACTCCTAAGATTTCATTTGTAATTCAATTACTTATATAAACTATATATTTTTATTTCTCTCCTGCGTCTTCAATACTTTCAAATGAAAAAAAGGTGGATATTCTGAATAAGAATATTAAATTAGCTGGAAATTTCCTAGACCGTTGTCCCTCATGTATGGCTAATTTAGTACGACATTTGTGCGAATTTACATGTTCACCCAAGCAATCGGAATTTATTCACGTTGTCTCAACCGAGAACAGCAAAGATGGTAAGTACCCTTATCAATTCTTCTTATGCAAATATGGTTTAAGAGAAAAATTTTTTTCCAACAATTGTCGGTGTTATATTCATATGGGCATTTTCATAGTCAGGAACGTTACGTTCGTATGACTTTGTTTTGAAATTTTCTTTTATTATATTTTAGTTTATTAACTTTCTCGGTAGCACTCTAAGGCCGGGTTTAACCATCCTATATATGTAGTTGTTCGGTCTGTCAAAAAATCATGTATGCTCAAAAAGTATGGTAACGTGAATGTGTGTGAGTGACAGATTTTTTGACAAGTCCGTCCGATTTTTTAAATTTTATGAACACTTTCTTAAAATGATCTATTAGATCAGATCAGATTTGTATTTTGTAAAGTAAAAGTTAATGTGTGTGACAGATTTTTGTCAGATCTGCTCTATTTTCAAAAATTCTTAAAAATTTTCATGAAATGATCTATGGGATCTGATTGTTCGCTTCATTTATTTAAAACACCACACCACACCACCAAGTTTTGCTTTCAAGTTTTTCACACGTACTGCTTGTCAAAGCTTCAGCTTACTTCAGATTTAAATCATTTCGCCTATATGATGAAAAATTCATATTCCACAGAACTTCATGGCTTCTGTAAAGCTCTATGAATCGCAACACATCATTATACCTAGTACTATATGCAAAAACATATTTCACTATTTGATTTTATATATTTATTTATGATGTTTTAACTAAAGGTTTTAAATTGCTGCAAATATTTGTAAAAAGAAACAAAAACTAATATCGGCATAATATTTATAGACAGAAAAACGAAAAATACTTCAAAAGAACTGTTATCAGCTGTTTTCATGAACATAAATCGAAAAACTCAACTTGAAAGAGAAATTGAAAGAAAGTTCGTTACAATTTTTAAAACTATGAATCTACACGTATTGAAATGGTGTGAATGTATTAAAACTTGAAAGGCAAAAGTTGATCATCTACATAACGAATATTGGCCTACTAATTTAGACTAAAAAAATTTGAATTGAGTCAATTTTGCAGACGGTAATTTTTGTATTGCTCATAAGCTTATTGGAACAAACAAGAAGCATGAATATTGCCAAAAATATTAAGATAAATACGATGTCAAATAAAACATGTTTGGCATTTAGCGGCACCGACAACAGATTTTAATAAAAAAATAAATTTTAAATGGAACAGACTTTTATACGGTTTTCCTGTAAATGAATCGTACGATTATGTAGGATAGTTAAACACGGCCTTTAGTAGCGTTATTTTTAGTGCAAAAGGTTGGTTTTGTCTAATTGTTTGTTTTAAAAATACTTATGCCCCTATTACGGTTTACAACTCAACTCAGTTGAATTGAAATTGAAACAACTCAACTTTAAAACAACTCAACTTTGTTTTGGTATTACGAATTACAACTAATTCTGGTTGAAATCGTATTGATGTTGCCAGCTTAAAAAGTGAGGATTTGACTGATATTTAAACAGCTGATGCTATTGTGGCGAGCAATTAATTTTTTTCAATTAATGTTTGTGAAATTGTGTTTTTTTAAATTATATTAAAATGGATATAAATGTAGATTTATTTTACAACGATGAAAGTGTTGATGCTGAAAGCCATGTACTGCGCATCCGAAAAAGCATCCGTGATCACTCGAATCCCTTAGAACTTCCAAATACCAGGTAAGTAAGGTTTTTTGTGATAATTAAATGGTTTTATAATACTTTTTTTTTAGGTTTACAAATTTCTTCCGCTTAAATAAGGAATCATTTTGCTTTTTATTAAATGAGCTGAAGGAATATTTCCCTACAACTGTCCGAGTTACGGCTATACCTCCTATATTAAAATTGTGCGCAACTCTTAGGTTTCTTGCTGACGGCAGTTATCAAAAATGCAGTGGAAATGACTTTAATGTAGGACTGGCACAACCTACAGTATCTAAAGTTATTAAAGAAGTTTTAAATTTAATTGAGCAGCGTATTTGTGTCAAATGGATCAAAGCCCAAATGTCAGAAGAGGAGCAAAATGCTTCAAAAATTGAATTTTATTTAAAAAGTGGGTTCCCGGGAATATTGGGATGTATCGATGGGACTCATGTTCGCATCATTTCTCCGAAAAAAGAACAACAACATTTGTATCTCAACAGAAAAGGCTACTATAGTTTAAACGTCATGATTGTAAGCTAAAAGAAAAATAAATTATTATTATATTGTACATGACTTTTTTGAATTTCAGCTTTGCGATTACAAAATGACTATCCGGTATGTGGATGCGAGGCACGCGGGCGCAAATCATGATTCTTTTGTGTTTAATACAAGTGATTTGAAGTCATATTTGCAGAGAAATTTACCGAGCAATTCGTGGATCTTAGGTAACATTGGTATTTGTATTTAATACAAAAATAAATTTTTTGAAACATTTCTTAAAGGCGATGCTGGTTACCCCCTACAAACATTTTTGATGACTCCTTTCCGCATGGCAGAAGCTGGTTCACCGCAAGCTCGCTACAATACTATACATTCGAAGGCCCGAAATATTGTAGAGCGGACGATTGGAATTTTGAAGAGCAGATTTCGTTGCCTTTTATCTGCGCGTGCCTTACATTACTCGCCAGAAAAGGCTACACAAATTGTGAACGCATGCTGTGCTTTGCACAATATTTGCCAACACTTTCGAGTGGAAATTTCTGAGGAAATGGTACCAGATTCAACTACGGAACTAATTAATGAAAACCTAAATATTGAAAGAGAAGACGAGGATGCTGCAAGAAGAATTCGTAACAATATCATGTTATCCCTTTAATATATTCCATTAAACATTTCCATTTCGTTTATGTATTTGTACTTCATTTGTTGTTTTTATTTTAAATAGATATGAAATAGATATAAGTACATAAGTATGTAACTAATTTCAACAAAAATATCTCTTCATAAGATAAAAAAGGAAACTTAAAACTAAATTAAAAAAAAAATTATCACTTCAATTTTAAATGAAATTAAACTAAAAAAATTAAACTAAAATATGTTCCAATTAACAAAAAAGAAAAATAATAATTCTAACATTTAACTACTTAAGAACTATGTATTTACATTATCTCTCATTTTCGCTATTTTTAATTTTTGCACTTCTATTTTTAATGAGTGTAGTTCAGATCTCTTCTTTGCTTCTCTTTGGTATATGTTTAATTTTTCTTTTTTTATTTGAAGCAGTTGTTTGTTTATTGCATAATTTTTATAAATAGTGTTCTCTAACTGCTCAATCTTTTTTAACAAATCTTTTTGTGTTTGAGCTTGCATTTTTAATAGCTCCAGACGCTCGTTTTCCAAATTTTTACTTCTGCGCCGATTTTGAACTGCCGATGAAGTGGGGCGGTCGTTTATATTTGCTGTATGCGGTTCACTCGGCGTAGGCGAGGCTGAAATGAAAGTGGTGTCTTCCACTTCATTGTTATCCATTGTCGGTAACACATTATTCACCCCAAAAGCATTACCACTGGGTGCAACTTGCTCCCTTATTTGTACAAGGTGCACTACACTTTCTTCGATTGGAGTTAGTGATACCTCTTGCGAGGGACCGCCACCAGTAGCAACGTAATTACTGCGGTTATTGGCAAGCTTTCGCTTTAAATTTGCCTTGTAGTGTATCCAAACCTACAAGAGAAATACATAAAATATTATTACACTTTCATTGTATTGGTTTAATTAATGATATTTAATTATTATTGGTTTTATCATTATTACTACTTACACGTCCCCACTCCTGCGCAGTTCTTGATGGCGGTCCTATACTATTGAGTTCTAAGGCAAATTCTTCCCACAATAGTTTATTTTTACTCTTGCTGCTTCCAAATTGCGGCTTCCCTCTTCCAGTTTCGGGATGTTTCTCCATGAGCTCCACAAGTTTTTCGAACTGTTTTTTGGTCGTAAGTTTATTTTTTCTGTAAATTATTTTGAAAATGTTTCTAAATAAATTACTTTAAGACAAGTTAAAAATTTTACTTACCCGTTCTCCATTTTTTTTGCTAATAATTTATTTAAAACAACTGCTAATGAAGAGTTGTAATTTTTTGATACTTTTGACAACTCAACTAACACAGAGTTGTAAACGGTAATACCGCAAAAAAGTTGTAATACTTTATAATTACAACTTAAACATTTTTGACAGGTTGAGTTGTTTTCGGTAATGCCATATTACAACTAAACACTACAATTACAACTAAAATAGAGTTGAGTTGTAACTCGTAATAGGGGCATTATATTAGCGAATAACATAATTAGTATGAAGCACGTTGTAAAAAGGAGAAATAATTTTTGATTGTACCAAGAAATATCAAACATCAGAAGATTTTGAAGATCAAAATATAAAAATTATTGTGATTATTACATAGAGTAACTTTTATTTTAGCTAAATCTCCAAAATTTAGATCTAAATTAGCGTTTTTAGACACTTCATTGGAATGATCTATATATGTACGTTAATTTGCTTTTGATAGAAATATTTTATTCAATTACATACTTTTACTACATAAAACATTTCATTGAAAGTAATTTACATCCAAAATTAAATCAGCACGTCAGGCAACAACAAATTGTATGGTAATGTTAGATTTTTGAGAGTTAAAAAACGCTTGATGCCCTGACTTAGTTTACGCTGTTAGAGTTTGGTTTGGTAAATGAACAAAAAAAAAACATTAAATTTTTAAAATTTGAATTCCTGGTAATGGTAGAGTTTTCTGTGGAATCGCCCATATGTACTCGCATGTTAAAAATTAAATTAAATATTGCCGTCGTTTCGTATGCATATAAATAGGTTGTTATTTATGTAGATGATGACGACAAAACTTCTCAATTGTTATTGTATCTACATGCTTAAACTGAATTAATAATATTTTTTCATTTATTTTTGACATTTTTAAGGAAAGCTATACATCAACAATATTGATTTACATATAGCATCCAGCTACACAAATAGTACCTACAAGTCATGCTCTCAGGTAAGTTCATGTTTTCTTAATATGTTTAAATAATCTACACATATACACACATACATACATATGTACATGTACACATGCATGGAATTATTCAAGGATTGTAAGGATTCTAAAATTAAATTAAGTATGTTATTGTATGTCATGCAATTCTAACTTTTAACTTATTCTTGGTTGTACCTATATACGAGGTATGTCCAATAGGAAAGGTGAATTTTCATTTTTCTTAAAAAATATTTTGTCCCCTTCAAAGTATTCTCTCTTAGATATAATATACTTGTTTTTTTTAATCCTTGAAGCAGTTCTGAAATTTTTGGTGAATACGGTGGCTGAGGCATGATTACGGTATTCTTTTCGGCCAAAATATAATGAAGAAGCAATGACGACTGAGCAGGTGCATTATCGTAGTGCAAAATCCATGAATTGTTTTTCTACAATTCCGAACGTTTTTTTTCATATTGCTTCTCGCAAGTGGGGAATAACTTCAAGGTAATACCCCTTGTTAACCGTAGGACCATGTGGCAAGAACTAATGATGCACTAAGACACGGTAATCGAAGAAAACATTGAGCAAAACCTTGATATTTTATCGAACTTGGCCTTCTTTTTTTGTCTTCGCTCTCCTTGGCTGTTCTATAAAGACGCGATTGGACTTTGGTTTCGATGTCATAACCATACGAGTATATCCATGATTCGTCACCAGTTATGATCCTCTTGAGCAAGTCTGGATCGTCGTTAACATCATTCAACATTTCCTGAGCAATTCCCATGCGACGGTTTTTTTGTTCAAAATTCAGCAATTTTGGAACGAGCTTAACTGCCACATGCTTCATGCACGAAACTTGCGAAAAAATTGTGTGGCATGAGCCAACCGATATGCCGACATCCATCCTTGTACCATTTGTAAACATTTTCTGAGTCAGAGTAAAATCACCATATGCCATTCTCAACATATCAAGTGCTTTTGAGCACTTAATTCCATATTTTACACAAATTTTGATGCAAATTCTTTGATCCATTTTTTTGCACAGCAGAAAATCGCCGAACAAGCAAAACTTGTCTAACGGTTATGCCTCTCACAAACAAACTCAACTAAACACAAACAAACTCCACTAAGAACATATGTTCGAGGGAAGTGTGCCAACATAAAAAAATCGCTAGTCGGATGCACGTACCCGAGAAATTTCAAAATTCACCTTTTCTATTGAACGGACCCCGTATACACACCTTACCGCAATTTTTACTGTTGTTCCCACCACATGGTATTCTATATAAAACCTTAGGCCAAACCAACTTATGTATTCTATCCTTTGTTCTACTAAGTATGAGGGCGGATCAATTCACCCTGAGAAACCCACTGTTTTACTGCTGATTAGTTTCTGGTGTATTGTGATGTATCTTTGTCGAAACGGCGCAAGAACTCGTCCATATTTGTGGTTGAACATCGCCAAACATTCTTGTGAAGTTGTCAAACGATCACGTTTGTGGTCGGGTATACAGACCTCAACTAGGCGTCGAAAACGTTCCGCATTTTCCGTCCTCGTACGGTCACAATGAAATTCAGTAAACCACTTTTTTTATCATTGAAATTGGTGCTGTAGAATTCCAATAGTACAAGTATTTATGAAGCTTATTACGATTGATTTAAATGATATTTTTTCCCAAGAAATATTTTTTAATGAGCACACAAAATTCACGTTTTTCCATTTTCTTCTCAAATCACGCGGTAGTCTGATATCAATAGCTGTCAAACACAAACTAAATGACGCAGCTTGTTCAAAACTTTGACAGAACTTTGAGTCAACTGACAGATGAATCTTGACGTGGGGCTTTTTCTGTTAAGAGGCTGAAAATTCAAAAAGTACGGATTATTAGCCCGCCCTCGTAACTTGTTCAATGTGCTACCCGTTTTGTAAGCCATTCATATCCCTGGTATAGAAATCATTCTTTTATAAGTTTTTTGTGTAATAATATTCGTTGTTCTCTCCCTCCTGTTTTTACAGTGCTTAATTAATTTTTAAATTAGTTGTTCTAAAAATTCATTCCCAATAAGTATATTTTAAATCAGGTGGATAAAAAGTTATCATTACTGTCTGGAAAACACGACATTATTATCTAATCATACTGTATATTAAATACAAAAATAGTTCTAAATTACTTCCCCTTGGAACCCCGGCTTCAACCTGCTGAAGAAAACTTAAAAAAGTACTTTAACGATACTTATTCGTTTGGTTAAACATGTTTTTAATGATTTACATATATGCATTGTAGGTAAATTTTTCTTCAAATTGCATATTAAAACTTCATGCCACACTTTGTTAACAGGTTTAGACCCGTTTATAAAAAATTTACAGAATAGCTAACACAGGTATTTTCTTTTTTTTAAGATTTTTCAAAAACCTGAACGATTCTATGCATCTGTTCAATAACTCCATGTTTTCTTCTAAATTCAAATTGGTGGAAAGTTTGATGCATCTGATTTTATTAAAACTACGAGAGATACACATCTTTGGGCTCAATTCGCCAAACGTTATCAAGAATGAAAAAAAAAACTAAGACAAAATAATTAAAATATTGAACAGTTGATATCAAGTGCTCTTTGACTACGGTTCGATTTCTATTTGTCCGCAATCGTTATTGTATTTTGCTTGATTAAAAATCGTACTCTTTTTCTCTTCTTTCGTAACGGAAAAAAGGAATAAAGAATATAGAAGTATATTGATATATATTTTTGTGCGTGTTTTTTCTTTTTCCCCTTGCTCATCTGTTCTTTTGGCATAACTGTAAAGGAAAACTAACCCCATTTTACTTGTTTGGTAACACCGTTAACCATGGGTTCCTCCTCTGGAGGGAACATATTTTCCATTTTGGATCCAGAAAAGCAGAAATCACCAGCACCTAAACGCAAAAAAAAAACAATCACATAAATCTTAATAATAATTTTGACTTCCCACCAATCGGCAACAAATCTATAACAAACAACTCCAAGCAACAATGCCACAAATTTATTGTCCTAAAAAGCAAAATTAGTGATAAACCTATCCAAAGTTATAATATTTTCCTGGTTTCAAAAGCTCTTGAAAATATATTCAGTGAGCCAACGCAAAAAACTACATTCACCAGAGACGGTAATTTACTAATCCTTACAAAAAATGAAGCCCAAACCAACAAGTTCCTGAAAACAGCCAATTTACCTGGTGTATGCCAAATTGAATCTTTCTTACATCCAACCCTAAATGTAATAAAAGGGGTAATTTTTGCTCCAACCCTTAGGAATCTCAAAGAGGAAGAAATCGTTGACGGCTTAAAATACCAAGGTGTTATTGAATGCAAAAAGATTACAAAATTTGCCGATAATGTGTCAACAAATACTTCCCTACACATTCTAAGCTTCAATCTTTACAATCTTCCTAAAGAAATCAAAATTGGATTTCTTAATTGTAAAGTTGAACCATACATATATACTTACCTAATCCAATACAATGTAAAAATTGTTACAAGTTTGGACACACTCGGAAATATTGTACTTCTATTGAAAATTGTGACATATGTGCTTCAGCTTTACACGACCCAACACCCTGTACTAAAATACAATGTATTAATTGTAATCACGAACATCGTTCTACAAACAAAAACTGCCCAGTCTTTAAGAAACGGCAAGAAATCCTAAAAATTAAAACAAAAATTGTTCATATAAAGAAGCATCAATGCAAGTACCGGACACAGTTAACTATAATATACCAACAGAGAATTTAAAAACTGTAATTGAAGAAAGAAACAAAAAACAAAAACTACAAAAACCAATACCTAATACCGCTAACCCCATGGCAACAAAGTTAAACAATGTTTCAACAACAAACACCAGCAAAGAAGATCAGAATAATACAACAACTGAAACAAAAGTAACAACAAAACCACAGTCTGATAAAATCTCTATATTCAACTGATAACATTTCACAATCGAACACAGAAAACCAACTCACAACTCAAACTTCAAAGTCATACACATCGAACCAACCAAACTCAACAAAAACAGCTAACACACTTTACAACAAAGCATCTTTAAAACAACAAAACAATGAAAAACCAACCAAATACATATCGTCTGATAATTCAGACACATCATCCAAACACAGACCATCTATGGACACTCCTAACCCTCGCAAAATCACCGGTAGGAGACCTGAATTGGACTCCTCTCTTTCTGACATGGAGCTTTAATTCAATTTTTCATTATTCACAATGGATATCAAGATTCTTCAGTGGAATATTAACGGATTTTATAATAATCTTCATGAACTACAAATTCTGATAAAAGATAACTCACCAGATATTATTGCTCTACAGGAAACCCACCACGATACAAATCCCATAAAAATTAACGGTTATATTGCAGCACTATCAAACAGTACTACTGTTAGACGTGGTGGTGCAGCGTTGTTTTTTAAAAACAATCTTAGATATAATATCTCGAAAGTAACAGACTTTTACGTAGATATTGATGTATTTTTTGGTTTTAAACTTAAAGTTTTATCAATCTACTTACACCCAACTGAGCCTATACCATCTACAGAGCTATCAGCTATATTATCTGTCAATGATCGCAACACAATTATCCTAGGTGATTTCAACTCGCATTCCAGACTATGGGGATCTCCACACACAAACCAGAGAGGTCATTTAATTGAAAATATTCTTATCCATTCCAACATAGTATTATTAAATGACGGCAGACCAACCCATTTTTCAACTAGAGCAACATTCACACATATTGATTTGTCCTTAATCACCCCTGACTTATCTACCCATACTACATGGAATATTTCTTCCCAATTACATGGCAGTGATCACTTCCCCATCCATATAACCATACAAAAAGTACGATCCACTCAAATATATGGAAACACAAATAATACATATTTCAACACTAAAAAAGCCAATTGGGCTAAATTTAAAATTTCTCTGAATAATGCACCCAACAGATACCTATCAACCAATCTGAACAAAGAAGCTGCATGGCTTTTGAAGACAATAAGAGCGGCAGCCAACTCCTCCATCCCCCATTCCAACAATAGAAAACATAAATACACGTACTGGTGGTCAAATGAGCTACAAATTCTATGAATTTCTAAACAACTTTTCAATCACTTTAAAAAACAGCCTACCTCTGCAAATTTACTAGCCTACAAAAAAGCAAATGCTTTATTCAAATTCAAAAGCAAACTTGCCAAAAAAGAATCCTTTTTTTATTCACCAAACAAATAGGACCCCACACTCCCCTTGACAAAATTTGGCACACTGTAAACAAACTTAATGGAATTAATGTCAACAAAAGTATACGATTTATAGAACATAACAGTTGCACTATTACTGATTCTACAGAAATCGCTAACCTCTTTGCTGAAACCTGGTCAAGTCAATCGGGTGATGACAATTTTAGTAGGGGCTTTAGATACTGCAAAGAGACACTTAATATTTCTCCCGACTACGAACTTAACCAATCATCAAAACTTTTGGAAGAAAATATTACTATGTTCGAGATAGAATCAACACTTTCCACCTTAAAGGGAAAAACACCTGGTTTCGACAAAATATCTTACCCAATAATAAAACAACTTCCGAATTGCATATTATCCCTTCTTCACCAATTATACAACTTAATATTCTCTACTGGTGTTATACCCCAAGACTGGAAAACCTCCACTATAATTCCAATACCAAAACCAAACAAAGATCATACCAGGCTTGAAGGTTACAGACCAATTTCGTTAATTCCCTGCCTTTCTAAACTACTGGAAAAGATTATTGCTACAAGAATCTCGTGGTACTTGAGAAAAAATAAGTGTTTGGATATTAATCAAGTAGCTTTTAAACCCAACAAAAGTACCGCTGATGCGCTGGTTTATATAGACTACATATCGGCGTCGACTTTATCACATCATAACCATGTATCCATCACATCTATTGATTTTGAAAGAGCATTTGACCGCATTGGTATACATTCAATCATATCTCAACTCAAAGAATGGGGACTTGGCAGACATATTTTAAATTATGTCTACTCATTTCTAACCAAGAGAAAAATAAGAGTTAAGACAAACAATCAATACTCATCTATCAAACCACTACACAATGGGATCCCACAGGGCTCACCATTGTCTGTAGTTTTGTTTCTGGTTGCTACAAATAAAATAAATATAATTATTCGGGAACATAAATACTTCAAACACGTCATGTATGCAGACGATTTATATTTAATATATAAGCACAGCAATAATTCAGATTTTCAAAATGAAATTAACATTTTATTTGACACATTGAGCCACTGGTGCAATCGGACTGTTGTCAAAATATCTTTTGAAAAAACCAAACTCTTACACATGTGTAAAAAACGCTCTTGCAGTCTAACAGATATTACATTACGTGGAAATACAATCAGTAAAGTTGAATCATTGAAAATTCTAGGTATAATTTTCAGCAAATCTTACACGTGGTGTGCTCACATTGAATATTTAAAGGAAAGACTTTTTAAAAGACTGCACGTTATAAAATGCATTACAGCAAGACGAAGTGGCTCCCACCCTAGAACTACTCTTAATATCATAAATAGCATCATATTAGGTAAACTGGACTATGGCCTTAACATATACGGCAAAACTTCTAAGTCGCAGCTTAAAAAATTATACCCAATATATAATCAAGCTATTAGAATGGCAATTGGAGCTCTTAAAACAACTCCCATTATGAATTTAATGGCAGAATCGGGTCTACCTACATTAAAGGAGCGTTTTAAATTACTTACAACCTATCTTATAACAAATATTGTACTACCATCCGAACCAAATATTTTAGGTAAAATCTGTACCATTTTATCTCAAAAAACCCCATGTTATCCATCCACTATATATTTGGCTCTACAATTTGCTTCTGAAATGGGAATAAAATTAACACCTCATAAAGCATATACACCGTCTGAACCGCCTTGGAAATTGAAAAACACATCCGTTATCCAAGATTTAATGCTCTTCCCCAAAAATACAACACCCAACAGCGTATTCATTTCACTCTTCAACGAAATATCTACTAAGTATAAAACTCGTAACTGGAACCTTGTTTATACCGATGGCTCTAAAACACCCTCCTGCACATCTTTTGCCCTGATTAATCACTCCTTGGAGACAGAATTTCTAGCTACACTTGATGGAGACTGTAGTATTTTCATCGCTGAGGCCACAGCAATTCTACATACCTTGACCAAATACAAAAACAACGCCGGCAAATTTATAATCTGTTCAGACTCCAAATCAGTTGTGTTAGCTATCCAAAACTTAAGTAATAAAAATATTATGGTATCTAAAATAAGAGATTTGTTGATAAAATTCCCCACGAAGTTCAAACTTATGTGGATCCCTGGGCATGCTGGTATCATTGGGAACACTCTGGTTGATGAAGCGGCCAAATACGTCACATTTGCCCCAATCATAACATATCCTTCAATAGACAAAAATAATACTAGACGCATGATATATTTCAATATTAGAGAAGAATCGGTTAAATGTTGGTCAAACTATCAGCATCATTATAAAATGTTTAACCCATATAAAATAAAGCCGTTATTTCCTAAAGAAGCATCAAGACGAGACTTACAAATTTACAGTCGTCTAAGAATGGGACATACTTTCATTACTCATCAACACATACTAAGCGGATCGTCTCAGAAACAATGCCATCTATGCAACAAAAATATACATACCTATTGATATAAATCATTTGATTTTTAATTGTGAATTTATTAAAAACTCTCAGATTCTTTTTTTCGGAAATTTACTTTTACCTGAACTACTAAAATCAATTAATATAGACAATATAAAAGCTGTTAAGTTACTTTTAAAACATTGCAAGATTGATAACCTTATATAAATTAATAATTTTAGGTCGAAAACCATGGTTGTTAGTACCTATGTATCCCTTATATCGCATAATTAATTATGTGCTATAATTTTTAAATAAATAAAATATTGAATAATAGAAAAATTTAAGAATTCACTAAAACCTCAGAAATTAATGTGATATAGTTCTTTGATATTAATTTTAATTTGCTATAAACTAATTTTATTAGCTGGATTTCTTAATAAAGTATTCGAACGGGTTTTTTCAATTAAAATTATCTAAAACAAATTTCTTGTATTTAATTTCTCTTCCCCAACTGGTTTAATTTTACTGTTCTTGATTTCTATGAAGAATTAATTTTTATTAATTTTATATTTACAAAATATGTACATAAAAAAGAAAAGTCCAGAGTGACTAGATCATATTGCGTGCAAAATATGATAAATATTTTTTTAAGTGACATACGTAATTAAAAAATTAAGTACAATTTAGTTGAAAACAATGAAAAGTTATAACATTAAAACATTTTCCAGCTCTAGAAATAAAAATAAACTTAATCTTAATTAACAATTTAACACATTTTGGTATTAAAACTCGCTTTTCTTGTAATTTCAGGTATCTGTACCTTCAACAGGTCAACTTGCTATGGATATAGTATGTGGCAGTTATGGTGCCTCACGTTGCAGTGCTACCAAATGGTTTACATATATGGGTGATTCCAATAATATATACGTACCTTTCCAAATAACTTATGTGCAGCATGAGAATAACTCGTCATCTAAAGACGGCTACCGTCCATTGGATCCTCTAACAGTTCCTTGCAGTAGTCCATTAAATGTATGTTAACAAAAAAAGTTTAAGCAACATCTCATTAAGTTATTAATGACATTTATCTTTTTATGTAACAGGATAAGACACCAGCTTGTTCCTGTACAGATTGTGAAGCATCATGTCCAATACCACCCCCTGTTCCGCCAGTACCGAAACCTTTCACAATAGCAGGATGTGATGCTTTCACTGTCATAATGATTACCGTCTTTGTCATTGGCAGTTTATTGTTCCTCATGGGCGTGTGCTTATTTCCTTCCAAAAATATGGATGGTAAGTTTATTGTTTGTTTTCATTATCAATTTTTTTCCTTTCTTTGGATATTTTATTTGTGTTTTTATTATATAATTAATACAAAAATATCTATAGCACCATGAGAAAACCAGCAACGCTTTTAATACAATACAGTTTTCGGCTTTTTTTTATTTATTAATTTTAGTTATTCATGTGTCAGCACATTTGACTCTAGAAATATGAGTTTAAATTTTGTATGGCGTGTTACGAATATTTATTATTTTTATTTAGGAAAGAAAGACCTGCATTACGTGATGAACATAATATATTTTGATAAATATGCATGGTGGGCTACGCACTATGTGATTCAATGATTATTATATAAAAGTATAATTATAAAAATTGATATATTTTATTTGGAAATACCTTAAGGCTTTTGAATTTTTGCATGTTAAGGTTATAATATAATTATAGGAATATATAGACAATGCGATATTGTGTAAAACTACGCTGATTGTAGGGGTCTAAACGTTCGATTGATTGAAAGCGCTGTTTCGAAGCATGTGAGAACAATATAAGAAACATTGAGTGAGATCTATTCAAACCCACTAGCATACTAGGCTCTTACCCGATCACGAGATATAGATCAAGATGAATTTGACCTATTTGCGACTTATTGACTTGTCAATAAAAAACGATTTATTGCGCTTTGAAGATAAAAATTCAAAACATTTTTATTTGTTTTCGTGTATAAATTTTTAATTATAAAATTTACTACTAACATTTATTTGAAGGAGTTATAGATAATAAAGTTAAAACGCTTTTTAAAAATTTTCATATTTCTAATAGTTCACTAGATAATCCCAAAAACCTGTTCGCAACCTTATTTTCGAAATTGCGGGGAAGATGACGCTTCTCCGACCCCGGAAATACAAACTTAATTCAACCTTCACATGTGTAACCGAGCAAAAAATAAATATATTCTACAAGGTGGCTTAAAAGTGTATGTCATAATTTGAATTGGCTGCCATTTTTGCAGATTGCGCCAAATGTCACTGTGCCTTGACATACATATATGATGTACATATATACTCAGATAATTAGTTATAAACAAGCCATAGAGCGTGGAATTATTGTTACTGCTTATTTGACAAATTTTTAGTCTGTCCTTTTAATGCAGCGTGAATTTCGTCGTCATTTTGCTCGTCGTAGTGTTCCCTGTGCGTTTGGCTGAGCATCTCGTGCAAACAGAGTCCACAACAGTAGTCGCAAATAGTGGCCGGCGAGGATATCGTTGCTGTTGCCCTCGTCATCAGAGAAAATCCACAATCATTAACAAGAGGATGATGCACATAATTAAATATCAGCAGACGTTCGTAGCAACGAATTTTGCTGAAAGATTTGAAAATGTTCCCCTACAAAGTGCAAAATGTTCATGAATTGCTGCCTGCAGACCATCGTACAAGGTTAACTCTGTTAAACTTGGTGCAAGAAGAGCGACGAATATGCACATCTGGGGTACAGAGAAGCCACATGAGATGCTTGAAGACGCATTGCATACCCCAAGTGACTATGCGGCATTTGCGGTGATAATGTTATTGGCCCTAATTTTTTAGAAGACGCCGATGGCACCATCGTAACCGTGAACGTTACAGGCATATGCTAAACGAGTTTTTTTTTCACCGCAAGTTTCAACAGAATAGAGCAAGGCTCACACAGCTGGGACAACGATCGAGATTTTGAGACACCAATATATAGATCGAGTGGTCTCCAATTTTGAAGATGCGGATTGACAATCATTGGAAATCATGAAAGCTAACATGGAAGAATAAATCGTCAATTTAGAGCCAAATGTTTTGCAAGCAACAATTCAAAATACCGCAAAATGAGCGCAATTATGCATTAATTCGGGAGTTGGGCATTTGAACGATATAATTTTTCCCAATTAATGTCACAATTTTTACACTTTCAAATAAACTTTTTATGAAAACTGAGCTCTTTTTTCATGTTGAACAAAATGACAGCCAGTTCAAATTATGATATTTTGCGCCACCTTGTACATGATCATTTATCGTTTGTGAAAATTAAAACAAATATTATTTATGTAAACTTACGTTGTATCTGCCTGCTCAGTTATACCTTTAATATTTGATATGTGAGATAAAGTTATTTAATATGGCATTTGGGGTATGCTTCATGTCAATTAATTTAAAAAAAATGGGAAAAAGGGGCAAATTCAATAAATGAAATTCACAAGTTTATCTTCTTCATTGGAAAAAAAATATAAATTTGTTTAAATCAACAATATACGCACAAAACATTCTGAACATGTATGAAATTAACAAAAAGTCTAATGTACTCGTATGGTTTTTGGCAATTTGACTAATAAAGGTACATATATTCATATATAGATTATATGAAATTACAGAGAATTAGAATCAGTTTGTCTCTAATCACTGATGGAAATGATATGATATCTATATAAATATACTTAAGTATATACATATGTAAATATATAACGCTCAAACTCCACGCGACGCATGTAGATCGCACGATCTGGGACTACGATTAATAGGACCATTACGTAAAATGATTCCTTCAATAAATGTTTCTTTTAGTAAATTAATTGCTAAATTATTAAATTACAACAACATGCAAACGTTTCCCTGGCATGAGTCTATTGGTTTTATAATGACAAATCAAACCATAGAAACAACAAATAAAAACAGTAGTAGATTTTGACTTTTGAGAAAGGAAAAAAATCGGATTTTCTTTGAGGTCGTGGCAGAAAGAGACAAATATAACGATTTATAATTCTTTGTGTTTTTCAAATACATTGAATTTTCACATCGTCCGAAAATTAATATCAAAACAAAAGAAGATAAATGGAATGAGATTCAGTATTTTTGTTTTTAGATTTGACAAACGCTAAATTTATCAATTAAATACTGTGGTTCACACTAACGATTGCGTTATAAATTGCGTTATATAATTTGATATCAAGTGGCATGCCATGAAAAGCATAAAGGAGAACAGAAAAAAAGAATTTTTGTCGGCCAAACAGTGTATACGTGTATTAATATTTTTTCATGAATTTCTTTAATTATGACGAACAAAAGTAAAGTTATATAACAATATAATAAAAATAATATACGAGAATACATATGTTGTAAAACAACAACTTGTGCTATGGCACAAGAAGGCGTCCTTCCACTGAACAGTCTGAAAACAGATTGTTTAAATAAATTCACTGAATGAAAAGTTCAAATTCAGTTTCAGAAGTACTTGTTCCCCTATCTTTGTCTCGGCTGAATTAAACTTTAACTTTTAACTTTACGTGTGTAAACCTGGTAAAACTAACCACTACTATCAGGTTATCGAACAAAACAGTGATATCAAGATGTGAACATACTTAAATATTAAAATACTTAAAATAACATCATTAATAAATACTCTTTTAATTTATTGAAACTTATTCATTTAAATACATAATATGTAATACATAATATTTGCTGCAATAGCGACATAACTCAAAATATGTCGTTTTTAAGGCTATATTACGAAATTATTCGCCATATCGAGCCTTTGGTGTAATACCGTAGTAACTCAAAATTTTAATTTTTTAAGGTTATATTACGAAATTATTCGCCATATCGTTTTTTATATTCTGTAAAAGTTTCATAAAAATATTTTGTATACTCAGCTCTTGAGAAAAAAACCAAATTTTCTTTTACCATTAAGTTGTGTGTAAATTCAAAACTTTAAACTCAATTTCTGCAAAACAACCTTTTTTGAATTATTACGTTATTGCAGCAAAGGCTCGGTATGTTAATTTTTTTGTTTTCCTTTCGACTCGTCACTAACAAAATACCTTTCAATCAATTTTCTAACGCTCGTTGTATAATTAACACTCGTCTTTCAAAATTGATTTTCGATAGAGTACAAAAAATATCCCGCACTTTCATAACAACAATAATCGTACCACACAGAACAAATCGTATGAACTCGTACACGTTTCCTTTCGAAATACATGATTAACCTCCTAAATTTCAAATTGAGAATGATTTGAAATTTTAAAATGCCAAATTCTTGAAAACCTCAAGGGGGACTGTTTTCTCTAGTTGAGGAGAGTATTTGTTCACCACCATTTATTGTTATCAAAATAAAGTGAAGTTTATTTATTCTTAGTATTTGCGTTTCATATTTTTTAAAATTACTTACTCAAATTTCGCTAAAATCAATAAATCTTTAAATAGAATAGAACACACTGATTTTTAGTAACGATGAAGACAACCCGCGCTGCGACGATGCTCCAGTGTGTCAAAAATGTTGGCTACACAACTGCTAGTGGTGAGCTACTTCGCCCTCTTCTGTGTACGCGGTCGAGTAAAATCTTTAAAGCACATGACAGTTGTATTCCATTTTGGGAGGAATGTAGGTGATATAAGTAATAGGGAGATCAGATAGAGTGAAGTAACTTTTGCTCCTTCTTAAAAAGAGAAAGCAGTTTAATCCTTCTTTAGCGACATGAAAAATGTGCTCAGTCTATCGAACATCACACTGGATTGATTTTCATGTCAAAAACATCAGGAGCTTGTGATTTTTCAATAACTACATCACTCATATTTACAGATGGAACAGTATGTACGGTCCTACGTTTATGAGTGACCATAAAACACTGAATCTTACGAGCATTACAATCGATCCTATTCGCATCACCCCATACGGAGACTATTATAAGATCGCTATTAAGTGTATCATTTATATTCTGCCTCATGGCCCCATTCTCCGACAATCTTGCCTTATTGCCAAATGAATATGAATGGCAAAAGAAAACATAGAACATAGAAGATCATTAAGAAAATTAGAAAATTGGGTAGGAGAGAGGATGAAACATTGCCAAAACAAAAAGACCTGTTGTGTGCTTCCACATGAAAAACGGAAATCTTTAACCCCAAAGCAACTCTGTGCCATAAATATAGGTCCCAATTCTCTCCAGTCAATACACCTGAGGTAGATAATGTCCACCGGCACAGTGTTATGGGCTTTATTAGCCTTAACAAATCCTTCGTTTTATCCTCGTATGGGTCGTTCCATGGAACCTTGGTTGTAATACTAACAGTTTGACTATTCTACAGTGTCCTGTTAGCAAATATCGCATAACTTTGCAACTCGGTCACTGCAACGCACTGAGGGTCACTGCAACGCCAGGCTGTTATCATGCCTATTCCCGATTACGCAGTGGTGGTCCAGCACCCAAAAGAGACAGATCCTGCCGCATGCCGTGTAATCGGAAATCATATTTTTCAATCTCAAACTGCCTTATTGCCGATTGGCTGTCCGTGAAAATAATGACCTAAAGTTTACACTCACGCACTTTCTAATTGCATGGAATTTTTTATTACCTGAAAATTTCTTTCGAACCAATCTTATAGATTTAGTTACGGCTTTGAATGCCTCCAATTTAATCAGAATCGGTCTATTCGTTCGGCTGATATCGCTATAAAAAATGTTTCGATTATTCTTGCCGAATCGATTTAAGAAATTCGATTACCTTTTAGATATTTTAAACTGAGTCGTATACACTAAGTTTTATGCAAATCGGTTAGATGGTTCGGATAATGTCGTTGTTGAAAAGTTTCAAAAATTGTGTTTTTTTTTCAATTACGCCGAAATTGTATCTAAATCGAGCTTGGAGCCATTTTTCAAACATATTTTAAATAATCTCTTCAATGCCGTAGCTATAAATAGTTTTCTTGCGGGAAAGAGGAAATGTTAATTATAGAGAATGGAAAAAATAATGAAATTAATCATTATTCAAACAGGGTGGATGGGAGCCAACAGTCTTTCTGGGGCAGCCAATGCCATCCCCAGAGTGGCCTTTCTACGCCAATGTCTCTTTGTATTAATTAACCAAAATATATGTATAAGTATTTATATGTTTTACATTTTCATAATACTCAAACAGGAATGAAAAACATTTTAATTATTAACATTTGAGGTGCATTTAGATTCATATCCAAATGAAATAAGAATAAAAAATACTATTTTAAACAATTTTATATCGTTTTATGATTTATATTGATTAATTAATATTTTTTTCTATTTATTTGTTATATTTTAATGCTGTATTATTTCAATATTGATTGGCAAAAATGAATTTAATTTAAGTTTTGTTAGGTGATGGTTTGGTGGATAATCGTTATAGTTCGTCGATTGGCAGACGTTTCACTGGTGATCACAGTGTCAGCAATGAGTTGGCACCCGAGGAGGATTCACCCCTGCAATCAAAAATATCCAGTATGTTTTGGTTTAATATTTTTTACAAAAAAAAAGAGAACAAACACTTTGTTAATTGTATTTGGTGGCACTAATTTTACTTATATTGCTGTCTTTGCTTAGAACATCTATTGCTTCCGAAATCCATTATATTCTCATCTAATACCATTCATTCATCCATCCATTATTTGTAAATACTCGTATTTCATTGTTAACTTGTTAAAGATTAATTAAAACTACAAATCATTGAATCATCTATATAGTATTTAAAAAGATTTAAAGGGCAAAAAGAAAATAAAGAGTTCTTTTTTGCTCTTTCCGCTTCACTGCTTGCGTATTTAATTAAAAAATTAATCAATTAAAAAATTATTATCATATTCTTGTTTCTCGTTACTGTGCTGAAATGCTTATTTTTTTTGTCATTCACATATGTATGTATATGTAAATAGATACATAGATAAGTACATATATATTTTAATTTAGTAAAATTTTTTGTATTAGAAAATATATTTATTTGTATTTGATTTTTTTATGATTTAAACTTTGTCTGACCTTTGCTGTCTCTTTTTTTTCAACAAACTGTAACAGGATCGACAATATTATGTTGTTGATCATTTTAATTTTGATTGTGTTGATCTAAATCTTAATAGAACTTTGAATATAAATTGGGATTATTTATTTTAAGTTCAGTTTATTGCTCTTAGGATTTTAAATTGTTATCATAAAGGAAAAAATTTAAAATGGCAGTACGAATTGTCAAGACTAGGGAATCGTACTTAAAATGATCTTACACCACTGGATAAATTTAATACGTCCAGCACCTCCCTTGAACGGCAATAGTGAATTTGGCATACAGGTGACAATTTCTGTACATGGCTACACGGATCATGTACAGACATGTAGCTAAGCCAATCTCATGCATTACCGTTCCTTCGATTCGGAGGTTTCTACAGTTTAACAAGAGCAGCTGAAATAGCTCGAAGTTTGGGGCCCACCACTAACACTGGATCGATGAATAAACCTCTAAACAACAATTTTTCTCCCATCACTTGGATTTCAACTCCAACTATGTAGTGATTTCGAAAGGGGACTTGAAATAAACCTGGTCAACTGTCCTTAAATTGTTGGTTTTGTGCCTTTGGCTCATGGCTAGCAATAATCTAGATGACTAGGGCCATCAAGATAGCATGTACCGGTCTAAATATAAATATCTTTTTAAATCATAGGATTATGCTATTTTGACACCGATAGATTTTTCCTGTACGAAATAGTGACTATCAGGGACATATCGCTCCGCGGACCAAAATGAGTTACTTTGGACTTTAACAACGTTGGAAGGTATTGATAAATATCGAATTTTGGGCGACAAACCATCTTTTCATCTCGGCGTCTATTTCAAAAAAAAAAAAAAAAAAAAAAAAAAAAAAAAAAAAAAAAAAAAAAAAATTACCACATCTGGGGATCCAGTACGTCATTGTCGATAAGCCTATTCATCCACAGAGAGTGACAGTTCGGTGTGGAATGGTGGCATCACTGGCCTTTTTTTAGAAAATGCTGTTGGAAACATTTGCGTCAACGGCGAGTGCTACAGAGCCATGATTATGGACTCTTATGGACTGTAATAGAAGATATGAACTTGTATAATCTCTGGCTCCAGCAGAATGGCGCACCATGTCACACAGCTCATCCATACGTCATCACAGCTCATTTAATTTTAACACACCACTTGTATTTGGACCACCCAATCCTATGTATATTTCCAGGATTACAAATAGATTTCTGCCTTATTTTTATTCCGTTATTTATTGTGTTGTATTGCTTTTATTTAAAGTATTGACCCCCGCTAACCACAATTTTTCCCATCTCTCTTATTCTTCATCTTCTGAAGTCTTCATTGATGTCAGGTGCTTATAACAAGTTTATCGGATGATCCAACTTATGGAGAATATGGTGGCTGATTTAGAACTTCCACATTATTGTTATTTCTTTGAGTGTTCCTACCAAATATTTAATGTGTATGTGTTCGTTCCATGCATAAAAAGTGGCATTTTATATGTGCGAAATTGAACGTTTCTTGTTTTTAGTTCATAATCAAACAGACTTTTTTCTATTGAATTATTTAAAACGATTTCCAACAATGCTTGCCTGATAAGATCATCCTTCGAAAATACCTCCAATTCAAAGTGGAATCTGTATTCAGCGTTACAATCTGTTAATCTTAAGAGTATGTTGGATGAGGTAGCAGCTCGTAGCCCAATTCATGGGTTTTTGCCATAGTTATAACCCACGTGTGCACCCGAACATTTTCTTGATGGAACAGCGCCTCGGTAATGAATGACACACACAAGAATACTGTAGTCATTACTTTGTTGGCAGACAGGCCCACTTTGGCCTTCTTTGCTGCAGGTTAATATGAAGAAGAACAAACTGTTTTTGTTGCTCTTTGGCTCTGGTGTATTGTGATGGGTCCATGTTTCGTCCACAGTTGCAAAAGTTCACAAAACTTCACCTGCAAAACTGCGCTTGATCATCGCCAAACATTCCTAGAAAATGGTCACTCGGTTCGCTTATAGTCCACTGTGAGCAATAGCCTTTTCATATTCAAACATTCATTCAAAATGTAAAGTAGCCTCTCGGTTGTGATGCCTACTGCTTCAGCTACCTCACACACTTTCATTTCCCGATCTTCCGAAATCATTCCATGGAATTGATTGACTATTTCTGGCATGAAAACTAAACATTTTTTTGGTTTTGGTGATTGTTTTTTTACTTGAGAAATAAATTTTAATCAGCACACGAACTTCACTTTTTCCATTTCCGTTTAAGTTATCGAGATAACCTGCTCTAAATGCATTGGAAATACAAAAAGTCGTGAAGTCGTAAATTACCTTTTTGCCTGGGGCTTGTAGTCATTCTTCCGCAGTAGTTTTATAGTCATCTCCGCTTAGCACTGTGGGCGAACGTTTTCACATCTTGAGTGTTAAACTTTTTCTTCCGACGGCGTTTGTTTAAATTTAGAACGATTTTCTGTCTTCGTTAGTACGAAAAAAATACTGACGATGGCATATAACCAAAAGCGATTATAAATTATCGATTACGATGAAAAGTGAACATTTCAAGATTTGTCGGTTACGTTGTACCAATACTCTCTAACAAAATAAGAATGTGAGACGACTTTCGTGGAACTCGTTCTGGAGCGAATTCCAGTACGCAGCGAAGTAAAGATTCTGTGACTTCGTAATTAAATGTCATTCATCTTTAAGTTCTGTTTAAATCAGTGATTTTTAGACTTATACTACATTATTTTAAAATTGTATGGGTTAGTTTCCACTCTACTTTTCGCAACGGAAAAAACTTTCTCATATATCCAATTTAACAATTTTTGTTATTTTAAATCAAGCAACAAGCAATAAGGGAACCTTCTTGTACGAGTATACGTGTGCATGCACATGGGAGAGTAAAGATAAAAGGTGGCCCATTGGACCAGTGTTGTGGATCGCTGATTTTAATACGGAATTCATTAACTTGGCAGAAATTAGTTTAATTGATAAAATGAAAAAGATGCGGAAAAAATTACTTGTCTTGAATTAAATGCTAAAGCTGCAAAAATTAGCAAAATTTTGTTTTTCTTAAAAAATGTTCTTGCATTTCAAAAAACAAGGTGTAATTTCTGTTGCTTAAATATCATAATATTGTTGTATATATAAAAAAACTGTCTCATTGTTCAAAATTTGTAGTTTTTTCATTGAGTTTAAAATGTTGTGATTTTCTTGTATTTTTTAACACTTTCCCAAAACATTTATGTACTTCAACTGTCTGAAGTCATTGAATATGGGAAAATTTTATATGTAGCTCGATTATGAATGGCAGCTGATTTTCAGTTCTCTCCTAAAAACGATAATGCAGTGTACAAGTTGATAATGCAGATCATAAAAGTTTTTGTAGAGCAGTGTTAAAAATGATAACGCAGAATAGCAACCCAACTGTAGTTCGGTTGCCATCCATAATCGGGTCAGCCAATAATCAAACTATAAAATTATATCAGCCAAGCAATATTTAACGATTCCTTTATATTTTATATATTTGATTCTTAACCAGATGATGGCAATGAAGTCGATGGCCCCAATAATGATGGAATTGATATTGTCATTGAATCGGAATCGGGTTACTTTGAACACTTGGGTGCCAAAACGGAGAAATGCCTTGAATTAATGTTTACGGCTTGGGGAAAATTTTTTGCAACCTATCCTTGGCTGACGTTAGTGGGCGGTTTAGTATTTGTTGCCGTTCTTGGATTCGGCATCAAGTTTCTGCATGTCACTACAGATCCTGTAAAATTGTGGGCATCGCCTCAATCACGTTCACGTATAGAGAGAGAGTTTTTCGACTCGACTTTCCAACCATTCTATCGCATTGAACAAATTATTATTAAGGCTATTGATTTAGATAATATCGTTCACAACACCTCAAATGGACCGATCGTCTTTGGACCAGTATTTGATAAACAATTTCTAATTGATGTTCATAATCTGCAAGAGGACATCAAGAATTTGGGCAGCGATACTGAGGGAGCCACTATGCTTAAAGATATTTGTTATGCGCCTTTGGTGTCGGGCGGACAGAATAAAGTGGAAACTTCAGATTGTGTTGTGCAATCATTATGGGGTTACTTCAAAGATGAAATGGAACGTTTAGATGATGAAGATGATGATAATGGATTTGAGGTAATCTATCGAATGTTTTTGTAAAAATAGTATATTTTTTTATTAACAAATCATTTCAGGTGAATTACTTGGACGAACTGTATCAATGCATTAATAATCCCTATTTATGCTTGGCTTCTTATGGCGGGCCAGTTGATCCGGCTATTGCTCTTGGCGGCTTCCTAAAGCCAGGCGAACAGCTGGGTTCGAATACTAAATATGAACGTGCTAGTGCCTTGATTTTGACATTCTTGGTGCGCAATCATCATGACAAGGAGAAGTTAGGTCCCGCCTTAGAGTGGGAAAAACGTTATGTTGATTATATGGTCAACTATACTAAAAATAATAAAAGCAAACATATGGATATAGCTTTCACCTCGGAGCGCTCAATTGAGGATGAGTTGAACCGTGAATCTCAATCAGATGTTTCAACAATTTTGGTATCATACTTGATAATGTTTGCCTACATCGCTATATCTTTGGGCCATGTCCAGGAGATGGGACGTGTTTTCATTGACAGTAAAATAACTTTGGGCGTTGGTGGTGTTATTATTGTGTTGGCTTCTGTAGTGTCCTCAGTTGGAGTATTTGGCTATATAGGCGTCCCTGCCACTTTGATTATTGTGGAGGTTATACCGTTTTTGGTGCTGGCTGTTGGCGTTGATAATATTTTCATCTTGGTGCAAACTTATCAGCGCGATAGCCGTAGAGCGGATGAAACCCATGAAGAGCATATTGGTCGAATATTGGGACGGGTAGGACCCTCAATGTTGCTAACATCTGTAAGTGAGAGTTGCTGCTTTTTCTTGGGTGGTTTGTCGGATATGCCAGCTGTAAAAGCTTTTGCTTTGTATGCTGGTATGGCTTTGTTTTTTGATTTTCTGCTGCAAATCACTTGCTTTGTGAGTTTACTGACTTTGGATACCAAACGTCAAGCTGAAAATCGTTTAGATGTCTGTTGCTTTATACGCGGTAAGAAAACCGATGCCGCTCCCATTACCGAAGGTCTGTTGTACAAATTCTTCAAAAGTGTGTATGTACCATTCCTAATGAAGAAAACAGTTCGCATTGTGGTCATGATTGTGTTCTTTGGCTGGCTCTGTTCGAGTATTGCTATAGCACCGCGAATTGAAATTGGCCTGAACCAGGAGTTATCGATGCCAGAAGACAGTTTTGTTTTGCATTATTTCCAATCTTTAAATAAGTACCTGAGTATTGGGCCACCAGTTTATTTTGTATTGAAATCTGGCTTAAACTTTTCACAAACGTTTGATCAAAATCTAGTATGCTCCGGGCAATTTTGTAACGATGATAGTGTGGGCACTCAAATTTATTTGGCCAGTAAACGTTCCAATTTGTCGTATATTGCGCGCCCGGCATCTAACTGGATTGATGACTATTTCAGCTGGAGTCAGGCTTCAAGTTGCTGTAAATATGATCCCGAAACTGGAGATTTTTGTCCTCATCAAGGTGAGTTTTAATTTTAATTTTCCTATTAATGTATTGGCACCTAAATTTCATAAAGGGTTTTCTAGAATTCAGGAAATTTGTAGGTGGTTGTGTTCACTTGAACGATATTGAACTTGTTACCTTAACGTAGACAGGCATATAATTTGATTTTATATAAAATGTAATAATAAAGTTCCTTCTATGTATTTATTTTAATTTAAAGGTCTATCTTAAACAAAAAACTAAACAAAAAACCACAATTGAAAAATTTGAAAACCTTTTAATTACGATATTTCTTTAACAAATTAAGTCTGAAACGCATTCGATAATATTCTGATTAATTCACTATTAGATCAACTAGTTCCTGACGTGTATTATTAATTTTTTTCTTTAATTTACAGATACCTCTTGTGATTCTTGCATAATCAGCCGTAACAACTTGGAACGTCCCGATGAAAAAGATTTTGGTAAATACTTGCCATTTTTCCTGCAAGATAATCCCGATGATTCGTGTGCAAAAGCTGGACATGCAGCTTATGCTGACGGCGTACGTTACAAAACTTTACCTAAAATAAATGATACTATAGTTGAATCGTCATACTTTATGGCATATCATTCGATACTGAAAACGTCGGAAGACTATTATTTCGCTTTGCGGTCGGCACGGAAAATAGCAGCAAACATAACGCACATGATACAAGGACGCCTAATGTCGCACGGTGTACCCTTTGAAGATGCTATTGAAGTTGAAGTGTTTCCTTATTCTGTATTTTATGTATTCTATGAACAATATCTCACCATGTGGCCAGACACACTACAAAGTATGGGCATATCAGTGCTGGCTATTTTTATTGTTACATTCCTGCTGATGGGTTTCGATATACACTCATCTCTAGTTGTGGTCATTACGATAACTATGATTGTTATCAATCTTGGAGGCAACATGTACTATTGGAATATATCTTTAAACGCCGTTTCGCTAGTAAATCTTGTCATGGCTGTTGGCATTTCTGTTGAGTTCTGTTCACATTTGGTTCATAGTTTCTCGATATCAACGGAGGGAACACGCGAAAGACGTGCTGCGGATTGTCTAACCAAAATGGGCAGTTCAATATTTTCTGGCATAACACTGACAAAATTCGGAGGCATTTTGGTTTTGGCTTTTGCCAAGAGTCAAATCTTTCAAGTCTTCTACTTTAGAATGTACTTGGGTATTGTCTTAATTGGTGCCGCTCATGGCTTGATATTTTTGCCCGTTTTACTAAGTTATATTGGTAAGTAATTGCATAATTTCATAGTTACAATGTTCCTTTTTATTTTGAACTAAAATTTTACTAAAAGTTTATTTTTGTATATTAATTTAATTCCCCAAAAGAATGCTTTTAAAAAAATTAATGTCTTGCCTTTTTATCCCACTCATCTAAACAAATTGTACAAATTTTTTTTGTTTAATCACTAGTCTTGATAAGACAAATTAATCCAATAGTTTTTATTTATTTAACTTCAAAAACTTGTGCTTTCCAAGCAAAAAAAAAAAAATGGAAGGAGTTCAACCAGAAAAGATTTTGCATGATTTCCGAAATATAAGGTACTCTAAGTGCCCTTCTGAACTACAATAAATAAATAATTTTTTAAAATATGTATATACATTAAATTTTGCTAATTTATTATATTAGGAGTTATAAATAATAATATTTAAAAAGTGGCTACGTTATAAAATCAGCAAAATCACACGATTTTCAATTGTCTTAAGAGTGTGAAATGAAATTCCGTTTGTTTCGTTTGGGGACATATGACTTCCAATTAAAAAAATTATACGATTTTCACCTACTTTTAAACCAGTTCGTCAAGATGTGAATTACTGCATGAACTCCTTTTTTGCATGTCTTTTTTGCTGGGATATTTTGTCTATATTTGGGTAAATTGTTCTGTAATTATCACAAACGTTCGACGTAGAATTCTTTCATTATGGTGACAAGAGTCATTTTATCATTTTAACCAAATAAATTTCGGAGGTAGGGGGCTGATTCAGATTTTATTACATAAATTTTGGCATTTTCGCAATTCGTAAGTCTTTAAAATTATGAAATAGATCCCATGCTCAAATACTATTGTAACATATCGGCTCTTGGCCAATCATACTATATGTTTCGATAACGAGATTCATAATCCTAATCTCCTTCTTTATTTTTTTTATTCGAAACCTCAAACGTAATAACTTAATTATCCTTATACTGCTTTGCCTCCTCATTTCGCAAAACTACAAGTTTAGAAGTAAAATACAGTCGAATTCGAAATATTTCGTTTAAAAGAAAATCCGCTTTAGCGAAAAACAATTAAGTGAAACACTTTCTATATAAAAGCTCTAAATGTAATGAAACAAATGTTATTGAGTAGAAAATATTACTTGTTTAGCGTAATCGTATTGCTCGAAACTTGTTTTAAAAAAGGAAAGAATGAAAAATCTTACGTACGTGTTTCGGTCAACTAAAACTAGTATCCGAATAACAAGGATTCATTTCGCTGATATGGTACCTAGAAAAAGAAAATATGCGCTGCCTAAAAAAACTGTGAGCTTCTGTGTATGTAAATATATACTTATGTATTTCAGTTTATAAAATAAAACCATTTTCATTCCATACAATAAATTTAAAATTCGTTTAACCGAATTCGACTGTACCTACAAATTTTCAAAACAGAGAACAACAACTTGTAGTTTAATCAAATGGATCGCTTAAATCATATCTCTAGTAGATATTTGTATTTATATACATTTTTTTAAACTTTGAAACGCAACCGTACAGGGTGGTAATCACTTTTTAGTTTCCTTCTCAAATACACGGGCACTGTATGGACTCTCTTGGCGACAATTAATGGCGGATTTTGCAAACATTGCCGAATAGTTCACATGTGTTAAGATATCAATATAAAAAGATCACAAAACTGACTCTATGAAAACATAACATTCATAATATCTTTGTATATATATTATTGACCTTTTTTTAGTAATTCTAATTAAAATATTAAGGTCTTATTAATTATCGATATTTCTATACTCTTTGTGTTTGATTAATTGATAATTACAAATAAAACTTATTGACCGTTTTATAAGATCTTATGATTAAATAATAATAATAATAATAATAATAATAATAATAATAATAATAATAATAATAATAATAATAATTTTAATTAGAAAATGACATTAAGTTGACCGAATGCCGCCAGCAATATCATCTCAAATATCACATGTTGGTGGCAGAAGCTGGTTTTATGTAACGAAAAATGTCATAAGAATAAGAAGTTGCTTCGGTGAGATGCATTAAACATCTAAATAGAAGGAAATGTAAATTATGTTTGAGGTCCGATATAACCAAAAGGTTAACGTAAATAAAAATCTTTTCTCCTCTAAAGTAAAAGGAGGAAAGCAGGGCGGTTGGAGGCAATGTCTCGCTACCGAATCCTTTTCCCCCCAAAAACCTGCGTCCATTACACAGTTTCTTTATAGACAGCTAGTTTAGAACGTCAACCTCTTTTTTCTTGTAGCGGATATCCAAAAAACATTGCATCAGCAATTTCTTCGCGTCCTTTTAGAGGCCAATCATTTCAAATAAAAGCGGAGTTTTTTATTTTTATTATTATTATTTTTTTTTTTTTTTGATATTCGGTTTCGAAAAAACATCTTAGTGCACATTTACACTTTAATACTATTTCGCTAATGTGGATACCGCCATAACTCACATTGTATTTCGACCATATAGTGTTGAATTTTGTCTGCTCTGTGCTCAAATGTTTCTCGTTCTCGTATATTGCGTGTAACCATGTCTGTAGATGATGTTCTGATCAGGCCAAAATGCACGAGCAGTATTATTTTGAGAATTTAATCCTTCATCAAATATTTCTATTGTTATTTTGTGATACTTGAATAAAAGTCAACGAATTATTAATAAAAGTAAAATACAATTATTCTTTATTTAAAGATAAAAGTGAGACGCGTGTTCATTGTGCATGAGAGATGAATGACAATTTACATCGATTATAAGACGATAATTTAAAATATTTGTGATAGATGCGTTTGCATAACTGAGAACGCCAGACCGCAGTGTAATTGAGGGGTTTCTATTAATTGATTGTATCGTGTGCTGTACGGCATATAAATTTGTCTTAGTGAAGTTACTTGCCTGGAACATTAAGGAAGCATTCCAACTGAGATTCCATCAAACTTAATAATCATGTGTGTATCTGTATTGCATAAAGCAGTTTATTGCCACAAAATTTTCCATAATACGGATGGTTACAATTTGATTTATTGATCGCGTTGGGGGTTTGAGACATTCGGATAATCGTCAGAAATAAAGATTGCCAGAATTAAAAATTTACTAATACAGTATCCTCAAATTTTACCGTCGATATGTGTTATGCTTGACACTGCAAATCGACAAGTGCAATGGAGTCCTTAAGGATAATGAGTATCAATTACACAAACAAACCCGCTCCACCTTAAGTACTGCAGACTCCTTAAATCCTACCCTGATCCTGTCTATAATATCTGTAACTTCAAAACATAGCCCTGCTTGCCTCTAAAACTTTCGCAACATAATAAATTGTTCCATTTTTCTTTGTGTTCACTATTTTGCAACTCATAGACTTTTGATTGACTTAGATTGAATGATTTGCCGTATTTTCCTTGGCTGCAATTATCACCCAATGAAAGAAGTATTAATTAATAAATGTTTATTCTATTATCCAAATATTTCGGTATCACAATGGGTAGCTTCTTCAGGGATACATTTAAAATTATATTAAGAATCACATATATTTTGAACAATTTCTAAAATTTTTTTTAATTGTTATAATATAATTGAACCCTTGAGCTTGAATAATTTATTTGAAATATTAATTAAAATTTTTTTCTCTTGCAATTTAGAAAACTTTTCATAGAAATTACAACGCTTATGTTCCATAATACAGTTCACTTTATTTAAAAAAACGAAACGAATTTGCGAACAACTTTTGGGGAAATTTCATTTCAGAAAAACTTGGCTTCTCTGTTGAGAAGATGAATAATTAAATTCATATATAGATTTAAATAACAAGATTAGCATATTCGAAAAATATGCAATACAAATTCAACACAGTAGATACATTTAAAAAAATATAGTTGAAGGGATTCTCAAAACACGTCTGTTGTGATTTTACAAATCATTCGCCATTTGCAATTTTCGCCCACTTTAGATGAATTCTTTTGATTTAAAACAGTATTTGAACACATTTTTTAATATTAGTTTTTGCCTCTCAAATTTAGTTTAATATTAGAATTGTGTATATTTTTTATTTGTTATTTCTATCCTCTTTTTCTTCTTCTCCCTCTGTAAATTTACATTTCAGGTGCACCCATGAACAAAGTTAAACTGGAAAATTTCCGTCGTGAAGCATTTAAAGTGCAAGAAACATCGTTATCGACTGTAAGATATTAACGAAAACTAAATACAAATCTTAAAAAAAGAACAAAACCAAAAAATAAACTATCAAGTCTCTTTTTATAAAAAAAATAATAAAAATTTTAATGAAAGATGAAACTCAAAACGCTTATGAAGAAAAAAAAAAATAATAAAAAAATGAAAATAAGTAATCTCATAAAAAATACAAAAATAGAAAGAATAAACTTTATACTAAAAATAATAATAATTTCTTTTACACGAGAAAATAAATTTCTAACAGAACAATAGAAAAAAAAAGAAAATTAAGGAAAACAAAAGAAACTTGAACCGTACGCTAAACAGACATCTATTTCTCAATTCATCCATCCTTTTTTGTGTGTGGAATATGAATGAAAAACTAAACAGAACAAAAAACAAAATATAAAAAATACTAGAAATGAAATGAGTGCCTACTTACAATGCCTGCCTGCCTTAATTGATATTGGTTTGCTATTTTTTTGATGTTTTTTAAATCTATTTCCTTTCACTTGAAATTCATAACACTCTAATCAACAATGTACTCAAGTTACAAACACTATCTCACATAGATATTACATTGCCTAATTACAAACATTTAAATGGTTTTTTTTCCAACAATTGCATGTTGGAAAACCAGCATCCACCCAAACATGTATTAAACATTTGCACATTTACACGTACACAATTATTTTCAAAACTTTTCCTTTCTATCTTGTTGTTGGGAGTAGTAATAGTAAGTAGGATTCTATCACAATCATAATTGTAATTATAATAGTTACTATAATTATTGTTGTTATTATTAATATTAATATTATTTATATATTTTTGTCTAATTATTTAATACATCTGGCATATATAGACCAGAATTTAATTTTATAGAAAAGGTCAAGTTGCATGTTTTGTAGATTGAAATTTGAATCCAGTCTAAGTAGAGAGTGAACGCTGTTTTGGGTACAATACCGATAAATATAAATTTTAATATTGTAAATTGCAATTAGTTGTTTTTATATTTATCGTTGTTGTTGTTGTCCATTTAGAGTGCGAGAATTTCTCGCTGCAAAGTAAAGTAAGAATTTTGCATTAAGTACCGATTCTTCCAAAATTCTAAAAACGTAAATTCACCGGTAACTCGAAGTTTATTTACGAATAAAATCGATTTTTTAAAATGAATATCAATCGAATTTTAATATAAAAAAAATTTGCGGAAAATTTAAACTTGCATTTTGTCAACCCAAACTTTAAACAACTTAAATTTTTTTAGAACTTAAATTTTTGATAAAATTTGTCTCCAAATTCGGACATAACGGCCATTTTTTATGAATAATTAGTAACATTAAACATTCGCCCTTATTCTATTTGTCGTTATCGACATCGACACCAATATTTCGGCAACGGTAGAATTGATGTCTACAACAATTATATATATATATATATTTATAACCTGTTACTATTACTAAGGCTTACAAAGTGGCAAATGGCCGTCAATAACACTCAATTATTGTCATCAACGAGCACATAACTGACATTTATTTTCACGTCAATGACGATAACGACAAATTTAATTTTTTTAATGCTTTATTTTAAAATAAAGTTTTACCCACTTTATTGCTGTTAATGAAAGGAATCACAACTTCATAAAAAAAGGATACCAAAAGTGTATTGAATCAACTAAATCTTCATATTTTTTTGACGCTCCCGTACCCAATTCAGTCCAATTTTTTCACTGACATACGTGTATGAAAATTTAATATAAAAAAATTTGTTTTTAGAACTTTTTTGACTTACAGAAGTATAGTTTGTTGAAATATTTTTAATTTAAAAATGCGAGAAGCTTTTTATCTTATGATTTTCGAACTATGTGATATTACCTGTATTTAAAATTTGTACAATTGCAATTTCAATGTATTAGTTGCTGATTTACTTTGCTTTCTTGTTATTATTTCTAATGTTATTATAATTTTATATGCTGGAATTACGTTTCATTTTTATTTCATTAGAAAACAAAACATTTATAAACTATATCAAACTGAAGATCAAACAAATATTTTGTTGGTGTCTAGCCACGCTCCAAAATTCACTCAATTCTCCCTGATACATAAATTACTGGTCTCTGTTTATCGTCATACATCGTTATTAGTGTATATTTCTTATTTGCAAACATAAATACTGGGTAGTCCAAAGAAGCATTCAAGTGCATCGGTTTTTTAAAACGGTGTAAGAGATACTTCACCCCTTCTGATATCCTCACTATTTATACCACCTACATCCGGCCGAAAATGGAATACAACTCTCATGTATGGGCCGGTGCTTCAAAGTCTATTTTGAAGCTACTGGACCAAGTACAGGAGAGGGCGAAAAGACTCATAGGTGACAATAGTGTAGCCAACTCTATTGACTCACTGGAGCATCGTCGTAACGTGGGATGTGTTACGCTGTTTTATCGTTACTTCAATGGAATGTGCTCTAATGAGGTAAGGGAACATATTCCCAAGATCCGATCTTACTTACGAGCAACACGTTCCTCATTAAGAGCGCATCCATTTGTGGTCAATATAACAGCGAATCGCACTACGCATTACAAAAATAATTCGTTCTTTGATCGAACGGCTCGTATGTGGAACGAGCTCCCGGTAGATATCTTTCCTGCCATACCCAGCGTTGAGAGATTCAAATCGAATGTTCACAAGCACTACTCCCGCTATCCTCCTCACCCTATCCTATTTTCCTAGTTCCAGCACAATGCACTGCATAAATAGGGGTCATCCCCTGAGTACTGGTCCAATTGAAAAAAAAAACAATTTTTTTAATTAAATGATCTGTGATGACATGGTGATGAGATGGGTCACATAATCTCCGGGATAAAAATGTGCCTCATTGGAAAAGATGACTTTTCGGCCATATTCGATGTTCAAATATTTTTTTCAATATTTTCCAACGTTGCTAAAGCAAAAAACGACTAACTCATTTTGGTCTGCGGAGGTATGACACTGACCGATAGTCAATATTTCGGACAGAAAAATCGTTCAGTGTTAAAATAATATATGATTTAAAAGGATACTTCTGTTTGGACCACCCGTTACATATTCTAAAAGCTACAATTGCATAGATTAGGAAGAAGGTTTAAAAGTTACATCTTTATTGGTGTTACTACGAAAAACATTATTTTGGGGTGTGGCGATTTATTTTAGAATTAGGAACACCCTTAGGCGTAGAAGCATTAGAAATTGTTGTATGTAGAGATACCCTCTAATGTATTCATTGCATTTATTGAATTATGGAAATAGATTTACTTAGTTTTTATAATTAAACAACTGACCGAGGCATGTACAGTAGTTTACAAGGAAACTGGGAGGCCACATTTGCAATTACATACGAGTACGTGTACATTAAATTGTAAGACATCTTTTCAAAGATCAATTTAAAAGCATTTTTTTAATAGTCGAGCACTATTTTAGTACATGAAATAGACGTACTTATGGCCTTATTCAAAATTATATTTTACTTCAGCTTTAAAACTCAAATTAGTTAACAAACATTTTAAGGCTAACAAATGTTTGTTAAGAAATTTTTATATATCAACTAATTTATAACTAATTTTTATATATCAACTAATTATTTTATAATTTATTCCAAGAAGTCATGCGAGTAAATCTGTATTTTGGTCCTTGCTAGTGAATTTCACACAACTTTTGTATGTTTTTCTATGCCTGCTTCAAGTATTGGGAAGCTTTTTTGTAAGATACTGGTGGGTCCAACACCCTCGGCTTTTGCAGAACTAAGCTGTGGACGCTTGTCTGAGTTGGGCAATATTCAACTTTTTTCGTTTAAGTAGTAGCGGGTACCTACTCACCACACCACTCTCCACATCAATATTAGGGCACTAATTAGACTAAAACTAAATAATGGGGCGTATCGTAACCTAAGTAAATATGTAAATGGTCGTTCTGTGATAGAGACAGATTTATAATATTGAGAAAATACACTCATAACATAATGAAATGATCTTTTCGACGTGCACCACGATTTTATTTTAGTCTATTAATGCCCTAATGTTGGTGTGGAGAGTGGTGTAGTTACTGGTAGCCGGTACTACATAATTATTTTTTATTATGGTTCATTACAATGAAACCGTTTAACTTAATTTTGTTTGCTTATTTTATTTTCCAGTTTTTATCTAGTTTTATTATCCACCTTAATGTCACACAGTCTTCGTGACGCTTTAATATTTCGCCTTAACTTGAGTAGTGTATCGCCAATGACATATAAAATTTAGCCAGACTAACACCGCACAAACCTCCGCACGGTTACTTGGTGGAAGATTCATGTTTGAATCACGACGTCCTTTCTGAACTCTACGCCCGAAATTTTTTTGTTTGTTTCGGACTATACCTTGGATTTGGATTTTTCATGATTTATTGTGTTCTAGCCAAGCCCTTTCATTTGATACCCTTATTGAAGGGTAGAAAATATATGTAATTCGCTATTTTCTGGCGGCAGCCATCTTACAGTAATACTGAATACACATAATTGTATTGTTGTCCGAACTAAAGTTGTGTATAAAATTTTCGATCAATCGATCAACATGAAGTGAGTAAATATTCAATTACTAGGTTTGATCTAAGGCAAGCTAGATAAATCCCTTTAACAAAAAATAAAGTATACAAGTCACTATACTTATATTCATTTCGAGACTAAAACAAAAATTTTTAACCACGCAAATTCATAACATTTATAATTGATAGTGCAGCTGATAATGTTTCTTCTAAATTTTTTCGTTGCTCAATGTTAAAATTTGTTAATTTGTTTTGATTATTTGTTTTGATTTTTTTGAAATATTTTCCTTTGATTTCTAGTTTTTACTCCGCTGACATTGAGTAAAGATAGAGTTGTATTTGTTGTACTGGTGAGTTTACCTGTTATGAATTCGCCATACCAAGGCGAATTATTAACGATTATACGAAATTTGTAGCATGAAATTTGATCTATTTGACAGTATGAGGTAGACCAACACAGTTGGAATAAAAAATTTGTAAGAAATTTTATATGCTGCCATATTTTTGCTATATCATTCGCTTCAATATCCCTGCTATTAGCTAATAAAAGAAGTTGCATGCAACATATTTAAAAAAAAGCTGTGTAGTGTAAATAGGGTATATGGATTTTTCATGAATTTTATTTCTTTAAACTTTTAGTTTTTCAAAAAAATCTTAAATCCAATCTAATTCTTGATTGAGTTTTGAAATGCTGTTAAATAAATCTTTGAAAAGTTACAAATATTTATTCCTAGTGCCTCAGTTTCATTAAAAACCACTGTATATAATTGTACTCGTATATATTTATGTAAGTACTAATAAGGAGAATAGATACTTAAACTGAAATAAAAAGATTTTTGAAAATAATTGAAATGCAATTTTCCAAATATTTTTCTTTTAATACATGTATGTGAATGTATGTCAATATATTTTTATGAGTATTTTATTAAAGAAACACGCACGTATTACTTTTATATATAAATGTTTCAATGCTTTAAAATAAATACAGAACTACAAAAAAATCTATGCAAACAATACCAATACAATAATATACTGAATCCATTACTCTTTCTACTCCGCAAACTAAACTGTTTTCCAACTCTGCTTTATTGTGCTTTTTCCACACACACACACACAAATAAACCCACAAACAACCAATTCACCCTCATAAACAATCGCCAATAAACAAACAAAAGTTACTATTAAAAACTTGTACTAAAACAGATTTTTCACAATCTTCAAATCTGTATAAAATATGGAAATTGTCGTTTAAAATTGCGAAAGATAAAACTATTTGAAGATTGTGAAAATGTTTTTTCCCTTAAATTTCTTTGTACTCGTATTTTACATCTATTTAATCAAAAACAAAAAACAAAACTAAAGTTTCATTAAAAGTATTTTCTTATTTCAATTTATTTAACAATAGGCGTGATGCAAGGTCCCCGTGGAGGACTTACCGGCAGTAACATTAGAACCAAATCAACACCCACCAATACCAATAATACATCAAGAGCAGCAACAAGCTTTCATCCAGACGAAGCAATCATCGAAACTACGAACAGCTTTTCTCCGATGTATGCCTCAGCCTCCCAATCATCCTTCGGAAGTATAAACTCTGCAACAGATCTACAACCCACTGGTGGTTATAGACGTATACCAGAACATTGAGTTCTTTTTTCTATTATTATATATATATATTTTTTTTTTCAATAATTATTAATAGTTATCTATGATTAGAAAATTAGAGAAAAACACAAATATGGCGGAGCCATAAGGTATATAAAAAATTAAATTAATGATTGTACGTACGTAAATTGTTCTTAGTTTTTCTTGCGACTTGCCTTTCGTTTTAAACTAGGAATAAAAGTGTTGCAAGAGTAGCTACGTTAGAAAATGAAATCACGTCTCATTAAATCAAAGATTATGTTGTTCAAAAAATTCTTTTGTTCAAGAAGTAAGACAATATGATCGAACATTCTCTACTCTCATTAAAAAAATTTTAGTACGTAATATTTTTCAGCGTTGCCTTTATTATCTCATTTGATTTCTATATCACTTACATTTATTATTTAATTTTATTTAAAAGCACAGATTTTGTAAAATATTAAGTTTCCTAGATGGAAAATCTCCTTGTCTACATAGTAAACTGAAATTTGTATTTTATAATTTTTTTTCCTTATATAAATATATATTATATATTTATATATAGAGTTATACTATGTTCAAATATGCACCTTAATTGCAAAACTAACGCAATTAAGTCTTTGATTAATCACAAATCACCATATGGCACTCGATTGCACCATAAATTTAGGAACAAAGATTTTCAATAAAAATATTTTTGGATATGTGCGAACACTAAAGTCGATACTTAATTTAATTGCCTTAATTAAGTTGCATACCTGAACATAGTATTAATGTTTTCCATTTTTTTTGTATTTTATAATAATCCAAATATTTTCCAATATACTTATATATAATTCTTTTTGTAAAAACTCGAACTAAAATAATTATAAATAATTTTTTGTTTTATTTCTCTTATCATTCATTAGCTTTAAAATATCTAACCAAAACATGTTATTGAATTAAAAGATAAGTCGAATCGTTTAATGAAAGTGGCTAAGAAAGGACTTGGTATATAATACATTACAAAATGGCTTTCGTCCGACCCATAAATTAACTTGACTACTACCGAAAAATTGGTCAAGGGGCAATAATCGGAATTCGTAAGTAGTTGCACGCCGGCGCCCAATTTCTCTTACACAAGGTAGTTTTTTTAAGTTAATTTACTAATGGTTCGATTATGGATATCAACTAAACTTCAGTTGGGCTGCCATCTGGCATACAAAATTACCAGATGGCAGAAAGGCATCAATGAGGAAGTGAAATTTAAGATTCTCTATTAGCCCCTGTTTAACGCTACAGGCAAACGATCAAGTTTTGTTTTCAAGTTTTACACACATATTTCTTATCAAAATTCATTCGAGTTGATAGCTGTGACGTAAGTTGCACGCAACTTGAAAGCAATTTTTCTTCACTTTTTAAATCATTTCGTTTATTTGATAAAATATTCGTATTCCACAGTGTTTCATTTCATGGCTTCTGTACAGCTCTATGAATCACAACACATCATTAATACTTTAAGCACAAACATATTTCACTATTTGATGTTATTTATTGATTTATTTACGATACTCTAAGTTAAAAATTTTAAAATGCTGCAAATATTTATAAAAAAAAACAAAAACTTATATCCGAACAATATATGCATTTAGAAAGAAAAATAAAAAAAAGAATTGTTATCAGCTGTTTTCTTGAAAGCAAATTGAAACACTCAACTTGAAAGAAAAATTGTAAGCAAGTTCGTTTCAATTTTTAAAAGTATGAGTGTATTGGAGAAAAAGTGTGAATGTATTAAAACTTGAAAGGCAAAACTTGATCGTCTAACCCCCAAGTAAACGAGCAATTTTAGTTTGTTTTTATTTCTCTTGAAATTGCCTTCGTGTCCGCACGATGAAATTCTGATTTAGCAATATTGGTTTTTAAAGTATAATTGTATGAACACCACAACAAGGTCCCACTTCTCACTATCTCTCAAACATAAGCAGAAACAAAAATTATTTGTATTAAGAGGGAGTTGTCAGTTGGCATCTGGCAACTCAATTGAGTTTCGGTTGCCATCCATAATCGCGAAATAAGACATCAATAAGCACGCTAAGCCTAGAGTTGTGCTTCGTGTAAAGCTTAGGTGCTTATTGAAATCAATGCCTGAAATTTCGAAATAAGTTGATATATTATGTCGGTCGCCTATACATACTTATCATTTAGGCGGTTCCATCATGTGTACTGAGCTTTAAAGTAGGCATGAGTTCATTAAAGAATTAATTTATGATTTTGGTTTATTTTTTAGTGAATTTATTTTGCTTTACTTACATAAAACTACATATTTATATACATACATATATTCATACTTCCTGATATGGTATATAAATTTTTGAAATTGTATTTAAATTTCTTTCAATTCATACGAAATATAAATCATTTTGTTGCTTGTATATATTTTCTAGTCTATAATATGTTTATATTTTGAGAGTTTTAATACAAGCACATGACGTTGCAAACTTTTCAGACATATTATTTGAAGGTCTACTAATGAGTTGGAAATTAGAACTAACGAAATGTGGGAGAATATAAGTACATAGACAAGTTAAACCCACAAAAATATTTTTTTAATGTTTGAACTGAAAAACACGACCTCCGGCCTTAGCTTAGGTCTTAAAACAGTGCCTTCGGTCGGACGCTAATAGTTATTTTAATAAAAGTTTTAACAGCAGCGACTAGAAATAAACTATAAATTTATAAGGGTGTAGTGAAAAGTCAATATTATTGATTTGGATGAAGTTTTCTGAAATAACTGATTTTTAGAAATCATAACTATTTTTTCATTCCTTACATCAGAAGAAATCTTATTTAATGATTTGTGATCTTATCGAGAATTCAACAAGAACTTTGATGTTTTTTATGATGAGCACTAATTTGATAATATCCGAACATGTTTGTTTGTTTAGTCGTCAGACTAAAGGAAATATGTTTTTAAAACGTTGATATCTCTTACTCGAAAAACAATTTTGTTGTTTTCTGCAGGTGGATGAATATGTCTTTGAAAATGGGTAAAAAGAATTAAAGTATGACTACTTATTCTTTATACTTTATTGGATTTTTTTTTGTATATCAGAAATTTAAGATAAAATTTATGAATTCTCTTTTTAGGCATCTTAACAAAGCAAAACAAATAACATTTAAAAGCGTGTATTGTTACGCCTGTCATAAAGTCTATTTATATTGAAACTAAAACTGATTTAAACAATTATTAAGTTTATTCAAAACAGAAAATTACTTTTACATTTCTTTTAATAGAATATAAATTTATTGTCTATCATATTTTTTATCAAATATAAATTTTTACTCAAAGAAAAAACATTTAAATGGGAAACAGTTGGCCATAACTGGGACTTCTATAATATGGAAATGATTTTTTGTTTGTTTTGTTTTTGTACCGATTTCCGATTCATTCGATTCATTCCGATTTACGACGGTTCCCTTTTCGTTGTACTAAAACTCATATATCTGTAACTTAATCTAACTCATTGTTCCTTACTTATTTGTACATACGCACATAAAAGCATCCAAGTGTTTTTCTACACCAACATATTCAAAGCTGCTTTCAACACCAATTTTAAACTAAACCTGTTAAAACCCCAAAACTTTTGTCGGTAGGTTGCCTGCGTTCGGAATCATTGAGGAGCATTGCGGCTCAACTATTTAGTTTTGTCTATAAATTTGAGGACATGTCCATAAAGTTACATTTGAAATATTTTCAATAAGTCTGTTAATAAAAAAATAGTACTTCTATAGTCAAGGATAAGATCCGACTTACAATTTGAAGATAATGTTTAATAACATTCTGCCGACAGTCAATGTTTGCTTATATATACTTTGAGCGACAAACAAAATTAAAAACCATAAAAGAAAAGAAATTCATTTTTATTCATATTATACTAATTTTGCGCATCAATTCAAAGTAAACAGAAGTCAGAATATTGCACAAAAGATGGTTTTTAATATTTTGTTTGTCGTCCTTTTGACTTTATTACTGCTTCTAACCTCCTAGGCATCGATTCAACATGTTTTGTAATGAAATCAGATGACATTTTATTCCATTCATCCTGCAATGCCGCCTTTAGATCATTTTGTATAATCCCACAGATTAAGGTCTGGGGATTGTGGTGGATTGTCAAGTGTTTTACGGGTGCAATATAGCAACCATTCCCTCACAATTTTGGAAGAATGCTTCGGATCATTATTCTGTCGAAATATTCAGTTTTCTGCTAGGCACAATTTCTCCACACTAGGGGCAACATTATGTCTCTGAATGCTGAGGTAATATTTTTTTCATTATTGATTCGATAAACACAAGATGACCGACTCCCGATGTCGCCATGCTTCCCCAGACCATTAGAAGGCCTCCACCATGCTTGATAGTTTTAGTCACGCACTTATTGTTAAATACTTCATTCGCACTTCGACATTCGTAAAATGAATATTTTCCCAAAATGTAAGAGGGTAATTTTTATGTTTTTTTTTTTAGCGAAATTTATGCGTTTGGGTTGGTTTGCTTTCGGCACATAAGGCTTTTTACGTGGTACTCTTCCATGGATCTTCTAATGGTGTTACTAATGGTGTTAGCACTTGCTGATTTCTCACAGGTTTGTGATATGTATATTATCAGCTATTTTTACTGCACTAGAAGCTGGATTTGCTTTCACTTGTCTAACTATAGCCTTTACTTCCTTATCTGTAAGACATTTTGGTCGTCTTCCACGCAGAAAATTCTCTAGTGTTTTGTATTTGGTGTATTTGTCTATAATTTTTTTTATAGTATAATGGTTCCTTCCAATAATTTTACTTATTTCGCGCAGTGATTTTCCATTTTTATAAACATAAATCTATTATGATTTAACCAGTTTCAAATAATGTTTGCTAATTGTCTATTTTTGAATATTTTATTGCTTTTTTCTACATTCACTTTGAAAATGGCGAATATTTGAACTGTACTTTCCCGTTATACTTTGAGACAAAAATCGCTGCCACCATTCTTGTATTTGCATCATATCTTCTTTAAGGTTGATGCGACTGTTTACTTTCATTTGACGAGTTAAATTTGTATGTTTAATAAAAAAAAAAAAAACAAAAAAAAAAACACTGATTATTGTCAACATAGAAATGTAATTTCATTATTTTAATTAATTTCGTTTTACTTTTATTAGCAATACAAAAGCATATCGTTTTTGTGAAAACAATGCATACTTAAGTATGTATATTCATTAAGCATAGGGGAAACTGCATCTATCCAATATCGCAGATAATGTCTAGTTTGTGGCAATGTGTTTGTGAATTAAGTTGTAGAGAATATTGTACCTTGGAAGTAGTGGATGATTCCTTAAACGAAAGAGTTGTAAATGATATACACTTGTTTGCGAACTTTTAAAATCAAATTTATGTGTTTGCGATGAAAAATAATATTTTTCATAAATTTTTGAAACATAACACACCAAAAACAATTACAAACGGGTATGTTCTCGAATCCGAATTCACTCGAAAGTGGATTACTTTAGCATTTTTGGTGTTCTGCAATTCACATCCCCATGTTTTTATTCTTTTTCAATTAGAGTAGTAAGGGGTGGGTGGAAGTAAAACGAATCGTACTGTATTCTTATAAATGCTAACATTATTGAGAAAAATACAATTTTGGTTTTTAGTTTGAACTGTTTTTTATTCAACTTCATCAAAAAAATGTAAAAATTTTCTCAAACTGCTAAAAATTTCAATTTGGTTTTGGCAGATCTCACTTGTGTAAAAAAACATTAAAAAAATACAACAATTTTGTTTATGTTCGAAAACACAAAGTTGCCCTACATACTAAAATTTGATATGTCAATCTTTTTTGAACTAAATGAGTATGAATTTTGTTTTTATTCGCGTAGACAATTAATTGAAAAATTTGAATATCTTTGTTTTCATACTCTGTAAGTTGTTTTATTCTTGTAATTTGTTAATTTTTTTGCAACTTTTTTGCCGACAGCCGTCGATTATTAGCCGTTGACATATAGATTTTTTTCGAACATAAACTTCGAATGTGTGAAAAACATGCTGAATCCAGAACACCAATTTATAAATTATGGGGATTCAAAAAATTTTTCGTTTTCAATCCGAGTCGAAACCTGGAACATACCCGAAATTGTTACTTTACTAATATTTTTATTTTTTTTTTTCTATTTCTGAGAATTTTGGGGAGTGATTTTATACACTTTTGCGTTACCCTCTCATAGAAATTTTTTATAGGACAGTAAACAAACAGACATAATGAGAATAACTCTTTGGTAACACAAAAACTAGTAACTATTGCATTTGCATTAAAACGGAAAACTACATAATTTATAAAAAAGTTTCGCCATGTTTTTCCATTAGTATTAAATAATATTTAATTTATTATTGCTTTTTTATATTCAAACATCGATTTCATAGAATATTAATTTTGACAACTGAACCGAGGCGATTTGTTATGGAATCTTTTAATATGAAAACAAAATAAATTAATAAATCTAAATATACATACTTACATATACATATGTAAGTATGTACGCACGAATATTTATACATAGACGTTAAAAAAAAAGATATTTATTTATAATATATTTAATGAATAAATAAACATTGAAAATAGTTATAAGAACAAAAATTAAAACAACACCAACAGTAAAACAAATCACTTCATATTTGTGTCCTTTTTTTACACACCTAAAAGTGAAACAGAAATTTCCTAAATGTCTATATAAATGAAAAAAAAAAACAGAAACAACATCAAAACTCCTTTATATTAGTTTGTAAATGAAGAAAGAAATTACATATGTATGTATGTACATAATATGTATATGGTATTAATTAAAAGAATATAACGAAACTACAATACATACACACATACATATATTAAATATATAATACAAGAAAATGAAAAATTAGGATAGAGAACACTGAAACAATGAATGTATGAAATTTTATAAAAAATTGCAAAAGAAGAACTTATTAACAATTATTTCCTTTTGTACAAATGATTGTTAAATTTTCTTGTGTATGAATTTGTGTAATCTTGATGTGGCCTTCAGTATATAAACAAAACGTTTTATTTCAAGTAGTCCTTATTTTTATCATTTGATTTTTTTTCAAATCAATTCCTTATTTTTAGAAGCAAAGCAAATAAATGTTTAAAAACACTAAACTAACTTGATATGCATGAATGTATTTACATAAGTACATACTTATGTATGTACACACATATGTACATTAAGTAACTTTTTATTATATCTAGTTTTAACTACAACGTGTAAACACGAACGATAATCAATCAAGTAGTTCCAAAAGGATAGAGAGAAAAATGCAATAAGTGTATAAAAAACAAAAGTTTTTAATCAAAATCTTTTGTAATATGCTGTTTATGTATGTAAACTTTTATAAAATTGAACTCTATAACATAATAAATTTTAATCTTAATACTAGACCATTTAAACAGGTAAAAAAACTAAATATTTTTTGTTCTCTTTTATATTAATGAATTTTATTTTTAAGGTACCTGGATTAAAAGGAAATAAAAACAAAGAACTATGAATAAAAATTAAAAACTATATTGAAAATTATTAACATTGTTTTATATTTTGATGTGAAATTAGAACGCACTGAAATTTCGAATAAATGCATAAGAAACAAAATTTAATGTTTTTTGTGTGGGTATTTTAGGGTCTTTTCGCATTATCGAAGAATTCAATTCGTATCTCTACTGTCACGCTTTAAATATAATGAAAGACAATACCAAGTGGAAAATATTCTGGAAATGATATAACAATGAAAGGCGATTTATTATTCTTGAATTTGGAACGATTATTCGTCATCCCACGTCAATTTTGCTTTGTAAACAAACAGACCGGTTTCGGCTATGTCCCATTTTTAGTCGTTTTCCTGTTGTTCGTTGTCTTTATATAGTCCTTTCTGTTGTGTGTGTCCGCTCCTGTACCCTTGTGTACTTCCCGATACAGTCTCCGTTCGTTTGTCGGTGGCTCTCTACCTACTTGTGCCTCACCCCCGTTTCTCACTACGGGTCTATGAAATAACTCCCACGAAATAAGTCCCACTTTTGAAAACGAAATAAGTCCCACCAAAATGAAATGATTTAAAAATTTACTTGAAATGAAATAACTCCCATTCAAAATGAAATAACTCCCCCTTGAATAATATATTTCTTAAATGAATTAAGTCCCACTTTCATAAACGAAATAAGTCCCACTTTTTCACTGTTTAATGCGATTTCAAATGAGAAGTATTTGGCTCTTCGAAAAAAACACACGTCGAATAATATGAATAATCAAAGCAGAGGAATAATAAAGAAAAATCGTATGCAAGCTTGCAGAAGGCTTCTTAATGGAATGGATATTACGAATTTTGAGTTCCAGAAGTTAATATTAATTCTTTTTTCGGTCAAGGAACGTATAGAGAACGCCTACTAGTAACAACGTTTTGATTCGTAAATGGATTAAGTACAGATCAATTTTTCTTATTATTAAGATGGAAACCGTTTCGAAAGGACCATCAGATTAAAATTATCGACCTTTATAAATGGCTTGAAGATCCAGTGCATGGTAGACGGTATTATAGTTTTAACGTGGCATTGGGATTAGTTGTATTTTGTAATGGTGATATTAGAAAACATGGAGCACGAATTCCAATTTCCTACTAAAAATATTATAAAACACATAAATACGTAATTACGTCAACAATTTTTTTTAATAATGTTTTTCCAGTAGTTAAGTTCGGTACCTATTTGTACACATTTCTTTAAAGTTTTTTTATTATAGTAAGTATAAAGTAATTAATAACAAAAAAAGGAGAGCCATGAGAGATAAGGACAAAAAATTATAATTGTCCCTTTTACGAAATGTCCAATATACATATAACTTTTTGCATAAGAAAAAAATGAGAAATAAAGCCATAATGGCCTTATATTTCATGGCTCTATCGCACCCCTCCATAAAAAAATCATTTATTTATCAGATAAATATTTGAAGGGTTTCATGAACTTCTGCACGACAAAATGGACATACTAGTTTACTGGTTTCATCAATTTTGTGAGTTTGCATTGTAAGACAGCATTCACTGCAAATTTTCAAGTGCTTACAAGGAAAAAATAAGATATTTGGCTGCTTTATGAAACAAACCACGCACATATTATTAATTGTATTTTGGTTGGTTTCAATATGGTTTAACGACTCGTCTTCAATGTCCTCTTCCAAATATGATAATTCTTCAAAAAGATCTTCATCAGGCTCCATTTGTACCATTAAATTATTTTTTGATAACACCAGTTGGTCAAGGAATTTAGAAGAAGTTATAGTACCTTGTAAGAGATCATTCTTGAATTTCGAAATCATATCTGCTTTCAAAACACAGGACTTTTTAATACGCTTTTTTCCCACACTACCATTGGTATTCATCAATAGTTCAAATTTTCTTACTTTTTCAAATTCTTGCATCTGTAAAAATGCTACAAATTTGAAAAAAGTAGCCTTGTTTGGAATGTTTTTTTCCTATGACGCTATTGTAAGCTTCTATTGCAGACGTAGTGCGGATTTCAGAATCGAAAACTGAAAAGTTATGTGGACCGATCTGTAATAATGAAATCATAACACCTTTTTGTAAATATTATGTAAAAGGGAATATTGTACCTTTTGCATCCATTGATTTTCAAAATATTTTATGAATGATTTGAATCTATCTAAAGCGTTCAATTTTCCTAAATTTTCGGTTAGTAGTTGGAAGCTATCCGAAATGTGCATTCCAGGTAATAATGGAAGAGATAGAAATTTGTGATAAATTCTAGACGCTTCTTTATTTTGCCGAATATATTGAGCGAGCCTTTTGTCCTTCATGGTTATGAATCGACGCAATGCCTGGCAATAATGGAACCAGCAACCAAATATTTTTGAATCAGGGAAACTTTTTTCAACTGCGCTTCTCAATCCTGTTTCATAATCTGTTATAAAAGTTGCTTGTGACAGATCAATAATGCTCCTTTGTATATAACTTAGGGGTATGAAATAACTCCCACTTTACAAAACGAACTTATTCCCACTCAAAACGAAATAAGTCCCACTTAAAATAAAAACGCGTAACGAAATAAGTCCCATCAATTGACGAAATAAGTCCCACTTTTAAAAACGAAATAACTCCCACTTTCAAAACAGCAATTTTTTGTGGGACTTATTTCGTTTTTAAAAGTGGGACTTATTTCGTGGGAGTTATTTCATAGACCCTCTCACTACATAGTCATGTTCGCATTTCCCATTTCATTGCGTGATGCATGGTTGCCTGATGTTTCTTCATCTTTAATTTTTCGTTTCTGGCTTCATCTCTTGTTTTGGTCATGTGTTTTTGCTTTAGTGGCTTTCATTAGGCCATTGTTTTGTTTCGTGTAAAAATGTTGCAATGGTTCTGATGCGGTGTTCATCTGTTCACTCATTATCCTTTCGTCAAATGTTTTCTGTTTGTATACTTCCATGTTTTCTAATAGGTGCAGTCGTCATGCTCTATGTTGTAAATGCAGCAGTTCCACCGATGTGTTATGAGAATAGTTTCTTTTAAATAATTTTAGTTCTCCCCAAGTATACGCTCAATTCAAAGGGTAATATTTTAAGCTGTGCTGTCTCTCTTTAGTGTTGTCAGTTCTACAACATTTTCAGTTAAACTGGCACAACTTAAAATGACACCATTAAATAATTGAACAAATTTCAGATAAAGAGTAACAATTAAAAAAACTTGTTATATGTTGATAATCACTTAAAAAAATGCAACAATTATGTCTCTTTACAGTGACATAACTGTTTTTAAATTTTATAATAAATATTAACAAAATGAACATTTTTGAATTGTCGCTCTTTCGGGGAACTAGTGCGATATGTCAAAGTAATCCAAGGAATCCTACCCTGTTTCGTCCCTTGCCTCCCCTGATGACCCTCCTGATCCTCACCACTAGGTCCCTTTTATATTCGTTATTCTCCGCTATGGCATAAATTGTTCCCATCTCCTTCGCATAAACAACACCTGTCAGTGTTGTTCGTTCAAGACTCGTTACTAATTGTCTAATCGCTGCATTCTTCTGTTGTTGAAGATGTTTTCATGAATTGTGTATTAACACAATTCTGAAACTTACGTATGTTTGTATGTACTACTGATTTACCGAGTTTTACATTTTAGATATGAAGATCTGAGGGAATGTTCGCGAATAACAACGCCAGTATTTATTGTTTATTTATTTACTTAAATGTTATACATACATAAATAGAATCGCAAATTATATTATAACTTGGGATTGAACGAACATGGATATAAAGATCTTCATTTCATTCATTACCAGTGAAGCAGACCCTTAAGTGAACCCACTCATACGCCAGAACAGTATCTACTCACTAGCATAACGAGGTACTCAAAGTACAATTTGAATTTCAGATAAATATACATATGTATTTATTTATAGGTTGATTTTTACGCCTGCAAATTAAAATATTACAAATTTAATTGAAACAACTCTTCTTGCATCACACACTTGTTCGCGTATATTATAATTTGTAAAAATTACCACAATATTTCGAATACTTCAAAATCCAAATTTCTGTCATAAAGTTATTGGATTGCTATTACTGGGAAAGTACTCAAACACACCTAATAACAATAAAGTATTTAATTTGTAGAACGTTATTAAGACATACCAACAATAAATCACTTTCCAATCTTTCATAATCGACATCATTTGTGGTTATTTGATCTTTCAAAATGTCCAACATTCAGTGTGAACAAAGCACAAAGCTTTCCGCTCTCGACTTCACAGCGATTTGTATAGGTTTTTAGTTGATGACATGGAGACTTTAATTTTCAAAATTAACTTTTTTTAAATAAAAATGATTACTAATTAACAAATTTTATTTATGCATTTTTTTTATAAAAATGCTCGACAAAAAATCGCCTAAATTTGGCAAATACGATCCCGAATGTCATGAAATAGACGAATATAATCGAATACAGACATTCATCACATCACTAGTATGTACAGATGACAGTTTAATTTAATTAAATTTAAATTACAAACGTTCTTCCAGCGGTGGAATTAACTATTGCTACAACACTTTTCTACAGTGTGTACCAAAAATAATAGCGTTTTCAATTCTGAAGAAAAAATATTGCCATAAGAATGGGGAGCTTATTTTGCATGTTACCGACACCGTTGCACAGTTTTGGCTTTTTCAAGCTCACAATAAGACAAAAATAGATGCTTGAAATATACAATCAAGACCTATTAAATTTGTTCCATGCAAGCCAACAGGTCACCAGCAGATGTGCGTTATAGTGACATTGTCAAACTCCACATGGAAAAGTATAAATGAAATTGTTCATGTACAAAGTTTGACAGTTTGACTAGGTAACGGATGTTTTTTATTGAAGAGAAGAGTAGAACTTTATAAATAGGCCTTCTACACGAGTACAACGCCGACATATTACAGTTTATTTTAACTTTTTGTAATTTTGTTTACAAAAAAGCAAAATTTTAATAGAAAGTACAGGAGGACAAAGGAGAAGGCTTGCTTGTGGGAGAAAAGGTACCATATCTATCACTGAAATAAAGTTGATTGCAAAAGATGTTATATTTTTACATGATTTATATTCAACTTATTTAGAAATGATGATGGCCTTCGGCATGAATTTTTATATATTTTTTTTCATAAATGACAACTAACATGCAGTGGGGATGAAATTCGTGTAAGATTTTTGTTAGAAACTAAAACGTCGTACTATTCCATGATATGCCGTTTCCGTTCCTGAAAAATATTTATAACATGCACGAGTGTTTCGTTATGGCTCTAATATAAAAAATTTAGCTCCCTTACAGGAATATGTGATGATTCCTTATAACTTTGCACCAGGGCAAGGGAATTTTTGGAAATCTCGGCATTTGGGATCTGAAAATATCGAATGCCAGGATCGCAGGATTCTTTCAAATACCGGTTTTCTTCGAAATGTTATTGTAGTAAAAATGAAGGATATTTCTAATGTTAGAAAAATAAGTTCAATTCAATTCAATTAATTCATAAACAATACTGAGGAATAGAATCTCCATTTCTCAGATAAATTTTTGTAACAATGCGATTATGAACACGAGCTCATAAAAACTTTTTATACAAACAGAAACTAGATTCAGAATGCATCGATATATATTTAGCCTCATATCAAACTTTGGGTACGTGTTCAAATGCAGTACTGCGCAGCAAGCCTTCTCCTTTGTATCGATACAAATCAAATGATGCTCCATCATTATTTGACTATTCTATGCGAACCTAATTTAACATATTTTTAGATACCATCTGCGTCTATGTTGCAGTTAAGAACGTATTAATTAGCTGTTGCAGCACTCTCCTGCATTTACGAACGTAACCTTTTTTCTAATGAAGAATATTTTTAATATCTAACCTTCTCTCTAATCCAGAATATTCAGATTTATACATTTTTGCATACCTAAAAACGAAAGAACATGGTCCCGTAAAATTAAGGATACCACGCTTTAACAAGTTCCGGGAATCGGAATTCGGACAATCGGACATTTTCGTTTCTGAAAAATAATGTAAACTTTTTTAATGGATTTATTAAACAAATCTATGGCTCCAAGTTGAAAAATTTAACTTCTTTACATTATTTTATGATCTTACCTAATAAATTTGCGCTTTTGAAAGGACAAAAAAAGTTATGGTTTTTTTCAGAAACCAAAACTTTTATTCAGAAACGAAAACACGGCTAATAATTTAAATGCAGTCAGAGACACTGATCGGAAACAATCATTAATTGCTGCTCAAAGCAAAATTAGAATTCATATATAAAGAAATTAAATTTATTATAATATTCATTTATTTATCACAATTATTATTATTTTTTTTTTGCCACCACCATACGGAAAGATAAATTTTTTGTGAAACATATTAATCAAGACATCGTCATCTTGATGTGTGATCTGAAAAATTCTGGCATCCAAACAGTGCTCGTGTGCATCTTTTTGTGGCGACATACCACAGATGTTACGCTACAATGCACATATGTACATACATACGTACATATTTTGAGGTATACCATTCATTGTCAATTAATGTTCGTCAAAGCTGTTGTCATTAGGCGCCGTGTTGCAATCCCATATACCATAACCCCATATTGGCTTTATAACACTAGCGATGTGTTATAGTCCCATATGGGTTTATTTCCTTCAAATAAGTGCGATAGTACCATATTAAAAATTTAAAATTTATGCTATAACCCCATATTGGCTTTATTGCACTTTTTTCTGTGCGATAACCTCATAATTAAAAAATTTTGTATCACATGCATTATCTTATGAATTATGTTCCATATTCATTTGTTAGGTAAAAGACAAAATAATTTGGTTTCCTTTTTATAGAAATAACATAGTATGACTGATTTTAACTTTTCGTACAAGGGAAAATTCCCTTCTATTATAATATTTTTTTGCAAAATTATGGTTTCCCCTTTTACGAAATGCGGAATATAAGTGATTTAAACTTTTCATATATTTTGAAAATAATCGAAATCAATCCCTTACAACTATTTTTTCATGGCATACTGAATTTTCTGCTGGGTTTTTTTTTTGCAATCAATAATAGAGAGTGAACTAACTGTTAAACCTGTTTTGCATTGAATTGCCTAATAACTATGTTATCACATAAAAAGCGAATATTAAAAACAGTTTTGCGTATGCTGCTTAAAAATAAATATGGAAAATTTTAAAAGAATGGAGAGTAATCGTTTAAACGCAAGGAAGATCTTACTAAATAAAAGCGATATTATAAATTTTTCTAATGTTCCCGGATTTATAATTGATTCTTTTTTCGGAAAAAGAACTTATAAAGCGCAACTAATAGCTTGTGCTTTTGCTTTTGTTAATGGAATCAGCGAGTCGCAAATCCTTCAACTCATACGATGGATACCTTTCACAAAAACTCACGAAAAAAAAATAACAGAATTACTCTTATGGTTGGCATATTCTCCGAACGCTCACAAGTACTATAGCTATAATGTCGAACTTAATCAAGTAATATTTTGTAACGGAGATTTTCGAAAATATGGCGTAAGAAAACAAAGAAATTAAATAAAATTTTTAATTTATAACTGTTCGTGGGGGCTAATTCGTACACCCTACAAAATCATTTGGTTTCATTTGTATACAAATGTCTAATAATACAATATGAGTTTATTCCCTTCAAATAAGTGAGATAATACCATATTTAAAATTTAAAATTTGTGCTATAACCCCATATTGGCTTTATTGCATTTTATTTTGTGCGATAACCCCAAACCCAAATTATGGGTTTATAGCATAGGAAAAAGTGCTATAAAGCCAATATGGGGTTACGGTATATGGGATTGCAACACGGCGCCTTGTCATTATCATGTTCTTCTTTATCAATGGTAATATGGTTAATAACTTTGGCTAGAAAGATAGACCACTCGATAAAATTAGATTAAAATTTACAAGATCCCACAGGGATACTTAAAAATCCTTAGCGACGCAGGAATATAAGTTCAAGTTTATCTAATAACAAAACTTCAAATTTCAACAGAATTATATCTGATGTGAAAAACTCATTCATCAACTAAAAGAGAACTTGACGAAATTCACGGACATGCAAAAGTCACAACTTAAAAAATTCGAAATTTTTGAGGAGAAGAAAAAAACTATTGATCCTGTACAAGTGACACAAGTAAAATAAAACAAGTACGATGATATTTTTTCCAGTTGAAGAGGACTCCGATGGAGAGGAAATTTTTACGATCATTAATAAATTTTTATGTGAACGGATTTGTTTAAAAAACAGATTTTAAAAAATGTTGAGTTATGATTGTTTTTGTACTGTACTGAGAGCGATATGTACTCTCAAGTCATCATTGAAAAACTATTCGATCCAAATCGGTTAATTCGTTGGAGACAGACCCGAAGATGCGAGTACTCTTAAGGTGAATTCACCCATTCGTTCTGAACGTTCCGAACGATTTTTTTTATATGTAGTTTGACGTCTCTATTTTGAGAAAGAGAGTAAATTTAATGCGGAACAACAACAAAAATTTCGTTCAGAACGAATGGGTGAATTCACCTTTAGTATAACAGGGAACAAGACAATATGATGTACTAAGTGTTTTAAATGTATGCCACATAATGGGGTGGAATCAAAATATTTCAGAAATAAATATATAAACTGCTGATATGATGGGAAAAATGCAAAAAGTGGGAAATTCGGGATTAATATTTCTCAGCAATGGGGCTGTGGTGTCTTAAAAATCGACATCTCGAGCATTTGGGCATTTTAAATATTTGCCATTGTTATGTATGCGATCGGATCTAAAAATGAACCAATATTTTATTATAAAAAACTGTTGTTCTTATTTTACAATTCTTTGATACGTATTTTTGGTGTCAAAAAAGATATTGCTCAGAAATCGTTTTATACATTTTGCTGCACAACTGATCAATTGAATTTTGGCAATAGTCTGAATTTTCAAAGTATTTTTTATTCGTTAATTTTTTTCTTTTCTAATGGATCAACACTCAGGTTATGACCCCTACTCGTGCAATGTATTGTGCTGGAACTAGTGCTGTCTACCACGAATGGATGCGCTCTTAGTAAAAAACGTCTTGGTTGTGAAAAGAAGCGGGTTTCGGGAACCATTTCTTTAATCTCATTAGAGCACACTCAGTTGATGTAATGATAAAACATAAAAAGGACATCTCATATTGCTTCGATGTACCAGTATATCAATAATGCTAGCTTCACTGCTCTCACTGATGAGCCTCTTTGCCCTCTTCTGTACTCGGTCAAATAGCTTAAGATAGACTTTCAAGCACCCGCACATAAACGAGAGTTGTTTCAATTTTTGGACGGTGGTGGTGTAAATAATAAGGAGTTTAGAAGGAATGAATTATCTCTTACAACGTCTTAAGGAACCAAGGGCCTTGAATGCCTCTTTAACGACATGAAGGATGTGACAAGTTCATCAAACATCTCATTACATTTTCATGACAAGAACAAAAAGAGCTTTTGAGTCCTCAGCATTTATATCACCCATAATTACAAATAGAGTAGCATACTCAATCATACCCTTCTATATATTCATACGACACTGGGTCTTAGAAGCATTAAAGTCGATCGTATTCGCATGACCCCATTTAGAGATTGTTACATGATCATGATTAAGTGTATCATTAATATTCTGTCTCATGGCCCCAATATTCATTACCGACACCAAAACTAATAAGTTTTTCCAGACGTACTCCATGCCACACTTTATCAAACGCCTTGGAAATATCTAGAGCCACCATTCCATTCGCCAAAATGGTGAATGGAATGACTCCACTTTTTTAATAGGAGTGCTAGTGCGAACTTACCGCTATTATGGATGGCGATGATATTATTCCGGACCTCCTTGATCTCCAAGAGCCTCTTCGAAATATAATTTCAGATCTGCCTAGAAGGCACCGATGATTCCAGAAGAGCAACTGAAGTTGGTGGGATGTCTACATTGAAGAATTCGCAATCGCATCATTTCAAAGGTACAACTGTCTGCCATTCAAAGGGAAGTTAATTGGTTTACGTTTCATGGGATATAGGGCAGAGATATCCAATTTATAGTCCAATTATGTAAAGGTATTCGTGGTTGGCCTGGCAAGGGGAAAACCATACTGCAGTATGTCGAAATACACAAATTCTACATCATCCCGCTCTCATCTTTCTGGGTACGAATTAATAATAATGCTCTCATGCAGAACATTCAGATCAATTGCAACAGTGAGCATATCTGTCTAATAGCGAAAACACTCTGTCCTCATCTTGACAAATGGTTAACGATGCATTTTCTGAATTTTTCCAGAGTGACGACTGGTTATCTCGTATGCTTGGTTACCGAGCACTGCAAGTTCGGCAATCGTTTCAGAAAGCGGGGTTTCCCATACAATCACTATCGCTTCAGTTGTCGTGCAGAAGAGTACGAGAAGACGGTGTACCTTCTCCTATGCCCATGCCCCAATCTTGAAGAACTTAAGTAGCATATTTGAACTGTCGGAGGAGGGACTAAGTGAGATAAACATTTTCATATGGGTGGTTTGCGCGTCAACTTCCCTCGTGACTCCTGTTGAGCAAGGCCTTCACTTTTACTCCCATGGCCTTTATGCTCTTCCTTTGGCTTATGTGTATATCATCGTTCCCTTCACTTCACAGTCGTCTATCCCTCGTCTTTCTTTTCCCTTAGGTACATCAAAGGGATATATCAGCAACCTGTAAGCCTAGATGTTAACTGTGGTATAAACTGAATATGTATGTCAACATTAGTTGTTTTTTAAGTCACATGAAAGACAAAGTGGCTATTAAAACCTCACAGTGCCGATCTGGGAAGTCAAATTTCAAAACTTGAGCTTGTGTATAGATTTGTAAGTCTCATGTGTTTTTTTTGTTGCTTTTAATCGCCAGCCGTTGCAAAGCAGTCGATTTATTTTCATTTTGTGCCACTAAAAATCCTCGAAATACATTTTCAAGACAATTTTAATAAAACATCTTGTGTGATTATATTCAAGAAGCAAATATATCCGCTTAAAATTTCCGGCAAAAGTTTTTGGTCACATTGACTTACACCTGTCCCTGCTTTACACGGAAAATAAGTTCTTCATAATACCGTGCAAAACGCAAAAAAAAATTTATATGGAAAACCATGTAAAACGAAAACGACCAAGCTTTTTTAAAAGGAAATTATGAAAAATTAATTAATTAAGTATGTATATTTAAACAATCATGAAATTTGTGCCGCTGATTCAACTCAACTAATTCATAGACACATACATACAATTTCGCCATTAAGAAGTGAATTATCGTTTTTTATATTTTTAACGTAGAATACGTTATACGGTAAGGTAGGGGTAGGGGTGTTGATCTTGAGCACAAATTTTGAGAAAATGTTTGTCAACTTTCACCCACTTTTACTTATATATTAAAACATATTTTAGCAATTTTTATATGTTACTCAGTTTTGGTAATATGTTTTGTTTCGAGTTACATTAAAAAAATTATATGTCTATATATAAAAGTTTTATGTAGTTAAGGAAATAAATATTTTAGAGCATGATATTTTAGACTTTTTTTGTACATGCCGCTGTTGTTTTTGTTGTTGTTGTGAAATCAAATGATTTTGGCTTTGCTGTGCTTTGTTTATTTATCGAGCAGCGTGTAAATGTGTGTGCGTACATTTCGTTTTGTTGGATCGGTCGGTTGTTAGTTCGTTTGGGGGCGAACATAAAATGAAGGAAGGGGAGCGTGGACACTTGTGTGCGCTTGAAAGTTTACAGATCTTTGCTGTCGTTTGTTTACTTCTGCGAGCAACGTGTAAATGTGTGTGTATGTACATTAATACAAAGGATTGGCGTGTATAGGCTCACTATATCAATGGCGTTTTTCCTAAACACATTTCTGTGAATACATTGGGAAGTAGTTGGAAAGCAACTAATCTATTGTGCTGCCATATCATAAAATTTATTGATAGATTTAAATGATTTATCAAAAATTATATTTAATTCATATATTTTAATTGCAAAATGACTAACGTATTCTACGTCTGACCTATGCTCGTGTTATCTAACACAGGCTTGTATTATTTTTTTTTATCAAAGTTTGTATATAGACTTTTGTATACATATGTACATACATCGTAGGTATTACCAGAAATGAATTCGTGTACCCTCAAAGATAGTCGATTTTTAAAAAAAGTGTAACGGGGGTTAGGTGTATTCTTTTAACTGGTATTCCTCCGGTGGTTGAAATTTAACCATTATTGCAATAATAAAAACGGCTCAGATAAAATGTCATATTTTTCTTCATTTCTAATGAAATGTATTACCGTACTTACTACATTCTTTAATAGTTGTATCTATTAATGTGAGCTTTCCAAATAAATAATAGAAACGGTTTTGATGTTCATTTAATAAACATAAATTTATTGCCTATATTAACAATATTAAAATTTTTTGAGTAATTGTAGAAAAACTAAAGGTAAAAAAAAAATCATTTTATTCAAAATATTTAAAGAAGTTGTACGACTGGCATCTGTATGTATGTATGTATGTATGTAACGTAATGGCTCCAAAACGGCTGGGCCATTTTGACGAAATTTTCAGGGAACCTTCAGAATACTCGGCCGGGTGACACTGTGAAGTCTGATTTTTCGATTTTCGGTCTGTGGGCGGAAGGGCGTGGCAAAATCCAATTTTCATATTGCACCACCAATGACATATACATATATTTATTTTTTGTGCTTCCTTATTTTATTTTACTTTTTTTTTGGGAAAGCCGTTCTCATGTTCTTCAAAACGAGATATCAAAGTCTTAAATCGGTTATGTAGTTCCGAAGATATTTACAAAAAATCTATGTTAATAATGATTCAATATCAAAATTTTAAAACTTTCGAAATGTTGCATTAAAAAATCCGAGTTTTCGGTTTATTTACAAAATATTTACATCATTCGATAACACAAGATATTGCGCGCTTACTAAGGTGCAAATTGTACAATAAGATCTATACATATAAAACAGGATATATATATATATATATATATATATGTATGTGTAACGTATGGACTCCAAAACTTTATGATATGTATTCCATGGATTTTTATTTAAAGGCCGTAAATTTCGTTAAACGCTCAATTTAAATCGTATGGTAATATAACTTTTGAGCTGTTTGCTTAGGGCCAGCAACGCGGACGGGGTCAGCTACATAAGTATATATGTACATACAAATTACGTGTATGTTCGTGATCGCTAAACTCAAAAACTACTGGACCGATTTTGACCAAATTTTATATGCATGCTCTATGGGCCATGAGGAGTGTTTCTGTGTAGTTTGAAGTTCGTCCAACAGATGGCGTAATATTTAGTTTTTTTTGTGTGTTTTTGCACCGTAACTCAAGAACTACTGCACCGATTTTGACCAAACTTTATATACGTGTTCTATGGGACGTGAGGTGTGTTTCTGAGTAGTTTGAAGTTTGTCCGACAGATGGCCCAATATTTTGTTTTTTGCGTTTTGCCCAATAGAGATTAGCGCGATAAGCCTATGCTGCGTTTTGCTGAAGGCGTTGGGTCCTTAATCAGCGTGTAGTGGGGTTAATTAGCCCGATACCGGTATTTGAACAATAATCGCTATGTCGATTTAGTACAAAACAACGTTTGCCCGGGTCAGCTAGTATACAATATTCTTCGTAAAAACTCTATTGTATGTTTCCTTGACCATTTTCATTTGAAATATAAAATTTTAGGCCATCGAATGAACGAACTCTACTCGCAGCTACATATAATTGTCCATGAGCAAATACAGGTAGTCTCAAAAGGACACCTATCTTTTCAAATGCTTGCCCCTGTGACTTGTTAATGGTCATAGCAAATGCGGATATAATTGGAAATTGTGTCCGCTGAAATTTAAATGGAAGAATTGTTCAGGAAAATGTTAAATTTATTCGTGGAATCAAAATTCTTTTATTACGAACTACTCCCGTTAATACTTCACAATCTATGGTGTTGCGGTGCAAGCATTTTACTCTCATTCGAGTTCCATTTACTATGGCTTGTGCCGTGTTCAAATTACGAATCAGCATAACGATGGAATTTATTTTCAATTTCAATTTATCAAAACTGTAATAAACCTTCTCCTCCCTTGAAAGACGATTAAGTATATCATTATTTATTGAAGCGCAGTCTTCATTGCTAGGAGCTAAAATTACGGAATTAAGAATTTGATCCGATAATATATTCTCACGAATATTACCATAGATATCAGTAATGAAATTATCAAAACAACCAATTATTTTTTGTGCAATTCAATAATGTCATCACCTAACTTTGGATAATTTCTTAATTCAACATTACCAAGTTTATTTATGAAATTCGACAAATTCTACTTCTTCTGGTCTAGCTCTCATATTTTGTATTAAGGTAACTTTGTGAAAAGAATTAAATTCCTTCCAACCAATGATGCAATTTTCAATTAAAGTAAATCGGGTCCCGTGTGGAACAACAGGTAAAATTTGCCTTAAATAGTTTTACCACCAAATGGTGGAATAGAATGAACAAATAAAATAAGTTTTTCCTTCTGAGTGTTTACAGAGTTGCCAAGCCAAATTTAATTTAGTTAATTTTGAGTTTTTTGTTGTAATTTTTTAGCAAATTAAGAAAGAAAGAGAGATCATGGCTTTATGATTGGCTAATTTTCTTAACTGTTTTTAACTATCTTAGGCACAAGAATGTAGAAGAAGAAATACATTCTGCACTGCTCCTATTGACAATCTATCAAAAAAAAAATCAAGCGAATACGTTGAGTTTAGGTCAGTTAAAATGGTTCTGACCTAAATAAATTATAAATTTGTTAACTTTTTGAAATGATTGTGGAGTTTAAGAATTTAATTGTTTAAGAATCTAATTGTATTTGCGGTGAAATTTCTTTTTTAAATACTCGTGTATAAATGCACTATGAATAAATACTCCTGTTTATATATTTTAGCATAAACCAGGGTTTCTTACTTCCCCAGGAATTAGTTGTAAGTTTGAAATCTCAAAATTTATTAAAAAAAAAACAAAATGCAAATAATTGCACTGTGATACATTAGTGTACGAAAAAAAATATTCATGCGTTCTCATATTCCCAATTTTTGTTTATACTCGTAGAGCACGAAGATAATTATTTACTTTTTCGTGGTCCTTTTCACACAGGAAATAACGGTATTTTTGAAATTCAATGATGCATCAACGGTATTTCTGAAATTCAATGATGCATCAATATTTGAATGATGCTGACAAAACTTCCAGTATATGGTCCAAATATCCTACATATTCGAAATAAAATGCAGGCTTTCAGCCTCCTCTGTCAGTTTTGACAATGAAGCAGTACTTTCTTCTGCAAAAATGTAATCTGATTTACTAAAAGTACCATATATATATATCAAAATAATTGATTCTAATTCGAGCTAATTGAATATCTAATTGCTTTAGAAGAAGTCATTTAGATTTCTAATTGTAAAAGTAAACCAATTTTTTTTTTTGGTAATGGCAACTAATTGCAATTAGTTTTACCATTGGAATACAAATTTTAATTATCTAATGGGAATTAGTTGAAATAATTCTAATTGTTTGATGAATTAGAGAATATACACCAATTGCATCAATTGCTAAAATCTAATTGGAATGAAATTTTGAAATTTCAAAATTTTGAAATTTCAATGTAATTTCAACGTAATTTGTAAGGACTTTTAACTAGGGGTCATCGCCTGAGTAATCGATCAAAAAATTAAGGAATAAAATAATAAATTTCTTCAAAATTTAACGATTTTACTCCAAATTTATCTGTCACCTATGAACCGGCCTATTGTAAAATTTGAATTGGTACAGAAGGACAAATAAACTTTTTTATCTTATTTCAGTGAAAGTTATGGAATTTGATCCCATTTTAGACTTGTACTGGCTGGATTTAAATAATGGATAATTTTGGATTTAGCATACATGAAAAATTAGGTTCAATTAATATTGAGGATTCAGTAAATAATAGCGAATAATAGCGATTGAAAACTATTTTCAGTAAAACATATAAAAAAGGTATATTAAGCCTGGGCTAATTACACTAGTATACAAGGTTTTGGACTAGAGCATCAGAATATTATTTCTTATGTAATTTTGGATGGTGAACTCGGATCTGCAATTGCGTGATTGTTGTTTGACCAAATTCCGTACCATAAAATGTGCCACTACTGCATGTACATGCGTTTTTTTTTATCAGCATGGTGTACATTTTAATAAAATATGGTGTATTTTATTTGAAACATATTTTTCTATATGCATTTAGAAAAAGAACGGAGGCTTTGTTTTTATTTTATTTCTTATGAATTTTTGAAAAATTTCTTGCAAAGAAATTGTTTTGCCACAAATTGCACGATATCCCTAAAAACACTCCACAGACTAAATAAGAATATTTGCACGGCTTACAGATAATCTTAATACTAATACCGGATTTCGGATTTTTTTATTTAACTTAATAGGATAAATCGTTCTCTAGTTATAGTAGTATTTTTCGTACAACTGATCCTTTTTAGAAATAACCGATTTGAAGAAGCGGAGTGCAGCCATCCCGAATTACATCAGCAACAAGTTTCCATTACTCTTAGTCCAAAAGTTGATCTGAATTTGTATAATTGTGTTATTAAAATATAAAATATTGTAGACTTTCCCATGAAATAATTTTTAATAAATAAGGGAATATAAGAAACGAGTTTATTATTTTTTGGGCCACAAAGTATGTAAATCTTTGAAATTTTATTTGCTATATTTTGGCACCATCATTTATCGTATTAAATGATGGTGCGTATTTCGTTTCCAATATTTTCAAAATCTCGTTTCCGATAAAATTTAACCCAAGAAAATCATGGAAAATTAAATTACGACGCCAAAAAACCCTACATATTTTTATGCATGTGTTATTGCTTTATTTAGGGTTTTGATTTAAAAAAATAATAAAAAATAAAAAATTTTTAAATATTTATTTTCTTTGTATGAACATGAAATTTACAAATGTTTGCATTTATTTCTTGGTTTATTTTGCTCGACATAGAAAATCAGTACGAATGGCTGGGATTTTTTCTTAAAGTTAAAGAATTTTAAAAAATATTTTAGTTACAGTGAATAAAAGACCGAAATACAAAATATATTCGAGCATAATAAATAGAATGGGCTAAAATTTTTAATTTAAATTAAATTTTATTTTATAACGCATGGTTGGATATTTGATGACAAAAGAAATAAAATGAAAAAAAAGAATCGGCGGCAAATATTGACTATTTTAGTCTTATTAAAAATAGATTCTAAAATAATAGAAAAATTAACTGGGTATAAAAAATAATATGTATATTGAATATGCTTAATTTATCATATAAATATATTTTATATTATTTTATTAAATTTGATTTTGTTTTATTTCCCTCTTTTGCAAAAATATTTTGTTACAAACTGATAAATTGCTTATTAAAGAATGTGACAATTATAATAAAATATATACATACATGTACAAATGTATATATAAAAATAAATTCGCTATTATTTAAGACTTTCTATTTAAATTATTTCATAGTGAAATAAACAATTAATTTTAAAAATAGTTTCTGTAAAAGCCCACAAACATAAATTTGCACTTTGGCAAAATTCAAAATAATGCAACGCTTTCAAAGTTATTCATCATTTTTAATCTATGAACTTATTTATTATATATGTACGTAGTAATTAATGGATTAAAGAACAATAACGAATTTGTGTCTCATAAAAAAGAACTTGAAATATGTCTTTAAGGAACTTATTTCATTATAAAAGTATTTGAATACATAAATTCCGAGCAAAAAGAGAACTTCCAAATCAGTCATGAAAATTCAGGAACAGTTACCCGAAATTGTATGAACTCTCATCATTTTCAATGAGTTTAACATGGACAAGGTGTTCTTTTTTTTTGATATTTATTCATCAGATTTGAAGTCATGTTCACAGTGTAAAAAAAAGCGATTTTTTGGGATAATTGCAAATAACATTCGTCCCAGAGCACTGTACATAAAAAGCATCCTTATTACATTTAATTTTCATTCACGTAATTTAATTTCCTTTATTTACATTTTTGTCGTTTAGCAGGAGCAGAGCTCGAACTGGAACATATTTTTTTATCATGAAATAAAAAAAAAAAAAAACAAAAAATTTTCAGTGTAACTGTGAGAACCAAAGTTCATGGCAGAGATTCAGAAATGAGGAGCCGTCACAGAAGTCATGAAAATGTAAAGACTGTGATCTCGTAAGTGAAGTAAGTGAACTCCTAAAATACGGTACTGAACCAATTTTATTAAAATACACCTCAATATGCCCTCCTCAGTAAATAAAGTGTATTTCACTCTATTTACGGTAAAGGTCAACGCCGAACTTTGAGCGCCAAATTCAGCCATAGCTTTTCCTTCACGTTCGTATTAACATATGTATATATATAAGTAGATATACTCAAGTTGTTTATATATAAGTATAAATACATATATGTCCTATATCCTCTTCACTTATTCATTCATAATTGTTTGTTACTTAATAATATGAAATATTTTAAAGCATAATTTATTATCCTTGATTTAGTTACTTAAAAATACGCACGTTATCAAGGCAAATAAAATGTTTGCAAAAATATTTGTGTACAAAAACCAACACATTACACACAAAACTAATAAGAAAAAGTAAAATTAAAATTCGAAAACAATATAATAATGTCCCTAGTTTTAGTTAAATGGCAAAAAGCATATATATTAAATAGTTCCCTACAGTAATTTGAAACGGCAGTTCTCTTTATGGACGTGAATGCAAATATATCGTATATATATATATATATATATATATATATATATATATATATATATATATATATATATATATATATAAAGAGAGACAGAGAGGGAGAGATAGAGAGAGATATTGACTTAACTCTTATCAAACTTATGCATAACTCCACTACCGATTAACGAAAATTGCTCATATTTACGTGTAACACATTTCACACATGAATTCGGCTCGTGGAAACACCTCATGTTCATGTTTCATTCACTTGACGCCATAGTTGAATTAGCTGGTATGAACTAGCATAGAGTTAATTCACAATACACTTAAAGAGCACTTACTAACGAACTGGATCATAAATACCCTTTAATAAGGTCTATATAAAAATATACAAAAATTGTTTCGTCAACTTTTTTACGAATATTTTAACAATACCCTTCTCGTCTTTGTTGCAATCAATCCTATAAATTGGACTTCCTCTCCAACAGATTTTGGCTATATTTATTTAAGATCTGCCTGTTATTTATTTTTAACGCTTTTAAATAATTAAATATTATTCGCAAATTAAAAAATTCATTCTTTCACGCAGTCTGAGCGGAAAGTAAAAATTTATTAAAAAAAAACAGTCACTAAAATACTGACCTCCAAACATTATCTACTTTCTGAATAAATTTTCTAGTGACTACTCAATTATTAGGTTTTTTTTTATTAAAATTTTTATTATTTTAAACATATTTATTTCCCCCATGTATTCACAAATCCGTATGAATTTCTCAATTGTCCTTGTCCTATGGATTGGCCGATTAATCATATTACTCCGAACGAAGTTGCCGCACAAATCAAGAAAATAAACATCGAAAAGTGTCCATGTTACGAAGATATAGATGTAGAAGTGGTCCAAGCTCTGCCAAAAAAGGATACAATATATCTAAAATACTTATGTACATATATGTATAACGCTATGTTAAGATTAAGCTACTTTCCCTCACAATGGAAGAGTGCAGAGATTGGAATGGTTAACAAGCCAAATTAGTCAGATAATAATTTTACATCTTATAGACCAATAAGCCTTCTGGTCATATTCTCCAAAGTATTTGAAAGAATATTTTTGAAAAGACTATTATTGCCAGTTCTTGATAAATTAAACATCATTCCGGAGCACCAGTTTGGTTTCCGAAACAAACATGGAACTCCAGAGCAATACCATCGTATCAAAGACTATAAATATATAAATATATATAAATATATATTTATAGTCTTTGATCGTATCGTAGCCTTTATAAGAAATACATTAGAAGCCAAGAGATATTGTTCGGAAGTTTTCTTTCATGTACAACAAGCGTTTGATAAAGTATGGCATGAAGGGTTGTGCTTCAAACTAAAAGAGTTGCTTCCAACACCTTTTTATTTATTAATAAAATCCTATTTGACAGCTAGAAGTTACTACGTTAATGCTAACTCTGATATTTCTCAAATATGCCGCATAAAAGCAGGAGTCCTTCAAGGCAGTGTACTTGCATTTGTCTTCTATTTAGGTACATATATTTTTGGCCGCCATTACTGTTTTCGTTTGTATTTGTTTACATTTTTAGCGCCATTGTGTTTTCACTTGCACTTTTTCCTTTATTTTCAATACAGCTGGTGAACAGAAAAAAATTTATTAGTCATAAAAGATTGGGCCGTTTAATAGACGAATAATTTATAACATATTTTTATTTTGTTCGACGGTTAACAGTATGTTTATTGTCATAAATATTAAACGCATTTAATAATTCCTACTGGGACGATTATTTATTGCAGATTTTTAATTTATAAAATTTAGTTTTAAATCATTTAAAAGCCTAGCAAATCATAATAGTTGGCCTTTGAATATATGTACGTGCACATACACTTACTTATTTAAAGTTAAATCCCTAAGAAAGTATTTAAATTAAAAAAAATTACAATATAATGACTACAAGAAATAGATCATAAGTTTTGTTAAGATGTTTTTGGACTAACATTTTTGCGGCAACTAAATTAAAATCTGCCGTCAAATTTACAATGTAACATTTTATTATTAGATCGCTTGTTAGGAACAGAATATATGAAACATTTTGAGAATACCAAATCACGGGTACTCAATACACTACCGCGATAATTATGAAGGGTATAAACCTTTACATCCTCAACTCTTATACTCGTATTTTATTGGTCTAGTGTATGAGACTGTAGCATATGTATATCCTAGACTTGCTAGATCTGCAAGGGTAGTGATTTCTGCTGTAAAACGAATTTTATTGTATTTCTCAGAAAATGTATTGGTTGCAAAATAATCATTTATGTAGATACTTGCTTGTTTGTTTCATTAATTTCTTGAAAAAATTATTTTATTAAACCACTTGTTGTCTCATTTTGTAACAAACATGAAATGTCGCCAACTACTTATTGATTAGAATTTCTGTAGATTGAAGAACATGCACTTCAATTGTTACAATCAGCCAAAAATTACGAGGTCTTCTTGCAGTTGCCTAGAAGATCTCACGGTCTGGTTGTTTGTCAAAATGATCAAGATTATAAGGCAAAAATTAACAACAAGACGCAAACAATGAAAGATTATATGTATGTACATGAACATATTTCGATACTAATAAAAGCATGTTTGTTGTTGAGGTGGCCAAGTGGAATAATTTTATTGATAATTTTTTTGATTTGCACTAGCCAAACACGAAGTTTTTCGTCTATGGAATAGCCATAGTATTATTCGGCGTTTTAAATTATCTAGAGTGTTTTATCTAGAGCTAATGGAAGCAAGCATATACTCACCTTAGCAAAGCAGTTAGAAAATGTTTCATATTTTACTTAAGAATGTTGCATTGCTTTCGGTGCGTAAAACTATTCAATGTGTTGAGAGGACTTCTGCTAATTCCTAAGAATGTTGTATTGCCTTTTATAAAAATAATAATAATAATAATGATATTAAATTTGACATGAAACGAACCTATTGGGTTATTGCTATTTCACAGTACATTATTCAAAGAGTATTATCATAATTTAATTGGATAAAATGCTCGAAGATAGGTCTGCCACAGCCACTTAGGGAAGGTGAGTGGTAAATACACATATTGCTGATACGTCTCATAATTTCGCTAATATGAGATGGGCCAGTAAGCAGTATGTATACTAGTACTTTAACGATCGTGGGGTCCGATTCCTGCCAAATACTCTTAAAATTTCTGAAGGAATAAAGTGAATAGAGATAAAATTTATGAAATGAAATTCTATGAATAATATATCTGTGTTATTATAGACACAAGAACTAAGATAGTTTACTTTCGTTTTTGATTATTTTATGAACTAAAAAAATTTTCATAAAAATATTCTTCCGAACTAGAAATCCGGTCAAAAATTGATGCTAAGTACTTTGCTTTCTTTCGCCCATTATTAACAAATATTAAATGTCTGTCTGCCTTAGATTCACAGGTGTGGGTACTTCAGTTACACTCCCCTCATCCCACTAATAGCATCATTTAAGTCGCATGGTTAAATTTGTGCTGCATCTTCTAAATTGGGTTCTGTTATTCAAATTTTGTTTCTGTTTTATATACTCGTAACTGTTATAGTGATTATAGGAATTTCATCATCTTCCTTCCTCCCAATCGAATGTATTCAAACAAAATTTTCAAATGAAGCACAAGCTGATGATTCTTTTAAGACTATTCCATGCATTGACTAAGAAACATATTGCATCCCATAATAATACGATGCCTCTGCGATTTTAGAAAACTCTGACCAGTTTAATATTTTTCTCTTCCCTATAAAAAGTTGTAAAAAATCAGAAAGCGGCTTTTCTGATTTTTTACAACTATTTTTTATTCATTGAATTTTCAACGTGAATTGAACTAACAATAAGCATTCAAATCTGGAATCTAATATTATAAATTATTTAAGTCCAGTTAGTGCTAGAGAAAAAACACCACTTTCTCCGGGTTCTTATGTGTTGTCTTCACATCTGTCGTGCAGGGCTAAAAGCAAGATAGTACCCCCTTCACAGCCGAGCGTGGACTCTATAATTTAGAAGGTTGCGGGCTATGGTTTCGGATGATATTCTAATTTCTTTATGTAAATATGTTGTCACGTATTTTGAAACCATTGTTTTAGCCAAAGGATAGGCTGTAAACATATGGAGGGTTTTATTTTGACTCCTTTGAATTTTTTTCTATATTAGATGCTGAAGCTTTTCCTTGCATTTAAACACAGACTTATTTTATAGTGGTCCATTTTTCTTGATTATATATGTATATTGTTGATCTGTGTATGTACATAAATACATAAAATTTTTTTGAACACGCGTTTAGTGAATACCCCTATTTTTAATCTGTGCTTCTTTTTCGATTGTTAAGAATGCAATTATTTTTCTTTATTAAGTGCTCTACACAAAACTGGGGATTTTTGTTTTTTTTTATTGTTTACGAAAAAGAAACAAAAACATTAGCGTTTTTTAGTTATTAAAAACAAAAACAATATAAAACCGATAATACGAGGTAAAAAGAGTTTAGGAATTCACACATGTTGTGAGCACCGAGTCAATACTTTTGCAATGACGTAGTAATTTATAAGCTTTAGTTGTCGTAACCATCGAAATGTACCATATTTAATGTACTTATTTATTTAAAAAAAGAAGACAACTCAATTTTAATTTGTTTTAAAATATTATTAAGCGTTACTTAAGCTAAAATTATAAAATTCCTTCGAAATACAGTTTTTTGTTATAAATTTTATAAAGTGCAACTTAAATAATTAGTAACAGGAACTAAATTTATATCTCTAACGTGTCGTCTACAGCAGCGGTTCCCAAATGGAGCTCCGTGAACGTCTGTGGGTCCGTAGTAATCATCAAAGGGATCCGTGTGAAGAGCCGGGAAAACAATGTTTTTAAAATAATATTGTAAGTTTTTATTTTGCCCTGTAGTATGACAAAAGAACTAATGTTTCTTACACAAGACAGCTTTTATTTCATTGCAGATACATACATACATATACATACACATATAGTATATTGATGAAAATAAAAGAAGAATTTCTATTTGTTAAATCTTTATCTTCAAGCTCAAAAAGGCACTGATATTTGTCGAGCGCTTTCCGAATTTTCACAGGATAACAACATATCGTTTTTTGGGTTTATTTTATTAACCATAGTTTATTATATTAGTGGATTTTCAAACATATTTATCAGCTTTTATAATAAAATTTTTATTCAAAATAAAAAATATGTTTTTTTTGCATTTTTAAATCAACCTGAAGAACAAAATCAATCGTAGGATTCAAAGGGGTCCGCGACAGAAAAATTTTTTAAGGGGGTCCGTGAACAGGAAATTAGTGGGAACGCCTGGTCTTGAATATTAGACTTTGTGTTGTTTTTAGTGGGGTTGTTAGTAATGTGTCTAAAATTTGCGCAACTTTTGCAGTATGCAAGAATTGCGTTACTTCTGTACCACAGAATACACAGAATACTCAACTTTGGTGTATAAAAAGGGTCCGAATCATATTTTGCATAAACTTTGTATAACGTGCATAAAGTTTGTGTGAAGAGATATCTATATAAAAACAAATAGCTTTGCTATCTCTTTTACACAAACTTTATGCACGTTTTTAAAGTTGTCGGGTCTAGTTAGTTTATGTTCTGTACTTCCAATTACTTTTCATCAAATGCACGTAATTGTACGAAAACTTGTAATTACATGTAGCAATTCACAAATTGCAATTGGTTTCGTCCAAGCCAGATTTTTTCATAAATCTTTAATATTAATTGATCCAAGTATGTATGTTGACAATATTTAATTTTCTTGGCCACTCTAAATATGTATGTATGCATGTACATATGTATGTATTGGTCTTTATTATGCAGCGGAAGAACACACTTGTTCTATTCTATTCTATTCTATTGTGTTTCTTCTTCTTCTTAATAACGAGATTACAGATGTGGTGGTTGATAGTCAACAACAATGCCACTGCAAAAAATGTTTTTCTACTTCTTATCAAAAAATAAATTTATCATTAATAATATAGTGAGTGAATGAATAATTTTGAATAGATATGTATTACAATAAAGAAAAATTAAAAGAAATCAAGGCGTCGTTTATGTGATCATCATGATGAAGACGACAATGATGATATTTTAATCAAATTAGGGACAATTGTGTATCACAATTTTAATAAAAAAAATCATCCTCGGTCGCCTCCACTTCAACTTATATCAGTGAATACTTGTACAACATACAAAAGTGATGAATTGTATACTTAATAAAAATATTTATTTTCAAAAAAAATCTATGTATGTACATTCCTAATAAAATACACAAAAGGCATCAAAAGATACTTATGTATGTACATGTGTTAATGTATATACTTACATATAATAAACTTTTTATAAATTCTTTTTCTACTCAGTTCGTGCTGCTCGCACAATGGACTTTTCATGAGCTTTGAAATTCATATAATTTAACTGAATAAAGTATAGGAAATTTTATGATTTCACACATTCTTAACAAAAAAACGTACTCACAAACGAAATGAAAAATATGTTCTTATATACTTACATAAGTACATATGTACATACTTACGTGTATATTTTAATTGCTCAAGTTTTAGGCAAAACAAATTATGATCATATCGTATGTAAAAGGAAACGCAACATGAACTTAAAAATACTTATGCACATACATAAATAAAATTTTAATTGTGTTCAATCTGAAACAAACAACAAACGCATGCTTTTGGTTCGCAGCCTGTCCTTCTGTTTGCTTGTCCGTAGTACGTATGTATATGTACATATCTAGGCCACTAGAAAACGACACTGGCCGACCATTTATCCAATCAATCGGTCAAAACCACTACCACCAACCACCATTCGAACATTCATCCATCTATGTATGTATGTACATATATCCATCCGAACAACAACAATAAAATGGGGGGTTTTCACTAATTGTTTGTCATTTAAGCGAAAAAAAACACAAAAAAGTATCATTCGGAAAGAAAGTGGGAGAAAAATAAACATCAACTGCGGAATTAAACTTATTAACAACAATAAAAAATATACATAGAGAAAAAAGCCAAAAAAATATCAAAGTCGAGGAAACACTAATGAACGTCATTAACAATAATTTCATTAATTTCATTTTCTTTTTCATGTTGCATGGCCAAAACAACAACGAATTGCCTGCCATTCATTTAATTATTTCTATTTGCAACAATATGCTCTAAAAATACCTGCAACACGTTATTTCGAAGATATTTATGAACTCGTATGTTTAAATTCGAGACATACATCATTAATCTATTAATTGCTAATAAATTGTTCGATCAATAAAATAATGAAAATATTAAACTCGAAGAGAAGATGGACATTGAATCACATAAGGCTGCGATGCACGTATGTATTTCAGTACATCTGGTTAAAATTACTGCCACAATATAAACGAATTTTGGTTGTAATTTTTACATGTCACTCACAGAAAATAAATTATTTCCGAATGATGTATGTACATATGTATGTACTCGTGTGTATGTACATACATATGTATTTGCTGAACATTACTTATATACATACATATATACTTCTCTTAGTTGAAGGAATTTGGGTTTTTTTTTTTTTTGTTGAATGATGTCTTTTCTTTCTCTTATTTTGAACAAAATAAATTAAGTTTTTGTGTTCCTAAAATTTTCGCCACGTATGTTTGTGGCATATTAGCTACCATAGAGCTTAGAAGTTCTGTTGGTTCACAGCATATCCCACCAAGTCATCTTTCAAACACAAATACGAATACACTAAATCATATCACTCCAGAGGCTGAGGAGATACAATGTCACAGAAATCATGTCATAAGCCCGTTAAAACAAGAACTGCCAAAGAAATCAATAAAGTCCAAAACTTGTAATCCGAAAGTAGTGAAAACTCGAATCTTTTTCACTGATTTTAACCTAAGCTTGTCATTGCGAGTTATGCTCTTTTTGAATCTTTCGAGGACAAGTCAATAATTCTGCGACTTTCAAATAAAACACAGCTTTTTGGATGTAAAATCACTTTATTTTCCAACATAGTCTCCTTTCAACTCCGCCAATTTTTTTATCCTTTCCATAAACTTAGTTTTTTGGGCGTCATCATAATTTTTGTTTGAGATGATTTCAGATGATGTTTAGCACTTGAAGCGAACGGACGTGTTTTCTTTAATTTTGCAGTGTTAAGCCGAAATAAATAAAACAGCAACAAGTGAACCTCTTTTTAAATACACAAATATACACACATATTAGTGTTCTTTTTGAACAGAAACCGTATTAAAACAAAAAAAAAAAAAAAAAAACAAGCAAACAAAAAATTAACAATAAAACAAAAGCAGTGTTTTACATAGTAAATGAGCTTAAATAACTCTCCAAAAAGGGAGAGGAGGCTCAGTACAAATAGTAGAAATGCCTACATTGTATTGACCTCACAACAACTTAATAATAACAACAAAAACATTGATGACCCAATGTTGAACAAACATTATTTAATGGCAAAAGCTACAAATTCAAGTTTGAGTACAAGTGCACCAGAGCTAAATAAATATGTATGTGATGATAAAGGTGACCAACCTGTTTCAAAATTGGTAAACAAAAAAACTACAAACGATACAATCGGTTCCACAAATACAATAATAAAACAAACTAGTGAAAAAGTGCTTACAGGCATGGATCGCTATATAACGATCTCAAAACGTAAGTCCAGTCCTCGGTCGCCAAAATTTGAGCCAAACTCAAAACAAATAAAAACCTCTATGGCGAATCAAAACCGATTTGCCATATTAGACAAACCAGACAATGAAAACGCATCGGCAGCACCTGTCAAGAACTTTAAACCTCCTCCATTATATCTACGGGAGGCTACCAGCAATGAATTAGTGAACAAGCTGACACAGGTTGTTGGCAAAGACAATTTTTACGTTGTTTCATTGCGTAAAGGAAACGTTCTAGAAACAAAAATACAGGTAAATAATGAAAGTAACTACCGTAAAGTTGTAGAAAGTCTTGAAGACGATAAAAAAAGCTATTACACATACGAACTAAAAAGTGCAAAGGGCTTAATTGTAGTCATCAAAGGCATTGATAGCACCGTGCCGATTAGAGATCTGCAGGAAGCCCTGCAAAACGAAGGCTACGAAGTGAAATCAATTCACAATATTCTAAATAAAAATAAAATACCGCAGCCACTTTTTAGAGTTGAAATCACTTTTAGCTCTTCGCATATGAAGCCAAAGGATGGGCCTCACCCAATCTATAGCTTAAGGTATCTTCTCAATCGCAGAATAACAGTAGAGGAGCCAATTAAACGCAAAGGTCCACCTCAATGCCAAAACTGCCAAGAATTCGGCCACACAAAAAATTTTTGTAAACTGCCCTCAGTCTGTGTCAGATGTGGCGATATTCATAAGAGTATGGACTGCCCACATCCCAAAAATGACTGTAAAGTCTTAAAATGCAGCAATTGCGGCCGCAGCCACACTGCAAACTACCGTGGCTGTGAAGTTTATTTACAATTAAAACAAAAAACAACTAAAAAACCTGCACATACTCAGTATCGAAATTCCACTTTCCAGAGTCTTCCAACTACATCTAAACAACAAAGCAGTAGTGATAATAACACCAAATACCAACAATTGTCTTACGCCCAAGCCTTAAAAAAACGTTCAGATGCTCATGAAAACATTAATAGCGAAAATAGTGCCAATCATCCTTTATCTTTTCCACAACAAGAATACGCACAAAACCCCATTGAGAATTTAATACAAGTCATGAATCGCTTCATGACAAGCATGGAGAGCATGTTCCAACAAATGCTGCAAAATCAAAGCATGCTAATGCAGATTTTGTTAAACAAAAAATGAACCAGTTGAAAATATGTTTCTGGAATGCTAACGGCTTAAGCCAACACAAAAACGAAGTCGAACAATTTTTGCACTCGCATCAAATTGATATTCTACTAGTGTCTGAAACGCACTTCTCGCCAAAAAATTGTTTCCGAATAAACGGGTATTACACCTACGATACAAAACACCCAAGTGGTAGAGCCTGCGGAGGCTCAGCAATTCTTATCCACAAAGATGTCGATCACTTCCCAATGCCAGAATACAGAACGGACCATATCCAGGCTACAACAATTCACCTGCCTGCCAGAGGAATTGCCATATCGGCGGTATATTGTCCTCCGAGGCATAATATTAATAAAGAGCAGTTTCTCAACTACTTTGAAACCTTGGGCACTAAATTCCTGGCAGCTGGGGACTTTAACGCCAAACATACGTTCTGGGGCTCCCGCCTCATTACTCCGAGAGGTAGACAACTGTTTGATACAGTTTTATCTAACAAATTGGACGCAATGTCCACAGGACACCCCACATACTGGCCAACAGACCTGAACAAAATCCCTGATGTGATTGACTTTGCTGTTATTAAAAACATAAAGCGAGAGCACATTTCATTGGCTCCGTCTTTGGAACTATCTTCGGACCATTGTCCCACTATTTTAACGTTATCCATTGACGAAGAAAACATGGTTCTTATAAGCGATCGCTTTCCAAATAAAAGGACAAACTGGCTAAAGTACAAAATGTACGTAAGCGCACACCTGCCACAAAATATTTCGCTAAAAACTGAAAACGAAATTAATTCTGCTGTAAGTCTCTTCACAAATATATTGATCGACGCAGCCAGAACATCAACACCCGCATCTTCTTCGCCTAAAAAAATGCCCCCCCTTGCATCATGCTACATTCAGTCTCTTATAAGGGAAAAAAGAAAACTAAGGCACCAATGGCAGCAGCTTCGTTCCCCCTCCCTAAAGACACAATTAAACCAATGTCAAAAGAAATTACGGGACGCTCTTAAGGCAGAAAAAGAGTTGCATCTCAGAAACTTTCTGCAGAATATAGATGCAACTGAGAAGACCGATTATAGCTTATGGAAGGCAGTCCAAAAAATGAAACGCCCTATCGCCTATGAAGCGCCCATACGCCTAAAAAATGGAGAGTGGGCAAAAAGCTACAAGGATAAAGCTGAAGAGTTCGCTGATTATCTGGAGAAGGTTTTTACCCCTAATGAAACAAACTCATCTATTACACCCACTGTAGCTCAAGAATCCATTGCTAACCCCTTGAAAATACGACTACCCGCATTGAGAGCTGCCATCAGAGATCTGAATCCAAAAAAGGCCCCTGGTAGCGACAAAATCACAACATCAATGATCAGCAATCTGCCAAACTTGGCAGTGAGAAATATTTTGTTCATTTTCAATTCCATGCTAAGAATTGGATATTTTCCATCATCATGGAAACTTTCAGAAATAGTTATGATCCCCAAACCAGGCAAAGATGTAACTCAGGTATCATCGTATCGTCCCATCAGCCTGTTGCCTATCCTCTCGAAATTATTCGAAAGGTTAACTTTGGCAACATTAGAGTCACAAACGGACTTAACAAGCTTAGTCCCTAATCACCAATTCGGGTTTAGAAAAAAGCACAGTACTATCGAACAGGTACATAGAATAACAAACTTAATTCGGGAAACGTTTGAGAGAAAGCAGTATTGTTCTGCGTTGTTTATAGATATATCCCAAGCATTCGACAAGGTCTGGCATGATGGGCTTATATTCAAAATTTCCACTCTTCTTCCCACGAATGTCCACAAGCTGCTCACGAGCTATTTAACAAATAGAAGTTTTGTAATACGATCCAAAAAAATGTATTCTTCATGCAAAAGAATTTCAGCAGGAGTCCCTCAGGGGAGCATACTTGGGCCATTTCTATATCTTTTATACACCGCTGATCTTCCTACAAATACGCTCACACATACGTCTACATTTGCAGATGATACAGCATTCATGAGTACTCATAAACACCCAGAAGTGGCATCACAACAACTCCAAACTCACGTAACTGAACTAGAAAAATGGTTGCATAAGTGGAAAATAAAGGTTAACCCCACTAAATGTGTCCACGTAACTTTCACTTTGAGGAAAAACAATTGCCCTCCTATTACAATAAATGGTGTAAGGATCCCAGAGCAAAGCCAAGTAAGATACTTGGGAATTCACCTCGACAGACGTCTTACGTGGGTCCACCACATTGCAGCCAAAGTTACGCAGCTCAAACTTAAAACTGCCCAGCTCTATTGGCTAATTGGGGCACAGTCTACGCTGAGCCTAAACAACAAAGTTCTTTTGTATAAAGCAGTACTAAAGCCTATATGGTATTATGGAATCCAGCTATGGGGATCCGCATCAGCATCTAACGTTGAAAAATTACAAAGAAGACAATCAAAGATCTTAAGAATGATTACATGCGCTCCTTGGTTCATCCGAAATAACAATATTCACAAGGACCTGAATATTCTCAGTGTACGAGAAGAAATTAAAAAATCTTGTATGAACTACGTAACAAAAATTGCTGCTCATCCTAACCCATTAGCGAGGGGCCTGCTTTCATTTGAGGGTCATAGACGTCTCAAGAGGGTGCAAACTTTCGATTTGGCGACATAACTTTTTATTTTTTTATTTTTTATAACTATATGTTGAGTACTGCATTGGCAGTACCAACCCATACAATTTAATAGTTTAAGATTTTATTACTTACTGTAAATGCCATTAGGCAGCTTCAGTAATAAATAAAAAAAAAAAAAAAAAAAAAAAAAAAAATGATTTCGTCGTTGGAGTCAAATCTTTCCGCCGAGCCATTTCTTTTGTTTTGGCAACAAGAAATAATCAATCGGGTTAAGTCCAGAGAATAGAGCAGATGAGGAAGTAATTCATAGCCTAATTCATGGAATTCTGCCATGGAAACTGCACTGTGTGCATTCTTGTCTTGTCCTAGTGAAAAAGATTTTTTTCTTGTCCAAATGCGATCGTTGTTTTATTTCAAGCCCTTATTAAACCAACCCAATAAGTTGTCATAATATCCGCTATTTATTATGTTACCCTTCTCAATGCAGTCAATGTAGATTATACCGCGTGCATTAATTAATAATCGTCATGTCTAGGTTCGTATGGGGCACTCCACTTCCTTGTCTTCCTACAACATCTACATATTTACAAGTTGAATTACCGTGGGTAACTGCCAGTAATGAGGATCTCATTACTGGCATTCCTAAAGACCATATTTAATTTGAAGTATTAAAATCTTGCAGTGAAATAAAAGGATGAAATGAACAAGATTCAGTGAATATTTTTAATGAAATAAATGGTGTTTGAATCGGCCTTTCATCATTATTGCAAAGCCTCCAAGCCCCATCTCGATGTCCTTAGGTAATTCTTAGTAAATGAAATTCATAGGAAAAATCACGGGAACAAATTATAATTTTACTGTCCAAATTTGTACAACTTTTAAAAAATTTACAATTAAAGTAATAATTATATTTGCGGCTTCTGTTTCCCAAAGGAAGGCTGATCAAACAATAAATAATGCAATAAAAACGTGAGAGATGTTTTTGTTTATTTTAACACTTTTACCAGGAATAAACACAAAAGCCAACCACGACCACTGCAGCCAAATCATTCTTCTTTGTGATGCGGCTTCTGTTTTTTCTATATTTTTAAATTAAATTAATACAAATCATTAGTTTTGTATGTTTTTCTTTGGTTGTAATAAAAATACACCATCTCCGGAATGACAAACAAGAGTTTCATTTCGTTTGACTTACCCAGCATCTACACATGCAACTGCAACTTCGCAAAACTCATTAATACGCTCCTACTTTCCTTACTTGCAGCTCAACTTGCAAGAGATTTCAAAGACACTGTTTTTTTTTATAATTTAAACTTCTTTTAAGATTATTTTGTAAGAGTTTAACATGTTTTTATTTCAAATATACATGATGAATACAAATCGTATTATTTTATAATATTAATCCCACTAAAAGAGGAGTAACAATTGTTAATGCCACAAATTAAATGTAAAATTAATAAATTTATTTTATTCCTATTGAAGTTATTTTAGCTTTTATAAGTATATCCAAAATTAAAAGAATTGTTGCTGTCTTAGTTTCCGTCTGGAAGACCGTTTATCTTGTTCCAAGGTACATCATTCTGTTGAAGTTGCTTTACAGTTTGACACTTCCAGGTGTTTGTTGGTCTGCTATTTCGTCTTAGTTCCCAAAGTTCGAACCTGTCTCGTTGTGATGTCTAATGCTTTTCTCATTATGTGGCAAAGTCATTGTGTGTCAGATAGCCCAAGCCGGTCTGCTTACAAAAGAAATTTAATGTGGGTTTAACGGAAAATCATTCCAAATTCAAACCAGTTGAGTTTGCATGATCTAAATAAAACAGATTTCACGTTGGTGTTAAAGACCTTGAGCCTTGTACTTTTCGATATATTTTGTGATCTCCAAAACTTATTTAAAATATCAAACGCCTGTTCTATCATACTTTGCCCAATATATTTTGAATATCTTGGCTACTTCTTCCACTCGCAGCTATTAGGCTTCCCAAAAGCCATCAATAGCTTCATTCATAAGATAAAAAGTAGTGCTGTTTGATGTATTCAATCTCATCGACTTCATTTTGTAAAGCGAGCAGATATCATCCGATTAGTACAAGTCTAGTTTTCATAGAGACTCCAGGTAATAGCTCGCTGAATGCACATAGCTGCACTCGTCAGCACGTCTAGAAAACTAAGTTTATTAAAAGTGTTGACAAAACATATTCCTTGGCGTACTCTAATCTCGACTCTGTTGGGGTTGCTAGTTGTACCTTCATGGGATATACAGCAATGGAAATCTTTGTATAACTCTTTAATGAGTTGTATAATTTTTGCAGGTACTCGTTTGCAACATATTTCTCCCCACACAAAGTGAACGATCGCTAAATATAAAGGGAGTCGACACACTTCACCTTTATATGTATGGAGATGTGCCGCAAAGTGTGAAGCAGAGTGTCGCAAAACTTCACAGCCCATTAAGTTTTCTATTTGATTTTTGAAATTGGAATATTGTTCTACGGCTACACGAGTAAATACGGTTTTACATTTTTCTTTATTGCAAATGGAAGAAGTTTTCTTCTTTAACTGAGAAACTGTTTTAATGGGTTCCCCCTTACCACTATTTATACTTAATGTATTAAAGGAAGAAAGGGCTAGTTTGAGCTTTAGATCTAGCAGAATGTAAATTCCAGACAGGTTTCAGCTATACTGCGGATATTAATATTTGGCATTTTTATTTTTGCGGTTTGGGACAAGTTCGTTTGGAACAAATAACGCAAATTTCCTGCAGGGTATGCGCACATACCTTCAGTCGAGTTGTCCATTAAAATGTTCATTGAAAACTTTAGCAATAAATGATATTCTAAATAGTTAAAATACACTATTTATTAAATAAAAGATTATAAGAACGAAGATTTGAAGTATTTTATCATCTCACTAAAAAAACTAAAATTTTGCTGGAAAATTAAAATTTTGCACCATCTTGCATTAACATTTTTTTGAATATTCTTTTCCGAAACGTTTATTCAAAATCATTTGTATTTTTTATTGAAGCTCATTTATCTTTTACCAATAAATTATTTAATTAATTTTAAACACTATTTATGCAAAAGTCACTTTTGAAATTAAATTTAATTCAATGGTAATAAATTTCGAATTTCGAATTTGGAAATTGTGTAACGAAATATACAAATAACTTGTGATAATCGCAATTGTTTACAATTCGAATTTCAGCAAATAGTCGTAAAATCAAGCAAAATTCACAGAGATAGAAAATTTACACCAGCAAAAATTTTAATAAATTAGATTAGCATTTGGTATAAAAAAATAAAAAAAAAACTTTTTGTTTAAACCACATACGAGTTCATAAACTAAAAGTGCAAAAAATGCAAACAAACGTTAAATAAAGGAAAATTTATATTCTCAAGAAAAACAACAAACATTTTGGTACATTTTAGAGTATCCAATTATAACCAACAACAATATTAGATTATTGTAAAAAAGTTTGTTCTATGCAAATAAAACTTAAATAAGTTATTTTTATTGTTGTTTATTTACTTAAAAAAAACAACTTTTTATTTTTTATTATTATATTTATTAATTAGACACTATGTGTCTCTTTTATATTTTATTATTATATTTATTTTTAATTAGACACTATGTGTCTCTTTTATATGAGTTTCTGTTATAAACTAAACTTACAATTATTTTCTAGATTTAATTACAACTATTATTATTAAAGTAAATTGCTTAGTTTTACATTTTATTTATTTGGGTCAATAAATAAATATTGCTTTAGTTACAATTATTTTCTTTAAGAATTTCGCAATATTCTTAATTAATGTTTTTATTCTTTTTGGATTTACAAAATTGCTTTAAAAGCGGAAGTTAATGAAAATAATAAAATAGCTTCTGTTAATTAAGCAATTATTAAGTTGAACTGTATTTAGGTCAACATCATAATGCCAAATCAACTGAAGTTGAATCGAAATTGTAAATTTGCAATAAAAAATATTTGGTTCTTTAACTCTTCCCCTCTTAAATTCGATTGTCCGCAATCGAGTACAGAAATGGTAGATCATTTAGTCTAAAATTTTTATATGAAGGTATCGCTTGTGTTTCTCCAATTTTGATAGGAATAGAATTGTCGGCTCTTGGGGGCTTTGGTATCTCGTTCACATATATAGTTTTTTGCTTATTTTTCCGGAATATTATTAATAGCACAAGTGGAATGATTGTTACCAAAATTATTAATGCTAGGGATAATTCTCTTATTTCCGTTGATTTACTAAAATCGGAAATTCGTTTGGTGTTGTTTATGTGCAACTCATGGAGGCTTTCGAGTGATAGGAATTCTAGCTGCTCGATTTCTGATGGTGCGAGTTGGTTTACAGGTGGTATAGTTCTTAATGGATTCGCATCGATATTCCTGTAAATGTTATCTCCAATTCGGATTGTGGTATTAGTGTAAGATATAATAAAGCTTCCAGTTATATTCTTAGGTTCTTCATTCACGTTGACAGTTCCGGAGAATTCATTAAGCAATAATGTTCCTGTAGAAATTTCTTCAATTGTAGGGATATGGTGACCGTTTATAGTATAGCATGAAGATGGGAGAGAGTTCAGGATTTTTGGTAAACAAGAGTCCGTAGACAGATCTATTAAGTTATTTTTATTACAAATTTCCAAATTCGAAAATCTTTTACATCTACTTGTTATTCCATAAGTTTGGTTTTCAAATGTCAATATTTCATTAAATTTTAATTTTACAATCAAGTTATTGTTTTTTATAGGTTTTATTAAGATTTTCTTATAAATAATATTTGAAGTCAACGGAATTTCTATTACATAGAGCATCAGCGTTGAGTTATGTATTACTTTAATATTAGTAAATTCTAATGCCTCTTCTGGGCTTGTAAATGGTATATTTTCACTTTCAAATTTTTCAATTGCTAACTTAATTTCTAATTCATTTAAAAGGAATGAATTTATCATACCTAGTTTGGACCATTGGATAGCATACTTTATATTTAAAATTTCTTCCTTAATTATACGTAATTTATTTTGATTAAGTATGATAAGTTCATCACTTAAGATATTTCCCTTTTTTATACTATTAGCAAGGGAGTTTGTTATTCTAGTTATATTGTTTAATCTGGTTTCAAAGGAATCATTTATCATAAATTGTTCATTATTATTTGCGTTTAACTTTCCTAAATTACTAATTATTTTTTCTAGGTCATCATGATCTGGAGAGCCAGCTAAATATTTCCACGCTGTTCCCAGTATATCAATTGATCTTTTGCTTTTTACAATTTTCGTTAAGCGAATGCTTTCTAATAATTGGAGTGTTCTAGTTAGTTCTTCTTTAAGGATAGGAATCATGAGATTTCGAGAGGATTCAAAGTGCCTTATATTTAAATTTTCATTTTCTACTATGTAGAAATTTTATCATTCAAAATTTAATTTTCAAAAATCCTTTATTATAATTTATCGGTTCAATAAATTCTTTAAACTTCTTTGTTTTAACTTTTAACTTTTAATTTTCTACTATGTAGAGATTTTATCATACAAAATTTAATTTTTCAAAAATCCTTTATTATAATTTATCGGTTCAATAAATTCTTTAAACTTCTTTGTTTTAACTTTTAACTTTTAATTTTCTACTATGTAGAAATTTTATCATACAAACTTTTATTTTCAAAAACCGTTTATTGTAATTTATAAGCTCAGTAAAATTTTTTTAACTTTGTTTTAATTTTTTACTTTTAATTTTCTACTATGTAGAAATTTAAACACACAGGAAGTAATTTCCAAAATTTTTTGATTTAATTTTCCATCTTTTCACATTATATCATCTACTTTAATTGTTTTAATGAAGGAAAATATTGGTAGTGACGTGTTTAATCAAGATCAAACTTATCAATGATCAAGTATTTCTCTATGAATGAATTAAGCTTACATACAAAATTTACGAATGAATAAAAAGAATAATAGCAACTGATTAAGTTTGGGTTTTAACTATACGTAGGTAAAATAATAATTTTAATAAAAAGATCAGCCTAGTAACAGATTAAGTAAAAATTTCATACAGTTAACGAAAAAAAAAAGATGCTAACAGTTTCGTTAACTTCTCCCGCTTTTAAAACAGTCGTCCTCGACTGGAGAAATCTATTTTATTTAACAAAACCCTTTTTTTACTACAGTGTTTATTCAAGAGTTTTTTTTTTGTTTTAATAAATAAAAAAAATAAAGGTAAAAATTTAAATAAAGTCAAAAGCTGAAGCGAAAGTTTGAATTTTGTTATGAAATGTAGTTTCAACGGATATTGTCCTTATGAACAATCTTGTTTTCTATTCTAGTTGTTTGTTCCGATATATCGGTAGCATTGTTACCGGTTCGTTGATTACTTCGCGTCAAAATATCTGATACGATTCTTGTTACCAGACTTTCTAATTCCAGTGGCCCTTGATTGGCGGAAGGATTAGAAGGGTTAGGAGGGAGATTTAGGACGGAAGGTCTTACAAGATTATTAGGGTTTGACATGTTCTTGTTTTATATTCACAAAATTCAAATGTAAATTGAGCACACTTTTTATTATTAAATATTTTAAAATTGAATTGATCAAGTGCAAAAACTTTTCACTAATATTAAGTTAATTAACTACAAAAATTTTGAATAATGAATTAAATATCTTAATTCTAATCTTACATTAAATACAGCATTGGTGAAGTGGTGCAGCAAAGTCCTTTTTGCTAGTTGCTACTGCGGCACTGCAATCGCTTCCTTCTTGGTGATTGGTGATTTGATGTGTTCCTTCTTACAAGGCTCCGTTTGGATTTTCACACTATTTCACTATTTATTTTTCACTTTTCACTTGATTTTATTTAGGACGCGTTTTTACTTAGTGATAATATTGAACGAGTCCTTTAAAAAACACTTTGCTCGGGCGCCAGTTATTTTTATTGTTGTTTATTTACTTAAAAAAAACAACTTTTTATTTTTTATTATTATATTTATTAATTAGACACTATGTGTCTCTTTTATATTTTATTATTATATTTATTTTTAATTAGACACTATGTGTCTCTTTTATATGAGTTTCTGTTATAAACTAAACTTACAATTATTTTCTAGATTTAATTACAACTATTATTATTAAAGTAAATTGCTTAGTTTTACATTTTATTTATTTGGGTCAATAAATAAATATTGCTTTAGTTACAATTATTTTCTTTAAGAATTTCGCAATATTCTTAATTAATGTTTTTATTCTTTTTGGATTTACAAAATTGCTTTAAAAGCGGAAGTTAATGAAAATAATAAAATAGCTTCTGTTAATTAAGCAATTATTAAGTTGAACTGTATTTAGGTCAACATCATAATGCCAAATCAACTGAAGTTGAATCGAAATTGTAAATTTGCAATAAAAAATATTTGGTTCTTTAACTAATATAAAATCACATAAATTCCCACAAAGTGTAAGATTTAAACAATTCTTGCAGATAAATAAATAAAATTCAACTGGTACGAGCAGGAAAGTACACGTATGAATGAATGGTTGTGTGAATATTTACAGATCAAAAGAATGATCATGATTATGATCATGATGATGGTGATGGTGATGAGATGATGATAATTATGATGACGACGACAAGGAACAAGAAAAAAACACACCAATTTATTGTACATACACATTAAGTATGTGGCGCACGTAGAACGAGACTACGACTATGGGTAATAAAATGTTGCCTAAGCATGTTGCAAACAGTGGAAATAATGAATGTGTGTGATCGTTTGCTGTTGCGATACATTTACTTCGGCTGCACCTTGTACTAGGGCCGATCATCTAGTCTAGACCATAAAATACTACAGCTTTACGACTAAACGTTTCTAGTTCTCTTGTTAAGCAAAAAACATTTTCTAAATCAGAAGCGAACGGGTCCTCAGGTAGTTAGCGGGAAATTAGAAATTAGAAATTAAGCAAACCTGCCCCCCAAAATAAACCCAGATAAAAACCAAGTTACACATGTACCCAATAATATATATAATAAATTATTAATGAATAATAAATAATCCTGTGACTTTCTTTTCGTAATATTTCAACAAAACAATTTTAATTAAAAAAAAGTGAACTCTAGCTCGAACTCAAAAAGTGTATTTGTTATTACAGTTTTAATAATTAAAACAATAGAAAGTAACATTTCTTAAAGAGATTTTTAAAAGTGACATTACAAAAAAAAAACAAATACTGTGACAATTTTTAAAAATCACTAATTTTCTATTTATTTTAGATAAGTTGTATTAAATTAAAATTCCAAAAATAAACAAAATTTAAACAATGGCCTACTCTTGGGATAACCGTGTCGACTTTGTTGTTCGGTATATGTACGGTAAGTTTCAAAATTAAGTGTTATAACATCTGAAAAAATATATGTATGTAAGTGGCTTGTGAAATTAAATGCCCAAAAAGGACACAGTAATAACTTTACAAATGTAAAAAAAAACTTTCTATAAAGAAGTCCACTGAAAAAAAAAACTAAACAGAACGGGTCAATGTGATAATGCCAAACAGTAAAGTCTAATAATAAATATACCATATCGTATATACAAAATTTTAACTTCAAGGTCCAATGGCTGTTCTTTAACTGCGCGCGTCTTTGCTATTTTTAGCCCATTGCTATAGCACTGACACCCGGTTTTAAGGGATTTCTCTTGAATAATGGATGACTGTAGCAAGTCAAAGGGATTGTAACTTCGAAATAATATATCCAGAGCACCAATACTCAAATAAAATAAATAATTTGAAATTAATTTGAAAGCTGTTCAGCATTGAAGTGGAAACAAAAGCGTCCTTTTTCAATTGAAATTACTTCAAGATCTCTAAGGACAATCAATAAAATATTTAACGTTTAAGTGTTCGTAAAATAATTTGAGCTTGAAGAATTTTGTGGGATGTACATACATATTCAACTCAAATGTTTTTTTATATAAATTGTTATGGTTGCAATAAGCGATCATTTGAATTGAATTTAGCAATAAAAAGGAATATTTTAGGAATAATATATAATAAAACAATGTAAGAAATGTGAATGTTTTTGAAAACATTATTTAACATATTCTACAAATTTTTAAAGTATATTAATTTTTTGTGGTATACAAACTAATGGCGTTTTCATTTTTGAAAAAAAATTTAACATTTTCTTTACGAATTTATAACAAAAAAATCTATTTGTCGCTGTAACTTAAAAAATTCAACTTCCTTACATTATAGCATGATCATTCCTCATAAGTTTGTTTTTCTCTTTGAAAGGACAAAAAATTTACACTTCTCTTGCAGAAACGAACGCGCTCATTTGTTGCAAGGACGTCGTATCTCCAAAGAAAAAGAAACTAGTTTCACACGAAACAAGTTAAAAGTTTTCAATTTAATGGAAATAAAAAATAATATTAGACTCTCAAGAGATGAAAATAATGGATATTTCCATATATGAAATTTAAGCAAAAAATGAAGAAGGTCTCGACGATAATTCTCTGCACTTTTATCTCAAAAATTGTTGTGACATACATGCACCAAATAAGTGATGTGTCTGAGATATCGCTGGTATCCATTTAAGCTCATCAGAAAATAGAATTTCAAAATGAACATATGTACATATAAATTATATTAAAACAAACTGTGTGTAACATGTCATTAAAAAAGTTATTCATTTGCAGGACCATTCAATGCCATTATGTGTGGAATATAATATTGTGCAAATATCCGCTGCAGCTTCGCTGGGTGGCGCATAACCGAAATTTCCAATTTTTCCATAACTCTAGCGTATAAGGCAGGCTGACTTTGACCGATGACATGGATTATAATGGTTTGAGGGCCGCTGTAGCTTGTAGTCTATTCGTAAAGTCCCGCGACTTAAGAAAAACCCCACAAGAAAACGTCTAATAGGATCAAATCCCACGACATCAGTGGCCAGTTCACATCACCTCTACATGAAATGATCATGCCCCCAAATCGCCCATGCAGATCGTCTAATGTTAATAGCATGAGCTGTATAGGATCGAGTTGCATAGAAGAAATTTGTAATTAAAGCTCAGTATTGAATTTCGCCCTATAAGACTATAAATTTGAGGCGCTTTCTACTCGTATTACATTTGTAGCAGATTAGCGTTTGATGTCCATGTTAAAAGACGATCGATATAAATGCTATGCTGCGGTATTTTCCCTCACCGTGGTGCGGTATAAATTGGTTTTTTATTTGTAAAGGTGGAGAAGTAATGTGAACACATTTTTCTTCATTCACTTTTATCCTCAATGTTTTAAGCCATTTTTCCAAAAGCGAAATATATTCCAGCAATTGGAGGGATGCTTCTTGTTCGTTTTCATGGACGCTTATTAAGAAATATGTGGCATCAGCAAACGTTTATATGTAAATAATATTGCTTATTGGCATACCGGAGGAACCAAATATTGCCATGACGGCTACTGCTAACTTTTTCTTTAATTTATTGCCCCAGTTTATCGAAAGAATGGCAAACATCAATTAAGAGAGCAGAGCAGTTTTTCCTCAACCAAATTGGTGATCCGGAGGTCGGGTTGCTCACAAATGTATTCTCAAATAGCTTTGACATATTAGATAATAGACCTGTAGGCCTGTGTGACTCCACTATCGAATAGTCTTTTCCTGACTTAGGGATCATGGTAAACATCGAAATTTTCCATTCTGCTTTGGATGGTGTTAAAGGGGTAAAATAGCATTAAAATTAGAACAATATTCTGTTTTTTTTTAATTAAACTACGTAACTCTAAAAGCGTATTATGAGTAATTTTATCAACACCTGGGACTTTCCTCGTTCTCAAGCGAACCATAGCATTTGCGATCTCGGGATCAGTGGCAACTGATGGCTGCCCTATTATATCTCCCTCCAGAAAACACAATGGCCATTTTTTAAGTCCTCTGGTTGCTCTGGATCATTTATGCGCTGGTCTCTCGACTCGTCTGCTACTCTGTGAATTCCAATCTAGGCATTTTTTTTTTTGGAAATATTATCGTTGGAATAGGCTGCTGGTTTGCCTCCATCCAGAAAATCTGTAAGATTTTGCTGAGGCATTTGCTGAGAAATACCTGAAGGCATTTTATGTCATATGCTGGCATGTTCCAGGTCTCGCATCCATATAACAAAGTGGATTTTATATTTGAGTTAAATAGTTTGATTTAACGTGGCAAATACACTACGTGCTATCTGCTGCTGAGCCATCAGTTGTGTTAATTGGGCTACCAAGGTAGCGGAAGGAGTTAACATCTTCAATATGTTGATCACATAAGGAAAACTGGCGATCTGTGTTGCTATTTATGCGGTGAGATTTTGTTTTGGATATATTTATCTTCTCGATGTCACTGATGGTGGAAATTTGCGACTGCATAGTCATCGGCATAATCTAGGTCTTCCAACCGTAGTTGTAAGACCCACGTAATTCCTCTCTTATGATGCATCGAGGACGCAGTTAAAAAGCAGAGGTGATAAGGCATAACCCTGTCTAACTCCAGTTTTAACCGTGATTGTGTTGCTCAGTTGATTTTTATGCAACATACGGCAAGTGGCATTCTTGTACAGGGCTTTGATTAGTCTTCTTAGTTTTTCGGGAACGCCATTGCATATCAGCGAGTTCCATATAGCGTTATGGTTTAGTTTGTCAAAGGCCTTCTTAAAGTCTATAAAAGTGAGGTATTATCTGTTTACTTGGTCAACACAAGATTTTCGTTTAGTCTCATTCTAATCTAAGGTGATCTGTGTATCGTTGCCACATACTTTGAACTCTCCTTTATCAGTTGTTTGTTGTTTTTTATGTACTAAACTCTATTACACAGACGCGGCGCTAACTCGCAATTAATTTTGAAATTTTTGTTTATGATATAAATGCTCATTTAAAAAATTAGATGAATACAAGAAAAAAATCCACAAACGTTTCAATATATTCATATGAACGGATGTTTTAAATGTTCAAATTCTATCCAATTCATATTTCTTTAAAAATACAACACCGAAAAAATAACAATGGTATAGGATATCGTACATATTATGTTTCAAGATTTCTTTTGCATACTGACAAATATTGAAATTTTATTTAAGATGTGTTTTTAATATAGAATAATAAACTAGTCTCACAAAATTCGATTTTGTGGGAAATTTTAATACGTATTATGAATCTGTAGGAAATAAATCTTTAAGCTCATTTTAAGTTTTAATAATATTTTTAGTGTTTAAGATAAATAAGGGCTTTAGTGTATTCGAGGACCCATAGAACAATTTTATGACAAATAGTTCAGATCACCAGAAAACCCGCCAAAGGGTGGTTTTTGCCTTCTCTAAAAAAGAGTCAAAACAATAACCGTACCCGTGAGACGATTAAAATGTTCCACAAAAATTTTCCTCGTGCTGTTTTATATAAAAATGCTGCACACATCTTTGAATTAAAAGGTATTGCTTACAAGATATCCTATGTCGAGCTATTATATCTATGTGCGAAAATTTGGGGGGTGACTTAAACTCCTCCTAAAATGAGTCCGAGATGTAAACGTCGATATATGTACGTTTAAGTTTTTTTTTTTTGGTGCCCTCTACCAGAATCAGTCGTTAGAACCTTGTTATTTTGAGAAAAAAAACTTTTTTGTTGTACAGTTTAATTTAAAAAAATCTATTCAGTAGACATATTTCAGTTTTCGTGTATGAATTACTATTGAGAACATGGCAATTTTCACAAAATATGAAATATTTATGTAGTCTTATTAACAAGATGTCTTAATGATTTGAATTTCTTTTATTCTATTTATGTTCGCGGCAAAGAAGTGTTTTTCTTTGGTTTGTATTTACGCGTCATTGATAATAAATTCTACTTAATACAATTTAAATACAGCAAATTAAATGAAACGATTATTGAAGCAATAATATTTTCTATTGGTTCTTTTTATTTTTCCTTTGAGCTTTAAGTTGGACTACAAGTATAAGGGCCATTTTTAAGACTTACCTATAAAGTTCATAATAGTTAATGGTACCTTTAGGTATAGTGAAGAATAAAGTTAGCTTCAACTATTTCTCGTTTTCACGACTTCCATATAAGTGACAGCGCATAGAGAAAGGGACCTAAGGGTAAAAAAAATCAATTTTCACTTTTTTTTGATGTGGTCAACATCTGAACATCGAATGAGACCGATCCCATGCCCCAAAAGTGTTCCTTCCCAGAGATATGCGCGTTTTATGAAAGTAAAGTACACCAAAGAAACACGTATGTAGATCTTTAAAATGGCTCTCCTGAACAAAACCGGTTTTTACCCTTAGGTCCCTTTCTATTTTGCGCGTCACATAAAAAGAACTTAATATTTTTGCAAATGTGGCAATAATAAACTAAATACCGATTATTTTTGTCATACCAAAAATACGAACTGGCATCTACGCACTTACTTCTGTTGACGTTTTCAGTTGCTTTTAAAAATAAATATTAAAATTTTTTGTTCGCAATCATATAATGCCAAATGAAAGTGAAATACCACGTAAGTGTGCTAAAAACTTCACGGCAGAGGAACAAGTACTGCTGGTAGAGCTGGTGGAAAAAAAATCTGATGCAGTTGTATGGAAGCAAAAGGAAGAGGCATGGCACAGAATTGAAGTAAAGTTTGCTGCAAGAATTGGGATACACCGCCACTGGAAAGCTTTGCGAGATAAGTACGAAGTCTTTAAGCGTAAGTCTAAGACAGAAAAATAGCCTTTCCTATTACGAAAAATTTCAATGTTGTTTCCTCCAGGTGACTGAATGCGTATGTGGGTGCAATATATAGCCCCAATTACTTTTGGAAACAGCATTCGCAAAGAAATCTGTCACAGTTTACTGCATTTCTCTGGTATCGGAAGGAAATTTTATAAATTCCCTCGACAAAGCCGCTAAAGCAAGAGACGTTTCTCTTACTGCTCGGCTTGCTGTAGCAACACTTAAGCTCATAGACGACAGCAGACAGCAAGCAGCAATATGTCAAAAATAAAATCCATGTATTTAAATGAAAACGATTATTTTAACGGCATCACAGCAGCACGACTGCACAACAGCATTTGCTGCTGCTGCCAACTTAGGCTATTTTCTATTTTGACGGGCAGCATTAAACAAATATAGTGTTGCCATATATATATATATATATATATAAATTGGAAAAATAAAAACAAAAACTTTTTTTTAATATTAAACATAAAAGAACATTACAAAAATACAATAAAGAAATAAATTTATGTGTTTTTTATAGTTTTTCGTGATATTATTACATTTTTTTTATCAATAACTTTATTCATTATAAAATATATATCCGGCATCCCTGAAATTTGTATTGCTAAAATACACATCAGCTGATTATTATGCTGTTGCTGTCTTCAAAATAATTATGAAGCTGACTTCAGAGCAGCATTTGAAGTTGGCAGCATTTGAAACCGTGAAGTCTGCTGTCGTCTATGTGTTTAGAGCATTACGCCGCAAAAGTCACCCACTATAATTAGGAAACTGCCACTTGCGTAAAACCTTAGCGCTACAAGCAATTTCGTCTGAGGTGATACATATGTAACTATATACATACATAGCTACGAACCTTTCACTTCGTGGCAGCAAAGAACTATGTACTTTTTCCAAAATGTATTGAAATCTTTGCACAAATTCAGTATCAATCCACCTGTTTACGATATATTTTGGCCGTTGTTATTTTAGGAAAACTGTTATCCAAATTATTTATATAAAACAAACGCGATCTGAACATTTTTTTTTTATTTTTTCCAAATTATGTAAGTACATATGTACCAATGACGTTTTATTTAAATTTCAAAACTTGAAGTGTGTATAACATGGCAACTTAAAATCTAAACCTTACGATAAAGGTTAAAAGCAGGACGTTCCTCCCTTTAACACTTTTAGGTTAAAGGAAACTTATGAAAGTAAAAACACGTTATCTGGACGATAACGACCTACCTTTAGACTATCGTTAAGTTGTGAAAGCACGAAAGATATCAAGTCATCGCAGAAGAGGCTAAAGAAACTAATTCTCTCGTTTTTCACTGGCTGGATTTAAATAATTAATAAATTTAGACTTAAGATTCGACTACTTATTTATAACCGAGATTCAATATATAACAACACATGGAAAAGCGATTTGTTATGACTTCTTACTCCACTATTTTCACTTTGAAATGGAGTTAATGTTTCCATGGGAATAAAATTCACGCTAAGAAATATTCCATTTAAAAAATTTCTAAAAAATGTGCGATTTTTTTTTGTTTTGCTATTTAAAAGAAAAAACGAGAATTTATTGCTGCTTAATAAGCGAAAACTTATTACAAACGAGCACGCAATCCCGTAAGGATTTTAAATATAAATTCTTTCTTATAAATTGGTCAACACAATGTTAAACTTTTTTTAGAAAAGAAATACCCAAATTTAAGAGGGACCTACATAATTTTTCAATAGCAACGTAATTTCTCTGTGAATGTTTACCAAACCTTAGATATGAAAAATTACCTATAGGACCTAGGAACTCTATATGTAATGCTAAAAAAGATATAAAAATCCCTATAAAATTAGTTCATAAACATTAGCACAGCTAAAGTCACTAGAGGGATCTACAGCCTTTGAGAATTTATCGAGAAGGGGCTACAACCCTTTAACGACGAGGAGACTGAGACGATATATTAGAAGTTCCACAAGAGAGAAAATTTTCTTCTGGCGGGTGCCTGGCTACTCCCAAGCAAACATATTTGCGCCTATACTCATGAAATATCTTGTATTTGAAAATACACATTGCTGATAATAACAAAGAGCCATTAAATGTCGACCAATACTTATAGTATATGCCTCATGAAGCAATAGCTCTTCGCGACCTTAATTATTGGTTTTCATTTTATTTATTTTTACATATTCTCAACAATACACTTAACGGAAAAATATTATATCTAATAGTATATGTTTCTTTTCTTTTCAATCTAAATAAAGACTGAAACAAAAAATCCTAAAACATGTTGCAAATATTCAGCAGGGCAATTGCTGGGGCTACATATAAGATTTCGTGTCTATTGTCTGTTCTAATTCACATCACACTTTCGTACTAAATGTAACAAAAGAAAATAAATCCATCGAAAAGGTACTATATAGACATTAAACAAAAATTATACAAAAAACAAAAATTATTTTCTTAGAAAATTTACGATGAGGCAATAGAAATGAATTTATTTGCAAAATAAAGAATTTACATGATATCAGTCAGCAATTTATACAAAAATACATATTTTTTCATTTAATGTATACAGACGCTCATGTATAGTATTTGCTTCATATAATGTAATCATTAACACGGTCATTGTAATTTTGTTTCATTTTGAAATGTAATGCCTCCTTTAATTTTTATCAAACATCAGGCGCGATCATCTAAAAAAAATTATATTTATGCGAATGCCCAAACAGACATACACGCACACGCATACAAACATTGTGATCCACCTCTGCAACAAACTATAAACTTAGAAAAATTAAAAATACTTTAAAATTTTATGTCTGCCAATTTTTTATTCATTTTTTTACTATTATGTGGTCCTGATTCGGATTTCTTTAATCTATATTAGAGATGGAGGTGCGATTAACTTCTCACTCACGATCAGGCACGCGTAAGAGGAAAAAAGTTTACTTCATTCACTTCTCACTGGCATTGAATGCACATGGAAAAAGCTTCTCACGATCACGATAACTCATGAAATTATTAAAAAAAAAAATATATATCAAATGCAAAAGTTAGAAGTCGAAAGTGTTACATAAAATTATACTTTTGGGCGGGGAAGTGGAAGAGGTCAGGTAATCTGCTTCGCCTGAGGAAAAAGTTTCTTTAGGACATAAAAAACTAATTATACTCAAGTGGAAACGATAAAAGGGTTTTTAAGAAATACTCTTAAAGGCCACAAATAGATATCAGCGTATTAAAAAAAAACACTAAGTGGTGGCTTAATATTATTGTGGTGCAAAATAAATGGCAGCCGAAAAAGTTAAAATGAAAATAGTCGGAATGCAAATACAAAATTCTCGATTGTGTCGCACTTTTTGTACGGAAATGAAAAATTCATTTCATTTCATTTCATTTTATTTCTTCAGATCTCACATTTCTTTTTGTATAAAATATTTGTGAAATTATTACAAGATAAATTGTGATAATGTATACCCAGTAAAAAGGAAGTTCCAAAGAAGTCAATATGATCCACAACTTGTGGTGTAGAAGCTGTGAAAACCCAGATATTTTGCAATGATTTTAATTTTGGGTTGTCATTGCAAGATCTTCTCTTTTTGCGATTCTTTCAACTGAATCTGAAGTCATGTTAAGGATGTTAAGGATGTTATAGAAAAACGATTTTTTTGAAGTACTTTAATGCCATTCATACCACAGTATATTTTACATTGTGCTGCATGCTTATTACGTATTTATTTTTCGTTCACATAATTTAATTTGTTTTATTCATAATTTTGCCGACTGAACTTGAGCTGTTTTATCATGACGCGTTTATTGATCCAGCCATATGAGCGTATAAAATAAGAATGGAACTATTTAAATATATACAAAGAGTAGCTGGGAAAGTATGTGTTTTTGGGAGAGACTCAGTAAAAAAACTTCCGCAGAAGTCATAAAAATGCAGAGATTTCGATGCAGAAAAAATAAATGTAAATTCAGCATTTTTTCCAATTCCATAAGCTTCTCATTACAAATCTCTCTCTTGAATGACCTTCAACATATTAAAAGAGTAGATTGAGAGTAAGAGTAAGAGTGTTTGTTTTAAGCTTTTGCAAGATTTTCTCCGTTTAATGTCCTGCGAAGTCGAAAAAATGCACTGACACATACCCTGGAAGTAATGGAAAAGTCACAATTTCCATTTTTTCACTGGGATATGAAAATGAAGAAAATCAGATTTAATCGTAAGTGAAAATGAGAAATTATTTATCTTACCTAAAAAACTAAAAACACAAAAAAGTTGTATTTTGATGGAAGTAATTTTAAAATATTTACACAAATTATTGTGCACACTCTTGGGATGAGGAAGATAAATATTTGTTTCATTATCCTTCGTCTGATATTGTCTAAAGTCCTTGACAGTATTTAAACTAAGTTTTTTTCATGAAATTTTTTGTCAATATAAGAAGGTAGAGTGAAACAGTTGGGATAGAAAAGTTGAGAGAAATCGTATATAATTTCATATGCAATCAATTTTGCTTTCCCGTTTGTTTCAATTGCCCTTATTATGATTGTCGACGTCGATGTCACACCAAGTGGACATCAATATTGGTAATTGTGGGATCGTTATCGAGAACTATTAAATATTATTGATAGGATATTACTACTACTATGGCTTATAAAATTACAATTGGCCATCAATATTAGTTAATTATTGCTTGCAACGATTTCAGAACTGCTGTCTTTTTTTACTGTGACGTCGAGGCGACAATCATAATAAGAGGTAATATCTCCTATCAGCGAAGATAAGAAGTTGCACATAAAAACAAATAAAAACTGAAAACGTATAAAAACTGAGGAAGCAAATCCAAAACATTGTGAAAATTATATTTTCTTAAAGTCTAATCCAGTCGTAAATACTATTAGCAATGATAAAAAAATATTTGCTACTTTAGTTGTCAATACTATTTTAGCACGTAACAATAGTAATACACAATATATATTAGAAAAATCCCCGAAATGCCCAAAACAAAAAATTTATCACCCACACAATTCTTAATCCTCAAACCAAATGAAAAGAAAAAAATTACCAGTGTTGGCATCAATAAAGATAAAAGCTTTGCTATATGTCAATCTATTTTATATTTCTTAATAAAAACCTTCAAGCCACTATTAAAACTAGACTCTAAATCGATGTTTAAACATACAAATTCTTCTAAATTCTAAAATTGAAATTCATATACAGCAATCACGTCCGATTTTTATACTCTTTAATATTCATCAAAATACAAACACTAACGTGTATACGAGAATTTATGTACGGGAATAGTAATTAAAATCAGGGTCTTTCTGCAATGACATCAATTGAGATTTCATGCACCACCTACTGCCCGTAGCGGCTGTCTGCAGCTGATGCCAACAGTGCCATTATATGTTGCAGCAGCATAACTTGATTTATTGCAAGAATTCGCTTCATGCGAATTCGTCCATACATGCGTGCACCGTTGATAGTATCACCAATTGGGTAAAGTGTATTTATCACGAAATTACTCTTATTAATTCAATGATTAATTAATTTGTATTACCCTGTAATTTTTGTGGTGCTTTTACTTATATTTTTGGACGGATTTGAACTTTTTGGTTTAAATAATTTTTAGGTAATAAGGCTTGATGTAAATAAAAACATTTTTATTTCAAGTTTACTCAAAGTTTAGTCAACTATTTGTTTGTAGATAATTGTTGTCCATAATGATAAATAAGAAAATAAAATCATTCCATTTAGCAGCGAAATAAAAAAAAATTGTTTTGTTTATTTTAAAATAATAGTTTTAGTTCAAAATATTTAAGGAAAGTGGCGTTTTCATATAAAGCCAGAGAAAAAAGTAAGTTTTTTCTCAATTTAACTTTCTAGGAAAGTTGGAAAAATTCACTCTTTAGAAGCAATAAAAGTGTCATTCCTTAACAAGTTCAAATTCTTGCTTTTAATTTTATCTTGCATTACTTTTAAAAATGTATCCTAATTGATAGATGTGACGTAGGCTGCATGCAACGTCAAGGAAACAACTGTCACACTCACAAAAATTTCTTTATATGAGATTATTTTTATATCATTCCTGTCGATATGACGAAAGATTCATCATGTTCCATGGAATAGCATGACTTTTGTAAAGACCATCAATATTTTTATTAATTTTATTTGTCATTTTCATTACGGCAAAATATTTTTAAGTACAACGACTTTAATTAAAACAGAAACCTTCAGATTTTTATACTCTAGAAAACGGTGTTCCCCAAGGATCAGTTTTGAGTGTTACACTTTTTCTTTTGGCCATTGATGATATATTGGGCAACTGCTATCAGGATGTTAAGGGCTTATTATATGCAGATGACCTTGTCTTATATTGCTCTGGCAAAAAAGAGGCCGCCATAATTAATAAAATCCAAAAGACTATCAATAAACTTGAAACTTGGAATAATAAAAGTGGTTTTCAATTTAATGCTGCAAAAACAGTGGCAATTAAATTCTCAAGGCGAAACAAAAAAACATTGAATACTCCGCATCTTTTTCTTAATGGTCATGAAATACATTTTGTTAAAGAATATAAATTTTTAGGGATGATATTTGATGAAAAACTTACATTTAAGAATCACATACAAAATATAAAAGCTAAAGCTAATTCAAAACTTAATATTATTAGAATGCTGCGTAACTCACAGTATGGCTCAGATCCTGGAACTCTTCTAAAGATTTTAAATTCAATTGTACTTCCTGCGATAGATTATGCTTCTTTTATATACTCATCTGCTAACAAACACAACTCTTAAAATTAGATCCAATATTAAATACAGGAATCCGTCTTTCTCTTGGGGCTTTTAGAACCAGTCCAGCAATTAGTTTACAAATTTTATCTTCATGCCCTCCGCTGTACTTAAGAAGATTAAGATACTCGTTAAATTACATTTCAAAAATATATTGTTCAGGAAATCATCCATTGTATAGCAAAATTTCAAATTTATCAAAACTAAATCAACTACAATCGAAAAACCCAAAATACCACCCATTCTACTTGACAGCCATTGAAGAACTTAAAAAAGTCAATTCCAAATTCAACATCAATATTGAAGCAATTGAAAATCTAACCTTTTCCCGTAATGAACCTTGGTGCTATTCTAATATAAATATAGATTATTCTTTGGCATATATCAATAAAAGGGATATGAATCCGATAGCTGTTCAGCAGAAATTTCTTGAAAAAATCAATACAAAATATCTAAACTACAATAAGTTCTTCACAGATGGTTCTGTCATGGACGGAAAAGCTGGTTTTGCAGTATACGGTGAAAATACAATTATAGCAAAACGTATACATGATTACTCATCAGTTTATACTAGTGAATTGGCAGCAATCAGAACATGTGTTAATATTCTAGAATCTACTTCAAAAAAGTCACTTATTATTTCGGATAGCAAGAGTGCATTGGAAGGTTTACAAGACAATTTTAATAATAACGGAATAGTGCAGCAGATAAGAAATTTGATTACTTCCAGTTCTCCACATAAAGTTAGTTTTTTGTGGATTCCGAGTCACTATAATATTGCAGGAAATGAGAAAGTGGATAAAATTGCGAAAGTCTTTATTATTGCATCCCTGTTCGGAATTTAAATTTTAATATACAGATTATAGACATCTAATTAAGAAGCATATACAAGATATTTGGGATGATATTTGGAAGAATAGTAAAGACGTTAAATTATATAAAATCCAAACAAATATTGTTCACAAATTTAAAGACACAGCTATAAATCAACACGATTTCATTAAACTTACTAGATTAAAAATAGGACATTGTTTATTCTCACATAAATATGTTATCGAAAAGAAGCAACCTCCATCATGTGATTGCGGTGAAGTTTTAAGTATATCTCATATTTTTGATAACTGTAGATTACTTCGGGAAACACGACTTAAATATAAAATAAATGATGTAAGAATTTTGGCCGAAGAAAGTGAATTTAAAAGAGTAAAAAAATTTCTTACAGAGATAGGTTTATATAATTCCATTTAAATCTTGTATTCAAAATTGCAATAATTTATACATATATACCATATGTGTATAAACTATTTATTACTTATAAGAATATGTGTTAATTATATATGTATATATATATGTATGCATGTGTGTGTATGTATGTATGTGTGTATGTGTATGTATATGTGTATATGTATGTATATATATATATATATATATATATATATATATATATATATATACATATATGTATATATATATATATATATATATATATATATATATATATATATATATGTATATATATATATATATATATATATATATATATATATACATATATATATATATATATATATATATATATATATATATATATATATATATATATATATATATGTATATGTGTGTATGTGTATGTATAAATGCATGTATGTATGAATGTATGTGTTGTGTATGTATGTGTTGTATATGTATGTAGATATATGTATATGTATGAATATATTGTTTTTTGTACTTTATTTTAATTCCTTTTTTATTGTTATACATACGGCCTATATAACCTTTTGTGTTGGGGCCTTCCAAATACTAAATAAATAAATAAATAAATAAAACAGAAACAGTAAAATTTATTTGCAAGAGTTGTGATGACCGGTTAAAACATGGCAGTCAATTTGATATACAACTTGAAAGGGAAAATTGACATCAAGTCAGCGCTAGAGTTGAAAAAGGGAGTGTGTTAGTAAGAAATTGTGAGTGTATTGCAACTTGAAGGCAAGAAATTGAACGCGCAAGCCAAACTGTCAACGTTAAGTCGACTATCTAACATTACCTTAGTTTAGATACCTGTGCATAGAGACCTCTTTGGTAATGAACAGCCAGCTGAGGTAGGTAGATTGCGATCTGCTGTGAACATTTTTAATGCGGTGTCAGTTGATATATCACCTGGAAAAGCAGTCGTAAGGATATGTTGAGACAGCTGACAATATTAATGGGTCGCTGGTTTTTAGAAATACATGCAAGTCGACTCGGACTACAAAGATGAAGGAAAAGAATGAACAATGTTTCAATATCTCTGCGAATGTACTGCCTTAACAACGAAAAGATAAGGATTCCTAGGCAGCTATATATACTGGATGATCTTTAGGAATTATTTGGGTCAAGGCTAAATGACCTCTTAGGATACCTAATGGCAACAGAGGGGATCTAGTACTCCAAACCATAGGACTAGTTCAGGCTCTATGCACAACAATTAAAACAATTTCAATTTTTTCACAGATGAAGATCTCAAATGTTTCATATGGGTTATCAAATTGGAATATATATTATTGTCTTATTGTACAGAAAAGCTACTCCGAAAATAGCGCTGCACTGTGACACGCATATAAGCAATAATTAATTTGTAAAGTGGTACAATACTTATACGCACCGTGTGTGGTGCAAAAATTTCACATTTAAAAATGTCTACCTGAAAAATACGTTTTGAAATTTTATATTAAAATCACCTGTAAAGGAGTGGATTAGTCAAATATTATGAAAAGAAGAAAAGTCAACTTCATTTTTACTTCCAGATATCGACAACAATGGTGTCCTCGATGAAAACGATTTCCAATGCATGGCTGTGAGGGCCTGTGTTGTTGAAGGCAAGGGTGACTGCAGCGCTTCCCGTTTGTCTGAATACAGAAATTTGATGAAAAATTTGTGGAAAGAAATTTCCGAGATCGCCGATGACGATAAGGTAAATTTATTTTAGTGAAAAAAAAAAAACAATTAAATAATTTATTATATTTACATAAAGGATGGAAAAATCTCCAATGCCGAATTCAAAGGTGCAGTTAAGAAGACCTGCGTTGGCAAGAAATACGGCGATTTCCCCCAGGTTTGTTGACTGTGAATTTCATTTATTTATATTATTTTATTTATATTTGATCTTTTAGGCAATGAAAGCATTTATTGAATCCAATTTCAAAATACTTGACATCAATTCCGATGGCATTGTTGGCATTGAAGAGTACCGTTACAATTGCATTACCAGAATGGCCATCGATGACGTTGCGCCCATAGACAAGGCTTTCGAAGCTTTATTGACTGTAAGTAAACAAACACATCTTTAAAACTTATATAAACAATTCAATTAAACGATAATCTGGACTAGTTTTTGGTTACTTTACTTACCATCATCAATATTAAAAATCGTATACATATATAGAAAGATATCGACTAATTTAGAGGAAAATTGTTAACTATTATTTCTGATAAATTTAAAAGCATTTTACTTCGCTCAAAAGAAAATCCACGTATTCGAAAAACATTTTCTTTGTAAAAATGCAAGATTATAAAAAGATAAACATCCCTCAATTTATTTATTATTACGGGAAAACAGTTTAAAAAGTTAATCGTGATATAAAATCGGAATAAATATATTTTATTTTCAGTATGTATCATATTGTTACGCTTTTACCTTTTTAAAAACGTTTTCCGTGGATTCTTTTATTGCAATGAAATTAAACGCACAAAATTTCAATTTTCAGTACTTAACAGCTACTACTTTATTGAATTTAATACCACTGTACTATGCTCAAAAGCAATAGTAAGCACTTAAAACACTTTTTATACTTATGACACTTTACACTGTCACTGTTAAATCCAACTACTGACTGAACTCTGACTGACTACTGACGTTGATGCGCGCAGCTTATATACTCTTAATGATCATTTCTCGAATAATCATGATGTTTGTTGAAGTTGTTTACATCATCGTACACTTAAATTAAACATAAACACAAGCCATACACACATACACGTACCCAATGTTCAAATGCCGACAGACAACAACAACAATAATCATGATCTTATTTGTTGTCGCTTTGCTAGTAAACAAGTAACTATGTATGCATGTAAGTATGTATAGCTGTTATGTATTCATTTACAATGAGTAAACAAAAAGCAAATAAGAATAACAACAATTCAATAATTAGGAATAACAATAATTCAGAAAATAGTAAACAACTCAGTAAATAAGAATCAACAATTCAATAATTAAGAATAACAACAATCCAGTATATTCCAGAGCAATTACAATAGGACCGTTCACACCAAATTCGTAACAATATATTCCATTTACGTTTCAAAGAACAATTTTTTAAAGCGTGAGTTTTTTTGAACGAGACGTTTTTCTTTAAATGAAAAAGAACTGTTGGGTCTAATCACCGCATACGATATCAAGTGTACGAGTACTAGTGTATCGTGTATAATTACGTGTCGAGTAAACTACTCATCGTACACAATATGAATTGAGTCGTCACTTTTAGGAAAATAATAATGCGGTACATAAAATGAGAGTGCAGACCATTAAGCATTGTACTGAAAATATTCAAAATTATAATGAATAAGACTTCGGGCAACTGGAACTGCGATTTCATTTCAAATCGAATCTCATGATATCAAAATGGATAATATCGTTCAATTTTACTCGATATCGTATGGGATTGTTAGAACACAGACATTTTCCTTTTACTTGTGTCCGAATTTAACTGTATTTAAATTTTATGCACAGTTTTAGGCAAACAAAAGATTATTGGTTGAAATATTTTAGTTGTTTATCTGCCTATTACTGATAATCTTAACCCTTTCCCTACCCGTTTTTAGATAAGGTACATACAACATTTAGAAAATAAGTGCAGATATCATCCGCCCATAATGGTTGTAAAATTAATATTAATAATTCACGAGTGAATACATATTGAAAAAAAAAATTTGAAAATAATTGGAAAGTCACCCATCATCACCCATCATCACCCCATCATCACTTGGAAGATCATATTGTTAAAAATCGCCTAAATAAATCTTTTTGGCTACTAAAAACTGATTAATCACTTGAACGGTTAAAAACGGGCTCCAAAATGATTTCCATGAATGATCAAAAAGTGACTTGATTAAAAAACAAAATGTATATAATGTGTGCAATCATATATGATCATTCAAATGTTCGGAATAACTTCATTGATCATATAGAATGCCCGGATAGGTAAGGTTCAATCCCACCACGAAATAAGTTGAAAAAAGTTTTATAATATAGATTATAGAAATAAAATATTTTTTGAAATTGAGATCAATATTATTCCAAAATGACTGGCAAATGATAAAATGATCTTTAAAAAAGAGTCATAAATGGCTCTCAAGAAGGGTAACGCGCAATGCACAATTTTCTCCCGACAAAAGCATCACTTATGACTCGAATATGCGTGTTTTTAATCGCCCAGAGAAATTACAAAAGACTAGACTATGATCAATAATTTTACAAAATGCTATATATATCACTTTATAATATACATATATCACTCTATAAAATACATAATTTCGCAGTTCTTTTCAGTTCAGAGTTGTGTATATTTTAGCTTACAAGGGTAGTAAAACATTTAGTGAAATTTTGTAGTTCTAAGTTTTCTTAAATTTCACATTTTTTTCTTTGTATTAATTTTTTCTTTCTCAGTATGAATTTTTCATTCAAGAACCGTATTCCACCGCAAATTAAAGAAACTAATGTTCCAAAAGCACAAAAACTGTTTCAGTAAATGTGTATAAAAGCATTTTTAGGCCTCTTAAAAATTTGTATTAATTGAAAATATATTTTTCTATCGATTTTAGTAAAACGACACTTAGTTCATTTTCTACACAAATATTAAATTATTTATGTTTTCAAACAGTAAAAACTGAATACGAAGGTGGATTTCAAGAAGCACATACTCTTTAAATCTAAAAATTTCGCCCAGGTAGTTACAACACAATTTGCAATATGCACTCGTAACATCTGTTTACAAATTGTATTTACGCGATTATTTTTTAAGTATTTTTTTACAATTAATCATTAATAAGTCATATTTGTTCAATACTGAGTTTTTAAGTCTTTATAATTTGATCGAAACGTTTCTTCACTGTCATTATAGCTCCTAATATTAGAAATTTTTTGTGGCGCGAAATTAATGTCATAATTCAAATTGGCTGACATTTAGTTATAAATGAACAAAGAGTTGTTTTTATAAACAGTTCATTTGAAAATTTAAAATTGATGACAATAATTTGAAAAAATTATATCGCTGAAATGGCCAACTTCTGACTTGATGCATAATTGTGCTCGTTTTGCGGTATTTTGAATTGTTGATTGCAAGATTCATTGTTTTTTGTGGTGTTAAATCTGGCGATCTAGACGACAAGTTCAAATCTCTAAAACCTGAGATAACTTGACCTGTAAATTGGTATTTCAAAATCTGCATGTTTGCCTGAGCTGTGTGAGCGGTTGCTCCGTGCTGTTGAAACCAACAATGATCGAGACCCAATGCAGCAACTTGCAGCAAAAAACTCGTGTAAAATCAGCCTGTAAAACGTACCAGTTACGATTACGGTGGTACCATGGGTGTCCTCAAAAAAATAAGGGCGAATCACTTTTTCACTGCAAATGCCGCACCAAACAGTCACTTTAAAGGGATGCAATGGCTCTATATGCATTTTATGTGTATGTTCTGTCCCCCAGAAACGTAAATTTTGTTTATTAACATTTACATTTAAATAGAAATAAGCAACGAAGCTCATTATGATTATTGAAGCGAAATCATCATCTTGCACCAAGTTTAACAGATTATGGCAGTAAGTTACAGCAATTCCTGAACAGTTTGCACTTTGTAGGAGATCATTTTCAAATTCGGTGCAACGAACGCCTGTTGATACCTAATTGAGTTCACCATCGTCTCGTCATCGGCAAACGCGATGTTCTCGATCGAATGACCAATAGGAGGCCGGCAACTTCTCATGACATCTGTTGTGGGCCCAGTTTACACGAGGCACCCAGCCAAACGTTTAATTATTCAATGTGGAAAACGATGAAGAAATTCAAATTATGACACTATTTTTAATACACAATACAAAGTCCTTCAAAAAAACTGGCTTTTAAAGTTTGTATTTGTAGACTTTGGAATAATTTTATTTGACACAATCGCAATTCATATCTTAAGACGTCCCAAACTATTTCGCAAGTACAAATTTAAGGTGTAATAGTGCAGGAATATATTCTTTTTTGAATTTGAATGGCTTATAGACAGGTCTTCATGCTCCATTATTCATATTCCTCACGACTGCTTCACAAAGCATATTTAGTGTAGACACTTTGCTGACCTGCACATGTTGGCCACTGATGACCATGAATCATCAGATGTGGCTGTATTGCTATTGAGTTTCGCAGTTTCTCTGCAATACCATCATATGAATGTGAATAATCAAAATTAATGTTTGTATTTTAATTAAATTTTTATGAGCCGAACTAAAATTTTTTTTATGAATTTTTTAAGAACAAATTCATTAATCAAAATATACTCTTAAACAAACAAATAAATAAATATATATATATATATATATATATATATATATATATATATATATATATATATATATATATATATATATATATATATATATATATATATATATATATATATATGCATATATGTTGTGAACTTAGTTGTGTATATACATAAATTTAATAGGGACTAATCACATAATTATATTTCTACTTGTTTAAACTAAAGTTTTCGAAAGTATTACATGTATTTATATTTCGTAAATAGAAAAATATAATTGAATTCCTAGAAAATTTCATATAATACCACTTTATGCGAATCATGTTTGAATGCTTTTCAAAGGCAACTAAGCCAACAACAAATAATAAACATTTTTGGAAGAATATAGAGATGTAATATCGCTTGAAAAAATTTGCCAGAAATATCCGAATTTTTACAAAATCAAATGGCAATTAAAAATGTTTCGTGTGTAACTCGGAGGAATTTTACTTCAAATTAATTGGCATATCATTTACTATACGTCAAGCTATAAAAAATTCCACATTCGATATATCCATATAAATAAAAACTAATCTCTGCTTGTATGTGGTGCCTATTATGAGCAATTTTCGATTGTTTTCGAATTAACTAATCAAACGAATATTCATTTGGTATAATGGCGAACAATCGAGAAAAATAGCGCTATTGTGAAGATCACTCAATTGGATTGTTTGCAATTGTATTTATCAGCTGGCGCTATAAAAATATTGTTTGTTTACAAATTTATGAAAGAAAAAATTAAATTTATTATTAATTAACATGACCACTACGGAATAATGGTTCGAAGATTCGTTTGATAAGAAAGCCTACTGGAACTGGCCAGAAGAAAAATAGTTGTATTTTTAATAAGTTTTACAAACTGCCATGCAGCCATAGGATATGTGATGCAGCATGGAAAGCAAAATGGTATTCAGTTGAAAATTCCATGCATTACAACAAAATTTTCGAGTGCTGCCAGCGTAGATCGAATTTCGAATGCAACTCATAACAATTACCTGTATGTTTGTTTGTTTATTCGTTCCTTATAGGAAGCAAATGACAAAACCGATCGTTCTATTAAAATTTGATATGCGAGTATGTTTATTATGAGAATAGAGTGCGTTTCAAACAAATACGAAATAATTATTAATATTCATATACATATATTTAAGAGTAAATACTGTTTCAAGCGAAAAGTATTTGGGTATAGGAGGTGAGATGGGTACCCCATATGAAGCACCTATTATTTATCTTACAGTTGAGGATCCTAGAAAAGGAGTCATCAAATTTTGTGAGAATTTCTTAGAATATAAAGCGTATAGTCAGGGAGAAAAGTTGTAAGTTAGAAGCGGGAAGAAGGTTACCCTCTTATAAGAATTGAAAACAAGGGTCGCAACAGAATATTTTTATTTATGTATATAACTTTACTTATATTATGTTGATAGGGATAGCAAAACACACCAGTTAAGGTAGAGGTACATACTAGGCGTTGACGCGTGCGCGCTTTAAACGCGTTGTACTCAATCAGCTGGTAACAACATTTGCTTCATAATATGAGCTGAGTAGCCGTCATTTTAAACAGTCGGGTGAAAAGTTGAAAGTTAACGAACTTTATGCGTTAGACGCGTTGCTGACTTTTTTATGTAACTTGTTATTTGAAAATACTCTAGTTCAACTTTTTTGACTGAAGTCTACAACGCGCTAACGCGTGTAACGCGTGTTATGTACCTCCATCTTTATGGCTAGTAATAAAATAAAATTAATTCAAATACGTTGATTATAGGCGTCTAATATACGCAAATCCATAAAGTAACATTTTAATGTTGAGAAAAATTTGTCGCCTGATATAATTTCAAAATTTAGCTCATTTTTATTGTTTGTTTTGTGCATTGTCGGTTTGAAAAGTTGAGAGCATTAGTTAAAAAAAGGTTCAAATTTACTAATTTAATTAATTTTGTTTACCTACTTTCAGGATGAAGATAGAAAAGTCGGCGGCTTGAACTTGGACCGCTACAAGGAACTTTATGCCCAATTTTTGGGTAACACTGCCGACAACCATCCAGCTGTCTACCTGTTTGGTCCACTGTAAGCTGCACTGTGTAACAGCAAAAACCAATGAGGTTAAAAATTATAAACAAGAAAAGAAAACTAAATTTATTAAATTTAAATGTCTTCGCTGTTTTTTATTTTAACAACAATAAAACAAAAATATTAAGTACTACCTTATTAAGTTATAAAACATATTTTATTTATAAACTATTTTTAATGAGTTACTTTTACAAAATATAGAGAAAAGCAATGAAAAAGAAAAGCACAACATACTACATATATATATACATATAAATACATATAAAAAGTAAAAACCAAAGAACAACATGCATAAATAATATATAATTTTTTACCTTTCATTTAGTTAACCCTTCAGCTTAACTTTTTAGTTTATTTATTTTATTTTTTTCTTTCAACAATTATGACATGAATTAAGATAATAAGAAACTATACTTAAAATGGTATCGGAATGTATCTAATGTGTAAATGAAATTAAACCAAATATATATACAATAAATTAATAGTTAATTAATAGCAATTAAACATCTCCATCTCTGTTGTAGAATCGTCTGAAAAAGCCTAGTTTGTTAACGAAAACATTAACACCACAACAACAAATTTTATTAATTTATTTAATAATAAAAAATATCTGCTCTCCCAGAATTTCAATTAATCGTAAAGTCTCTCTCTAACTCTCTTTTTAGAACAACTTCTTTAAATTTGAAATAAAAAACATTTAAAGTTTTTCAAAAAATATATAGATAGATGTATATCTAATAACTAATCACAAAAATAATTAACCAAAGAATAAAATTAATCTTTATTACATGTTTATACATATTATTGTTCATATTTTTATGTTACTATTTTAATTGTTATTTTGTTTCTATTCAATCTTACTTCAAATCAGTTAAATATTTTAATAAACTTATTAAACAATTATTATGCATACAATTACCGAGTGTTAATTTTTAATTAATTGCATATATTTACTATTATATTGAACAAGTTAATGTTTCTTTTTTATAATTTTATTAGAAAACAAAAAACAACATATTTTATATAACAAAAATAACACTTTATATATTTAATCTAATTAATGTTTGTATCAGTAACGGTAATGAATAATAATAAATACAATTTAAATAAAAAGAAAACTAAAAAAAACTTTTTTACAGAATTTAGATTTTTTGACCAAAAAAAGAACTCGGAAAATCTACTAATTCATAATTTCTTTTATTGAGAACAATCATGTATGTGATATACTTACATCGTTTTAGAAAATAGATCGGTTCTTAAAATCACCTTAATTTTGATACAATTCGTTCAAGAATATGAATATGAATAATTCTATATTATATATATTTCGTTAAGTAAATAAATAATTCTAAAAAAAACAACTTCAAAACAGGGAACCAATAGAACAGACTACAAAAACGGATCAACTATGGGTGAGTTTCAGACCCGACATAATTGAGAGACTAATATATCTTCTAAAATTAAAGTTTTTGAAAATATATCCATGAATGGCAGAATTATGTTATAGTCATTATTTTGTGGGCGGCCATTTGTCCATCCGATTTCCGCTTGAATTCCTGTGAAAGCAAATTGCTAAAGAAACTTTGATTTTTTTCAAAATCAGTCAAAATATAGAAGAGTTATGCGATAGTAAATATTTCGGAGGCATATTTCCCTACTGATTTTCGAAAAAAAAGTCAAACGAACCACAAGCGAAACCTTTCAAACAAAAAATAATTTGAAAATCCGTCTGTTAACCGCAGCTCCGGCCCTGTACCTTTTAAATTGATCTACATATATTTATTTTTCATTTGCTTCACTTACTTATTTAATATGTATCTGAGTGTGTATATTTGTCAAAGCACTCTAGCTTCACATATTTGTTGGCAATAACAAATCTACATGTAAAGATTGCATTTTTGTTGACAATAACAAATCTACATGTAAAAATATTAATAAAACTAACTGTAGTTTTGTAATGATAATGATAATCTCGATAATGAAGTAATTTTGCTGCCTTTTGTATTTTAATTTTGTATGAAATGTTATTTGGTTTAGAAATTTTTAGTTCAGTTGCTAAAATTCTTTTCAAAAAAACAGATCACTTCTTAGCACCAACGAAGTAAAAGATTCGTTTTATTTTCATCAGAGTGCTAATGAAATTCTGTAAAAAGGCTTACAGAATCTAACATTGGTGACCCCGAGGTGATCTTAATTTGGTAATATTTTCGATATCAATAAAGGCTTTATAATGACTGGAAGTCAAGAAGATATTTCCACTGCTAATGGAAATTTATCGACTTACCAAAATAAGGTCATCACTATCTCCAGGCAGCTAAGTAACTTAAATATAGCACTAAGCTCAGTACAATTGAAGGAGTACGACGCTGATGATCTATTGGTTCGTCTCGAATTCGTCGAGAATCTCAACAACAACTTTGATCAAGCTCAGACCTCCTTAGAGGAAATGAACAACAGTCTGATGCAGAGCGATGCCCGATACAAATTCATGAACGTTTATTTCAAGTTGAAGGCTAAACTAACTCGACAATTAGACAACGTAAGGAATACAGAAAAACAATCCCATCCACGCTCTTCAACCTTTCGCCAGTTTTCCTTTGATGAAGTCCCATCGCACGTTTTACCTAACCGTAGTTCCAGGTTACCTGAATTAAAAATACCGTCGTTTTCAGGATCGTACCTAGAGTGGACTGATTTTTTCTCCATGTTTTACACCGTTATTGATAAAGACAACATAACAAAAATAGAAAAGTTTCAACATCTACGTGCCTGCTTGAAGGGTGCTGCTTTAGATACCATATCATCATTGGATCCAACTGATGCCAACTATGATAAAACCATTGAACTATTAAAAAGACGTTTCGACAACAAATTGGTAATTTTTCAATCTCATATAAAAGAAATTTTTAATTTAACTAGAATTGAAAGTGATTTTGCTGTAAGCATTCGTCAACTTAGTGATAAACTCAGTGCACACATGCGTGCCTTGCAAACTATGAGTACCAGGGAGCAAATAGCAGATGGGTTTTTAATCCATGTAGTGACTTCAAAGTTTGACTTAAAGTCTAAAGCAAAATGGGAGGAGCTGTCTACGGATACGTTGCCTACCTGGGTTTCTCTTGAATCGTTTTTAGATAAAAGATGTCGCTTTCTTGAAACAATTGAAAACTCTATGCCTAGACAGCCCTCATATCAAAACTCCAAAAACAAAAATCATGGATGAAATGTTCTTGTAGCCTCTGCATCGGCATTGCGTCTATGTACATTTTGCAATTCTAAAGATCATTTCATATCAAAATGTTCGCGTTTCGAAAATCTTTCCCCAAACTCTCGTTTTAAAGAAGTCAAAAAATTACAACTTTGTTTGAATTGCTTACGAAAAGGGCACATGTTGAAAGATTGCAAGGCCGGTCACTGTCATCATTGCACGTCTAAGCACCATTCGTTATTGCACATATCTGACTGTTCTCCAGTTAATTATTCGAAATCTGAGACAGCAACGGAGATAACAGCAACGTCAACATCGCAGTCAGCACTTGTTTCGTCTTCCCCCTCTCAGTCTTCTACAGCACATGGCCCATGCATTGATTATAATGTTTTATTAGCTACAGCAATTGTGTTAGTAAAAAATACCTCTGGCTCATTTATACCTTGCCGTGCCATTTTGGACTCAGCATCTCAACTAAACTTTATAACAACTTGTTTTGCAAAACAACTTCAATTGCAGACAAACAAATCTAACATAGTGTTTTCTGGTATAGGGGATAATGCAGTCGTAGCTGACAAATTTGTTGATGTCATAGTGAAGTCTCAAATTGGAAATTTTTCAACTTCCTTTCCTGCTGTTATAGTTCCCTCCATAACTGACTATAAACCTAATGAATGCGCAAACAGAAGCAGCTGGAACATTCCAAACAACATCAAATTGGCAGATCCCTTATTCTATAAACAGGGACGTGTTGATATTCTAATCGGTGCCAGCCTATCCTTTAAATTAACGTGTGTTGGACAAATTCGTTTAAATAAAAACCTACCCATTTTGCAAAAAACCTTGTTCGGATGGGTAGTTTCAGGTGGTGTGTCTACCTCATCAAACTCTTTAGCATTGGCCACAACTTGCAACCATTTAGATGAGAAAGGAGAACAAGATGTGGGCGATCTTATTAAAAAATTTTGGGAAATAGAAGATAATTTCCACGATACATGCACTTATGCAGATGATGATGCCTATTGCGAAAGCTTTTTCAAACAAACAACCACTCGACTTAATTCTGGTGAGTATTCTGTAAATTTGCCAAAGGCCAAGCCAATTAGTGTTCTTGGTGATTCATTTGAGCCAGCATTACGACGTTTTAAGGCCCTGGAAAAAAAACTTAACAAATGTCCAGATACTAAAACGCAATACGTAAATTTTATGAATGAATACATAGAATTAAAACACATGTCCTTACTTTCGACATCCCCTGATAAGAAAGCTCATTATCTACCTCATCATTGTGTAAAAAAGGAAGATAGCACAACCACAAAATTGCGGGTAGTTTTTGATGGTTCAGCCAAATCACTATCAGGTGATACGGGACCTTTATACGGGACCGACAATACAATCCAAACTTTTCAACACTATTCTACGTTTTCGTTTATTTAAAATAGCACTTACTGGGGACATCTGCAAAATGTACCGATGTGTTAAGGTAACTCATCCGGATGATTATTTGCAGTGTATATTATGGAGAGAAACACCAAATGAGGACATTAAAACTTACAAATTGAACACGGTTACCTATGGCACAAAACCTGCTGCATTTTTAGCGATCCGTGCCATGCATCAGCTCACATTTGATGAAGAAAATTTTCCAATAGCTGCAAAAATTGTAAGACGAGATTTTTATGTTGATGACATGATATCGGGAGGTGACTCCGTTGATGAAGTGAGGAAAATTCGCCAGCAAGTTACAGAGTTGCTTAAAGCGGGCAATTTTCCTATTCGAAAGTGGTGCTCTAACGAATCAGCGGTTTTGGAGGATGTGTCGTCGACCGAATGCGAGCAATTTTTCAAATTTCATGATGGAACTGCCATAACGAAAACTCTGGGTCTTGTGTGGAACCCAAAGTCCGACGACTTTATTTTTTCATTTTTACTACCGCCTTATAACGGCATCGTATCTAAACGATCTATACTGTCTACCATCGCCCGCATGTACGACTCCTTGGGTGTTATTGGTCCTATTATGACAAAGGCAAAACTATTTATGCAGATATTGTGGAAACACAATTTGAATTGGGATGAAAGTTTGCTGCAATCTCTGCACTCAGGATGGACTGACTTTATTGCAAAACTATCTCTAGTACATAGTTTAGTGTTTCCTCGTTTTGTTCAAATGTCAAATGCTTTGGTGCAAATTCATGCATTTTGCGATGCAAGTTTGGCAGCATATGGTGCGTGTGTCTACGTACGCAGCGAGCTCAATGGAGTCGTTAGAACAAACTTATTATGTTCTAAGTCGCGAGTTTCGCAATTAAAAACAATCACAATTCCAAAACTAGAACTATCAGCAGCCTTGCTATTAGCCGAACTCGTAAATGTTATTCTAAATTCTTTTCCAAAGCAATGTGAAGTGCATTGCTGGTCAGACTCTATGATTGTATTATCTTGGCTGCGCGAGGAATCATCAAATTTCAACGTTTTTGTAGCCAATAGAGTAAGTCGCATCCAAAATCTTACAAACCAGATGACTTGGCGTCATGTCCCTACGGCTCTAAATCCAGCAGACATTTTATCCAGAGGTGCTTTACCAGAAGAACTTCTATCATCAGACCTCTGGAAACGTGGTCCAAACTTCTTAAGGAAAGACTGCACGACCTGGCCAAAACTTTTAAAATTTATGACTGACTTACCCGAAAGAAGACGAACGGTGTTAGTCGCCACTCCTGTAAATGATTGGTCAGTCAAGGCAAGTATCACAATTCTTTTTCTCAAATGCAACGTATTTTTGGTTATGTCTATAAATTCGTAGTTTTGAAATTCGCATTACGTAAGGAAATCAAATCAGGCTCATTAACACCATTTGAATTAAAAATGGGTACAAAATTGTTAATACGTTATATACAAAAAATATATTTTTCGACAGAATATAATGCGTTAAAGGCAAATAGGCCAGTATCAGCATCAAGCAAGCTTTACCCATTAGCACCGTTTATAGACTCTACAAATCTGATTCGTGTCGGAGGCAGACTTGAAAACTCGGACTTAAACTTTGAAGCAAAACATCCCATCGTATTACCAAAACTTCACCCTTTTACTCGCGCTTTAGTAATGGGTTTTCATCAAAAACTTCTACATGCTGGCCCACAGTGCTTACTTGCCACAATCCGAATGCAGTATTGGCCCCTTGGTGGACGAAAGGCTGTAACTGCAGTCATTTCAAAATGCATTCAATGCTTTCGATTGAGGCCCAAGTACGCACAGCATATCATGCGAAATTTACCTCGGGATCGTGTATTACAGTGCAGAACATTTTACACAACTGGCATTGATTTTTGTGGACCCTTTTATTACAAGTCTGGAGTGAGAAAACAGTCACCTGTAAAATGCTACGTTTGTATTTTCGTTTGTTTTGCAACGAAGGCTTCACACTTGGAGCTTGTTTCAGAGCTGTCAACTCCAGCATTTTTAGCAGCACTAAAACGTTTTATTTCAATTAGAGGAAAGCCGCATACGATATGGTCTGATAACGCTACAAATTTTGTTGGTGCCAAAAACGAGTTGTTGGAACTGAAAAAACTTTTCGTAAGTAAATCACATTTGGACATTGTATATCAAGAGTGCCTAAATGACGGTATTTATTGGAAATTTATTCCGCCACGGTCTCAACATTTTGGGGGCCTCTGGGAGGCCGCAGTAAAGGCGGCAAAATATCATTTTAAGCGTGTTTTGGGTCTCTCAATACTTTCATTTGATGAATTGCGGACGTTGGTGTACCAAGTATCTGCCATTTTGAATTCTCGGCCACTATGTCCAATTTCGGACAATCCAAATGATCTGGATGTTATCACTCCAGGTCATTTCTTAATAGGAGCACCATTAACTTCTATCGTTGAACCCGATATTACTGATGTAAACATATCTCGTTTAAATAGATGGCAAAAAATTTCCTTCATGCAACAAACGTTTCGGAAGAAGTGGAGCACAGCGTATCTTACTCTCCTGCAAGAGCGTTCAAAGTGGCGCACCTCCTCTGCTAATATTGCTAAAGGTGATATGGTCTTACTAAAAGATGAAAATCTTCCACCTCTTCAATGGCAAATGGGTCGGGTGATTGACATCATACCTGGAGAAGATGGAGTAGCTCGCGTTGCAGTGGTTCGAACCAGCAGTAAAGAGACGAAGAGAGCTGTTGCAAGGCTAGCCGTATTACCAATTGATAAACACCAAGTTGAAAGCCTCAGCCTTCCAAGGGGGGGGGGGGGGGGGTGGATGTTAACCGCAGCTCCGGCCCTGTACCTTTTAAATTGATCTACATATATTTATTTTTCATTTGCTTCACTTACTTATTTAATATGTATCTGAGTGTGTATATTTGTCAAAGCACTCTAGCTTCACATATTTGTTGGCAATAACAAATCTACATGTAAAGATTGCATTTTTGTTGACAATAACAAATCTACATGTAAAAATATTAATAAAACTAACTGTAGTTTTGTAATGATAATGATAATCTCGATAATGAAGTAATTTTGCTGCCTTTTGTATTTTAATTTTGTGTGAAATGTTATTTGGTTTAGAAATTTTTAGTTCAGTTGCTAAAATTCTTTTCAAAAAATCAGATCACTTGTTAGCACCAACGAAGTAAAAGATTCGTTTTATTTTCATCAGAGTGCTAATGAAATTCTGTAAAAAGGCTTACAGAATCTAACACCGTCCTTAAATAAAGTTATGACGTTCGCTTTTCAAAATAAAGTTCTGGGACCAACCTGCAAGCGAACTCTCTCAAATAAAATAGAAATTTTAAAATCCATTCACAAATGATAAAGTTATGTGAGTGCAAATATAAAAAAAGAGATTTTAAAATACATACAACTTTTTAACCTCTGGCTTTTTTGAAGTCTTTTATCTATATGTATATGTATATATGGCTCAAGTTCGATTAATAAATTCGTCAATTAAGATTAATTTTTTTTATATTATTTTTTAATAAAATTTAATTTACTCATTTTAAAAAAGGAAAATAACGCAAAATATTTTCAAATTAAGTGGTTGGCTGAGCTTCATAAAATAGCCAATATGACTTCAAATCGCTCGTTCGTTGTTTGAAATCACTGTGATATCGGAATAGTCCTGATAATTCGAATTATTTGAATTTTCTAAATAAGTTACTCACATGGTGTAGAAATGTCGCTTTTTTAAATAAATACATTATTTTTATAAAAAGGTGTTGATCTCAATATTAAATAATTCAATACGCTAATCAAGAGAGAGGTCAATTAATATCATCAATTTAGCAAATTATTTTTATTTTATTACATTTTGCATAAATAAATAAATACTTATTGCGGCAACATGAAATGCGTTTTAGCTTTTCTACTAATTTTCAAAGAAAATCAGCCCTACATAATAAATACAAACTCGTACGTCTGTATGCATGTAAGTATGTATGTATGTATGTCACGACTTTTTCATGCCATCGTATGAAGAATATTCGGTCTAATTTATTGAAATATTACTTATACGCACTGTGAACAATAAACCATTGCCTACTTTTCTGCATGCATTTCGATGCATGTTTAGCTACGCCAACAAAATTAAAGCATATTTTTCGGATGTTTTGTGGTAAATATTTTAAGCTAGAGAGCACTTTTATAATAAAATAAGAAAAAATACTAACGGCCTTATTCATAAAAAATATTGTATGTTTATTAAAGGTTTATTTGACAAATATCCCATAGAAATTTGTCAAATAAGCCCTTAATAAACATACAATAATTTTTATGAATACGGCAGTAAAAATTTTAGAAAGATAAAAATTTGGAAAGCATTCGTTTCGGAAAACTCTAAAAGATAATAATTTTTTTATAAAACAAAACGGGAGAAAGAAGAAGAATCGAATTTGGTTTATCAAATCGGTTGCACTGGAGACGGGACCAATATGTGTCCCAAAGTATATGTTGGAACTACACAGTCAAAATTAAAGACAAGACTGGCATCCCATAAATCGGACATAAAAATAATTAAAAACTCTGACATACCAAAAACAACACTCGCCGCCCATTGTGCAGCAACGGGACACAAACCAGACTTTAAAAATGTAAAAATATTACAAAGGGAAAACAACTACAAAAAAAGATATACTCTTGAAATGCTACATATTACCAAAGGAAAAGAGATTAAATTATAAGAGAGACGTTGAGAGTTGCGCGCAAATATATAGAAACTTAATAAATAAACATAGTACAAAATAAAAAAAGGAAAAAGCTTTTAGTCCTCTGATGATGATCAACGAAGTTGATCGAAATATTAGTGAAAACATTAATAAATGACGAAAAAACAAATATAAATTGGTTTTTTATTTATAAAACTTTTGAAAAATTTGACCTCAAGCCGAAGAAAAATAGCTTTAGACAACATTGAAAATCATAGGTCAACAAATACAGCTTTATCGAGTATGCTCTCATATAAATATAATTATTTACGTTTTTATTAAGCTTTTGAGTTTTCTATTTTCATCCCAAAATACTCAATTACTAATTGTGAATATTTGTATGAACATACAACTTTTTAGATTATGGGTAGAGATTTAAATCACTTTTTCATTTAGCAATTAATCTTGCGCAGTTTTTTGCTGATTCTCTTTTAAAATCGCTTTCATGTTTCGATTAAGCAATTTCACTTGACCACTTACAGGGGTCTATGCATTTCTACAACAAACTTCATCCAGTACCTCGTGCAAATGTCAAACTCTATACATGAAAAATTTCGTTTGTTTTTTCATATAGAGTTTGAAAACGTCACGTGGTCTATTTATATAGGTCATCGCAAGATCTCAGGTGACAGCTTTTGTTTACATTTTATATGTGTCAAAGTGTATTACTTTTTTTCTTTTTCTGTTTAAATTTTTGGCCACTATTTCTACTTTCTTTTGTATTTGAATTTTTAAGCGCCACTGCATTTTATCTTGCAACACAGCTGCTTTTGACAGTAAAAAAATTTATTACACAAATGTTTTTGTATTATTGTATTTGTTGTAGAACTGCGACGATTTGTGTAAAGAGACCTCGATAGTGTTTATGTTTATACAAAAAGAAGCGTTGTCAACTTAAAAATTTAAAAAAGGCACTAAGAACGATAAAAAGTGGTATTTTAATTTCTTTAGCTTTGGTTTGATTTATAAGTTTTATTTTCATAAATTTGTAACGCTTAATTTTTTAATGTATGTCAACTCTTAAAACAACAAGTCTTTTTTCTTTCTCCATTCGATACAAATTTATGTTTGACTTACACGATTTCTTAGTCTACGCCCAGTTGAGTGGATAACTTTATAATATGTCGATAAAGACAGCATTTTAGTCCTTAAGGACCAAAATATTTATAGTTAAGCAATTATTTCAACGAGTGGGTCTGTCCTGTGTCCCTGTCAATATAAAATAACATGAATTTTTCATGACATTATTTTTATAAAAATATTTTAAAGCAACAACTAAACAACTAAAATTAACAGAATTTATTTTTAGCAGCATTTTGATGAGACCATAATTAATTTTAAATTTATTTGTAAAGTGTGCTTTTAAAATAAATTAAAATAAATCTTGAATTATGAAACTCCGTTGGTGAGAGTATTATATCATCAGATACTCCCTTTACTCTGGTAAGTTCGATTTTCATAATATTGTCCTTGATAATGTTCAGGTTAAGGACAGTGTTGTATATGTAATGTTGGACAGATATCTAAATGATTGATATGGCAACACTATTTTCCTTTCCTTACTTTGTTTCACTTTTATCTTGATTTTGTTTGTCATATAATGAACATTGAAAGAAGAACAACTAAATTTAATATTCAATAAAGATTTATATTTTATATATTGAAAACGAGACTTTATTGATTCAATACGCAATAGACAGGTACCGCTAAAGAAGCTCAAAACTGAGTACACAAAGTGTAAGAAACGTTAAGCGTCCTATGACTTTGGCCAAAATCAAATTTAATTTAAAACATATACAGATATTCCCTCTTATTATGATTGTCGCGTCGACGTCACAGTAAAAATAGACAGCAGTTCTGAATTCGTTGTAGCCAATAATTAACTAATATTGATGGCCAATTGTAATTTTATAAGCCATAGTAGTAGTAATATCCTATCAATAATATTTAATAGTTCTCGATAACAATCTTACAATTGCTAATGTATTGATGTCGACTTGGTGTGATGTCGACGTCGACAATCATAATAAGGGCAATTGCCTTGCACTTTATCATCCATTTTACATTATTTGGTGTCACACAAGAAATAAACAAAAAAGCACTACATATATAACAAATATAAGAACCGAAAAATATACGCATTGAAAATTTTAATTTAAGCACTGGAAACGGTGCTAAAACATCGATTTGGCAACAATGAACTTAAAAGAAAATGTTCAGTATGAATGTGAGGACAACTTTAAGCCTATAACTACGAATAAGACAAGTCTGTACCTCCTTACACACTCTCTCTCTCTCTATCTCTCTCTCTCCTGAGAACATAAGAATTGCGTAAGTTCATTTGCCTAATGGAAAAGCCGTTTTACTGATAAGCTGCCATGAGATCCAAAATTCAGACTCGTAGTTGCCAGTTGCCATCCGTAATATCATTTTCAGCAAATGAAAAAACAACCTTAGTTCAGTTGCCATCCATAATCGTTTACATTTTCCAAGAACTTTTAAAGTTTTCCGGGGAAGTAATTTATTTGAAGTGTTTGAATTGAAAACTTTATTCATTTTCCATGTAGTGATTACAGAGAATGGCTTCTGCAAAAATTTTCAGTTTGTTCAACATTCATTGTTAATGAATGTAACAGGAATAAAATAATAGTTTAAAAAAAAATTTTTTAAATAATTGAGTAGGAGTATTTTATACTTTTAGAACTTTCTTTCTACTTACCTTTTGCTTTAATAAAAATGCTAAACTTCTATTTTGAATGGTTAATCGAAATTATTATTTTTTCTTTCTCTTAAAAAAAAAATCAATTTAAAACTAAATAATATTTACAAGTAAAAACTTATTTTTTACTAGGCTTAAATTTAAATTTTAATTATAATAAAAAACTAAATTAAATAATGAAGACGCGTACCTCACACAATTCATTAATTCATTAAAAAAATAAATGAAACAAAATAATTCTCGTTTTTCTTCCGTTTGTGGTTGTTGAGTCAATTTTAAAATTCATTTAAATACGCCATAGAATATCACTAAATTTATTAATTTAATAATAATTTAAGTTTGATCTTAAACACTTATAGCGATAGCTAAATTAATATTTACAAGGTCACAGAGAGGAAAAGGACATTTTTAAAATATCTCTTTCAATGGTTGAAGGTAAAAAATATAGGCAACTTTTTTTATAAATAAATAAGCCTTTTCTTTTTTCATCAAATGATCTATTTATAAATATGTGGATTCACCTGAAAGGATAATGACAAAATGAAAGTTGCAACAGATTATCAAACAAGATTATTCAAATAATTTTTAAGAAATTTAAACTTTTTCAAACCATTCCAAGTACAAAGGCGCTGTGTGTATGTACTCGTAATAGAGAGAGTGTGTTAGTAGGTAAAGACGACTGATGGGTAAAGCTTTGGACGGCCATAATGGCTAAATCCAGATGAAATTAAGAGTAACCACTATTTTAGTTGAAATATGGCTGTTTTTTTATTTTTTTTTTCTTCCTTAAAACAAACAACTTTGGAAGGAGAATTCCTATTTATTTGCGTTTAGTTTGAGTTGTCCAACTTACATTACAGCAAACTGTTCAAATTGGAGTCTCAATACATCAATAGATTTCAATATATCAATTGGTTATTATTTAAATACAAAAAGTTGGGAGTTTCTCGTCAACTATGAAAAGTATTATGTTTTTTTTTTGAGATTTAAAAAAAAATAAAATATATTTATATAATTTTTCCGTAAAAAATATGTTTTTCAGACACATGCATATTGTGAAAATTTTTAAAAATATTGAATTTTAAGACTCTTTAATAAATTGAAAAAATCCATTGCTAACACAGTGTGTAAGACGTCCTCCCAACAATCCAAAGTCAACGAAGAAGCTTTAACTATTCCAAAAGACTAATTTTTTTACGAACGCAAATCCATCTGGCTCTCAATCGAAAGGAAAAACTATAAAAGCATTAATTCCCAGCTTGGAAAGCAGTTCTTTAATGCAGTTCTTGAAAAAAAAAAACTTGTCTTCAGCGAAAAATTATTATTTTTAAATTAGGAATGGAATCAAAATTTTCTCTCGATGACGATTTCCAGATATTTACAAACGAAAATATCAAGGTGATGTAAAAATAGATTTATCGTGATGTCAATTTAAAAATGTTGGCAAATGTGTTCAAGATGTTAATCGTAGCAATAAGTATTCTACTTGTGTATTAGGAAACTTAAATTTAGAAGCAGAAGCGCCTTACCATAATAGCAACATAAATTTGGAACGTCGAGATTCCAACATGTGTTATAAGCAGGGTTTCGTGTTGTAATCCTATATTTCTGGAGAATGTTAATGTAAATTCTTTAATTGATCAATTAAACTCTAAGAACGTTGAGTTTAATATCAAAAATCAATATCAATACAAAAGTACATTGTATTTTAGAAATTCCTCTGTGCATTCAGAAATGATTCAATTATTGAGGGATAAGAAAATTTCTTCCTTTATGTAGTAGTTATACTTCTAGGAAGTGGAAACGTCAAAATAGAGGGCTATTTTTAAGTCGAATATGAATGTAATTAAGGCTGGAGTTGATCACATGGTTCCAGATATTGTGGCTTCTGTAACGAAATCTTCAACAGAATATTCTAGAAAAGACTGTCTCCACTCCAAATTTGTCCTGAATCATATGGAAAAGACCAAAGGTTGGCGAAAAATTCCGTAATATTTCATGTGCCAACGATGCGGCCATTATTGCAGAAATTGTAGTCGTACCTTTCCTAGTGTGAAATGCAATGAGAAGCATCGACCTGGGCAATGCTCTTTTATTTCGAACGTTAATATATCACCATTCTGCGTAAATTGTATGCCTGTAAAGTATGTGTCTTTTAAGGAACGATCGAATCTTGCGGCTAAGATTAGAAGGGAGCAGGCTGAAACCAACCAGTCTAATACTTGTCTAATGCTTGAACTTGATTATCTATATGGTAAGGAGAATGGAACTAAATATATTACTGAATCAATTTAATATCGGTATTGCCTTTGTAAAAGAACTTCATTTATCTCCAAGTACAAATTTACACTTTGATAACTCTTCTATTTTAATGGACAATAGATCATTAAGTTGCCGGTATTGTTCTTAAACAGCCGATATGCTATTCCTAAATAAATATTGCTGACCTTCAATTTCCAAACTTGTAGTGGTGATCTCAATTCGGTTAATAATTTTAATGGGCAAGTACTTCAACAAGGCTTCAAGACGGATCTATTTCAGTTACAAGAATTTGTGATTCACTTCCAATTTAATCGTGCGGTCCATCACATTTGGACCACCGATATTTTAGATATTTATCATTCGAACTACAGAACATATACACTTCTTGCGATCTCCGATCTCAACCCATTAGGATTAAGAATTGTTGGGAGTTTTTCCCTTTGATACAACTCTGTCAATAACTTTATATTTCCTTTTATACTGTATTCGTACATATACTTTATACATAATTGCTTAACAGCGTAACTTTTGAAATACATTTCATTCTGAATAAAACTTTTGAATCTACAGGTTATGGGCCCAGAAGCTTAAATTGAAAAAAAAAATATTAACAAATAAAATAAATTTAAATTGTCAAGGTGATTTTAAATTGTATGAAGATGAGTTCTTCAATGCTACAGATAGACAAATTGGATGTTGGAAACTACGACATATGGTGCGTCCAAATGAAGTGCGTATTGGTCCATTCAGAATTATGGTCTATTGCAAATGGAACTGTTAAGAAAACAGAAGGCAGTAATGAAGCTGTATTATGGAACCAGAAAGATGAGAAAGCCCTTGCCTTGATTATGCTTTCTGTAAAGACGTCACAACTGAGCTACGTTAAAAATTGTAAGACAGCCCTCGAAGCGTGGAAGAAACTAGAAGAAGTCTACAAGCCTAGCGGCCCGTTGAGGAAAGTAAGCCTTTATAAAAAGTTATTGAATCTCCAAAAGTATGACACGACAACGATGACCGAATATATAAACTCTTTCACGGAAGCATCAGAAAAGCTAGCAGAGGTTGGTATTGAAATAGCTGAAGAATTGTTGGTAATAATGTTGTTATCAAGCCTGCCAAAGGAGTTTGAGAATTTCGTCATCGCAATTGAAACACGTGATGTTTTACCTACATTGGATGTGCTCAAGTTAAAGCTCACAGAAGAAGGCAATCGCAGAATTCAGCATGAAGCTGGTGATGAAAATCCAGTAGTTATTCAACAGGCTTTTTCGGCGCAGTCAAAGCTACACATAGAAAACAACAACAATGGCCGTAAATTTAAATGTTTTAATTGTGGCAAACGGGGACATTTTGCGAAGGATTGTAGAAGTGCAACCGTAAAAGGAGGTGAAACAAAAGACAGAAATCACACTCGTTCGTTTGCAATGCTTGCAGCAGGCAACAGTGACACATTCAATAAAGATACTTGGTGCGTCGACAGCGGTGCTACGTCACATATGTGCTGCAAACGACAGTTATTTTCAAATTTCGTTGAAACGAAGGAGAAAATTGTACTTGCATGCGATAGTTACATAGAAGCAGAAGGTAAAGGGAACGTAAAAATAAAAACAAAATGGCGACATAGTTTTACGCGACGTTCTTTATGTTCCATCAATGGTAGGAAATTTTATATCTGTTGGTAAAGCCACGGAAAATAATTTTAAAGTGCAGTTTGAAAAAGATTCAGCAAAAATACGCGATAAATATGGTGAAGTTGTATTAACTGCAAATAAAAGATCTAATTTATTTATAGTTTCAGAATACCTTCATTCAAATTTTCAATTATTAAATGATGTTGCTTTACGTTGGCACAACAGATATGGCCACCTTAATTTTAAGAGCCTTGGTGATTTAGTAAAAGAGAATGCTGTTAAGGGTATTGATGTAAACGAATTTCCAAAAATGCGAAATGTACAACATGTATGAAATCAAAAATATGTTCGCTACCGTTTCCAAGCACTGGCAATAGAGTTGATAATTTATTGGAATTAATCCATACGGACGTCTGTGGTCCCATAAATAATCCATCATTAGCAGGATCCCGTTATTTTGTTTCATTCATCGATGATCACTCTAGATTGATATTTATATATTTTATGAAGAACAAAAGCGAAGTTTTCGAAAAATTTAAAATTTTTAAATCATTTGTGGAGAAACAACTAGGTCGAAATATTAAATGCTTAAGAAGTGATAACGGCAGAGAATACGTAAATACCCAGTTAGACAAATTTTTGCAGGAAAATGGTATACAAAGGCAGTTAACAGTCCCGTACACTCCGCAGCAAAATGGTATTGCAGAACGTGCCAATAGAACAATTATTGAAATGGCAAGAAGCATGATTATCCATTCAGGAGTTGATGAAATGCTTTGGGCGGAAGCTGTTAATACTGCCGTCTACATTAGAAATCGTTCAATCACAAAAGTATTTAAAAACAAGACGCCTTTCGAAGTATGGTTTGGAAGAAAACCATATGTTTCACATTTTCGTATTTTTGGTTCAAACGTTGTGGCTTTAGATAAAACCAAAACTAACAAATTTACAGCAAAAGGAAAGGAGTATACTTTTGTTGGATATTCTACAACTGCAAAAGCATACCGATTGTATGACATGGAGAAAAGAAAAATTCTTGACAAGCGCGATGTTATATTTTGTGAAAATAGTTTTAAATCAAAGGAGCAAGTAGATTTCACGGACTTAACAAGCGCTCAAAGTTGTATAACACCCGAAATAGAAGAAATTGATGATAAAGTGAAAGATATTTCAGGTGATGGTGGGTCTGATGAATATGAGTCCAGTTCTGAGATTGGTTTTTTCGGTTTTGAGTCTGAAGATGAAAGTCAAGAGCAACATATTGATAAGCGAAGTAATGCTCGGGGCAGACCGAAAATAATTCGATCAGGAAAAGTTGGTCGGCCGAGGAAAGTACAGAACAGAATAAATTACGCAAATGAAATAAAAATTCCTCAAACATTTCGAGATGCAGTTGCATGTAAATATTCAGAAAAGTGGAAAGATGCGATGAATAGCGAATACAACTCACTACAAGAAAATAACACATGGTGTTTAGTTGACCTCCCTCCTGGTAAGAAAGCCATTGGAAGTAAATGGGTGTACAATGTAAAAAGAAATGAAGAAGGTAATGTGACACGTTTTAAGGCGCGCTTAGTAGCAAAGGGTTGTAGTCAACATTTTGGGGTGGATTATAATGAAACTTTTTCCCCAGTATTGCGTTATTTAAGTGTAAGAATGCTTTTTGCTTTAGCTGCAGAAAAGAAACTTTATTTACACCATATTGACATATCAACAGCTTATTTAAATAGCAAATTGAATGAAGAAGTTTATATGAAGCAGCCAGACGGATTTGTGGACGAAAAATATCCTGATCAAGTATTACGTCTAAAGAAAGCAATTTATGGTTTGAAGCAATCAGGTCGTTCGTGGAATGCAACACTTGATGTAGATAAGCTCCTAACCACTTTGTGTCATATTGAGACACAAATTGGAGAGCATTTCAAGTCGATAGAATTAAGATCATATTAAACCACTTCCCTCCGAAAAATGGAAATCAAACGATGGTATATACTGAAGGAAATTAAACCCAGTCCTTTAAATATCTCTTAGATCCATCGGAAATAAAATCGATGTTGCATTAAAAACGTTTCTGCAAACGGTGTTAAGGTTATTGAACTGGATAAAAATGATCAGTTTTTAAGGATCATTTTGCCACTGTTTTCCATAGTTCTCTTCCCAATAGGAATATTTCGGATATTACTCAGACAATTACCAACAAGATTAGAACCTGGGACCTTCGCACTACGAGTCTAGTACACTACCTACTAGTCTACGAAGGTCAGTTTAAAATTATATTATAAAAAAACTTGCAATGAAAGCTTATGAATACATAACATTGTTGTTAAAATTTTTTTTAAACAATTGCTATTTTTCGCGTTAGGGGCGCCATTATACGCCGACGTCGCTTATACCGAAATGTCCAGAGTTCGCAAAAAAAATTTATAATATATGTTAGTCATGCTATTTGGCGCTAGTCGCGATAATTCCCTTTATCAAATTGACAAACGAATGGAATTATACCAAAACCAGAAATTCCAGCAGAAGCTACAAGATGGCGGCAACAAAACGAGAAGGCTTTAACAATCACCATGCTTTCACTTAAAGTTTCTAAAAAAATTAGGTTTCTAAAAAATTATAAAACAGCTACTCAGGCATGTAATAAATTGGCTGGTGTGTATAAGCCAAGTGGACCATTAAGAAAAGTAAGTCTATATAAAAAATTATTAGCATCACGTATGTCGGAGGCTGTCACCATGTCGCAGTATATAAATTCGTTTGTTGAAATTGCTGAGAAACTTACTGAAGTTAAAATATCATTGAGTGCTGAGCTGCTCG